>OZ024734.1:17809729-18409729 GCA_964016875.1 Fallopia convolvulus | reverse complement strand
TTTCGGTTGAATCGGATTTCGGTTGAATCAGTTCGGTCAAATCGGTGTTCGGTTAAATCGATATTAAGAGTTTAAAATAATTGTATTTTTAAGTGATAAAAGTTATATGATTTTAATGAATGGGTCATGATAATATTAAGAATTGTTGTATTTATAATATACTATTTGTATTTGAATTTGAACTTGAACTTGAATTTGACTTTGATTTTTTAAAGATGAAATTTACCACTTGTATAATAAATCAATTAGTATTTGACCGGAAAATTCAATCAAATTAATAGATGATCACAATTTACAAATTCATAAGATACAATCATACAATTTTAACAAATCACAAGTAAAGATTGTATGCTATTAAACATATGTAAGATTTTATATTCATAAAAAATTCTTATGATATTGCAATCAACTGATTACATGTTACAAATAATGAATATATGATGTTATACTCCAATAATTTAAAATGATCTCAGATCACAAATAATAATTTTATAGTCACATACAATTTCAAGATCATATGCATAAATAAATAAAATCTTTACATTTTATTGAAGAAATATATCATTTGTGATGAATAAAAATATTGGAATCCATGACTATATGAGACTATGGTAAATAGTTCTAAAGTTATCAAAATATTCAATCATTACTATATACTAAAGCGGAGGTTAAAAATATATATAAAATGATTCCATATTAATATATCATTCATCTTTTCTAAATCAAGTTGATTAGTTGAAATTTAATCGAATTATTTCTAAATATTTATATTTATATATATTAAAAAGTATATTAGTTTTATTTTTGGATAATATTATTTTTTAGATAAGAATATAAGATATATATAATTCTTAAAATATCCTTTCTTATATAAATTTTTAATGATTATTTTTAGAAACAATAGGTTTTTTTTAAATAAGATATGTATAGTTTTTCTAAAATATTCTTGTTTATATCATCATTTTGATCAAAATTTAACAAGTATAAATACATAATACAATAATTTTATAAATTTTCGTAAAAGGTGCGAGAACTGACACTATTTTATAATTAAATGATTATACGATCTCTTATATTCATATGATCTTACATATTAATAACATATAAGATCTTATATTCTATCAACCAGTAGTTTTAAAAACTCAAAACATAAATATTATAAAATCTCATATTGATTTTGGTATAACTATGATAAATAAATAAGACCTTAATAGACTATTATTAAATAAATATAGCTTTTTGTGATGAATGATGATATCTACCTAATACATTATAGAACAGAAACTATATTTGTTGAAAAAATTGCGCCACGTGACATTACTAGAATAAAATAATGTCAAGCTTTTAAATAATAACTTATACATTATTCTTTTTATACATCCATATCTTATTGAAAGATCTGGAATAATCTACTATATATATAAAAGCAAAAAGGATTGGAGCATTCACTTTGCGCCACCTCATCATTTGCCACATGGCGATCCGAAAATATACCACGTAGGATTTGCCACATGTCTTCACCATATTAATCCATATATTTTATTTTTAAATTACAATTTTTGAAAAATCTAAAATATAATTTCCCCTTTTATCTTATGATACACTTGAAAAATAAAAGAAAGTATAATACCAAAATGGAGAAAATATTATCAAACAAAAAATATAGAATATTCAATATAATATCTAAGGAAAAAATAACAAAAAATATTTAAACATATCTTTCAATTGATTCTAACAACCATATTAGATAATCTACCTATAATTTTGAATATTATATTTTTAATTAATTATTTTATGATCTATTGGAAACAAAAATTTATATTCAAATTAACAAAAAAGTTTATACACAAAATAATTATGATTATCCTAATATTTCACAGAATATTTTGAATAATTATTTTATGGGACAATATTTCACATTATATTCGTATATGAGAATATTATGATTACCATTTATATGAATATGATCCATAACGCCATACAATCTTTACCCTAATAAGCACAAAAAAAATTATATTCGAATTAACCAAAAAGTTTATGCACGGAATAATTATAATTACCCTAATATTTCACATATATTATCAAATAAATTGGTAGTTTTGAAAAAAAATCTTATAATATTATTCAATATTTTAGAAAGAATCCAAATTGGAATTTTGGAAGTTTTTAGCATATCTACTATATACATTAATTATTCTTTCCACTTCATATTCCACCCGTCAAATTTTTTTCACTTAATTAAAATTTATTTTTATTTTCCAAATTTAGATAATATCTTAACTAAAAAATTTTAACTAATGATTGAATTTTTTCCTTATAAGGCAGTAAAATATATATGCTCAATCTCATCTCTTCCATATTTTCAAAATATATCTTTTTTGCTTTATTTTCTTCATATTTTATCAAATTCTTTTAAATTAAACCTATTTATCAAATATTTTCAAGGAAAATGAGCAATGTAGATTATTTTATGTTAATGATCTGTGTTTATTCTCAATTTTAAACTTAATAATCTATATTTATTTGATTTGATTTGATTTTAAAAAATAATTTTTATACATATTACGGCCAATAAATTACTTACATTAAATTTTATATTATATTTTTATTTATAAATATCTTTTTTATAGTATATCTAAAAAATATCGAGTTAGGGCACGACGGTGACAACTAGTTGTGTGATATTTGAGTATGGAAGCATAATTGGGTTATTGTCTTATTGACTTACTGCTTATTTTATATTTGATTGTAGTGAATTAATGGTTTGACCATTATTAATTTATTATAGGGACAAATCATTTAAACGTTTCTTACAAAATTATCTTGTTTATTTCATACTAGTATTACTTTGTGTCAATGTGCGTAACTAGGCGTCATGTATAAATGTATAATTCGGTTTGAATTATTCCAGGTCTCGCGTATAATCGGGTTCGGGTTGTTTCGGGTGTAATCGGGTTCGGATTGTTTCGGTTTTCGGATACAACCGGTTCGGGTACAATCGGGTTCGGGTAGCTCGGATTCGGGTATGTATAGGGTTTGTCTTTTCGGATATAATCGGTTTCAGGTTACTTTTTTAAACGGGTTGCTTTCGGGTTCGGGTTAGAATCGGTCAAATCGGGTCGGTTTCAGATTTCATTTTGTAATTTTTTCCGGATATCGTTCGGTTCTCGAATCGAATTGTTCGGTCGGTTATTTCGAATCGGATCAAAATTTACCACCCCTACCCATATATGATATATCACGATTTTCATCATAACCTTTAGTTTAATTTTCAAGGGATATATATTGGTTTAATTTGTATGTGACTTCTTCTTAATTTAAGTCTTCTTCAAGTTTCCCGCGTACGTAGTGCTCCTTTAATATAGAAATTAGCCTTGCATATATAGAGATTGAATCAAATAAAAATAGGGCTTGTTAAAAAAATTAAGAACAAATCTGAATCATTTAATTAAAACACTAGAAATAAATCTAGGCCATCCGATTAAAAAAATAAAAAAATAAAAAAAAATATTTTTTAAAGTCTTTTTACGTATGTAAAATGATGTAAATCGAGTATGAATATAAGTCCATAAAACGTGAACATCCAATACTAATATGTGAACATATCTATATTATATGTGAACGTATACTAAATTTTTTGAAGTTAAAATGCGGTTATATGTAAACAGCCCTTGTAAAAATGTGAACACGTGTATAAAATATGTGAACAGAACGTAAAATATAAACCGTCGTGTTTTTGGCAAAAATAAGCGAAAAAATAAAAAAATAAAAAAAAATTTATTTTTTTTATTTTTTTATTTTTTGTCAAATTTTTTTAAGCCGTTTAACGCTTGTATTATGATTTAATTGAACATGAACACATGACCATAAAACATGAACAACCACTAATAATATATGAACAAACTTTTAATATATGTGAACGTATTATAAAATCTCTTAACTGAAAAATGTGATAATATGTGAACATGTCTTATAATAGTGTGAACATATGCATAAAATACGCGAACATAACGTAAAAAATCAAATTTCGTGTTTTTGGCAAAAACAAGCGAAACTAAGAAAATTAAAAAAAAATATTTTTTTTATTTTTTGTTAAAATTACCATTTTATTCCTATCTCTTCTAATTCTAACCATTCAATTCTTAAATCCAAGGGTCCTCATTTGTTCTTAGTTTTCATAATAAACCCCATTTCCATGTAAATCAACCTCCGTGTATATATTGTGCTTTTAGGGTAATTAGATATATATATTATATACCCATTGCACACTAATGAATATACGTTACGTACATATGGAATCAATTATATACACACACTGTAGTTTCAAGAATTGAGAGAGAGAAAAGTAGAATGTGAGATAACTAGTGTAGAATGAATTAATTTGACAATTTTATCCATTAAAGTCTCTGTAAGCTAAGGTCATATGTGAAAGTCTCCTTAGGATTCTCCATTAGATTGGTATATATATACATTTATAAAGGATTACTTGTATGACAAATTAGGTTAATATATATAATATATGTTTAGGATTGTTAGTACGTCTAGGTCCCCGACTTCAACTAAGTCGTCGACATGTTAAGTAAATGCAACGGAAATAAACTATAAGAAAGACTTACTTGCACACAATGGTTTCTTATAATGGAAACACTTGATCGATGAACTCTATCAATCAAGTGTGAAAACTACTCCCTTCCAAGTTCTCGCTTGAAAGGATTAAAAGTCATAGCATTCTTTATTGATCTTTGGATTGTTTAAAAGAAAACCCTGGATCTAGACCTACTTCCCAAGTACTCTAGAACTCGTTGTGAACCGAGTAACTACAACCCTCAACCCGTCTAACAAGCCTATGTATCTCGAACTCTCGTATTCTCTCTTAACACAAAAATGGAGTATGAGTTCGTGAGTATTCTAACCTAAAGGCATAACTTAAATACACACAAACTAGGTCAGATAAAAGAGAATAATATCATCCAATTCGGTTATGGAAATATAATATTTCTTTTATCCTTACAAAATCATCCTAAGCATAAGATAAGATTACAATAATATATGGCTTAGGGTAAGGCAATAAACGGCTAACAGTATAATCCACAAGAGATCTTTTCTAAAACAAGATTATACTATCCAATCTCCAAATATCTGACACATCTTCAAGATCTCCGAGATTTGCCTTCAACACACGTCGACAACCTGAATGACGTCGACGACTCTGTTCAAAGACTCGAGGTCGTTCACGTGACAGGTGTTTGGAACTATCAAAATCAAAGCTTCCCGCTTTTCTAACAAATTCCCCCTTTTTGATGGTGGCAAACTCCTTTCTCTCTGTATAAGCATGGCAAGACCAAATATCTCCCTCTAAGTTGGACAACCCACATGTAATTCAATATAGATATTTCCATTTATTTTATCTACCCACATCCTTTCCCCCCTTTTGGCATCATCAAAAAGAATAACTCTAAATAGTCATGCAAAAAGAGATAATCAAACGAAGGTAAACAAAGAAATTATCCAAAGTACATAGGCAAACCACACCAACAAGAGCAAAATAGTCTTAAACATGCAACAAAGAAAGCAA
This sequence comes from Fallopia convolvulus, assembly GCA_964016875.1. Lineage (NCBI taxonomy): Eukaryota > Viridiplantae > Streptophyta > Magnoliopsida > Caryophyllales > Polygonaceae > Fallopia > Fallopia convolvulus. The sequence continues at coordinate 18,404,154 of OZ024734.1, read as the reverse complement.
AAACACACATATAAAACCGAAGAGATGTTTTTGAGAAAGTAGATGTGCTAGGAAAAGTAAAGGAAAATGGATGTCGTCCACTCGAGCTAAGTCAATGACTTAGTCAGGTCCTCAAGCGCAACAGATAAGTCATGAACATCAGCCTTGAGCGCAATGTGACCTTGCAAAAGTTGCCCAACCTTCTCAAGCAATTCCTGGTTCTGGCGTTGAATATCAACCAGCATTTTCATGAGTGAACCAGTTTGCGAACCTTCCCCTACTTCAGCATTGATGCCCAACTCAAAATTAGAAATAACATGCATCCTTGCCTGCATCCCTTGTCACCCACTGATTATCAATCAATTTGTAGCCTATTTTGCGAACGATGTCATAATTCAGGTGACGGACGTATTCCACCTCTTCTTCAGCATCATACACCTCATGCTACTGGAGCACCTTCTTGACAACAGAGCAGTAAGGTAAAGCATGTCTGGTATTGTCCTTGATAGAATCCATGTGGAGGAGCAGCAATCGAGCAAGGTTAACAGGTTCCTTCTTGAGTATTTTATCCATGACAAGAATGTCATGGATCATAGCAGTGCTCCTCTTTTTATCTTGGGGAATCAATTACTGATTACCCATGTGAAGAGAACCTTCCTCTCAGCACACATCGAGTTAGTGGCAAAGGAGCCACCTTCGACGTCATCGACATGTGTAACCTCCTTCAGCAACTCGGCTGAATCAACTTCCTCACACCATGCACCTTTATGATATTCAGCAAAAACCTTGTGCGGCACTTTCAGAAGAGTAGTTAACTCCATGCTCGACATGGTAAATTTCTCACCGTTTAGCTCATAGTGACCCATTGTCGTCTTTTCCCTGTCTTATACAGTCAACGACCTATATAACTCTCTGACCAACCCTGGGTTAAAACTCTCTTCTTCATGAAACAAATGATTCCATCCTTGAACCGACAACAACTCAGAAACACCGTTCAATCCCGTTGACTCGATGAACTCATCGTCCATGATGAGTTCCTTAACAAAATCACGCTCAACCATGTTACTTCCCTCACCTTTGATTTCCACACTAGTCTTCTTAGGTTTCCTACTAGCAGCAAGTCGTCCACTCGACCTAGTGAGTGCCTTTTTACTCTTCTTAGATCTTATGGTCTTCTTGGAAACCACAAAGTCAACACCTTCTGATCCAACAAGTGTGGGAGTCGATTCTCTACCCCTTTTTCTTTTAACCTTAGAACTAGATCCCCTAGTCCTTGGTTTCTTTGAATCCTTGGTAATCACAGCATCATCCTCATCAGATTTCTGAAACTCAAACAATTGCCTAGAAATTTCCTCTTTTGATTTTACCCTAGACGAGGATACAACAACTTTCAAAGAAGAGAGCTTGGGATCACTAGGAATACCTTGTTTAGAATCATCTTGGCCTTCGATATTCAGAGGCAAGAGAGATGAGTTTGGATTGTCAATAGGGTCGAACACCTTGCTTAGGTCAATGACCTGTTCAAGGTCATCGACCTGAGTGTCTTTTTCTGCCAAGTGCACAGTAGTCATCTTCTCCGTGGCGACTGGTTCTGATTCGTTTTCTTGAGACTCCATAGCCTCTATTGATTTTACTAATTTCTAGACGGAATCGAAATCCCCTTGCATGTATTTACATTTGGAACTCTCAACTCTGAGCATAGACTCGGTCTCTACTTGCTCTTTCTCTACGGATTTTGGAGAATTGGGTGGAGATTTTTGTGAAGTTTGAGGGAGATTTTTTGATGAGGCTTGAGTGGGAGGGATATCTTGAGGAATTGGGAAAGATTCGGTGGGATTGTGGGAGGATTGGCACAATTCTTGAGTTTGGGTTTTCTGGGGGCCTTCGAGCAACAATGGAGATGATGGCTTGTTGGCGTTTTGAATTGCGGCTAAGAGCAGAGCCAAGGTTTGTGGATCAACCACTTTCCAGATATTAAGGGCCAAGGTTCGTGGGGTTTCAGTTCCACGGATGGGGAATGAAGGTTTATGGTTAGGGTTTGACGTTATTGATGAAAAAGGTTTAAGCTCTTGGGAGAAAGAGGATTGCAGAGAGATTAAGAAGAGCAAGAGAGCAAGAATAATGCAGGAGAGAGAGAGAGTGTGAGTGTTGTACATGATTATAGAAAAGTATATATCTAAAAGGAACACACATACTCCATTATAAAAAGACCAAGAACACCTCATGGCAGTGGAGCAAACTGGCTAGCCTGCTAGACCTTTTCAAAGTTGGCCTAAGATGGTGCATTGGAGATGGTAAAATGGTAAACTTTTGGACAGATATCTGGATGGGGGATGATAGGCTAAAACCCAAGTATGATGAAACCCTATAAATCAACAAAGATGAAAAGGTGGAATGCTATCTCAAGGAAGAGAACCAATGGGATATTACAAAGCTAAAAACGGTACTAGACGAGGATAATGTGGCACAAGTAATAAACACACCCCTACCGATCAACCCTATTCCGGATCGACTCTATTGGGGGCCAAGTAAGAATGGATGGTTCTCGGCCCACTCGACCTTGGAGATGATCATTGAAAAAATGCATTCACCTTAGAGAGAAATCAATTGGATTTGGAAACTGGACATTCAACCCAAAATCAAGATCTTCCTATGGAAGATAACCAGAAATGGCTTGCCAATAAAAAAGAAACTTTTTGAAAGGCATGTGTCTGTGACCTTACCTTGCACCTTTTGCGACTACGCAAACGAGGACGTTGATCACCTCCTCAGAACTTGCATGCATATCAATGATAGAGCATATAGATATAGGTCTTAGAGCATGTTTTTATTCCCGTTTTATGCATTTTTAGCTAGAGTTTTGCTTTAAGTTGTAGTTTAGTTTTGTTTCGGTTTAGTTCGGAATCTACGCGTTTGTGTGCTTTATTTCAGGTTGGAAGGTGAAGCATGGTGGATATGAAGCACCGGTGACTCGGGCTTCCGCGAGATCTTTTGGGCCGACTTTATTAGTATTTTTGGATATTTTTAGAGATAATATAAATACTTTCCTTAGGGTTTTATTTGGAGTGGATGCTATCTCTTGTTCTTGCTTTTTACGTTTGATTGAATTTGGAGATTTGTGGGAAACCAAACCTTAGATTTGCAATTGAAGAGAAATTTGACTCTTGTAAGTTTTATTTTTCTTTAATGTCGATTTCTAGCTAAATTTCCCATGTCCAACTAGTTAGTTGAAATTGTATGCATGATTGTCTGTGAGATTTGAATTATTTCTATTTGCTTTGACTAGATTGAATCTCTCCATGCTTGATTGATTAAATTCACTTAGGATTATAATAGCTTGATCACCTATTCTATTTCTAGGTTGAATTACAACTAGAATAACTAAATAAACGGTGGAATTTGGTTATTCACGGATGAATCCTTTGATTAAACTTATAGACGGTGGAATAAGGTTAATCAAAGGCGGAGAATTTAATCACAAAACTTCATGAATAGACGGTGGAATTCATGAATTATGTTTCTATTGAATGCTTTGAACTTATTTGCATGATCAATTTGACATAGAAGGTTTTCTAGGTTAATGATATGCACAATTATATTGTGTATTTAGGAGGAGTTTTAGCATGGATTTATGGTTATTTTAGGTGTTTTATATGCTATTTCCAGCTAGGAGAAAGAAGACCCAAAGATGCATTAATTTGGAGTTTTAAAGCTGGACTGAAGAAGTTTGAAGATCGCGTCCTGGTGCTGGCGGCGACCGCCGCCTTTGGTGGTCAGCGCATCCGAGTGTTTCCACGTGTTATATTCTGATTGGCCATATCTTTATCAGCTTTATTCCGAGTTTATGTATTTTTGGATAGACTTTTTAGACCTAGTTTGATATATTAGGTTTTTAGAGAGTTGCATCTCTCATTCATACACTATTATCGTATTTTCTATTCAGAGTTTTTAGCTTTTCATGGAGAACTAAGCCCTTTTGCTTAGTCAGACAGTTTGAAGCTTCGTTTTGACTTTCAGTTGTGAGATTTCTACTCTTTATCTATTGCATGGAATTATTTTACTCTCTTGATTAAATTGTTTATGTGATTGATTTCAGCAATTTCTAGGGTTGTTGTTATTAAATCTTAATTGCTAGATTTAGAGAAATTACTGGTTGAGTTTCTCTATTTCATAGTAGCAAACTACATTGTACTAGTAACTGGTTGTGCTAGTCTATTGCAGAAGAGAGTTAAATTGCATTCTAGTATAAAAGTTGGTTGTTTTATGCTAGAATTGTATCCTGATTATATTCCTATTCTTAATGCTGCTTTTGAATTGAATCTTGATAGTTTCAGGGTTATTCAATTAGTTAGGATTGATAGTATCTGGTTGTGCTATTAATTATCTTTGAAAAGGAATTGGAATTCCATATGCATGCGATTTTGAGTGAATCGATGATCAACTTGTCATACAAATGTGGATCTCTGGTTGACTAAGTGTTTCCCTAAATTGATAAAAACTCCAACTTTATTTGCTTTGCTAGTTTTTGCATGCTCAATAGTTAGTTTAATTCTAAAAATTCCTTTTTACTTTAATTGACATAAAATTTACATAAAAAGATAAATCTCCTCCCTGTGGATTCGACCCTTACTTCCCTAAGACTACAGTCTTTAGGTTGTTAGGACTCTTTTGCATAGCCGTGATTTGCTCCACAGGCTCCTCCTCCATCTACTTCACATCTACTTCAAATTGGCGTCGTTGCCGGGGAGGCAAGATTGTCTTTTTGTGTAATTTTTGTGCCAATTTTGGGGTGAACCTATCTTATGGTTCACACCCGTGCTACTAATAATTCACCACTTGTTTTTGATCCAGAAATTGAACGAACTCTTTTCAGAACTCGTCGAGCTGTTCGTGCAATACTGCAAGGAATCCGAACAATGGGTGATCAGCGAGTTACTCTTGAGAGCTTGACAGCTCCCAATCTGAATCAACCTACGTGTGCAGTGTAATTCCCGGCCCTTGGTGAGGGGGTGAAGTTTGAGCTCAAGACAGGAGTAGTCCATCTACTCCCAAAATTCAACGGAACTCCACTTGAGGATCCCATACAACATCTTGATGAGTTCCTTGATGTCTGCACCAGCATGTGTCCATCTGATATTACTGAAGAACATATGAGGTTGAGAGCGTTTTCTTTTTCTTTGAAGGAATCCGCTAAAGACTGGTATCATGCTCTACCTCCTGGAAGTGTTACTACTTGGGTGAACTTAAAGAAGTTGTTTCTGGACAAATACTTCCCTGCAATCAAGTCCAATCAACTCAAGAAGCAGATCTGTAACATAGAGCAATTTCCCAAAGAATCGCTTTATGAATATTTTGAGCGCTTCAGGAAACTGGTAAAGAGTTGCCCCTACCATGGTTATGCTAATCATGATCTTATTCTCTATCTCCATGGAGGACTCTGTGAGGAAGACAAGCGATTGGTCAATTCCTCTTGTGGTGGAAAATCATGAAAAGAACCTATGATGAGGCTCTAGACATCTTTTCTACGCTGGTTGATGAATCTAGGCAATATACTGGAAGAGGTTCTAAAAACATGTCAGCCGCCAACTCTCACTCTAAAATTGATCAAGCTGACTTTGATGTGCTGAAAGAAGAAGTGAGGCGGTTGAAGTTGAAGGGTACTGCTCAACAGGTTAATGCTTGTGGAATCTGTAATGACATCTTTCATCCTACTGATGCATGTCCTACACTACAAGAGGAAGTGAATGCAGTTGGAGGGTATCAAATGAAGCCAAGAAATGATCCCTATTCAAACACCTACAACCCTGGCTGGAAAGATCATCAGAACTTCAGGTGGAGAGAGCCTGAGTCAAAGAAGCAACAAGATCAGTTTCAACAAGTTAAGCCATATGTACCAAGACCTCAAGGATAGGATCACAATGTCGCTACTTCTATGGACGACATGATGAAGATGTTGGTGCAAAGTAACCTCAATCTTCAAAATAATATGACTCAACTGACTCAAAGTCAAGTGAAATTCCAGGATACTACATCAGCAAGCATTCATAACTTGGAACGACAAATGAGTCAAATCTCTGAAGCTGTAAGCAAACTGGAAGCAAGAGATTCGGGTAAACTTCCTTCTCAAACAGAAGTCAACCCGAATATTCGTAATGTTAGTGTTGTTACTTTGAGGAGTGGGAAACAACTTGAAGGCGGAATAGTGAAAGAGTCTGTCAATGACGAGGGCGGCGACCGCTGCCAGGATAGCGGCGCCCGCCATAAAATCGAGCTTGGCTACGGCAAAATTGAAAATCCGAGCGGCGGGCAAGAAATAAATGGCGGCGACCGCCGCCTGGAAAACGGCGACCACCGCCTAGAAGGCGGCGACCGCCGTGACGGTGATCCAACCGAGGCTGTTTTTTCCGAAAACAGCGGCGACCGCCGCCCATCTGACGGCGACCGCCGCCTATCTGGTGAAGCCTCCGATGAAGAAAAATCTCCAGTTCTCTCTGAATGGAAGCCAGTTGCTCCGTTTCCATCTGCATTAAAGCGTACAGAGCCCTTGAAGCTGGACAAAGACATGTTCGAGATGTTCAGAAACGTTGAGGTTAACATTCCTCTCCTTAACTTGATCAAGTCAGTCCCACGCTATGCAAAGTTCTTGAAGCAGATGTGCACTACAAAGCGGATTCAGGACAAAAACAGCAAAAAGAAGGTGAAGGTATGCGAACATGTTTCAGCTGTGTTTCAAAAACGCTTACCTAAGAAGTGCGGAGATCCAGGTATGTTTACTATCCCTATTACAATTGGAGGTACTAAAGTTGAAAAAGCCATGCTAGATTTGTGTGCTTCCATTAATGTAATGCCTTCTACTCTCTGTGAATCTTTGAAACTTGGACCTATGCATGCCACTAATATCTCCATTCAATTAGCTGATAGGTCTAATGTTCGTCCTATAGGGTTAGTAGAGGACATTTTGGTTATGGTTGGTGATCTCACTTTTCCTGCTGATTTCTATGTGCTCAAAATGGAACATGATGATCATACAATCCCTATTCTGTTAGGGAGACCTTTTTTGAAAACAGCCAATACTAAAATCAATGTGAGCACTGGCTCTTTAACCATGGAATTTGATGGTCAAATCATTAATTATAATATTTATGAAGCCATGAAATATCCTTCTGATGATTACTCTGTCTATGCTATTGATATGCTTGAGCTTGTGGTACAAGATGTTTTTGATGAAAATCAACTAGATGATGTGCAATCTATTATTGTTGATTCTAGTTTGGATTTTACTTTATCAACTGATATACAGGAGATTGTAAACGAGATGGATGCTTATTACAAGCTTCCTCTTGAGCCACTTGGCAAAACTCCTTTACCATTAACCCTGCCTAGGGAAAAGCTGTTACCCTCTGTTGTGCAGGCACCGGTGATTGAGTTGAAGCAACTCCCAGACCACCTCAAGTATGTATTTCTTGGAGACAAGGAAACATTACCAGTGATTATCTTCAGTAAGCTCACAAAAGATCAAGAAGACAGGCTAGTGGCAATTCTAAAAGAGTACAAGACAACAATTGGTTGGACCATTACTGACATCAAGGAAATTAGCCCCACCACTTGCATGCATCGTATACTGTTGGAAGGAGAAGAGAAGCCATCTAGACAACCACAAAGGCGTTTAAATCCACCTATGATGGAGGTGGTGAAGAAAGAAGTTCTGAAACTCTTGCAAGCAGGAATGATTTTTCCTATCTCTAACAGCAAGTGGGTTAGCCCCACACAGGTTGTACCGAAGAAAGGAGGAATCACAGTGGTGGAGAATCAACAAGGGGAATTGGTCCCTACAAGACTGTAGACAGGATACAGAGTCTGCATTGATTATCGCAAGCTGAATGCAACCACAAGGAAGGATCACTTCCCCCTTCCTTTCATTGATCAGATGCTTGAGAGATTGGCAAGCAAAGAATTTTATTGCTTTCTAGATGGGTATTCAGGCTACTTTCAGATAGCCATTGCCCTTGAAGATCAAGCCAAGACAACTTTCACTTGCCCATTTGGCACTTTTGCCTACCGTCGGATGCCATTTGGGTTGTGCAATGCTCCTGGGACTTTCCAAAGGTGTATGGTAAGCATCTTTTTGAGTAAATTGAGAATTTCATTGAGGTATTCATGGATGATTTTACTGTACATGGAGATAATTTTGATGCATGCCTAAATCACCTAACTCTAGTGCTTGCTAGATGTGTTGACACTAATTTAGTGCTTAATTCTGAAAAGTGTCACTTCATGGTAGAACAGGGTATTGTACTTGGTCATATAGTTTCTGCTAGGGGTATTGTGGTCGATAAGGCAAAGGTTGAAGTAATTAAATCTTTGCCCTATCCTACTAATGTGCGCGAAGTTCGTTCTTTTTTAGGCCATGCAGGTTTCTACCGCATGTTTATTAAAGACTTCTCCAAGATTTCAGCACCCTTGTGCGAACTGTTGAAGAAAGACATGCTATTTGAGTTCACAACTGAGTGTCAGGCAGCCTTTGACGATCTTAAGATTCGCTTGACAAGTGCCCCAATTATTCAGGCTCTTGATTGGTCCAAGCCCTTTGAAATAATATGTGATGCTAGTGATTATGCGGTGGGGGTTGTGCTAGGCCAAAAGGAAGCCAAAGCTTCTCATGTGATTCAATATGCATCAATGACCCTGAATGGTGCACAGAGGAACTACTCTACTACAGAAAAGGAGATGCTTGCAGTGGTATTTGCACTTGAGAAGTTCAGACCTTACCTCCTTGGAACAAAGTTCATCATATATACTGATCATGCTGCCCTGAGATACCTACTGACAAAGAAGGAAGCAAAGCCAAGATTAATTCGGTGGGTCCTATTGCTCAGTGAATTTGATATTGAGATCAAGGACAAGAAGGGTGCTGAAAACCTGGTGGCTAATCATCTCAGCAGAGTTGTTCAAGTAGAGAGCACCCCTCAAAATCAGATTCAAGCAAGCTTTCCGGATGAGTCCTTGTTCAAGATGAGCACCATAGAGCCATGGTATGCAGACTTGGTGAACTTCCTCAGCACAGGTGAATTCCCTCAACCTTTCAACAAAGCTCAGAGGGATAGACTACAAAGTACAGCTAGATTTTTTGTCTGGGACGACCCATATCTTTAGAAGCACTGCTCTGACCAGGTAATCCGCCGTTGCATTCCAGAAAATGAGGTAAATTCTCTCCTTACACTTTGTCATTCTGGAGCATGTGGGGGACATTTTGGGGTTCAAAGAACTTCTAGGAAAGTACTTGATGCAGGATTTTGGTGGCCTACCATCTTTAAAGATGCACACAACTACTGTAAATCCTATGACAGGTGCCAAAGAGTTGGAAATATCTCCAGTTGGGATGAAATACCCCAAACTAGTTTAATTTTTTGTGAAATATTTGATGTTTGGGGTATTGATTTTATGGGACCTTTTCCAAACTCTAGTGGGAATATTTATATTTTGCTTGCGGTGGACTACGTTTCCAAATGGGTGGAAGCGAAGGCCACCGGGACTGATGATTATAGAGTTGTTGCAGATTTCTTGAAGTCCCATATTTTTAACAGGTTTGGAATTCCCAAGGCCCTCATAAGTGATAGGGGAACTCACTTTTGTAATAGGACAATTACTGCCTTGTTAAAAAAGTATCATGTCAACAAAGAGTTTCTACTGCCTATCATCCTCAAACGAATGGCCAAGCTGAAGTATCAAATAGAGAGATTAAATCCATTCTGGAGAAGACTGTGTCTCCTAGCATAAAAGATTGGAGTCAGAGGCTTGATGATGCATTATGGGCCTACAGGACAACTTACAAGACACCTATTGGTATGTCACCTTTTAGGTTGGTTTTTGGTAAGGCATGTCACCTCCCAGTTGAGTTGGAACACAAGGCCTATTGGGCTATCAAGAAGTGCAATCTACAACTTGAAGAAGCTGGGGAGCTTAGAAAGCTCCAATTACAGGAGTTGGAGGAGGCCAGGATTGAAGCTTATGATAATGCTATTCACTACAAAGAGCGGACTAAGGCTTGGCATGATAAAAACATCTTGAGAAAGGACTTCAAAGCTGGTGACAAAGTCCTTTTATTTCAATCTCGCCTCACACTTTTTCCAGGCAAACTAAGATCCCGTTGGGCAGGGCCTTATGTGATTGTTAAAGTTTTTCCCCATGGTGCAATTGAGCTCTATGATCCAAAAGCACACACATTATTTAAGGTGAATGGTCAAAGAGTGAAGAAGTATCATGAGGGATTTACCAAGGACACAATTGAGGAAGTTGTCCTAACAAAGCCCGACGCTGAAGACTGATGAATTGGCATTACGTCGAGCCACGACGTTAAATAAGGCGCTTGTCGGGAGGCAACCCGGCCTAGGTACTTTCTTGTTTTACTTATTTTCTAGTTTAGTTGTTTTTATTTCGTTTTTCCCTTTTGTTTTTGGGTAAACTAATCTGCAGGGTGATAAATGGACGCCACGGATAAGGCGGCGACCGCTGCCTTGGTAGCAGCGCCCGCCATTAATTCGTTCCACAGTGGCTTAGCTACGAAGTGGTGAACGGCGACCGCCGCCTCCCAGCGGCGACCGCCGCCCCTAAACGGCGCCCGCCGCTCCTGCCGTACGGTAGTTAATTCTTTTTCCCTTTAAAATAAATAAATAAATAAATTAAAATAAGAGGGCTGAAAGAATAAGAGTGTTGAGGGAAGAGGTGAGTCATAAAAAAATTGAGGGTTGAAAAAAATAGAGAGTTTTTACAAAGAAAAAAAAAAGAGAGGAGAAAGGTTTCAATCTCAGATCCACCTCAGATCCGGATCGATCCGACCCGTTCAATACCACCAAGTGCCCGTTGCCTCGCCGTCGTTCGCTCGCCACCGTTCGCAGCGACTGCCGCTCGCCTCAGCAACCCTCGCCGCCAGATCCATCGAAGTTCCGAATAAATTCAAAGCGGCGACCGCCGTTTTCATAGCGGCGACTGTCGTTTTCATAGCGGCGACCGCCGCCAAGAACAAGTTCATAGCGGCGCCCGCCGCATGCCCGCCGCCCGGAAATTCGCACGCTGCTGCATTTTCCGCGCCCGCCGCTTCCTATTTCCGAGTACTTTTGGCTTTTGCTTCTCTATTTTCGGTCCCTTGAGCATTATAATTGCTGAATATGAGTACTAGGAAGCGTGGTGCTACTAGATCCGCTCAATCTGAAATTTATATGGGGCGGAAGAAGAATGTGGATGAGAAGGAGTTTGTCTCTACTATATTTCTTGATCCTGTTTTTATGAGAGAGTTAGGCCTAGAGGAGTGTACTAGGCGGATGTTTGATCATGGAGGGTTAGGTAATTTTTATTTCAAGAATGCTCCTACATATCCTGAGTGGACTAAGGAATTCATCATTACTCTTGAGGATGATCGTGAGGCATCTAGGATCATGTTTCGGTTAGATGGTTCTCCGCAGGTTTTGAGTTATGATGATCTTGATATGGCGTTTGGTATTACCAAACAGCCTTCTGCATCGGATGATTGGACTGCTGCGAGTGCTCAGTTTACATTTTGGGATCAGTCCACTGGGTCTACTCCATTTGATTCTAAGGGAGGGGAGAAAAATTATAAGTGGTCACATCCTTCTCTTCGGTTAGCTCACAAGGTGCTTAGGATGGCTTGGTTGGGTCATTCTGAACCAAACAAGATCAATCATCCTGACTTGGAGGCGGTGTGGAGTTTGACACCGAAGTGTACCTTGGTGAAAGACTAGAAGGCTCTATTTTTATCTAGCTGTAAGAAGTGTAGGAGTGATAAGAAGGGCAAGATTGCTATAGGCGGTATGGTTTCACTGATTGCAGAGTTGCTGGACATTCCCTTTCCTCCTCCAGCTGAGAGGCTTTCTGCTCGTTACACTTATGATAAGAGGTTTCTGAAGAACGCTTCAGTGATTGCTGATGCTGGGGATCATATTGATTATCTGTTTGGTCTTATGGGTGCTTATAAGATTCACTTGCCCATTGATGGTCTCCCATTTGGATCTGAGTATCATCACTTTGATCTCAGACGGTTGGAAGTTGCTGTTAGACCTCCTGGTTCTTATTCTTCTGCTCCACATGCTCCTCCTCCATAATTCACAACCTATTCCAAAGACTGTTCCACAGGACGATACTATTATGCATGAGGATATTCCTGGTTCAGATTTTCTTAGTACTTCTGGAGATGACACTGGTCTGAGCTAGCAGGATGATATGATACGCCGGATGAGCCAGCTTTCAGTTCGTCAAGAGGAGATGTATGTCCAGCAGTCTGCTTTGTCTACTTCTATAGACCGGATCCATCAGTTTCATCATGATCAGTCTCAGTTTTTTCAGCAGCAGGCTCAATTTTTCCAGGGCGTGTGGCCCAATTATCCATCATATCCTGACTACCCGCAGTATCCACCATATCCAACACCACCATCTGATCAGTAGTGGTATTATTCTCTACTTCCCCTTTATTTTATCTTGTCTTTACTACATTGAGGAAAATGTGTGTTCTAAGTGTGGGGGAGTTGGAATTATATTGCTATTGATATGCTATAAATAAAAAAAATTAAAAAAAAAGAGCCATAAAAATTGAAAAAAGGCAAATAAAATCCTGGGATAAACTGAAAACCCGAAAGGGCGGTCTAGGTAATAAGCAGGTAATCTGGAAGGCACTAGGCCTTGGCAAAAATAGATTCAGAGTGGTGTGAGTTGGTGAGTCCATTATTGAAAAATGAAATGAGAGTGTTAGGTGAAAATCTGAAAAGGCGCCTAAGCAAAATGAGTGAAAGAAAAAAGAGTGTTTAGGACTATCTTTTTACCGGCGCAGGAGACATAAGAAGTGGAGTATAGAAGTGTTTTGGGTAAGTTTTCATTAGGAGGTATAAGGTGTAGATTTATGGAGACTTTCACTCTCTTTGTCGGTGTTTTTGATGGACTCGTTAGTGGTTAATTTTTGGTGGTATGATGTTTGATGTTTTGATGGATATTGAGGATTGTTTGGTGGTTTGAGTTGAGCATTATGTTGCTTTGATGTTGATGATGATTTGTTCACTTATGTTGATGCTGAGTAGGGTAGGTAGTTGGAGCTTATTTGCTATATCTTTTTGTTCAGGTTGGGTGTTGAGCTTGCATGAGAATGCTTTTATTTCTCCTTGTAAGCTTCCTTGCATTCTGATGATCTAGGGATTATAGTTTTTATGAGTGATGGTTTTCTGAGTGACTCAGGGACGAGTGTGATTCATGTGTGGGGGAGTTTGATATGCACAATTATATTGTGTTTTTAGGAGGAGTTTGGTTATTTTAGGTGTTTTATATGCTATTTTCAGCTAGGAGAAAGAAGACCCGAAGATGCATTAATTTGGAGTTTTAAAGCTGGACTGAAGAAGTTTGAAGATCGCGTCCTGGTGCTGGCGGCGACCACCGCCTACCAGGCGGCGCCCGCCGCCTTTGGTGGTCAGCACATCTGAGTGTTGCCACGTGTTATTTCTGATTGGCCATATCTTTATCAGCTTTATTCCGAGTTTATGTATTTTTGGATAGACTTTTTAGACCTAGTTTGATATATTAGGTTTTTAGAGAGTTGCATCTCTCATTCATACACTATTATCTTATTTCCTATTCAGAGTTTTTAGCTTTTCATGGAGAAGTAAGCCCTTTTGCTTAGTCAGATAGTTTGAAGCTTCGTTTTGACTTTCAGTTGTGAAATTTCTACTCTTTATCTATTGCATGGAATTATTTTACTCTCTTGATTAAATTGTTTATGTGATTGATTTCAACAATTTCTAGGGTTGTTGTTATTAAATCTCAATTGCTAGATTTAGAGAAATTACTGGTTGAGTTTCTCTATTTCATAGTAGCAAACTACATTGTACTAGTAACTGATTGTGCTAGTCTATTGCAGAAGAGAGTTAAATTGCATTCTAGTATAAAAGCTGGTTGTTTTATGTTAGAATTGTATCCTGGTTATATTCCTATTCTTAATGCTGCTTTTGAATTGAATCTTGATAGTTTCAGGGTTATTCAATTAGTTAGGATTGATAGTATCTGGTTGTGCTATTAATTATCTTTGAAAAGGAATTGGAATTCCATATGCATGCGATATTGAGTGAATCGATGATCAACTTGTCATACGAATGTGGATCTCTGGTTGACTAAGTGTTTCCCTAAATTGATAAAAACTCCAACTTTATTTGCTTTGCTAGTTTTTGCATGCTCAATAGTTAGTTTAATTCTAAAAATCCCTTTTACTTTAATTGACATAAAATTTACATAAAAAGATAAATCTCCTCCCTGTGGATTCGACCCTTACTTCCCTAAGACTACAATCTTTAGGTTGTTAGGACTCTTTTGCATAGCCGTGATTTGCTCCACATGCTCCTCCTCCATCTACTTCACATCTACTTTAGTTAATTGGTTAAAAGGTTGTTAAAGACGGTGAATATTAATAACCACTTTAAGCTTGAATTTCATAAATTCACAATAGATTAGTCAAGGGAAATCGAAATAAGAATAATCAATTATCAAAACTCATGTATGCAATGGATACAAAACTAGTTGGACGCTTTTCTCCATATTTGAATCTTAAATCACTTTAGTTGCTTTGTTTTAATTAGTTTTAATTACTTAGATTTTTAGTTTACAACCATAAAATCCCCCTTAACTTAATAATATTACTTAAATACAAATATTCTGAGTCTTTGTGGGTTCGACCCTTACTTCCACTTTACTAAGGTTAGGAAGTTAGGAATACTTCTTTGACAGTGCTTTTATAACGACGTAAAAGTGCTCGTAAAAGGTTGTTGAAGACAGTGAATATTAATAACCACTTTAAGCTTGAATTTCATAAATTCACAATAGATTAGTCAAGAGAAATCGAAATAAGAATAATCTATGATCAAAACTCATGTATGCAATGAATACGAAACTAGTTGGACGCTTTTCTCCATATTTGAATCTTAAATCATTTTACTTGCTTTGTTTTAATTAGTTTTAATTACTTAGATTTTTAGTTTACAATCATAAAATCTCCCCCTTAACTTAGTAATATTACTTAAATACAAGTATTCCGAATCTCTTTGGGTTCGACCCTTACTTCCACTTTACTAAGGTTAGGAAGTTAGGAATAATTCTTTGACAGTGCTTTTATAGCGACGTAAAAGTGCTCGTCAAATTTGGCACCGTTGTCGGGGACTCGGCTATTTATTTGTGTTTATTTAGTATTACTATTTTTGGTGTTGTGAACCTATCTTACGGTTCATAACACCCGTGCTACTGATCCATGGCTATGTTTGTATGTAAACAACTACAAGATGAATATTTTCATGAGTATTTTGCTAGGCTAAACAAAAGATTCATGATTATGGTACTTTGCTGGGTTATTATCCATGTGAGAGAGAATTGTGTGAATGCATCCTAGACGGTTTGAATTCTCATACTCGAGGGCTCACAGAGTACATGAGAAATCATAGGCTTTGGTGTATGGGACCAGAAGAGTGTTGGGATTTCTTTTGCTACATGAGCTATCAATGTATGCTAGTCGAATTATCTCCACCAATTCCCTATTCAATGATGGGAGAGGTTGCATTGGAATCAAATGCCCTTGATAGACATCCAAGTGCAAGTTGAGGAGGAATCCGCTAGAGTTGAGTTGGGTTATGAGGGTGACTTTAATGTTCAATATGATTTTATTCCTATAATTCAACTTGAAGAGAGTACCAAGGAGCCAAGTTTAATCTCTATTGACATGGAGAAGCCTATAGAACCAAGTGAGTTTAAGGTTGGTACTAGAGAATACTCACAATTCATCTTTGAGGAAAGTGGTGATGGTGACAAGTACTTTGACCCATATTGTAAGTATTTTCTGACATCACCACTTGTGTTGAATTTTTTTGAGCATATGCCATCTCATGAAAATTGGGCACACATGTTTGATAAATTAAAACGGTTTTTGAAAGTTATATTTTTCTTAATTGATCTATCAATGTGTTACTTATGTTTTTCTGAGTTGTGTGCACAAGGCTTTGACAGGTTATTAAGGGCATTGACAATGTATAATCTTGTCAATTCATGCTAAGCGTCAAGATAATGACGTTAAACGAGCGCTTCTTGGGAGGCAACCCAAGCTTTAAGTTTAGTTTTTCTTTGTTTTCTAGAATACGTTTTGTTTTCGGTTTATTTTTGTTCGGTTTTTGTTTTGTTTTGGTTCGTTTTGTTCTTAGTTTTAGGTATAGTCGAGAAACAGGTACACGCGATACCCGGGATACCCACCACCACCACCACCATCTGAGGAGTAGATTCTGGTGTTTGTCAAGCTCTTATGATAAGGTCAGTTTTCTTTTACTCTTATGTTTTCTTTTACTTTGGGGACAAAGTAATGTTTAAGCATGGGGGAAGGGGATTATTTATTTTGTCATAAGTGCTTGATTATAGTTAGATCATGTATTTGCATTTGCATGTTTATATTTTTGCTTGCATTGATTAAAATTCTTGAAAATAAAATGAAAAAAAAAAACAGAAAATTTGAAAAAAATTTACAAAATATTGCATTTAGGTTCTTATTTTCCCATTGTTTGTTTCCTCTTGTGTTTCTATGCTAAGTATAAGTTCTAACCCATGATTTGCATGATATGCTGAAGTTGATATGATATAAGCATGATCATTCATTAATTACCTTGATTATAGGATGGAGCATGTATTTAGCTTGAGTATTTGATTCATTCTGAAGTTCTAGACAACAATTAGCCTTGTGAGATTTTTGGCCTTTCATGATATATTTGTTCTCTACATTCTTGAGTGTATCACCATGATTATCTAGCTCTAGAACTTGCGTTATGACTCTTTGTCAAGACTGCTTTATATGATTGAATACATGACATTAAAATGATTGAGGCAATGTTTCTTATAAGCCTATTATTTCTCTTCCTACCTTACAAGATCCATGTTCTTGATACCCCATTTCTTTTAAGCTTTAAGCCTATTTTTGATAGCTCCACAAAATATTCCTAGCCTAATAAGCTTGACCCAAGATCTGGGATTTAGGACTTTAGGTTATGTTTTATTTTGTGTGGGTTATATATAAGTATGGGGGAGTTAGAAGAAAAGGAGGAAAAGAGGAAATAAAACTCTTGTGTGTAAAGTGAAAAAAAATGAAGATGAAAGTATGTTGCAAAAAAAAAGAAAAAAAAGTTAAGTACAATTGTTAGTAGTCTTCATAAAGCAAGGAAAGAGTTGAAGAAAAGGCAAAAGAAAAAAAAAGAAATAAAGAGTTTAAATGTGTGTATGGAGTTGAAGAAGAGAAGAGTTTGGGAGAAGGAAGAGAAGGAAGTGTAAAGTTTGGATTTAGGATTAGTTCTTTATCTCGGATTTAGCACCACATGCCAAATGTTATCCCTTCCAAATTTCTCCTTACCTTGGCCCCATTACAAGCCTTAAAAAGACCTCATGATTTTTGTTATGTGTTTGATCCCCAGCGGTGGAGATTTAGTACGTTGACGCAAGCTTATGGTAGTCTAGTTTTCATGGTTGATTTTTGAGTGAAACACGTCCGTAAACACTTGAGAGTTTGAGTGCAAACACATATACCTTGGTGAGGTCTAGAATGGATGAATGGTTTTTGCTTTTTGCTTGTTATAACGCATGGCTAGGAAGTCTTGGTCGGGTTTTTGATTATATGTGAAATGCTTGTTTGACTTGAGATGGATGTATGATTGCATTTCTGTGGTGTGTTTTGGATTTATGTCTTGCTTGAGGACAAACAAGGTTCAAGCATGGGAGAATTTGATAGAGCATATAGATTTAGGTCTTAGAGAATGTTTTTATTCCCGTTTTATGCATTTTTAACTAGAGTTTTGCTTGAAGTTGTAGTTTAGTTTTGTTTCGGTTTAGTTCGGAATCTACGCGTTTGTGTGCTTTATTTCAGGTTGGAAGGTGAAGCATGGTGGATATGAAGCATGGAGGAGATGAAGTTTAGTGGACTATGGCGGAGTTTGATGAAGCTTAGAGTGATACAAGTGAAGATTGAAAGAGCTAAGGCCCAAGAGCTTGAGGGATAAAAAACGCTTAAACCCGGATCATGCATTGGAGTCTTGTTTTGACACCTCTATCTTGCAATGCTTGGTTTGGGAGCTACATTGGTCGGATGAAGCTGAATTTGGTATCACTGGAAAGCTAACTCGAAGAGCTACAATTCATATTTTTACTCCAAGTCCAAATTCCAATTCGAAGGGGGTCAAAACAGCCTCCGAAGTGTCACTAAAGTTGCTGCAGGCGGAGCGCGGCCAAAAGCCTCATAGCGCGACCGCGCTCTCAATGAACCAAACCGTGCTCTGGTGCGTTGATCCGACGCTGACTCGGGCTTCCGCGAGATCTTTTGGGTCGACTTTATTAGTATTTTTGGATATTTTTAGAGATAATATAAATACTTTCCTTAGGGTTTTATTTGGAGTGGATGCTATCTCTTGTTCTTGCTTTTTACGTTTGATTGAATTTGGAGATTTGTGGGAAACCAAACCTTACATTTACAATTGAAGAGAAATTTGACTCTTGTAAGTTTTATTTTTCTTTAATGTCGATTTCTAGCTAAATTTTCCATGTCCAACTAGTTAGTTGAAATTGTATGCATGATTGTTTGTGAGATTTGAATTATTTCTATTTGCTTTCACTAGATTGAATATCTCCATGCTTGATTGATTAAATTCACTTAGGATTATAATAGCTTGATCACCTATTCTATTTCTAGGTTGAATTACAACTAGAATAACTAAATAGACGGTGGAATTTGGTTATTCATGGATGAATCCTTTGATTAAACTTATAGACAGTGGAATAAGGTTAATCAAAGGCGGAGAATTTAATCACAAAACTTCATGAATAGACGGTGGAATTCATGAATTATGTTTCTATTGAATGCTTTGAACTTATTTGCATGATCAATTTGACATAGAAGGTTTTCTAGGTTAATTGGTTAAAAGGTTGTTGAAGACAGTGAATATTAATAACCACTTTAAGCTTGAATTTCATAAAATCACAATAGATTAGTCAAGAGAAATCGAAATAAGAATAATCTATGATCAAAACTCATGTATGCAATGGATACGAAACTAGTTGGACGCTTTTCTCCATATTTGAATCTTAAATCATTTTACTTGCTTTGTTTTAATTAGTTTTAATTACTTAGATTTTTAGTTTACAATCATAAAATCTCCCCCTTAACTTAGTAATATTACTTAAATACAAGTATTCCGAATCTCTTTGGGTTCGACCCTTACTTCCACTTTACTAAGGTTAGGAAGTTAGGAATAATTCTTTGACAATGCTTTTATAGCGACGTAAAAGTGCTCGTCAATCAAACAAACAATTCATGAAATTAACCCCGAAACTTGTCATATCATAAGCCAAACTCAAATAAGCAATGGAAACCCCATGGAACTCCTTAATGAAATAAGAGGGAGACTAAAACCAAAGCAATTTGAGGAACTAAGTGTTTTCTGTTGGAGTCTATGGTATCAATGAAACACGAAAATATTCCGACAAGATAACACAGACCAAATAAAAAATATCAAAGGATTCATTCAACAACAAATACAAAATTGGAGAATGGCCAAACAAGAGAGCAAAAACCAAGTGCAACCTTTCAAGCCTCATCAAGAGGGAACAAGAAGGAAAACGAAGAACATAAAATGGAACAAACCAACAAGTGGAAAATTCAAACTCAATTTTGACGGCTTTAGAAAAGACAACGGTGAAGCGGGATTCAGATACATAATTAGGAACGATGCTGGCGAACCAATTTCGTGGAGCCACGGGAAATACGGGCTCCATCCAGTAATTGTTGCAGAAGCTCTAGGCCTTAGAGCGGGCATCCAAGATGTCATCTTTCTTGGGATCTCGGATATTGAGATTAAAGGAGACAACCTCAATCTGATTAGCGCCATCAAAGGCGCAAGGAGTTGTCCATGGGTGAGTGAAATGCTTCGAGCTTACATCCTCCTTTTGCTAAGGCTAACAGAGTGGCAGTCTTCCTCGCGAAGACTTCCCATGATGGAGACGACTTGATTGACACAGCTACTAAAGATCTTCAAGATCTCATCCTTACGGATGCTCTAGGACGACCAGTGTCTCGATGAACTGGCCCTCCTAATTCTTTCCTGTATCAAAAAAAAACTTTTACGATTTGGATAACGTACCAAACGGCCGTCCCCTACCTGCCATTCCCTGGGCTCGGAAGGAGAGGTAAATCGCGAGGCACTTGCAGCGGCTACAAAGGAGGTGGCTTGCATTCGGTGGTCCGCGGCTCTCAAACTGCAAGAGACAGTACCGCGCTCGCGGCGCTTAAATTGCAAGAGGCAATACCACTTTCACTCGGATTCGAACCCGAGATAAGGGGGGCCCTCCCACTCCAGTGCCATCATACTAGCACGGAGCGTCCTGGGGGCTAATAACTTTTACGGTTGATTTTCTTTAAAAACTCATAATTTATGTGTAGTTTTCTAAAATTTACCCTTATATCTTTGTCAAATTTCATAATAATTTTTAAACTGATAATTTAAATTTAATAAATAGGTGAGAGCCAATATTTTTTTTTTTATAATGATCCGATAATATGACATCATTTATAGGTCTATGAAGAACAAAATTAATATAAGATTTGTATACAGTAAAACCTCTATAAATTAATAAGGTTGGGACCATGATATTTCATTATTTTATAGAGATATTAATTAATTGATAAATTAATAAATAATATTTATTAATTTAAAGAGATTTTTGTAATAAGAACTTTCAAAATGCACTATCATACAAGATTTTATTGTAGGATTTTAGAGGGCTATAAGTTGGGACAATCTAATTCACGTAAGATTAATGTTTTGACTACTATCAATCTTGTAGTCTCGACTTGGATAGATATATAATGTTGAGCAAGAGGCAATAGCAAATTGTTTTAGGCACTGCAAAATTCGTTCATGAGATGAAGTCTCAAGGAATGATTATAGTTGACATTGCAAAATTTGTTTTCAAAACAACGCTAGAAAAAATTAGATCCAATAAGAAAAGTTAGAGATGAGCTCCAAATAGAACTAATAAAAAACAAACAACACTACAATCATATTTCATTAGATTTTCTTAGTTACGACTATGTAACTTTTTATATAATTATTAATTTATGATATTAATGGGACTTTATATTTATATAGTGGTTTTTTAAAAATATATTATCTTATTATCTTATCGAAATTTGTTAAATTTTACATTGGCCCAAGTCGGGACCGGAGAAAAATATTAATTTAGAGAGTTTATTATTTACCGAGTATTAATTTAGAGAGGTTCTACTGTATGATAAAAAGGCCTCTTCTTTCTATCCTATATAGATAAACAACTTAAATAATCCTGTTTCTTATAATTGCTCATTCTTAATTCATGAATGTTCGTTAAGTGTAGTTAAGGCTTACATTCATTAATTCCTAATTAACTGTTAGCTATTCAATTTATGTACTTCATAGTTCATACAGACAATTAAACAGAGGATGATGTAGACAGAAAATGATGTATAGTGCGATGAATTCATTGTATGAAGAAGTATTGTCCGATAAGAGCTAAATCCCAAAGATATTGATCAACCTCCAAAAAGCCCTGGTCCAGAAATTTTACGTAAGGGATTCTGCTTTTTCAGAATATATGCTTAAGCTTTGCAGCATTTATAATGCCCTCGTTTAAATTTTTTGTCATTTCAATTTCAAAATATATCCAAAGTTACTTGCTTTAATTTTTTGTGTCTTCATTTCTCACCACTCTTTTATTCAAAAGTTTAAAGTATAGAAAAATGCTTGAAAACGACACAATCTAGCTAATCCAGAAACTGCAAGCTAGTTATTCCAAATTCAAAGTTCCTTACTCATAATGGTAACTTGATAACTTGTACAGGAAGTAAACATATATAGTTTTACGTGTAGATCAAATCTTATACTAATATGGGTTGTGCGTTATTTTATACGTACATCTACATTTCAGGTAGACATTTGAAATATACGGACGGGTCTTGTTCGCATAAAGTTTATTAGAAACTTTATGGGTAAAGTTTTAAAACTCTATAGTAAATTAATAAGCCCTAAATAAAATAATTAAAAAGAAAAAATAATAAGTTATTATGGAAAGAGAAAAATCTAACCAAATTACCCCTTGACAATTTTCTTACCTTTGAGGTCTCTATTGAACCCAAAACACAAGGTAAATAATTTTCCTTCTTTGAGCCTAAGTCGTGAGAGAAGTCAGTCCATGGAACATATTTTTCTTTCTTGGGTCTCTTCTTTTTCATAATGCATGGAACATTATTTTTGTTTTCTTTCTTGGGGTCTCTTCTTCTTCATAATCCAAACTAATGGAACATATTCTATAATTACCATATGAGTTTACAATCAATACAGATCTTTCCGTTTACACATTATAGAAAAAATCAGGGTATAAGATTTTACAATCAATATTACATCCTTCGTTTGCATACAACGTACATTACCATTTGAACAAGCAAAAAGCCGATGGGCAAATAAAAACTATGGAACTCAAGCAAGAGTTCCATAGAAAACAAAAAAAACTTTCTTTCTTTGCACCATTCACTCTAATCTAATGAGGACTCGGAAGCTGCATCGTCCAAAGTCGAATTAGACATTTCAGATTGGCTACCATTTTCACTATCTGAAGAGCTGGAGGGTTTGTCATCCACAGGCTGGTTCAAGAACCAGTACATTATGCTTGCTGTCAATGTGAGGATCATTTTTTGGTTCACCTGGAAAATATAATAACATTATATGGATGCTTTTTAATTAGGCAAATAAAATTCACACTTTTCACCAACATAAATTAGAGACACTAAAATAACACTTTGATGACAGATGTTGTTGTCATGTTAAGACTTGACAGAATGGTAGTTTGCTTCTGGAGTTGTGTTACTTGTCAGCTAGGCTCCATTCTAACAGTGTAAAAAGATGAATGTAGGATAGGGAAGAAGAAAGAAGTGAAATGCTAATTGAATTATTACCTCAGTTATGTCTTCAGGAAGCAAAAATATGGAGCATCCGAGTTTTCTTGCAATGCTGATGATGTATGATGCGTTCATCTTTTTCTCTTCATCTGTCACAAACATTCATGTTTTTTGGTAAGTAAATGAAACTCTGAATCAGACAGGCACTGTGTACAATGAGCAAAGATGTAAATACATTCATAACAAGATAATTGCTTTGTACAGGCATAGTTCTGGCTGCCTATAAATTCTAGACTGGTTGCCCCAGTACAGGAGTACATGTTCCAAATTTTCCTTTTCGGTTTGAAATGCTTTCCACTTACAAAAGTAAATGTTATTTGAAATGCTTGGACAGAGGAAACAAATTATATATGTTGTTTCTCTGAGCAATGAATATAGCTTTTTTCCCTGTTGATAAAGGCTTAGCAGAAGAATAAGGTTTCTTGTTGAGATAATTTTATTGCTTTAAGAAAAGCTTGTGGTCACAATTTCTAAATATTGAATTGTAAATCCATAGAAACAACTTCTTATATATTTCCTCTTATTGCTGTATTTTTCTTCTTAGTGACAAAAAAACTAGATGGAAATAGAAGCAAGGATCCAATTTGTTCTAAAGAACAACTGAAAACTCTCATCCATTAGATCAACTATTTTAACAGCGTAGTATGATTGACACATAAAAAAACAGCAAGCAGAGAAAACACTGCAAGGTATGTATTCACGTGTAAGGATGCTGAGTAAGAAAAGCATACCAGTTTGTCCCCTGGTAACAAGGCTCCAATTGACTACTCTAGGTTGCACCGCTCTTAGGAGCTCCAGGAAAAATATGCCATCAGATAAACTTTTATCCTGCAATTCAAAATAATTGTTAATTGCTAACTGCAGTTGAACATTTTTGTCTAATCTCTTTGACAGAGAGCTTTGCACACGGTATCCATTAGAGAATATCACTGTTAGGGAAAAACAATAATATGATATAAGAGTATATTTTTTATGTTTAAACCAGTGATGGCAGACCACTTCGTATGATATTAAGGGTATGTTTGGTATTATAATGTTGTATTATAACACTTTTGTATTAGCACACTATCACCTACAAAGTTATCCCTATGATCTGCATCTTTACATCAATATCAGCATGTCTTATCAAATCCACCTTATTATAGAATGCAAATATAGAGCAGTACATTCAGGGATTACTCTGAAGTTTTCAATACCTTGAAGCTAGCCATTTGTGTCCTTCCTCTTGAATTTTTCACAAGACTGTTTGCCCACTTAAGGATATCAGCATCATTGATCTCTTTCCCATGCGAATGGAATCTTAAGTTCTTTAGAAGTTGGAGCATATTGCATCGCATCAACTGCCACAAGTAAGCTGAAAAGGGAGAATTCAGATGCTTTATTTCACATTGAAAGATTCTGTTCATAAGTAGATTTACAAGATTCAGTTGACATTGAAATTGCATACCTAATATCAATTTTTTGTTTCCCTGTACAATATCATTTCCAGCAATATTTACCAAGGAAAATTTCAGCTGTTTTCCAAGTTTTACAGCTTGATTACAGTTCTCAACTTTCTTGAATGGCATCTTGATTGGTGGCTTATTTGCAACCTTCCAGTTGACAATTCCTGGTGAGACCTTGTCTAATGTTTCCAGGAGTACCCACCTACAGGAAACAGGAAGATGTTTGAGCTGTAGATGTCAAAAATATTAGACCAGCCTGTCTTTCAGTGGCCAGAATTTTACAAAGTGACTTAGGCTATAGAGAAACATTTCAGAAGAGAATATTTACCCGTTCCTAACATCTTCAAACACATTGTCGATGTATGCTGAATTTCCTAGACTATTTAACCAAAATCTAAAAGCTCTTTCCTCTCTTGAGACTTGAGCATCATCTGGTAGTATCTCTAAGAATGAGATTTGCTTAGTTTGAGTTGAGAGTCCATTCCTGTAGAATGTTCAGTAAATAAAAAAAAATTAAACCATAAGACAACTGTAAATAAGCCAATTGCAAAGATGAAGTTGAATATCATATTTTAAAGTAGTCGGTGAGATTTTGAGCTGAATTCGAAATATTCTGCAATTCGTGTAATTAAGAGTTAAGGATCAGCTGACATAACAGTGCAAGGGAGAAAAAAGAGAAGAAGAAGATCAAAGAATAGCAGGCATTATGAAGTCTTAAGCTCACCTATGCTGAAATATGTGGGCAACAAAAGCAAGGTTAAGATTTTGTGAGCCTTCTACTATATCCTTTGCTGTTAAATATCTCTTGCAACCCATTCTGTCAGCATGCTCAAGAATTAGGGTTGCTCTCTTTAGAAGGTCTCTTGTAGTTAATGTTGAAGGATTGCTGAACTCAGGTGCAAGAACGTTTAAGAGATGAGCATATGCTTCCCCATCCTGCAACCAACCAAATAATTATCAATTCTATTAACAAAATGAATAGGCCTTTACACAAAATGCACCTACTACAATGGACTATGTTGATAAACTTCAACATGTCACAATTGAGAAAAGAACAAGGATTTTTTTAATGAGAAAATAAATCATGGAACAAAGACAACACTATCATCTAATAACTAATGTTTAGGACATCTATCTAGAAACCACAAAAGAACTAAAATAGAGAGGAACATTCCAATTGGTTAACACAAGGAAATATATTTGTAAGAAGTTGCAGACAATTTACCTTGATATCTGTTGAAAAGTTTGTGACTACTTTCTTATAACTCGTCTTTTTGAGCTGGAAATTCATCCACCTCAGCAAGATCTTCTCTGGTGGTAAATTTATCAACTCTTCCAGATCCTGAAATTTCATGTTTTCAATAAAGAGCCCAAAGTACAATTATATGTGGGTACAAATGCCCAGAAGGAAAGAAAATTCATAAAGATGAAAGTGTCTGAATACCTCACTGCTATCAACTAACTCAAACAATTGTGGTGTTTTCTTCAAGTTGAGGTCGGCCAAAAGTTGTATCTATAAAGGAACAGACATTAACCACATCAAGCTGAGCCCTTATAAATACAAAATTTTGTATGCATTGAGATTAATGTTAAAAAATCCTTACCTTGATGATTTGCGCTATTAAACCCAGCACAAGGTGGCGCTGTGGGAAAAAAAAAAAAAAAGAAAATATCACTCCCACTTATAGATTAATTCACTTACAATAGTAATGTCAAGTTAGAAAATGATCCACTCAAAGAGAACAAGCGGGCATTGGCAGAATTAGAAAGGAATATTTAGTTAGTATCATTACATATGCTCAATTGCTCATATACATCTCTTTCTATGATTTACAGGATAGACTTTTTCTTTTTGAATGAAGGATAAACTTTTAATCAGCAAAGTTACCAATTTCAGTTAGCATCGAAGTCTTTCAGTCATTCTTAGTTGAATATGTTAGGATATCTATTAGAGCATGAATGGGAAAATAGGTTCATCCTGCTGCAAGCAGGTTTCACACTCTGACAGGATTTTTTCCAGAATCATAACAGTCTGAGGAATAGATGAGATGATGAACAATACCCTTCCTTCAATGATGTCCTGAGTCCCAATGTTGACTACAGTACAGCCAATAGCTTTAGCAGAATTAAGGAATAATGTATGATTCTCAATCCTCTCCCAAGGATTCAGTAATCTCTTCATATTAATCGCTCGCTCATCAATAGTGCCTGGTACTGCCACGTTGATGAGCTTACTGCAGATCATTGTCCAAGAAAAGAAGTAAGAACATAATCAAGTGTTAAGACTTTCAATCAGGATTCAGGAGGAATGAAGAAGTAGACTAGTGTAGTGATCACCATAGAAGCACTCCATCTTTTACAAACTCAAACAGATCATTAGTTGAAGGATCTAATGGAAGATATTGCCTCAGAAACTTGTCCTCTCCAAGATAATTGTTGATGTGTGCAACATAAGATGCCTTCTCTGATTCGCTTATTGTGTGGAGCAATGTAGTTGTTGCAGCCTTCAAAAATGCTGATGAGTTCTTTGCTGGAGTTCCCATTTTTGAATTGGCGTGGGAATGCAGCTTCAGATACACCTACCATGTCAAAAGCAATGCCTCTAAGAAGTGTGAAATCAAAGAGAAAATTTACCTTTGTGCATAGAGCGAAATGAAATCTTAGCTTCGATTTTGCATCAAACATAGGTAGAGTCATTTGACACGAAAAAAAAAAAACACAATAGCCAGCTTGATTTTCTTAGAAATACATTCATAGTTTCAACAATCGATAAACTCCTAACATAACACAAAATAGAACAAAGCGGAATGTGGATCAGAGATTCAGAATCCGCTAATGCAGCTTTTAAAGATTTGTTTAATTAAAAAAATAACATTCTCTCGTTTTTTTTCCATCTTTCCACTCTTTCAATGTGCACATTCAAATTGATGAAGATGTAGAGTGGCTGATCACGATGCCTGTTTTCTTCTCTACTTAATCCGCCTTCAATTAGATAGCCAATGATCAGCAGTGAACAGGTTTCTTGTTTCTCCTATCTTTTCATCAATTAGAGCTACAGATAACAGTCTATTTTTGAGTTCAACCATTTCGAATTATCCTCCGATTAAAACAAGCAGAAAAGTGCAATCGAACAGTGTAATAGGGGAAAATACGAAGAAGAAGATCGATTACCCTGAGAAACAACTCGAAATCGACTTCTTGGCAGACGTTCTCGTAGGAGGTTCGAATGAACGAATCTCTTTCTTCTTCGGTTAGGTTCTCTCCGACGACCTTAAGTTTTGACATCTTGGAAGCCAAATCGGCGAGAGTGAGAGGTCCACTCTCTCTCCTCATAGTGTGGTACTGCAAACACGGAATCGCGATAGGATTGTAAGATCTGAGGACTCAAAGCACAATCTCTGGAAAATATAAGAACGAACGAACAAGCAACGAAGGATACATCAAACTTACTTGAGACTTCAAGCTGCGAAGCTCCACCTGAGTGAACTGGTTCTGGAGCCATGGATCCGATACTAGAATTCCTACATAGCCAGCCATTGCTCCTTTCGATCTGATCTCTCGCCTCGGAGTTGTGTTCTCGTACGGTTATCTATCTGAGAGCTTTTTCTCTCCAGAAACTGTGAATGTAGAGTGGAGCGTTGGGAGAGAGTGGGAGGAGGACGAAGCAGAGCTGTCAGATAGTTCAAACTTTAAAGTTGGGTTCTCAGAAACTCACATTATTACGATTTTGCCCTATCACAAATAGTTGGTCTTGCTGCTCTTTCAGGAGGACTCATATGATTGAAACTAGTATTGGCTGGTTTTTTTATAGAAATGAAATTTATTATTGTATTACACTATTTATTGCTTATTTATACTAAGATTAGATCTAATGAATATGTTACACTACTTATGCCTCTTATTTGTATTACCATATATCTTATAAAATTTATAAATCACAAATACTTTTATTATTCTCTAAAATTGTTTAAAATTTTGATGGCCAAGAGAAGAAGATGAAAACTTGTATTTTTAATATCAAGAATATATAACCCATTTATTTTCTGAAGCAATAGATTTGTGAAATAAAACTTATAGAAGTATAGATATTTTTTTCAATCAAACATTAAAATAAAAATTGTAGTTCAACATGGATATTTATATTGCTATTTCCTTACAATTAATATTTTTTTGGTAAACCCCTTACAATTAATATTAGTATTAAATAATGGAGTGTCCATGCCCACTGGCTCCCAATATGATTTTAATTGTCTGCTGATGATGACCCAAATCCATTGACAACTAATGCCCTATTTCGACAAAAAATAAAGCATCCTCCATGTCAATCTTCCCAATTTGGCCTTACTATTATGTATTATTAAACACACTTCAAAACTCTGTGCACTTAAATACGATACAATACAATTATTTACACCACATGATACAACTAAGGTTAGGGGAAATTTACACCACATGATAGATCTCAATAAGAAGATTAGGGCAAATTTTAAGGTATTGATAAAAAAAATCTTAATTTGAAGGTATCTAGAATCGGACTTGTTCCCACAGATGTTCGGGTTTGCTCCTCTCACCTTCGACAATGCCTTACGAAAGGTTCTTGAGGGGATTATTGTGGCTGGTGGTGCTGGCTTTGGTGATTACTTTCGCACCTATTTAGGTTGAATTCCGTACCGTGGCAATGGCGATGTGCCACCCTACCCTTTCGGCTTGGTGATTTCGGAGTGTACACTGCCCATGATGTTTCCATCTATGCATTTGTTGCATCGCGTCTACAGTCTCTTGATCTCCAGAACATATCGCTTCACCACTATAATATCTTGAATATAGGGCCTGCCTGTGATTTAGCCTTGAACAGCTTTCAAGATTTGTGCAATTTTGACCCTCTTGTTCTCTGTCGTGACGTGCCAGTCCCCCCCTATGAAAAATTGGCTACAATGTACTTTGATATGGTAGAGAAGAATTTGGTGAGTCAGTACAAACCGAGTGATGATGTTCGCATTTTTAGTATAGTTTTTGACAGGTTTTCTTTGCTTATTAGGTTTAGTTTAGGTTTAGTTTTGAGTATTTTTAGTTAGTTTTGCATAATTCTGTGAAAAGAGTGGAATCTACGCTATTTTGTGAATTTTGCAGGTTTTAGCGAGGAAAGGAGCTGAATGGAGTTGAATTTGGAGCATCACAGCGAAGGACGGAGGAGTGCAAGATTGAAGAAGTCGAAGCTCGAGAATATAAGAGGAAGTGTTGAAGAAAATAAAGCCCAGACTCGTTAATGAGGCTGTGAAGGGTCGTTAACGAGGCCACGAGAGAGGAAGATTTCGAGTATTATTTTTATTATTCACCGATCCTGAGCGGGAATTTATTTCCGTATCGGTTGAGTATCTTTTTAGAATCTTTTGGGGTTATTAGAATATGTATTTTAGGTCTTAATATTTTATTAGATTTTATTTCTATCTTTTAGAGATTGTTTCTATCTTTTTAGGAAAGTTTATATCTTTTAGCCTTTTTAGTTTTTAGCTTTTTAGTATAAATACCCTTCTATCTAGCATAGAAAGGGAGGCTTCATTTTGGAGAAGTTTTTAGAGAGCTTATTTTAGAGGAGATTTGTGGAGGCCGAAGGAGAGAGAGATCGGATCGGAAGAGGATCACGAGGCTCGGTAGACGACGGTTGTCGGGTGTTCGTTGGTCGTGATTGTGGTTCGGTATTTTTATGTTTTTTCGGTTTCTTCTGAATCTCTGTAAGACAATATATTTTTCTTATTAATTTTAGTTTGAGTTTTGTTCCAATGTTTCTTTTGATTGAAGTTTGTAGTTTCTTAGTTCTGATTAGTGAGTAGTTTATTTTTCTAGGGTCGGGGTTAAGCCCGGCATAGTCGAGCATGTTTGATAAGTAAGATTGAGTGTTGAATGCCTTTTATCTTTTATTGAGATTGTTTGTTGTGCTTAATACCGAAACGAAAGTTGAGGTAATTTAGGTTTTTAACTTGATTGAAAGAGAAAGTTAGTAACTTGAAGGTTGATATTGTTTGAAAACGAAAGTTTCAAGCTTTAGATTCAAAACAAGCAATTGAGTGAATTAGGATGCGAAAGTAGATTAATTTACTTATTAAGTCAACGAAAGTTGATAACTCTATCTGTTTAAAGGCATGATCTTATCTTCTTACGAATTCTTATGCTTGGCTATGTTGTGGTTGTCCCTTGTCCTAGATTTTTGCTTTAATTGAATTATTTCTTGTGAATCTTCGTTGTTGAGTACTTGCCTCGGTACCGAATTTTAATTAGAATTTTATTAGGTCGTTAGTTAATATTTTTGTGTTCGGTGGCTCGGTAACGATCCTGACAACATCGTTAACGAGGCATCTCGTGAGTTTTTGTTTGATTTTGTTTGATTTTGTTTGATTTTTGTTAGATTTATAGACAAACAACCTTGCTTCCTGTGGAACGATCCTGACTCCACTGTACTCAGCGGGGTCTTGACTTACAAATTTATTTATTGGCCGAGAAACCCTATCAACAAGTGCTAGGGAAAAGGCTATCCTCATTAGCAACATGTCAGCCCACTCTTTGGACTTCTTGAGAACCCTCCCCATTGAAGGGTTAGGACAGACAATTTATCCAAAACAATTTAGGTGTGTTTTGTGCTATTGCCTTGCTATTCCTATGTATCCTGCTGGTTTTACTTGCCCTTGTTGCTCGTCTAAAATCATGGATTGTTTTGGTGATCATGTTGTCCACTGTGGAAATGATATTGGTCTTAAGTTTCGTCATAACCTAGTCTGGGACGTGTTGGGTGATATATGTACTCAGGCCGGTGTCTTTGTGCAAAAAGAGGTACCTCTTGGTTTTTTGTCCGAGAAAGGTAGAGATCTTCGACATGCAAATCTTTTGGTTTACTCTTAAGATAGAGGGAGGAACGTCTGCTTAGATGTCATATGTGTCTCTCCCTTCACGGGGGCTGGAGTTGATGCTTTTTTTTTGGTAGAAGGAGTTGATGCTTTTGTCCATGGTGTTGTTGTTTCTAATGTTGTTGTCCGAAAGAAGGGGAAGTATGAATTAAAGTGCACAAACAATGGATATAGTTTTATTGCTTTTGCATTCTCTACTTTTGGAGAGCTAGGGAGTGATACCCTTGAGTTTTTATCTAGGGTCACGCGGGTTGCTCATAGTAGCACGACTAACACTAGTATTCGTTCCTTTATTTTCAGTGTTTGTGTTTTGCCTTGAATAAGGGTATCGGAGTCCAGTTAGTTGCTAGGCTCTCATCCAACTTTGTTTAAATTATTCTTAATTAATTAAAAAAAATGTCATTTCAATTAAGAACACAAGAAAATCAAATTTTTACAAGACACCATTTAGGTTGTAGCTCCTAATTCATGTAAAAATTCTGATATTTTCTAATTAAGAAGAGTGGCATCTTCTTCAATAGCTTTTTTTATTGACAAAACACCATTGTAGGCTTGTAGGAGTTGTAGCTCCTAATTCAATTAAAAAATCTGATATTTTCTAATTTTACTTTCTTTTTTAATTATTATTTTGATGATACTCAAATGTATGGAAATATCCTCACAAGTTACTAGACTTTGTGGTTTTAGGTTTTTTTTCCCAAAAAACCACCATTTAAAATAAATGTTTTTTAAGAAATGATCTTTAATTTTTTTTAAACAAAAATAATTTTATAATACAAACACTCAATTTCAATCACCTTTAGTTATTTTTCGGTGACATTTTATTTTAGTGGGACCGAAATAACCTTTCAAATTTATATTGTTTATATTTTTTATATTTAATTATATATTGACCCAAAGTAGTGAAAAAAAATTTGAAAGGGTATTTTGGTCTAACTAGGTAAAATATCACCAGAAAATATCTTAAGGTGGTTTAAATTAATTGTTTGTATTACAAAAGGTCTTTGGCTTAAAAAATTTAAAAGATTTCTTAAAATTATTTTTTTTAAGAGGTGGTGTTTGGCCCAAAAAAAATCCTATGTTTTACATTTTCTTTTTGAAGTTTTTCGTACATCAATATAGAGATTGAATCAAATGAAAATGGGGCTTATCATGAAAACTAAGAACAAATCTGGACCATTTGATTGAAACACTAGAAATGAATCTAGGCCATCCGAATAAAAAAACAATAATATTTTTTTTTTATTTTCTTACTTTATTTTTTTAAGTCTTTTTACGTATGTAGAATGATGTAAATTGTGTATGAACATAAAGCCATAAAATGTGAACATGCAATACTAATATGTGAACGTATATTATATGTGAACGTATACTAAATTTTCTAAAGTTAAAATGCGATTATATGTGAACAGCCCTTGTAAAAATGTGAACATGTGTATAAAATATGCGAACAGAACCTAAAATGTCAACCGTCGTGTTTTTGGCAAAAATAAGTGAAAAAATTAAAAATAAAAAAATAACTTTTTTTAATTTTTTATTTTCTTACTTTATTTTTTTAAGTCTTTTTACGTATGTAGAATGATGTAAATCAAGTATGAACATAAGGCCATAAAACGTGAACATGCAATATTAATATGTGAACGTATCTATATTATATGTGAACGTATACTAAATTTTCTGAAGTTAAAATGCGGCTATATGTGAACAGCCCTTGTAAATTGTGAACATGTGTATAAAATATGTGAACAGAACGTAAAATGTCAACCGTTGTGTTTTTGGTAAAAATAAGCGAAAAAATAAAAAATAAAATTTTATTTTTATTTCTTTGTCAAATTTTTTTAAGTCGTTTAACGCTTGTATTATGATTTAATCGAACATGAACACATGACCATAAAACATGAACAAACAATAATAATATATGAACACACTTGTAATATATGTGAACGTATTATAAAATCTCTGAACTGAAAATGTGATAATATGTGAACATGTCTTATAATAGTGTGAACATATGCATAAAATATGTGAACGTAACGTAAAAAATCAAATTTCGTGTTTTTGGCAAAAACAAGCGAAACTAAAAAAAAATTTATTTTTTATTGTTTTATTTTTTTTTGGTCAAAATTATCATTTTGCATCTATCTCTTTTAATCTTAACCATCCATTTCTCAAATCCAAGGATCCTCATTTATTCTTAATTTTCATAAAAAAACCCATTTTCATGTGAATCAACCTCCATCAATATATATGATCGATAAGAATATATCATACAATGTAATCAATATGTAAAGTTGACAAATTGACCACCATCAACGCTTTAATTAAAATTTCAACGATGATTAGGAAAGATTAAAACGTTGAACAATCATAACGGTAATCTTACAATAGTGAAAAAAGCTAATTATTCTAATGTTCATTTCATTTTACGAAAGAGCCCCTTGTACAAAGAGCGACTTGTCACGTGAACGAAAATTAACAAAACATGAACACCCCGTTCCCGTGTGGAGAGTTTGGAAAAAAAGGAAGGCCGTGAGGGTTAACTTCGTCCACCATCTGATTTAATTATCAGAGCAGGGCCCAGCAGACAAATAAAGCATGACCCTTCCTTTTTTTATAAAAAAAAAGTTTGAATTGATAACTGAACCGAACGGCTACTTTTTTTAACGGTTAGATTGTATGACTTTTTTAAATGTCCATCGCTTAGCATGAACTTTGATTTTGTACCAAGTTTAAAATGCCTCAGAAATCAGAATGGGCGAGAGAACTGCTGCATTGGGTGGTTAACTAGTTGTCTTCCAAATATTGTGTCATAACTTTAGCAAGATACAATGTATCTAAATTTTTCGAAATAAATCATAAATTATGAATTTCATTCCTTCTCCATGTAATAGCCTAATGTTGATAGCAGGCAAAATAGTTGACCTACATTACAATATGATGACGTCGAAACACTCTATGGGTCATGCATGTGGGAAGGCCCCCGAAAAGGCCCAAGAAAGGCATCCCTGGAGGAATTCCTCTCTCCCATCAAAAAACACATATAGACAACGTGCACATTGCGCGTAGGAGACAAATCAAGGATTTGTGCCTCGGGTCAGAAGGAGAGGTGAAAACAACGTGCTCATTTGACAGAGTGACCTTGGATAAAGCGCGATTGATATGACTACGTCGCATCATGAGCATGGCCAGCCTGACACCAACGCCGAGGAGGGAGCCGAGGGTGCGCCGGGTTCTAAGGAGGTGAAGCCAATTCCATCTGGCACCTCTCAAATTCCGTCGGGTCATCTTTCGGAAGATGCTTCTACTCACCAAATCAGGTCCATGGAGGCTGAGGGCGTCGAGCAAAAGCAATAGGATTAAATAGTAATCATATATACGAGGGATAACTTTACCCTAAAATCACTTAAGAGTAGTAAAAAAATCGAGAGGCTCAAACAACACAAGAATTAAAAAAAAGTAATAGAAGGAAGATAATCAACAACCGTATATTTAATTTTGAATGGGTCGACAATCATACTTAGCTTCATTTCAAAACAACATATGTTGATCTGTTACATATTCAAGTTGAAGACCATATAAAATCCATATAACTATTTTTGGCAAGTGGTAAACGTAGAATATAATATAAGGAAGAAGTTACAAAGAATTAGTATTAGATGAAAATATTAGGAAAGAAAAATACACAAAGCACCACAAACACCTCTAGTTCCATACCCCATCTTGGTGTCCAATGGAGTGTAAAACTTCATTGAAGCTTGTAAGCATGATCGTTGGTCTAAATTACCCCTAGATCATCATGTATAGAATCAAACCTCCTTCGCTCGACAACAAGTGATTGAGGGACTAGCAACAACAAGATTGACTCGAAATCATATCACCTCGTCTTTACACCGGGGCACTACTCAGTAGTAGACCACACATAGGTCCACACAAACTAATCTAAGAACAAGTTCACTTAGATCTTTCAACTCGGACGTGCACCACAAGAAAACACAAAGAAAACATCCAACTTATAATTATAAAAACAAAAGACATGACATGCATGGAACTCATTCTCGGAACATAACATTTTCAACCCTACTAACATAATTCTCAAATTAACGCTAACCAATTCTAACAAGCTCAACAATATAAACTAAAACTCCCATAACCAACCCGATCCTATTGACACAAGTATCAACATTTCGCTTCGGCCACCACTAAGCTAAGATATCATCACTATTCCTAATTCAGGCCTTGTTTCACTTGCACCCCAAAAGTCTTTTTTATTCAAAAACTACTTTTAATACTATTGAAATACGTGCAACTTTCTCTACTTTTTATGTTTTTCAAGACACTAAAAATCACTTTTCAACCAAAAATCCCTTTCTACCCACAAGTGAAACAACCCCTCATACATGCAACTGAAAAATAAGTCCCCGAGGGGTCAGTTATTATTCTAATCCAAGCTACAAATCATACGGTACTAGTAAGACGTTTTAAAAACCAATCAAGTTCCTAACACGTACACGAAAATGCAAGATTAACCCAACACAACGCATATCAATTGTAAATCCATACCTAACTTCCCATTAGCAACACACACACACACACACACACACACACACACACACACACACACACACACAAGTTCCTACGTGGTAATGCAACCCTTCACTTACCATTGCATTCCAATTCTATAGCGCTTATCAACCCACGTCCATGTACCGAGGCGCGACCTCTCAACCTTCACAATATATCAATACTTCTAACCCCTGGTCAAGTCTCCACTGGAGCACTTGCCAAAAACACAAATAGCTTTTAGTTTTAAAGGGACACAACCGCCATATGAGTCCATACATAGAAATCACTCCCTCGACGACAATCTACGCACATGGGTCATGCCGGGTACGATGCCAACACAGAGAAAACGTTCCAAAACTTCACATACGATGAAAACACTTTGAAATCCATTTGCATACATACCACACACAATTCAACACTTTTTTAGAAAACAAATGATTAGGGACTAGTTCCCTAAAATCAATCCTACAAGCACGTCATGAAATCTAACAAGAATTGAATAGAAACCGAGCAAGTCGTAAACGACTTACCTCTAGACTTGGATTCCAACTGCACTAATGAAACACAACTTGATGAATAATTTCCTAAACAAAAATACACGATTTTATAAGTGGAAAGACAACTTAGGCTTAAAAAGCACAATAAAGGTTTAGACTCGGAATCACTCCAACCCTCAAGGTAACCTAACCCGATAATTGCCTAACTCTTATTAAAGTATATCCAAGTTTTCTATTCCATACACATCCTTGGTTGGAAAATTCGACCTTACATAACTCCTTAACCAACAATTGACTTCCCTGCCTAGTTAACCACTTTACCTAACTAATTTTAACATGAAAACTCACA
The DNA here is from genome assembly GCA_964016875.1 of Fallopia convolvulus. Taxonomy (NCBI): domain Eukaryota; kingdom Viridiplantae; phylum Streptophyta; class Magnoliopsida; order Caryophyllales; family Polygonaceae; genus Fallopia; species Fallopia convolvulus. Next base: position 18,367,378 of record OZ024734.1, on the reverse strand, counting down.
TAAATACAAAACAACTGAAACCCTCACATAGTCTTGTTTATCTATCATAGAGGCTAAATCTAAACAAGAACTCCTCACAAAATCAAGTTCAAAATCAACCCTTTAATCAAATAACCATGATTTCACCACCATGACTCCAAACTTTTACATAAAACCACATATTCCATAACACCACCTCTTTCACCGATGTACCACCCACACCATCACCCATGACCACTTGGACACAAAAATCATCCATAAAAACCTCCTTAATATACCCACATCTCACACCATCCAACAAGAAAGAACAACTCACCAAAGAGGAGGAGAAGGATGAGTCTTGCCTTCCGGTGGAAAGGGCGGCCAACAACAAGCAAGAAGGTGGTGAAGAAATAAGAAAATGAGAGGAAGGGAGGGAGGCGAAATATGGAAGGGAAGGGATGACTTTATATAGAAGAAATGTAATAAGACAAATTGAATTCAGCTTGTATAAGAGATAAAGATTATGACACACAAATCTATAAGATATGACACGAATATTGAGAAAGAAAGATAAGCAAGGCATGAATATCTAAGAAAATGGATAAGATCAAAACTTTTACAAGTCTATCTTCATTCTATTAAGAAACGAACCAATGGATAACTTTGATAACTAGAAAAATTTTAACATATAAAATCTTGCTAAAACGAGGTTACCCGAGATTACTATATAGCTAAGCAATATCGACACAAATTTCGAGAAACATAAAAATATCAAAATCTTCCCGAATATTAAAAACCCCTAGTTTCATGTAAACCTAGTTTGCAATGTCATCCAAAGAGAGAAAGGGAGTAAAGCCAACACAAAACCTTCTAAAAGCATGAATTAAAGTTGTAAGTGAGTCCTCATAGCCTGCCCACGTCTACCTGTCAATTATCCTTTTAGAGCAATTTAAAAGAATAAGACTAGTGCATGCTAAGAACCAGGACTATAAATCTTTGATGGAAACAAACCTTATTCCTATCCCAATCCAATTCATGACTCTATCTGCCACTGCTTAAAAAAATTACAATCAAACCAAATATGAGCTTAATTTTCAATACCAACTCTGCAAAGGACACAAGAGCAATTAGGGGTGTTATCAATTCTTTGTAGCTTATATGCAGTTGGAAGCCTTTCTAAAGTGATAAGTCAATAATGAATGATCCACCTCTTAGGATGAATGCCTTTCTAAATCAACAAGCACCGGTCTAGAGTTTCATTTTTATCCTCCCACTTTTAATGGAAAATCCCTATAGGTTATAACTCAATAGAAGGAGCAATTGTGATTTCTAGATTTGGCACAAAGTCACACAAATAAAGTTTTACATTGAAAGTGGGAGGATAAAAAATCTAGTGTAACAGATTGGTAAGTTGTTTCATCAATTGTGAATTGGCTTTGGTTGAAACCACATAGAGCACTTATATGTTAGGCTTATGCTCAAGCTATATTTGTACAAATACAACTATCAATTTATAGGTCCAAATGTCTTAAATATGGTTATAGATTCAGGTTCATTACCATGATTTGTTTGGACTAAATTTCTATAAGGATGTGATTTGGGATAGCTCATTTGACTTGCTAATCTTAAGGCATATATGAAGTGTCAATTAGGTTAGCTAGTAGTCAGTTAAAGGGGTATTTGAAGAGTCCCCGCCTTACGGTAGAGGGATGGTGGGGTGAAGAAGAAGCCAATAGAGCAGGGCAGACTTTCAGAGAACTAGAGAAGATGAAAGCTCTCCGTTGTCATCGTTGGGGTGGAGCTAACTGGTCGAAGAAAGTAGAGTCATGGAGAAGAAGAAATAAGAAGCAAAAGTGACACCGCTTTGAATTTTTTTAGGCTTTTTGAATTTATTTTGGGTCTCCTATAGAGAAATTGTACTTTGGGGATTTTAATTAAAAACAATTACATTCAAATTTTGTGTCTTTATTTTGGCTAATTGTTGAGTAGTTAATTAGTTTCTTTTTATGTTTAATTTCTTTCTTTTGTCTAATTAGTAATTAGGCATAATTTATTATTTTATTGTCTATTGAGTAGTTATGAATTCATATCTAGATTTGATCATTGTTATTTATTGTGATTTGAGAACTTTTATTATTTGTTTAAATTGATAGATTGTTGTGAATTGAATTAAAATGGAGAGGTATTTTTTCAAAAAGGCCTAAAACTTTACTTCTTCCTCTCAAAGTAAGTGGAGTCTCTAAAAATGTGTCTTTGACAGTTGAGCGACTTCTACAAATACATAGCTACCTTATTCCTATCCCAATTAGCCAAACTTTTGTAAGACTTGGAACGAGAGCTAATTGAGAGTATCTTCTTGATGCTTAACGTACTTTATAGCTTGATAGTTCTCGCTTTTTTGACCTAGTGAACCATGTCCTTCTTCTTAGTTTCCAAATTGGCAGAATCGTAGGACATTCAAAGTGGGAAGTTTCTTGTTTGGTTTTATTCTTCACTCTCCACTCTCGTATAGGTGAACTTTTTTTGGTTTGACATGAAACATATGAAGAGTGATTTGAGAAACAAAATGAGAGATGAATGACTAAGTGGTAGCTTAGGGGTAATTATTGAGAGCAGGTGTTTTCAACTATTGATAATTAATGAAGCTATATTTTAAATCGTTCTCAAAGTTTAGACACTCATAGATGTCAATTTTTCTTGAGCAAATAACAAGTATAGCTTAATTGATATCCTTAATTTAACTTTTGTGTACTTTATATATTTGATATGCTTTATATATGATATGTTAAACTGTACGAAGTTCGAAATCCGTTGTCTGAGGTCAGCCCCCCTCTAGAGAATTCTAGCTTGCTACATATATGTTGAATGCCATTGTTCTACATGAAAAAATTAAGACTATAGACTATTATATAAACTTGATGAGTTCTTCTATTGCAAAGTAATTTTAACATGAAATCCACTAGACTTATGTATTAGCCTTACGTGTGCACGACACCTATCAACTCACTAAGACTTTAACACACACCTTTCTACCATCAAGGTCATGGGGTACGTAACTCCTCAACAACTGTTTTGGTCAATTTCCGACCGGCGATACTCAAAGGTGAATTTGTGAAATTATGGGGGAAATCTAACCGATCAACACGATTTCAATGAGCAAAGCAATCTAGTATATTCGAGAGAAATTGGGAGTTACAATGGTTGAATTACAAGTGCTCAATCTGGATCTTAGTTTCTGGGCTAATCCCCTATTAAGTACAGGTTTTCGTCTCCACGTCTCGACTCCATCTTCCCACGTCGCTCGCCCCACCTTTCGAGTGGTTTTCTCGAGCTACAACCGCCGAGTTTCTCGCCTGAGAGATGATGTTGGTGATCCGAACTTGGATTCTGGGCCTAAACGTTGGTGGGCCGAGCCGATTGCTTGTTAGGTGGTTATTTGGGCCCAACAATAGCCCCAAAAGATTCGAGTGAATTTTGAATTCACTGGATCTTTTCCGTCTGTTGGTTTCCGGGATCTCAGCTATCTCGGATCTCATACGTGTAGGGTGGAGATCTCTCTACGCGCTTTGCTCTGGCAGGTGAAAAGACATCAGTCCTCTTTATTTACTGCGCCTCGCGGAAGGAACTCATTACTCCACTGCCCTGTTATCGATCTCTCCCGAGGTACGACTCTTCTCTTTCTTTCTTCTTCTTCTTCATTTTCCAGTTCTCTCTTCACCTTTCTATGGCGAGGGATAGAATGTCTTCTCGGCATGGCTTCTCGCTTTCGGGCATCCTCCAAGAATGCGACCGAGTTCCAAACACCATGGGCTTAGAAGAAATGAACCAAATCCTTTTAGAGGGTGGTTTTCCGGGGGGGGGGGGTAGTAGCTGTATGTCCTGGGGAAGAGCATTCCGACTGGGTTCGTCCTGGTTGGGTCTGTTTCTTCGAATTCCCGTTCACCATCTCTTGTCGATTCCCTTTTCCCCCTATCGTCCAGGAATTTCTAGCCCGATTTAAACTTTCTCCTGCGCAGCTTCTTCCCTATGCTTGGAAGATCCTCTCTTGGGTGAATAAGATGGCGGAGGTCGTCGGGGTAGAGTTTACTGTTTCCGATATGCTTCAGGCTTACCGTATTACCACGGTGAGGCGGGGCCGATTCATCTTACAATCTCGAACCGCTCGCCAGCCGCTCGTCTTAAACACAAAGGTCAATGGGAAGGGTTGGGAAAACCGTTTTTTCTTTGTCGAGATTGCGTCTTTGACCCTTGAAAGTCGCCTATTTTTGCATGACAAATGGAATCCGGCTAGTAAAATTATCTTGTTCTTCTCCTGTATTACAAGGCGATATATATATATGCTTATAGGAGCGTGGTACCTAGGTCGTGATCAAAGACGTGGGGCAAATATAGGCTATCTGTCTTAGACGGGGTTTCGCGTTGTTGGATAATTAGTGATTTCTTGGCGTTGGAATTCGTCTTCAAGGTAAGTCGTTTACGACTTGCTCAGTTGTTGTTCAATACTTGTTAGACTTCATGTGGTGCTTGTAGGATTGGTTTTGGGGAAACTAGTCCCTAGATGATTATTTTATGAAAAAGGTTTACTTGTATATGATATGTGTGAAAAGTATTTCATTGAGCTTTCATCGAATGTGAAGCTTTCGAATATTTTCTTTGTGTTGGTACCGTTCTCGGCATGGCCATGTGCGTAGTCCTCTGGGTTGAAGTGACGGCTACGTATGGTTATGTGACAGAGAAATCGTGCCCCTTCAAAAGTAAAGCTATCTGTGTTTTGGGCAAGTGCTCCCGAGGAGGCTTGACCCGCGGTTAGAATGATGGAATTGTAAAAGGTGGGAGGTCGCGCCTCGACACCTATGAAATAGGGTTGTTGAGCGCCATGGAATGGAACGGTGAGAGAATGGTTGTATTGTTCTGCTTGGAATTGTATGTATGAATGTGTATGGAAGTTTGATAGGTGATTTGTGTTTATGATCTATGTTTATGATCTATGGGAAGTGAAGTATGAATTTAGAACTGATATGTGTTGTAATCATGCGAACCTTGCTTGTGTATATGTTAGTCAACTGATTGGTTTTTAAACGTCTTACTAGTACCGTATGGATTCTAGCTTGTGTTAGAATGGTAGCTGAGCCTTTGGGTACTTGTTTTTTTTTAGTTTCAGGTAAGGACAAGGGACCCATGATGGAACCTCGGTTGAACGATGGAACAGATCGTTGAAGGTTGTGTCATTAGGATGGGTTCGGTTGGGAGAAATGGTGGTATACTTTTTGGTTATCTTTCGAATAATGCGTTGTTTTGATAAAGAAAGGGTAGTTGTATGTTAATGAAATGTTTCTAGGAAGCGTTGTAAATTATGTTGTTTTGGGTTTCATGCATGTTTTCTATACTTGGGTTTTATAAATATCGGTTGGATGTTTTATTCATGTTTTCTCGTCGTGCCCTAGTTGCAAGATCCAAGTGAACTCGTTGTCAAACTAGCCTAGGTAGTACCTAGTAAGGTCTACTACCGAGTAGCGCCCCTATTTAAAGACGGGGTGTTACACTACTAATGTGAAGAAGTCTGGCAGCTTAGGCCGTTTGTAAAGTTTGCTTTTGCTTTCTTGGGGACGGATTTAGTGAAGGACAAGTAGTACCTCACCGACGTGTCATTTATCGGGCGTCTGGTGGGGGTTTCGCGGATGGTGGCGCGGCCACGAATACTTTGTCTGATGTTTTGCCCCCCGTCACGGGGCGGGGTGTTTTTTTATCGTTATGTTTTTGCTCTTGTTGCGTTTTGCTTGTGTTTCCTTTGCTGGCTTTCGTGCATGTACTTCTCTGCTTCGTGCCGGTCGGTGTTCACGTAGCCCCTGCAGGTGGCTAGGTGCTTTTAGGAGGTGCATAGCTATGGCTTGAAAAGGTGAGGAAAACCTTAACCAGGGTTATGGGTGACTTGACTTTTTATTTTCAAGCCCCTGTTGGTTGAAAGGGATTACCTGCCTGGAGGCGCGCGAAGGACGAGATCCGTCGTTTCCAGCTGTTCCCTGACGATCTCCGTCGATGATCTGGCGTTTGCTCATTGGAATTGGCGACGCGGGGTTTTACCCTGAACTACCGACCGGCGAGCTTCTGCAAAGCAGCCCTTCAACATTGCTTGTGGCTAGCGAATCTGCCGGATAGCGGACGTCTAGGAGATTACTTCCTGTACCCTGTAACCAAGCTTGTAAAGATTGTTGTTTGAATACAAATAAAGTATTATTTTCGATCGTTTTTCCGAAGGGCTTGTTACCGTTTGGTTATTTTATTTCTGTTTTTTGAGGTTCCTCTTTCCTAGCGATGGCTGCCGAGAGTAACTCCTCTGGGAGAATTCTGGTATTATTTTCCGTCGTCTCTCCTTTTTCTAAGGATGAGTAACGCATGTATTAAAACAAGAGAAACCATTTACCTGATCGACTTTTACCGCGCAAGTTTGCGTCATCGTTTAGATCATACTTGAGTTTATTTGGCCGTTTCTGGCGACTTGATTGTTCTTCTAGAAGTGGTATCTGCGTAAGTGCGTGGCGTTCCAGCTACGCGGGATGGACTTTCCTGCTTTAGATTCTAGCCGATAGGCTCCCTGTCCAGTGATACCAACTATCTTGTAGGGTCCTTCCCACGCAGGAGCGAGCTTCCTTGCATTTACTTCGACGGTATTTTGGAAGACTCTTTGGAGGACCCATTCGCCGATGGCGAAAGCTCTTATCCGTACATTCTTGTTGTAGCTTCAGGCCACTTGTTTCTGGTGTCTGGCCAGGCGCAGTCGGGACCTTTCACTTAGTTCTTCTAGGGTGCCGAGGTTGGCAGCTAACTCGGCGACGTTCTGATCGGGCGTTTATAACCCGTACCGCGCGGTCGGCACGGTGACCTCGGCCGGTATTACTGCTTCGCAGCCGTACACCAGGGAAAAAGGGGATTGTCCCGTCGCAGCTTTTGGAGTGGTTCTGTCGGCCCACAAAACGTATGGCAGTTCATCGGCCCAACGCCCTTTGGCTTTCACTAGTCGCTTCTTGAGGTTGTTGATGATAACCTTATTGCTGGATTCTTCTTGTCCGTTGGCTTGTAGATAGCGAGGAGTGGAGGTTACTAGATCGATATTCCATCGTCGAGCGTAATCTCGGGTCTTTCTCCCGATAAACTGTGATCCGTTATCGCAGACGATCTCGGAAGGTATCCCAAAGCGACAGATGATGTGTTTCTTGACGAAAGCTATCACGTGGGATTCCTTGATTTCCTTGTATGCTTCAGCCTCGATCCACTTGGAGAAATAATTCGTCACCGCTAGGAAGAATACTCGTTGTCCGGAAGATGGCGTTAACTTCCCTACGATATCCATCCCCCACCTCATGAAAGGCCACGGCGTTAGCGTCGGGTGCAGCGGTTCTGGCGGCTGGTGAAGAGCTGTGGCGTGCTTTTGGCAAGATTCGCATTTCTGAGAGTACTCTGTGGCGTCTTGACGCATGGTAGGCCAATAGTACCCCAGGTTGAGAGCTTTGTTGGAAAGGCTGCGTCCCCCAGAGTGGTTTCCACATTCTCCTTCATGCAATTCTTTGAGTATCCTGGGTACTTCTGTTTTTGTGACGCAGCGGAGTAAGGTCCCTACTGCGGACTGCTTAAAGAGGATACCGTCTTTCGCGCTGTATCGTGTGGCTCTCATTCGGAGTGCTCTTGCTTCGGACTTATCGGACGACAGCTGTCCATGATCGAGCCACCGTAGGTAAGATTCTGTCCAGCATTCTGGTTCTTGAGAAGCACTTGGAATGTTGGTCGCGGGATTGGGGTCTCCCGGCGTTGCTGCCTCCTGGGGATCTCTCTCACGGGGCATGTCACTCCCTTTAGGATCTTCGCTAGCAAGGATCCTCAGGGTCCGATTACTTTCCCTGATCTTACGCTCTTCATCCTCGGCTGTCGTTGGGCTGTCCCTAGCTTCTTGGTCTACCGGGTCATCTTCTCTTCCGATTGCTGGGGATAGCACATGGACTAGGGGGACTGATGCGAATTCTTCGAGATCTAGGGCAGAAGCCAAATTGGCCAGAGCGTTTGCCTGTGCATTCTCTTCTCTGGGGACTTGTTGGATAGTGAAGTTCTTAAACGACTGTATGATTTCTTTGACTTTCTTTGCGTATGCTGCCATCCTGGTGTCTCTGGTAGTGAAGATTCCTAGGATCTGGTTCACAACCAGCAGCGAGTCGCACTTCACTTCTATTTCTTCGATAGTCAAGTCTTTGGCAATCGTCAGCCCCAGTATGAGGGCTTCGTATTATGACTCGTTGTTGGTAGCTTCGAAAGCACACCGTACAACTTGAGCTATCTTGTCCCCCTTGGGTGATTTCAGCACTACTCCGATTCCTACTCCCCGAGTATTGGAAGCTCCATCTGTATGCAGAATCCATGTTCCGGAATACTCCTTCTTTGTCACGAAGGCTTCTTGCTGTCTAGCTTCTTCATCCATCGTAGGGCTGAAATCGGCCACGAAATCTGCCAGCGCTTGGGCTCGGATGGCTGCCTTCGGCTCGTAATCGGTATCGAATCCGCTCAGGTGTATCGCCCATTTGGCCATTCTGCCGGTGATCTCTGGTTTCCTTAGTATGGCCTTCAGTGGGTAATTGGTGCGGACTGTGATCGTGTGTGACTCGAAATATGGCCTCAGTTTTGTAGAAGCCATGACCAGAGCTAAGACTAGCTTCTCCAAGGGCGAGTAGCGTGTCTCTGCCGCGAGCAAGGTACGGCTGACGTAGTAGACGGGAAGCTGGTTGCCCCCATCTTCCCGTACTAATACTCCACTAACAGCGTTCTCTGTCACCGCTAGATACAAAGGAAGACTCTCACCTTCCTCAGGTTTGGACAGCAACATCGGACAGGACAGGTAGTGTTTGAGCTGCTGGAAAGCCTCCTCATGGGTTGGAGTCCATTCGAACTTCTTGTTCCTCCGTAGCACATCGTAGAACAAGCGGCATCTGTCGGAAGATTTTGAGATGAAGCGGTTTAGGGCAGCCACTCTTCTAGTCAATTTTTGTACATCTTTTACACATTTGGGTGAACGCAGGGCTGCTATGGCTCGGATCTGATCGGGACTGGCTTCGATCCCACGTTGGGTGACCACGAACCCGAGGAAGCGTCCTAAGGTTACCCCAAACGCGCATTTGGTTGGGTTTAGCTTCATACGATAGCTATCCAGGATCTTGAAGGCCTCTTCCAAGTGTTGGACATGATGCCCAGCCTGCTTGGATTTTACTAGCATATCGTCGATGTAGACTTCCATTGTTCTGCCGATGTGCCTTTGAAACATGCGGTTGACCAGCCGCTGGTAAGTGGCTCCCGCGTTCTTGAGTCCGAAGGGCATCACCTTGTAGCAGTAGGTACCCTGGCTGGTGATGAACGAAGTTTTCTCCTGATCTTCTTGATGCATTCTGATCTGATTGAAGCCGCTGAAGGCGTCCATGAAGGTGAGCATCTCGTGGCCGGCCGTGGCGTCCACCATGGCATCGATGTGCGGCAGGGGGAACGAATCTTTTGGGCAGGCTTTGTTAAGGTCCGTGAAGTCGATGCAAATCCTCCACTTGCCATTCTGCTTGCTCACCACTACGACGTTCGCCAGCCATTCCGGGTATTTCACCTCCCTGATCTTCCCTGTTCGGAGCAGGTTTTGTACTTCTTCGTCCACAATCAAGTTCCGCTCCGGGGTGAACTTCCGTCTCTTCTGTTTAACCGAGGGATGGCGAGGATCCACGTTCAACCGGTGCGTGATGATGGTGGGGTCGATCCCGACCATATCTTCGTGCGACCACGCGAAACTGTTGCTGTGTTGCCTGAGGAAACTGATTAACTCTGCTTTCTTCTCCGGAGACAGGTCCTTTCCGACCCGTACGGTTTGCTCGGGTTTCTGTTCGTCGAGGACGACTTCCTCGATCTTGTCGGCCTCGGGGTCTGCTCTCTGCGCGGGCCCCTTGGCTCCCTGTAATTGCTATGCGATGTGGGCGACGGTCGCCTTCAAGGCGGATTTGTAGCACTCCCTCGCTAGCCTTTGGTCTCCTCTGATCTCCCTTACTCCCCAAGGCGTAGGGAACTTTATGGTCTGATGATAGGAGGAGGGGACTGCTTTCATGTCATGGATCTAGGGCCGCCCCATGATGATGTTGTAGCAGGACGGGCAATCGAGTACGGAGAACCTGACGGGTAGATTGATTCCTTTAGCGAAAGTAGGGAGAGTTATTTCCCCCAAAGTGTGAGCGATCTCTCCGCTGAATCCTACCAGGGCTACCGACTTTCTGAGGATGTTTTCTTCTTTCAGCCTCATCTCCTTGAGAGCGTCGAGCGTGATCATGTTGGTAGAGCTTCCGGTATCGATGAGGATCCTCCTCATCAATGCGTTCCCCACCGACAGGGATATGACAAGCCCATCGTGATGGGGCCCCACCAAACCGGCCGAATCTGAGTCGCTAAAGGTAATAATATCTCCCGGACGTCCATCAGATTGGCGGATGTTCGCTACCAATGGTCCTTCTGGGTGCCCTCGAGCGTGGCGTTTGGCTGCCGAGTAGGTAACACCACAGATGTCAGATCCGCCGCTGATGACATTCACTACTTTGGCGTACTCTGGGGATGACGGAATATCCATGGGCTCCGTCATGTTCTGACTGGCGGGAGGATTGGTGCTGGCGGAGATTTCTGACAGCAGGCCTCTTGAGTGTAGGTATGCTAACTCCTTTCTGAGGGCGAAACACTCGTCTGTCTCGTGCCCATAGTCTTCGTGGAAGTCACACCATTTAGTTTTGTCCTTCTTAAGATTCGGGTTGTCTGCCTTTTTGGCCATCTGATGCGATCTCCGAATCTCTCCAGGCTTCTCACGATCTCAGCGTTCCCCAAACCCAGGTTGTACTCATGAACCTTTGGTCGATTGGGCGCGTCTTTTTTCCCACTTGGCTGTTTGGTTCCTGCCGTGTGTACTTCGGGCGCTTCGTGCCTGCTTTTTGGATATGGTTGCCCTCGGCGCTCCCTTCGCTGGTCGGAGGAAGCTTTCCTTTCGACCCTGTCGAAGACCGAAGTGGTTCGAGCAGGGATTTCGTCCTCCTCGAGCCGGATGTGCGCCAGGGCTTTTACTTGGACGTCTTCGAAGCTGTGGCACGGATATTTAGTTAGTTCCCTATAGAGCTCGTTGTTGGGCAGCTGGCCTCTCCGTAAAGCTTCTATCGATGTGGGTGCGTCGCAGAGCGGTATTGCTACTTTGTCCCGGTTGAACCTGTTCAGGAAGGCACACAGAGATTCCCCCGGTCTTTGGGCTATGCGGTACAGGTCGTTAGACTGTTTCATGAGTTTCCGGCTGCTGGCGAACTGCATTCGAAAGGTATCCACCAATCCTGCGAAGGATGAGATTCCCCCCTTGGGGAGGTTGATAAACCAGGTCAAGGCGGCGCCGGAGAGCGTGGCGCCGAATCCTTTGCACATAATCGCCTCTCTGGATTCTCGCGGTATTGAGCTAGTCATCATTTTCTGCTTGAAGATAGCCACGTGCTCGTCGGGATCCCCTGTTCCATCATAAGTGGGGACTGCTGGGACCGTGAATCTCTTTGGGATATCTACGCGACTACGCTGGCGATCGGGTTTGCAAAGGGAGATTCGTCGTAGCCATCCAAAGCTTCTTTTTCCAGGGGTGGTGGTACCCCGGATATCTGAGCGATCTTCTCTTCCAGTCCCTTGAGACGATCCTGCATATACTTGTTGAAGAGTACCTCTAGGAAAGGTTCAGTAGGGGTTACCTGCCTTCCGGATTCTTCGTCGTATTGAGGGTGGAAGACTCCCGTCCCTGCGGCTCGGTTTCCCGGCGTCTGAGTACTAGGCACTCCCGGAAGGGTAGCTGCTGGTGTGGCCATATTCACGGTGGGGGACGGTCCTCCGATTTGCGAATTGAAGGCTTCCCCCAGGTTGAGGCGGGCAGTGGCTTCACGGACAGTTACGGTTGGACGAGATCCGCCGTGTGATCCCGAGGCTGCCTGCAGTTACTCGCGAAGGTTCGTGTTTTCCGTAGTGAGCTGCGTGATGTAATCCATGTATGTCTGGCTGCGATCTTTCTGACTAACCATATCCTGCTGCAGGGCTGATATCTTGGTTGCAAGCTCGCTCAGGACGCTGCGCAGGCCTTGGACCTCTTCGAGGGCACCGACGACGACGTCTTTCTCAGGGCGGCCGCCGTGGCTTCCCCCTTCTCCTCCGTTCGTGGGAGAGGACGGCTATGAGTTCGTCATCTTCTTCGAGTGAGGATGTTCTTGCTTTGATCGAGAGAGCAAGCGGAAACCGGCTAGGGCCCCACGTTGGGCGCCAAATTGTTTTGGTCAATTTCCGACCGGCGATACTCAAAGGTGAATTTGTGAAATTATGAGGGAAATCTAACCGATCAACGCGATTTCAATGAGCAAAGCAATCTAGTATATTCGAGAGAAATTGGGAGTTACAATGGTTGAATTACAAGTGCTCAATCTGGATCTTAGTTTCTGGGCTAATCCCCTATTAAGTACAGGTTTTCGTCTCCACGTCTCGACTCCATCTTCCCACGTCGCTCGCCCCACCTTCCGAGTGGTTTTCTCGAGCTACAACCGTCGAGTTTCTCGCCTGAGAAATGATGCTGGTGATCCGAACTTGGCTTCTGGGTCTAAACGTTGGTGGGCCGAGCCGATTGCTTGTTAGGTGGTTCTTTGGGCCCAACAACAACCACTAAACCAAAGTTTCTCTTGGATGACCCATAAGAGTTCAACTTGATTAGTTGACAAAGACCACACTAGCAATCGAGCATACTTATAAACTGGCTATTTCCTTTTGGACACTAATAATACAAAGTTAAAAGGAAATGATTAGAAAACTAGCTAATATGGTGTATTTTGCAACACCAAAAAGACGTCCCAACAATTCTTGAATTATTCACGATGTTGCTTATGAAAAGGAGATTGAGGGTATGGCACTATGGCGGATGGGGACGAGAGGAAGAAAAAACAGCAACAGGCCAGAGCGGTGGTGGTCCCCGGCGCTGCGCTGTGCTCCACCACGTGCTCCTCTTCATCTTGTAATCGAGTGCTTGCCCGGCCTACTGATTTTGCCTTGTAAGCACACCCAAAAACCTTTCATGCATGTATTTATTTTATTTTATTTTATTTTTGAGAGGGCATGTATTTATTTCTTTCATGCATGTATTTATTTCTTTCAATATTATTTTTGGCTTGCTTTCTTCTTCCTACAAGCTTCTATTACTGTCTTTCTCATGCATATAACAAGTTTCGATATAAGTAGGTCATGTTTCAATTTTCATTTCCTTAAAATCGGTTAGATCATTTTCACGCCTTAATACTCATATTATGTCAAAGTTAATTTTCACGTCATTCTTAATCATGATATGAAGGCTCAACTTCACTTTTGACCCAAATAATTGAGAAATTAGATATAGTTTGGTAGATTTATCACGTTGACCTTGAGAATCGACAAAATGCAATCAACAAACTCAAAGCTGAAATCTCTTCTACTCTCAATAGCTAGCTAAGCTTGCTTCTATTATCCAAACTTCGAAAATTCCTTTTTCAAAATCTTTAATGGGCCTTGCACCATCATTCCAAAGTTTAGCCCAATCTATTCTGAGTATTGGCCCAACCCAATGAATGATCCAATTGCTCTAGCAGGGGGCCCACTTTCTCAAACCACTATCCCAATGTCATTTTTCATTTCAATTCCAAAACCTTCCGACCCTGAAAACGGAAATTTCAAATCTACACTGATCAACTCATCGATCGGTTTATGTGATTCTCTAGAGCAAAAAGCTTCACCTCTCTTCCAATCTGCCCGCCCCAAAGCACGCTCTTTCCGTATTTATTAGTCGAAGGAAGCTCATCTGATTTCGGGATCTGAGACACAGCTTTGTGTTTCCACCTTTGTTTTTCCCATTCATTCGGCATTTCCGGTTTTTCAATTGGCCGTGAATCGACCATTGATTATGAGCGGGGCGAAGTTGTTTGAGCTGCTGGGGGAGTTGGGATACGAAGGATACAAGTCTCTGGACCCGGATAGCTTCGAGTGGCCCTTCCAGTATGACGACGCTCGACCTATCCTTGATTGGATTTGCTCCAGCCTCCGCCCCTCTAACGTTCTCTCTCCTTCCGAGGTTAACCAGTACGTTTTTTGCTCTCACTGTAATCAAACTTTCCGTTAATGTCGTTCACCTTTCGTTCATTACGAGCTTTCTTCGATTTAACCGGTAATTGTAGCGCCTGCTGTTCCAGATTTAGGGATTCAAAGGAAGTTGAGGGTTTTTTCTAGTTCAGATCAAATTTTAGTTTGGTTGAATCTTTTGGAAAGTGTGCCTAAATTTGCCTGCAATTGATTGGCGTTTTCCTTTTCAATTGATTGATACTGAGATTGTTTGGTTTGTAATTTTTCTGATGCTCTCTCGAATTGTGAAAATATAAGTGGAACTGGAGTCATATTTTTTTACTGTAGTGTTCTGTATAATATACTCTCAAATGTGCACTTATCTGGTACAAGATAGCAGTCTATTAGCTCCAAGATTAAGAAAGTATTGCTCTCTTTCAATACTGAACTGAAATTGGTAGGGTGTGTGAATCGCTCAAGTGTGCTGATCAAAATGGCAAAGAAGACAAAAGAGTGAAGTATTTCTTCTTCTTTTTTTTTTGTGTGCATCTACCATGGTTGTATACTTCCTGATTTATCTTTGCTTATCTTTCTTATATCCTTGACCAAGGGCCTGAATTTACTCATCTTTCTTACACGTGTTTCTCACTTCTTCTTATTGCTTCAATATGCTACTTTATATAAGACTGCTTTTGATGAAATTCATCTAGGTTTGCTTTGTTGGCCATTGAACTCATTATGCTCTGAATTTTGTCATCCAGATGTGAACAATTTCTTCGAGAAGGGATGCTTCTGGAGGTTTGTACTCTGTAGAACATACCTATTACTTGATGCTGTAGCCTTTCATTTATAAAGCTTGTCCCATGCAGTATTTTCCTACTGCTTCCTGATTAATGAATTCTATCCTGTTTCTTTTTTTTTTCTTACTGCTTTCCCATTCTAACAATACTTATTTTCAGGGAGAAGATTTAGATTTGGCATATGATAGTATTTTGGCCTTTTCAGCAAGGGGTGACATTCAAGAGGCTGTTTTTGGGGCTGAAGAAGGATTGAAAGAAATACGGTAAGGTGGTAACTGACATGTATTATCACAGTGTTCTGTTTTATTACTCTCCTCTATATATTTATTTGTTGTTCTACAACATTTTATGGGGGAACAGTTTGATAACACAATAGCATTGCTCTGTGAAATTATGCTGTCTTCATTATACTATTCATTCTCCTAGCTAATCACTCATCTTTCAACTTTGTTTTATCATTGACTCTATTGCAATAAGAATCTAATTTTATGGAATTTATAGCTGTAGGTCTCACTTGTTATCATGGAATATATGCTATTCCCAAATGCATACTTCTTTCATGATAGACTGGATTCTAGCTATGTTGAATTTTCCTGTCGTGATAGACTGGATTCTAGCTATGTTAATTAAAAATGATTTCTGCATAAATGGTTTTTTGGCCTGGATCTTTTCAATACTTTTTCTGAATATTTTGAAAATAGATTATGTTGGTTCTCAGTTTTTAACTCACCTATCGTCGCAAGAACTGTTTTTATGGGATGTTTATTTCTGGGTTAGCTGATGCATTGTTTCAATTGTAGGGACGCAACTCTTGCATATAAAACTGAAGCTGTACAATTGCAGCGGCAACTTAGTCAGCTACAGTCTCAGTTTGATATGCTTAACAGTCAAGCTTCAGCTCTGAATCAAGGGAAAAAGGCACGGGTAACAGCAACCTCTGTTATTACTGGACAACTAAATAGCATGGATGATAGCCTTTCAGCGAGAAATTTAGAGGTATGCTTGTATACTTTTAGCCGATCTCAGGGATCATTTGGACTTTGGAGAACTTTATGGAGTTTGAAAGGAAGACTGGGGAAGCCTTTTTTTTTCATTTCTTTTTGTTCTTCTCAATATCTGAAGTTCATTATTTTATTTAGATGGATGCAGTTCTCGGCAGGATTGCTTCAACAACACAGGAATTGGCACATTATCATTCCGGAGATGGTAATTTTTTGAATTGTGGTTTCCTTATTCTTCTTCATTCTTTTCTCACCTTACTATCATAAGATAGTCATGCATAAAAAAATGCTTTTCCATTTCCTTCCTAATTCTATGCTTTCAAACACAATACTAGTATGCATTTGTTGTATTGTATTGGATAATGGATCGTGGCTATGGAACAATGTAGTAGCAGGTGCTTCAAAATATTATATACATCACAACATCATCTCCCAGTATAGTCCCACTCAAGCGGGATTTGGGGGGTCAAGATGGGTGCACTCATAACCTAAACATGTCAGGAGAATGCACCCGATAGACCCAAGAAAACTGAAATTCAGCTATGTGACAATAATAACTGAGTTAGAATGCACCAAAATTGATATAGGGGTTAAATCCATCTCAAAAGGCAGTGTATAAAAGCCAATGAGCACGAGGATGCGCCCTAATAAAAGATTAGAAACCTTTGCTAAGATAAGTGAATAAATTATGCATTCTGCATCTCAATAAAGATTATAAAAGTACAATGTACTTCAGATTTAAGGGCCATATTCTTTTTGTGATCCTTATACATCTTCTCTTATTGTTCTGAAAAAGGAACAGTGAGCATTTTAAATAAATGCATTGCTTCATCATCCTTTTGAATTAGGTGCTTCATTTGTCATTATAGTTTAGATGCATTTTCTTGCCATCTCATTGCTCTATAACCAAAGGGTGAAGAATCACGTTGTAGAAATTCCCATAGTTTAGAGGCATTTTCTTGCCATCTCTGCTTTTCAGTATGTGAGTTTATTAACTAATCAACAAAATCTATATGACTGTAGGGTAAGATATCCTCTTAGAAAGAAAGCTAAACAGATCCTCCATATTTCTTCACGTTTTATGCCACTGATCTATTTAGCTTTCTCTATACATGCAGATGATGGAATATACTTGGCTTACTCTGATTTTCATCAATATCTACATGTGGATTCATCTTTAACAAAGGAATTGAATCAGTGGTTTGATAAACATTTGGACACGGTATGTAAATCATTTTTTTTGTGATGTATGACCTCTTGGTTATCTTTAATAATTATCTTATATAAAGTGACTAATAAGTTTTTGCTCTGTTTAAACTGAGGAGGTTGATGATTTGTCTTTATCATGGATGATCTATTACTCTTTTTTTTATGATCCTATCATCCGATTGTGTCCCATTGTTAATTTTGATATTGATTGCCATAATATTCTCTAAATAAAGTTCATGTTGCTTTCAATGTTGCGTCATTTTTTCAGTATTTTTCCTTTGGAATATCTAACAACTTGTCTAACATGTTTCTCATGCATGATTTACATAGGTTCCTTTTCGGCTGGTTGCAGAGGAGGGAAAGGCAAAATGCTCATCAGTGAATTTGGATGACACTTCCAATGCTTTAGTGAGAGGTATTCTTGATTAACAGACTTGTCCTCTAATGTTTTATGTGTGATACACTGTATATAACCAACTTATTGGTTACTCTTATGTCCTTCATTGCAGACTTGGAGAAATCTCATCATCAACGTGTTTCTGAATTACAAAGAATGCGATCCATGTATGTACTTTTGCTGATGAACTTTTCTACAATTTTGGTTTTGTTTGTGGGTTAGTGTTTTTCAAATATGACCTTAAATTAATATTGCATATGAGAGTTCAACTTCTCAATGGGTTGAAACTGACGTGTTTCCTATGAGAGTTGGAATAGTTATTTTGTATCATCACCATATTAGCTTTATCAGAATTGAAGCAAAAGCTAGAATTACAACATGCATGTGCTGCTAGCACTATTTAGTTTCCTGTTTAGGGTGTGTTTGGAAAACATTCTCGTAATGTAAATTTTAAAGGGTGCTGATACAGTAGTTCATAAGGTGATGGTGTTCTGAAGCAGATTTCCTGTATGGAAAATGGATACATGCCATCCACACCATTAGTATCAACCGTTGTATTGAAGGTTTCTATTCTTGTTGATCCACTCTTCAAAATTGGCAGATTCGGGATAAGTGAAAGGCAATGGGTGGAGGCCCAAGTTGAAAATGCTAAGCAGCAAGCTACATTAATGGCACTCAAATCTCAAGTTGCTTCAGATGAAGCACATATTCATTTAGATCTTCATTCTCTGAGGTAGGAGTTTCTTATTCTTCTCTACTAGGTTTTCCCTTTACTCGGGCAATTGTTTAGTTTAAAGTATTTGCTGTGCAATTACAATAACTTTGTACATGAGACTACTGGCATTTAAAACTCATTGAGTGATGTATGCCAAACTAAGTTCCATACTTTAGGGCTATTTAATCCTCTTGTTTTATTAATGAAAATTTGATTGCTGGATCTCCCAATATTGTCATTGCACAGGAGAAAGCATGCTGAATTGGTGGGAGAACTTTCCAATCTTCATAGCAAAGAGGAAAAGCTTTTATCTGCGGTTTGTTCCCCTACTTATCACATATTCACATGTTATTACATATGGAATCTTACCTTGTAGCGATCTTTCTGTTGCACCTGTTCCCAGTCTTGCAATAACTTGTCATTAGTCAAGTGCTAGTTGCTGAAGAGCAAAAACTTCCATGCAATTTGATTTTTACTTTTCCTTTTCCTTTTTCCTTGCTGAAGACCATTCCAGATCTTTGCTGGGAATTAGCTCAGCTTCAAGACACGTACATTTTGCAAGGCAAGCCCCTTTTGCTGCAGAGTCACTGTGTTGCTTTGTTTACAATGGAAGTTTCCATTTTGCATCTTTTGGCTTTACTATTCAGTAAATCTGACATGTTTGGTGGTTTCAGGTGATTATGATTTAAAGGTCATGCGCCAAGAGTATTACATCAGTAGACAAAAAGCGGTAAGCTTAGATAGTATGGAGTGTATAAATTGTTTGATGTCTGGAAAATCAAATTTATATTTATTAGGTCGTTTGTGTTCAATTCACAAGTGATAACTGATAATGCCATTCGGTTTTGCTTCTATTTAATATTTTCTAGTCATTTGTAAATAGCAGCAATGTAACTTTTTCTTTTTCTTTTCAAATTCAGTTTACACATGGTTATGATATTTTTCATTTTTTCCATTTTTGAAGTTCATAAAGCATCTCATCAGTCAGCTTGCAAGGCATCAGTTTCTGAAAATAGCATGTCATTTGGAAAAGAAGACAATGCTCGGGGCTTTTTCCCTGCTCAAGGTGATCGAATCTGAGCTGCAGTCATACTTGTTATCCGGAAAAGGACGAGTGGTAAGTAGTTCTTTGTCAAAATATTTTGTGATTAAAGATTGTTGGGTTCACTTTTCACTGTTACTAGGCTCATGTATTGCCACATAACTTCTTATATGAGATTTCTTATTAAGAATGTAGAAGCAGTACATCCACCTTGCATTATGTAATATTAATAAAATGTTATGAGTCATCCTCCAATATTTATGTAGAAGCAGTACATCCACATTAACTTCTTATATGAGTCATCATCCAATATTTCTTAGGACAGTCACCAAATTCCTTGAGTAAATATCATGACATATTCAATAGAAAATTTTAAGGATAAACATGGTATTTTCATTTATTTACAGGGTCGTTGTCTGGCCCTGATTGAAGCTGCATCTGATATCCAAGAACAAGGAGCTGTAGATGACCGGGACACATTCTTGCATGGTGTTAGAGATCTTCTGAGCATTCATTCAAGTAATATACGTTTATCTTCATATCTTGGTGTACCTTCATTGGTTGTACTTTTGGTGATTGCTTTTGCTTTCCCTTGCTCAGATTCCCAAGTAGGTACGTCAACATATGTATCAGCACCAGGTATTGTTCAACAAATATCCTGCCTTAACAAAGACTTGATGAAGCTCCAAAGGGACCTGGAGATTTTGCTTCCTGAGGATAGAATCAGATGCATCAATGAACTGTGAGTTGCAAACTTCAGAAAATAGTTTTCTGTTCATATTCATATCACCTTTCAAGGTGATTCGGTTCAACTTCTGCTGGCTTTTTATGAAAATTCTTCTTCTAACTAAAAAAGAATCTTAGTTCCTAAACTTCTCTTGAGCATTGCAAAAGTTGATGGCTTGAATGAACTGACCTTCACCATGCCATATACGGACAACATATGGTTCTGTGCAAAAACAATTTGTTTGATATAAATTATGTTCCGAATTTTAGAGCTCTTAGAAAATTACAATTTCCAGCAGATGAGAATTTATAAATGTAAAAAAGATAAATGTGAAATGCTAGTAAGAAAATAATGTAAATTCTCTTCAAAATTGTTTCTTGAAGAGGTGCACTTGAATGTGTTTTACTTGAAATTTCAAACAATGCAAATTCAGTGATAAACAAGATTTTATGAGAAGCTCTTCTACTTTTCTATTTCAGGTGCACACTTATTAAAGATCTGCAGAAGCTACTATTTGCTTCTTCAACAACAGCACAGCCAATTTTGACATCTCAGGTAAAGGGTCTCATTCCTTTTTGGTGACTATGCATTGTTTAATAATACCATTGCACTTGCATCATTAAACCAGTAAAACCACTCCTGGCAATCTTTTAGAAATCTATATTGGCTGCGATGAACTGTCCCTTGCTACTTTTGCTTCAATACTCGATACTTGCCTTAAGATGTCCATTTTACAGGACCTCATGGAAGAGCTTGATGAAATGGAAAAAATCAATTCAAAACTTTCTTCTGCAGTAGAAGAGGTTACACTAGAGCATTATAAGAAAAACGAGGTAAATCATTCTTGTTTCTCCTAAGATCTTCCTACCAGTAATGATGTGCCCAAGTGCGTGTTTGGTATGATGAGTGGTCTGGTGGGTAGCGATAGCAGATCATAGAATGGTAGAAACTAGCTGAAAATAAGCACAAACTTTATAATGCTAAAGTATTATTAGATGACAATAATAAACTTCAAGCAATTTTGTTCATAAGACAATTCTTGGGTCTATTGGGCGTCCTGATCATGGTATGGGTGCCCCCATCTTGACCCCCAGATCCTGCTTGTGCGGGACTATACTGGGCGATGATTTTGATGTTATTGAAGACGATTCTACCAGTCAACCTTGGCTCTTTTGGACAACAATCTAAAACTGGAGGTTAAGCTGGTATATAAGCTGTGTAGAGTGTCTAGCTTTTTGTTTTTCGTTGAAAGATATCACTAATCTCCCAAAAACCTAAAGCTTCTAAAAAAGCTCGTTAAATCCATTTTCTTAACAGCTAATCTGTCGCCACATGTTTACTTTGTTGAGCAGATTGTAAAGCATCATGCACAGGAGGTGGGGCTTCAAAGACGAGTGTTTGTGGAGTTCTTTTGCAATCCTGACCGCTTAAGAAACCATGTGCGAGAGCTTACTGCTCGAGTAAGAGCTCTGCAAGCTTCTTGATCTTCTCTAAGTCAAATATAAACTATATGAATGTATCAAATGGTTTTCCGGGCTTGTTACCTTGTACTACAATGCAGGGTTTCTTTTGTAATGGTTCGTTTGCTTTGTACTGACTTGTGGATTTATGATACTTCTTGTACAGAGGTTTGGTACATGTAAACCTAATTGCGATCGAGGGTAGAAAGAAAAGTTCACGTAGCATTGAAACTTAATATATCAGCAGGGTCCTTTCTTATGCAAGATGAAATGCAACTGGATGTATAGTTGATTAGTTGTCCACGTTTTAAACTTGAAAAAATTGATTGAAATAGCCTAACCTTTCAAGCTTGTTGCGGTATTTAGCCTAATCTTTCATAATTGCATAAAATAACCTAATCTTTTTAAATGGTTGCGAATGTTAGCCTCTGACTTCTATGCAACAAGAAGTATCATTTTAATTGGTGAGTTGGTAAATAATCAAGCTTATGTGTCATATAATTAAGCAATATTGTATATAAGCCAAATCAAAATTTTCATTCTAAGGCAATTAAAAATATATTGCAAATAAAACAAGCAGCCCCTAAACCCATCTTCCTAAATGAAATTTTCATTTAACCCTTCATTCCATGTCTGATGTCCCCTTCGATTATCGTTTGTGATGTTCATCGATTTTGTTTAGTTTTCTGTTCAATTATGATGTCGGATCTGAGTTTTATCCATTTTGAGATGCCTGCTTTATGCTTTTTTTCGATGAATGTATGGATCAAGATGATAATTTTGCCTTCTCGAATTTTCTCTCCTTTCTCCGGCAAGGTTCAATTTTTCTTGTGGGAAGGGCGATAGACATCTGACTTCTTATGTTAAGATTCCAGAAAAATCTAAATCATTGAAGACTTATTTTAAGAAACCAAGAAATCAGCTATTGGTCTCCTAAAAATCAGCTTATTAGCCTACTAAAAATCAACAATTAGCCTAGTAATTATTCATGAAATAAATCCCTAATTTTAGGGTTGTCTATCATAATTTCCTAATTTTAGCAATAAGAACTAAGAAAATAATGCTTATCCATTAGGAGTATCTCTTTGTAATGGGCTAAAGGTTAGTGCCTATATAGTTGGTAGTTGGAGGCTTTGTGAGCAGACAGAAAAGTTTATTCAAATAAAAAGTTCTAAATTCCTCTTTAGAGATTCTCCTTTGAGTGGTTCCTTTCATCTTATGGTTAAGATTACTCCAGATTTACATCCTATCTAGATGGAGAATTAATGGGAGATATTACTTGTGATGATATGTCTCTTTTGTGACTTAGGTAACATAGATGTTGAGTAAAAAGGTGATGTGTGCTTGAGAGTAGGCTTATTTGTCATTAATATGTGCTATTAGGTTCATGAATTCCATTGAAAGCAACTAATTTGAATGTTATTGAAAGGAAATTAAGCATAGCTTTGTATTAGTATCAGTGTAGATTGCAGATCCACATCATTGTGGAGAAATGAGATCTTATTTGTCAATGTTGCATTTTGTCAAGTAGGATGATATTCACCCCCCCCCCCCCAATCTTGTTCTTTCTCTTGAAAGGCCACTGGTTCATCTCCTTCCTTGATCTGTTGGAAATGATGTAAATAATCGCTGGGGTTGATATACATTTAGTAAACCCATTCTCTACTTTCTATAAGTAATACATAGACAAGTTTATGAAGTTAGAGAAGATTGTGAAGTGCAATGAAGAAAGAAGATGGTCAGGAACAGTGGTGGATAATTCAATTTTTTTTTTTGGTCGAAAAAAGGCCGCAGCCCTAGGATGTATTAAGCAAAAACCTCATGAAACAAGTAAGGTCCGAGACGTAGCTCGGCCGCTAACATCGTCTAAAAGCACATGCAAAACGCTTTCAGGAGGACAAGAAACAAAATGGCAACCTAACGGATACGAATAGGCAAGCCTAGCAAGGGTGTCAGCGACAAAATTCGCTTCCCTAAAGACATGATTAAGACGAACATTCCAATCTCGTCTAAAGAAGCCTTGGTATTGTAATACCAGGCTAGAAAGGGGGTGACTCGGGCTGATTCTCTTCTTCACCAGGTTTACAATAAAAGCCGAGTCAGACTCAATATCAACGTAGCGGAAGCCTTCACTCCAAGCAATCTGAAGCGCATCAACGATACCCCAAAGCTCCGCCATTGGGATCGAGCATTGTCCAATATTGTGGGCAAAACCCTTCACCCAATCACCATTATGATTCCGGAAAACTCCCGCTGCAGTAGCTCTTCCCTCCGCATCAACCGAACCATCAGTGTTGACCTTGATCCAAGGTGAGTCCGCTTTTT
Organism: Fallopia convolvulus; assembly: GCA_964016875.1. Lineage (NCBI taxonomy): Eukaryota > Viridiplantae > Streptophyta > Magnoliopsida > Caryophyllales > Polygonaceae > Fallopia > Fallopia convolvulus. The sequence goes on along the minus strand of OZ024734.1, from coordinate 18,343,602 downwards.
GCCACGCGATGAGTCTCTCCGCACGCACCCAGGAGCTACTAGAAGGGTTCTTCAAGCTCCATGCGGTATGGTACTCCATCGCACGACTTCTAACAAAGTCGGTTGGGTTGACCTCTCTTCGACTTCTTCCGAAAATTTCCTCATTCCTCCAACGCCAAATCCACCAAAGGCCAGTCATGAATAAATCAGGCCACTGCATTCCATCCGTAGTTTGGTACTTCAGCATGATATTTCCTCTCACCCATCCTGCCAAAGGTAACGAGTAAAAATCAGTAAAGACAGTAGGGCTACCCAAAGCCAACCAAAAACCCACAACTCTCGGGCAATCCCGAAAGAGATGGATCAACGTCTCGGGGCTGTTTTGACAGAGCTGACACGTGTCCGAATCAGTAAGATGGCGCCGCCTCCTCTCGCAGTTGGTGAGAATGCACCCCCGAACTACAAGCCAGGCAAAGTAACGGATCCTCTCTTGCACTCTTAACTTCCATAAGCGGCTGAAGACAGACTGATCGACCCCCAACTCTCTCCCGATCCCAGCAATCTGATAAAATGCAGAGCAAATCGAGTAGTTTCCATCTCTCGAGTCCATCCAACACAAGGAGTCGTTGTTGTCCGGCGCATCAGTAGGGCGAACAACAACGATTTTGAGCAGCATCTCGGCAGGCAGCAGATGCGCAAACGCATCCCACTTCCAGCCAGCATCGGAGTCCCAGAAATCGCGCACCAGCAGCCCCGCGTCGTCCTCCGAGATCGGACTGACAGCAAGCTCACGCAAGCAAACCGAGCCGACCCAAGCATCAGTCCAGAACCTGATAGAACTACCATTTCCGACACACCATCTGCAACCCCTCGAAACTACATTCAGCTCCTTGCAAATGCCTTGCCACACCGCAGACTTGGAATTAACGGTAATACCCGACTCCCGAACATACTTAGCCCTCAAGACTTCACTCCAGAGCCCTTCATTGTTGTGTAAGAACCTCCAGCTCAGTTTTCCCATGATGGCAAGGTTAAGGTCACGCATAGATCTCAGACCCAGCCCACCCTCGCTTTTCGGTTTGCACAAAACATCCCAGGAAACCAAGTGAATCCTTCTGTTGTGTTCGCTATCACCCCAAATAAAGCTTTTGACAATCCTGTCTATATTACCACAAGTATCTTTAGGCAAGATAACAGTCGACATAGCATACACGGGAATAGAGCACAAAACTGATTTGGCCAAGGTCACCCTACCCGCGAAACTCAAGCACCGACTCTTCCAGCTAGTAAGACAGCCTTTGATCTTATCCAAAATAGGCTCAAAGGTATCCTTAGTGATCTTTTTATGGAGGATGGGCATCCCAAGGTAGCTCCCCAAATCAGTGGTGACTTCCAAACCGCCCACATTCCTCAAATTATCCACAACATCAGGACAAACATTCTTTGAAATTAAAATCTTGGATTTCTGAGTGCTGATTTTCTGCCCAGAGGCCTTGCAGAACATGTCCAATATATTCAGAATCAAACGAAGCTGATCAACCGAGGCTTCAGCGGCAAGGATCACATCATCCGCAAAGAAAGCGTGTGAGATATTAGGGCCCTATCGCGTGACTCGGATCGGCTTCCAAGAACCACTTGCCACAGCCTCTTGGATGAGTTGGCTCAATCTTTCCATACAAAAGACAAACAAGTAGGGTGAAATAGGATCACCCTGGCGAATACCGCGAGTAGGCTTGAAGGCCTCCGTCATCTCACCATTCCAAACGAGTCTCATGCTAGATGAGCTGATGCATTCAAGAATCCACTCCAACCACTCATTCGGAAAGCCAACAACTTTGAGTGAGTCCAAAACGAAATCCCACTGAATTCTATCATAAGCCTTTTCAAGGTCGACTTTGATGAGCATCCATCCTTTCCGTCCCTGTTTCTTCCGCATAGAGTGGAGAATCTCCTGGACGAGAATAATATTATCAGAGATCATTCTTCCAGGAATGAAACTTCCCTGCATTGGCCCAATTAAATCATTAAGCAAGGGCCTTAACCGATTAACAAGGATTTTTGAGATCGCCTTGTAGACCACATTGCATAAGCTAATAGGTCTGAATTGGCAAATCTTCTTGGGCTTAGAGACCTTAGCAATCAGAGCAATCAAGGTTTCGTTCACACCTACAACAAGTTTCCCAGTCCTAAAAAATTCCTCAATAAAAGAGCAAACAAAATCGCCCACAATACTCCAGCATTTCTGAAAGAAAATCGATTGAAATCCATCAATGCCTGGAGCCTTGTACCCTCCCATATCCTTCATAGCAGTCCAGATTTCGACCCTAGTAATCGGTCTAATCAACAACTCCCGCTGTTGGTCGTTCTGAATAGTAACAGACGGAACAACCACCAGAGGAAGGCAAGTCCGCTCCTCCGTTGGGATCGTATATAGCTTCCTAAAAAAATCCAGGGCATGCAGCTCAATGGCTTTGGGATCTTCAATGCACACTCCATCATCCCCAATCAGAGAATCAATTCTATTTCTTCTCCTGCGAACAATAGTAGAGACGTGGAAAAAATTAGTGTTCCTGTCCCCAGAAACCAACCAATTTTCTCTAGACTTCTGATACCACGGCATCTCCTCCTCTTCAAGAACCTTGTTCAGTGCTTCTTGCAAAGCTTTCTCCTGAGCTAATAGATCTGGCTAAGGGAATTTTGGACACGGTTCAGGTTCTTAGAAATAAAACCCTTCCTGGTGTGAATATTTCCAAAAACATCTTTGTTCCATCTGAGTAAGGTCTCTTTAAGGGAACTCAAAGTTGTCGGCACCACATCATTTCGGTTCCAGTTGCTATCCACAAGTTGATTGAAACTGGGATGCGTCATCCACATCGCCTCAAATCTGAAAGGCCTTCTCTTCCTATTTACAGACCTGAGAGGCTCCAAAATAAGGTTGAGAGGGGTATGATCAGAGTTGAACGTCGGTAAGTGTTGAACTCTGGCTTCCGGCCACTTCAGCCGCGCATCAGTGTTCATGACCACACGGTCAAGACGTCGAGCTTTGAAGGTTTGCTCCGAATTACCCGTAGACCAGGTAAATCTCGGCCCCGCGAAGCCCATGTCAATCAACCCTTCTTGGTCAATCCACCTTTGGAATTTGTCAGTGTCAGCAGAAAGAGGTTCAACAGTTCCCTGACTCTCCCAACTATTGAGCACGCAGTTGAAGTCACCCCCGTAGAAACAAGGTCCGATCGCAGCCTCGGAACATCGCGTCAGTTCCTGCCAAAACAAAGCACGATCACTATCATTAGGGGGCATAGACCACAATTAAATTCAAAATATTGCCTTTAACATTAACAGTCGCATGTATGAAGCGATTATAAAGTTTCACAATCGAGAGGCAGAGACGGTCATCATTCCACATCAACCATATGCCGCCCGCGAAACCAACATCCTCAATACTAACTTTATTGACAAAGTTCAAGCGATTACAGACAACATCAGCCCGAGGTCCCGAAATCTTCGGTTCCAGGATAGCCAGGATATCAGTACTGTTATGTTTCACCATATAACGGATGGCTCTACGAAAACCATCATTGCCTGCCCCCCTGCAATTCCAAAAAATACAATTCATTAGACTTAAATAGAGAAAGAAGAGAGATAAGCAATTAAACAGAGGGATTAGCAATATCAAAAACATCCTCATTCATGCAATCCCTATCAACAGAGGCCTCTTCCGCCGACTTCGGTTCATCCGCATCAAGAATCTGGGCTCGAAGGTCAGCCAGGGTTCCATTGTCAGTGGAGAGGCGACTTTCATCTTCGTTCATCGACTCAACAACGGTTCACCACCAGCGAGATTGTCCATCCAGATCACCTGACTTTGCACCACGGGTTCAGTTTGCACATCACCCTTCGTAGCACTTTGGTTTTTGGGCTTCTCGTAGCTTCTGGGCCGTTTCGTGGGCCCATTCCTCAATTCAGTAGAAAAGCCCTTCTCATTAGGGTCTTGGTTATTCTTAGGTTTTCTTCGTTGATTCTTCTTAGCTATTTTCTTTCTATCTTCTTTGCCAACTTTAAAGATCTGAGTGGGACCAGCCGCCACTTTAGAGATTGAGGAAGATCCCGAGGCCTGTTCTGCAGTTTTGTTCTCGATCACCGTAATTGAAGTGACGACATCTTTTCCCTTTCCCACATCAACACTAACAACATTAATACTCTTATCATTAATTCCGCTAACCTTCCCAATGCTCTTATAACGGTTACTTTGCTTCTCTTGCACAGCCAGACCGGAGTTGTCCGACACAGCCGCATTTCCCGTCGGCGGCTTGGCTTCAGGAGCCATCTTCCATCGTGGGACCTCCATCCAGGGGTCGTGGACTTCTTGATCGACTGCCACCCCAGAGTCAGCCACCATCGGGGTTGTAGCAGCCAGAGCATTAGAACTAGTGGTAGCCCCTGTATCTTGATGAACTGGACTCTTTGGTTGGACCTTCGCGTTCGGGCAGTTAGGAACTAAGTGGCCATACCGCCCACACGAGAAGCAAATCGTGTGCAGACCCTCATATTCCAACTAGAATAACTCGTCATCAATGGTAAATGCGCCCTTGAGTGGTTTCGAGAGGTCGACCTCAACACAAACCTTGGCATATCGACACCTATTAGAGAAAAGGGTCCTCGTATCCACCTTCAAGGGTTTACCGAAGCTTTCAGCGATTTTCATCAGCAATTCTTCTTCATAGTAAACCATAGGGAGTTTAGCGATTCGAGCCCATGCTGGAGACGTCCTAATAACATCCGTTTCAGGCCTAAAGGATGGCGTCCACGCCTTGATGTTGAGGTAGTTTCCGAAAATTGTCCAAGGACCTCCAGTGAGAGCGTTCATGTAATCATCTTCATGATCAAATCTCGCAACATAATACCCGTTAGGGAGATCCGCCAGAATCATACTGCCATCCGGCTTCCACATATCTCTAAGCTTTTTTTCCATAACATGGTAGGGCACAAAACTTCCCATAACCTTAATGATCAATGAGGATTTCCAGACGTCAGCTAGGACCCCATGAACTTCCGGTGAAATCTTGATTACAGGATTACTTTGCTCTCCCCCAGGAAAGGCGATGTTCACCCTGCCCTCCAGAAACGCTTTCTCGAGTCTAGGCCTCCGGAGACCCGATTCGTTAGTAATTATATCTTTCCACGTACGAGGCTGGCTAGCAGGCTGCGCACCGGTATTACCTCCCGGAAGAGGCGGAACTGATGGCGGCGGTTGGCTAGCAACCACCACCATCGGAGTTATCTCCGACATGGCCAGGAACAGAAAAGAAAATAGAGAGAGAAGCTAGAGAGATTCCGATTGGGGATGTGGATGATTCAATTTAGTCTCCACATTAGTTGGCTTAATACAAAATTGCCTAGTCATTGACAGATAGGCTTAATTATTTGCCAACTCATCAACTACAACTACAATAAGACTAATTGTCACATAGAAGCTAGAGGCTAGCAAGTGCAATTATTTAAAAAGATTTAAGTTATAATTTGCAATTTTAAAAGGTTAGCAAGTGCAATCATTTAAAAAGATTAAGTTATTATTTGCAACTAGTTTTACCCGTCGTACCATGTACGACTACGATTCGATATTTTATAAACATTCTAAATAGGATATTAATAAATAAAAATATAATATTAATATAAGTAATTTAATGCTTGTAGACTGTATATTTTTTTTTATCAAATATTATATTCTTCACATTTTATTACTTTTTATTTACGTAAATTTAGGGTTTATCAAATATTTTAATACATCTATTGAATATTTTATTATCTATTTTTATAAATTTTAAAATTATAAATATTTATCATTAGTTTTTTATGAAAGAAAATCACTATAAATATCTATAAATAAATTCGTCAAAACATATATGCTAAAAGATTTATATTTATTCTAAAATATTTTATCTTTGATCTTAAATACTTGTATAAGGAAGTTTTCAAAAGATATCGTTATACTAAATAGATATTTGTTTGATGTTAAAGATAGATTTAAATAATTAAAGAAGAATTTAATAAAAAAGTTAAAATATTAGGAATAAAAATTAATTTTATAATTATAAGTTGGAGTCAGAATCGTTCTGATGGCTCAAAAAGTAACAGCTTTAATATATAGTTATAGATTTTAAAAGGTTAGGCTAAATACTGCAACAAGCCTGAAAGGTTAGGCTATTTCAAACAATTTTTCCTTTAAACTTAGACCTCTCAAAATCGTGAGGTTGAGACTTGAGAGTACTTTTCAATAGTTATGCATAGAGTAATTAACTAATAAACTGGAAAACGCGAAAAAATTGCTAATAATAAGATTCATTCTTAGGCAATGCAAATATTTTATAGGCCACTTCTTTCACCTAGGGTTTTCTTTCTCACATACAACCATTCCTTTACAGCATTAGAAACATTGACCATGACTAAAACTTGAAAGTTCATATTGGGTGACATTGTACACAGCATGTTCCTTTGCTCAATCATCTTCGTCACTGGAAAAGTATTTCTGCGTGTCAAAAGGCTGGTTTCTCAAAGTTGTATCTTGGTTATTAGCTTTATCGCCCATGTTCATCGGTGCGAAAGCTGCAAAGAGTGTGTAAAATGCATGAGAAAGTCACACAAACAATAGCTTCTAATTTCTTATACATGAAATTTTGTGGAAATGACACCAACCTTTAGCTCTCATCCTTTGTTCTTTATCATATTCAAACTTATCCCGGACTTGGCGAACTTTTTCCCAGCTTTCAGGTTGTCTACTCTTTACAAAGCCTTGTTGCTGCACAAGAGAAATGGTCAGGAAACAGAACAATTACAATAGACACCAGTGTTTCAATCTTTGAGTTAATTCTGATGAGATTCACACATTTCATTGAGAGCAAGACATACCAACAAAATAGAAAAATGTAAGGCACAATGAGATAAATCAAGAGATGTCCAATACAAGGAAACTAAAAAGAGGAACAACCAACAAGATTACTTTTTATCATTTTTTTCATCAATGATTACAAACAATCCAACTCGTCTTATCTGTGTTCTCATGAATGTGGTTGGATACTCTATTTAGGAGAAGTATGCATAGGAGAGTAGATGCAGTTAGTACCTTTACTTGACCAGCATATGTGTGCTGAGCCCTTTAGACAAAAGAATAACAAAAACAGGGAAAAAAAAAGAGTAGATTTAGTCCTCTTGATCACAAAAATCATAGAGAAGTAGATAGAACAATATGGAATCATATAAAACCAGAAGCAGATGATCAACCTGTATGGTGAAAAGTCGCCCTCATCATCTTCAGCAGAGTCGTAATTTGCATGATCTGAAGCAATCTTTTTGGAGTAGCCCTCATCCCAATATAGTCTTTCCCAGTTCTCCCTGAGCTCATTGTATAATTCCATGTATCTTTTGCACCAAGGCTCTTGTTCCTAACAAGAATAAAATTCACTAGTAAATTTAGACAGCCAGCTTGCCTTGCATATATCATTAAAATATCAACAGAAAATCAAAATATAAGCGACACAGAGAAAGGAACTTAAATAACCAACCAATAACAACTAATATAACAGATTCAACATTCAATAATGGCATAGTTTCAAATCAATATAATTTCTATTTTCTTGCCAAGTACAAGTAACAATTACTGGCTTATTACAGTTGATGCAATTGAGGCAACGAATTTCAAATTGCCAGAAATTCAAGGTCTCTATTGCTCAACCTTTTCCAATGTTACAAACTATGCAAAAAGAGGTGCAGCATTCACAGTCTCCGCTCTTCCAATGATCCATTGGACCAATTATTACACCAGAAAATTAGAATTGTAACTATGATAAGACAGAGCCACCGACTAGGGCAAAATCCAATGTCCAAAGCCCCGGAATGCATCAAATTTCCGTCGAATAAGACATTCAAAGCTTTAATTCAACAAAAACGCACAAATCACATTGCCTAAATCACAAGGCCAAGTAGTCACTTCCGCAAGAACAAGGTTTAGTTTCATCACATATTTCAATCACAAAAAGAAGAGAAGAGAGAGTAAGTGAGAGATCGACTGACAGATTCTTTGATAACGAGGCGAGTGCGACGCATAAACTGCTCGCGGAGCTGCTTCCGACGCTTGTTAGGAATGTTATCCCTCGGGATCACGAATCTCTCTCTAAGCGGGATGTTTTCTCCGATCTCGTGCATCTCTCCGTCCACAATCCACCATTCCGATTTATCGTCATCTTTCTTCATCTTCGTCGCGGTGAATTTTGGGCGCCTACGATGTGGCGCCGAACCAGAGTTACCGAAGGCATCGTTCCTCACGTAACGTAGTTGCAGCGCCGAGGCGGCGAGCTGGAGTAGCCATGGCGTTTTACTTTGCAGCCGCCTTGCTAGAGACTGCATTTTTCGTTGCTCAAAACAAATCGTTTCACCGGGGACGACCACCTGTTTACTACTTTTCATTTTTCTTAGCAACCTAATATGGGCCTATTTCTCAAATTCTTTGGATTCTAGGTCCAATAAATTGGATAAGCCCAGTCCATGTCTGCTCTTCCGTTTTTGGATTAATTTGCCTCGGTTATCAGACATGCTTCTTTGTACGCGTCTTAGCACGACCGCGGCCAACGCCAGGATGTGTTCACCTCTGGAGACCTAGTTTGGGTGTATTTACAAAGGAGGGTTTTCTTGCTCAGTGTAAAACAAAGCTATCTCCTCGAGGTAACGGGTCATTTAGAGTTGTTCGGGCTATGGGCAACAACGCCTACCAAATTGACCTTCCGGATGGATATAGTGTCCACTCGACATTTAATATCACCGATCTAAATCATTACAATGTGCCAGATTTCGACAAAGGTGAAGCGGAAACGCCTCACACTCAAGGGGCAGGGTGATGACACTATGCACTCACCTATGACAGCCTAGAAGGAGGAGTCCCTATTACCCGTTCTCGGGCTAAGGCTATTGCTCGTGCTACAACATCGATGATCTTGAGAGCTGGTATACATTTTACTCAACATGTTGAGCCACACCTCACCATGATATCATTGGCTTCGATATGTGATGCACCGAACACCGTGTCCGACGGACTACCATAAGCGTGCCCTTGCTTGTAGGTGCGTTCGTTCTTGGCCTAGTCAAGCCTATCAATATATATGTATTTTTATTATTTATTTATGTTGCATGAATTTATTATGTTATATGTTTTATTTCATGTTGTAGAAGATGTGTGCATGTCGGTATGCTTAACCATGCTAGTCTTAGGTATGGTTTTTCGGGAGTTGCCTATATAAGGCTCCCTTAGCATGTATGATGACTTTGTTTTGGTTTTGTATTGAATAGATATTACTCTTCAACCCTAGACTTTAATCTCTCTACTCTCTCTTCTCCAACTCCCCTGAAACCTTGGATCCCGCCAAACTCTAGTCTGTCTGGTTTGTTTGGCCATCGTCGAACCATCCCTTGTGTTGAGGACTCAATCCTATCGCCCCCTCACCGGCTTGATGTCGCGCAATCGAGTCCTTCCTTGTACTCCCGAATGGAATGTTGGTGTCGATCCTACACGCCTTTGCTTAGGCATTAACGTGCCAACTCCTCGGTCGGACTTCCCCTTTGGTGCAACGATGTTGCGTGATACGCTATTGATACACTATTTATTATATTACATAATTAAGTTATATTAGTCTTAATTAGAATATTGTGGTTTCTTTTTATTTAGGTTAGTTTTAATTTTTTTGTAAGAATATATTTTTAGTATCTCAACTTGTTAGCTATTAGGGTTAGAATTTTATTATATATACTGATGTATTAGTTTTATGGAGGAATCAATCAATGAAACCAATTAATTAATTTATCCCTTTGCTCTAAATTTATTATCGTTCTTCTTCCCGTGGCTACCAACCATGTTTATCAAGTCAATCCCACATCGGGTGCGTCTCAAACCCTTGACCAACAAGGTTCCGATACGAATCCACACCGGGTCCGTATCAATTGGTGCTTTCATTCTTGCACTCCACCATCATCATGTTCGTAATTCCAAGCCATATCTGGGACCTTCCCCCACATATAGAGTTGAAGATCCGTAATCGATATATGAAATATGAGATTCGTTGTCGTCAAATAGATATGGAATCTGAAGATCGTCGTCGTCGGATACATCAGATTTTTTCTAGATTGGAACTCAATCACAAAGCCCCGACCACGACGCCGCGACACCCTACCTCTGCGGCCGTAATTCCCACGGTCAACGATCTCGCACCCGCGACATCAGATCCCGCGCTCGCGACCAACACTCTTGGCCTCGGTAACGAGTCAGTGGAGGTCGTTACCGACTTGATCCCGTGTCCCGCGCCTGCTACCCGTCCATGCCTACTGCCGCCGCGATTTCTATCAATTTTGGGTCCGAGACCTTCTTTTCCGGCGCCAAATTCACTAAAGGGAGACCATAATCGCCTCGGTATCGAAGGAAGGTCGTTGTCAATATGCTCTGACTTGTTTGTCCGCCAACCGTTCGGTGAAATGCGCAGGGCAAACTTCAGTCACGATCTGCTGACTCAAGCAGTGCTACATGTACAATGGGACCCTGGCGGATTACATTCCAAGATCCGTTTCATACGTCTCCTCCTGATTTCCGACTTGAGGACAAGTCGATTCTCAACGGGGGAGAATTTATACACTATTGATACGCTATATATTATATTACATAATTAAGTTATATTAGTCTTAATTAGAATATTGTGGTTTCTTTTTATTTAGGTTAGTTTTAATTTTTTTAGTAAGAATATCTTTTTAGTATCTCAGCTTGTTAGCTATTAGGGTTAGAATTTTATTATATATACTGATGTATTAGTTTTATGGAGGAATCAATCAATGAAACCAATTAATTAATTTATCCCTTTGCTCTAAATTTATTATCGTTCTTCTTCTCGTGGCTACCAACCACGTTTATCGAGTCAATCCCACATCGGGTGCGTCTCAAATCCTTGACCAACAAGGTTCCGATACGAATCCACACCGGGTCCGTATCATCGCGCTTCGATCCGGACTCTACTTGCCATTGCTTTGGCTAGTTTAGAACTTGATCAAAAGACTTGCTTGACCAGATGATCTTGTGCTATTAGCCCGGTAGTCCTTTCGGTGCTCCGTCCTTGCGATCGTAGTGTCGTGGGGACCCTAGAGACGGTGGCGATGGGAGTAGCGTATTCGCGGTCCGGGTATCTTTGCCTTCCGATGGTGCTGAGGTTCCTACACCTCCATCCAAGTTCAGTCTAGTGGCAAGACTGTCAACGTTTCTCGTCGTCTTGCATGACATGATGCCTGATGGAAACCGCTGATGGCTGATGGAAACTTATCCCCCAATATAGCGTATCATCCGCAGATGGCTGATGGAAACTTATCCCCCAACATAGCGTATACGAGAGTTTCCATCAGGCATCATGTTTTTTCCACGATGGGGTAACTTATCAATATTACATGACACCAAGATGGCTTCATCCATCTTCATCTTATGTTGGGCGCATCCCCCAATACATAAGAAGTTCGTTGAACTGCTCTATCACCGGCCTAGCATCTACCATCTTGTAATCATTGAAGTTACTAACATGAAGTCTTACACTTGATGCATCATCGACCATGTACTTAGACTCCAAAGATTCTCATAGTTCTTTGGTGGACTCCATATGTTGATAAACATCAAAGAGTGAGTCACACATACTATTAATTAAGGATGTGACTACGACAAATATAATCATCATGCATTCTCCTACTTGGATCTGTGCCTTACCAACTCAATGGGCTCAACGTCGCCAACTTCGAGCATGAGTTTACAAAACTCTGAGAAAACAAGGTTCCTTAGAATATAATAAAATTTATCCAACGTTAGCCTCGGAAACCTAGCTTCATTTACACGAACGTGCACTCTGCACACCCTAGCCTATGCTATAGTGATGTCGGTTGTCATTGTGTCAACGTGAACCCCGATCACACTAAAATGCATCGGTGACTTCTAAAGTGTCAATGACACTAAAATCACCAACAATAGCTTACATCTCATTTTTATTAAATTATTACTCATTTATCTTGCAACATTTGTATTTGTGAAATGATAATTTTGTGATGTTTCTACTTTTTTAAGAAATGTGCAGACAACCTCTTACTTATAATGTAGGATTTTAGGATATATTATTTGATCTGATTCAAAAGACCCTAAATAATTAACCGTAATTAATTCAGTTCAAACATATTTCATAACAATTAAGATTAATTTTGGCCGTTCAAGAAAAGACAACGATGGATTAGAAATTTATCCTTATTGCAAGGAAATTCGAAATATAGTGAGACAACTTATGTTTTATAAATTCAATTGAAGGTATTTGGAATTGATCATGAAAAATCGAGATGATCTTAGATATCTGATTCATTTATAATCCTTCTTACCAATTCATATGTTCTCATGTTTGTAAAGAAACGAACCATATAAGGGATAAAATCACAACTTTAAATCTTAGAACACCTCAAAAATAGTTCAAAACTTAATATTCTTACTCGAAATGTTGCTCTAGATTGCCTTTATGTTGTATTTGAACCTAGCTTAATTAATTTCTACCTCAATCGGACATATAGTAATGTCAAACTAAAAAAAAAAATCATTGCATTTTTGTTAGATTGATCAACTACATACTTCACTTGAAAGTTGAAACGTAAAAAAGTTACAAAATTAAAATAAAAAAATTGGAATTAATATTATGGTACATCAATGAAATTAAACCACCAGCTAGAAAGAAAAGATGGAGGTTTGGAAAAAAAATCAACACAAGGGAAATGCCTGTGGGCGCAAAATAGGCAAAGAAGACCAAAAATAAGCATTCACTAACAACCCCTCTTTCCCGCCATATTGAGCTGGTGGTGACGTCACGTCTAAGACCAACCTCTTGATCAGCCGGATGGGACCCACCATGCACTTCCACCGCACCACCACGGCCCGGGGCGCCAGGCTGAACCCTCGTCGACGGCTGCCCAGCCGGACGCTGAAGCCTCTCCTCCGCCTCCCGAGCCGCCCTTTCTGTCGCCAGGGCCACCACCGCTCCATGATGGCCGATCTTGAAAGCAAAGATATGGGTATTGCGAGTGAGCTTCTTCTCTTTAGCATTAATTCTTTTGATCTGGCTAAGCTAGCTGCCTCTACCTATAATATATGGTATCATGTTTAAATATGGATGGATGTTTGTTTAAGTTTTGTTATTTTATTGAATGGTACAAAATGAGTTTGATGGCACCTATGGTACGTGATAAGGCCAGGGTCATGATTATATATGGTAGCAATCATAGCATCCATTTTTAACTGGAGTACTTCCAAATTTTTAACTATTTTTATGTATACAGTTTCATTCATGCAGGACATTGTGTATATATTCATCTGGTTAATTATATTGTTATGCAAGTAAATTAATCTATTAATGAAAATTAAGGGAATTTGTCTTAGTAACTTTGTGAAGTGAACTATGGTTGGGATATTTTGACATTAAACCCTAATAACATTAATTAATAAAAACACATTCCAATAACAATTTTCATAACTCGCTCCTAATCAATTACCTAGAAAACCTAAAACGACATATAAAATGGACCAAATTTAAAGTGATAAAACGATAATTAATTTAAATCGGAGGGTGTACTAATCAATATCATCATTTCCGTTCATTGATAAATCGTCATGTTGGTTGAATAATGAATATTGGATATTTATTTTTTGACCTTATTTGTTGGTAAGTATAATCGATATAGCTAGCTTCGGTGACATAGTAATTTAAGCTTCTTGAGAACGTTGGTTGTGGTGATGGAAAGGGCGGGGTTAAGAAATTAATTATGTACTTTGTAAAAAGAAAGCCAGCCACCAGAAAAAAAAATGTGGTGATTAAGGTAAGATTTAACAGTTGATTTGGACCACTTAAGCCCACGTTCGGGCCGAAAGTGAAAGTGAATAAAGGAAGCTAAACATGTAGGCCTAAGATTTAATTAAGTTGATATAATTCATACCACCATCACTAAATTCCTTCCTTTTCTTTTCCACATACTGTGTACTGTGTTTTTAAAGTTTTCATTATATCGAAATTATTGTATTTTAATCAAGCTCTTCTCCTTTCTACCAAAAAAATTAAGCTCTTCTGCTAGTCTTTAAATCATCGCCCTATAAATCATTACTAGTTATACCCCATACACGACTACGACTCGGATTAAGTATGAACATATTTATTTTAATATAATGATAAATAAAGATAAAAAAATTATACTCACATATGATAGTTTTTTATTTTTAGAATCAAATAAATTTTGATTTTTTATAAATAAATAGAGAGAAAAATTATTTAAAAAAGATAAAGTAATATAAATAAAAGTAGAAATTTTAAAAATAAAGTTGGGCCAAAGTCAATGTGGTGGCTCAAAATGATACGACTTTAATATATAGTTATAGACATATTTTTTAACCAAAATTTAATTTTTAAAAATCTTTCACATAATAAATGGATAAAAAGACATAGATAATGTAATTTTTATCATCTTATCATTTTTTATTTTTTATCATAATTTGATTTAATAAAACTTTTATAGCAATAGATATATAGATAAAGATAATGTAATCAACTGATAATCAATTATATACTCAGAATTTATCCTAATATATACTATATTCTATTTTATGTTAGATAGAATCTTTTCAATATATATAAATTGTGAGAATGACAAGTACAAAAAATCCTAGGTGACACATGGTAAAATCCTACATGGTAGATAGCTTATATTGTGATAGAAAAAATAACTTACTTAAATAAAATATTATTATTATAAATAATAATTATCAATAATATTTTACCAAATATTTAATGCTTTTATAGTTTATTTTATTTTAGATATAATCTTTGTAAGTTAATTAAATTATCATATCAAGTATTTAACATCAATACTTAAGATTTAACATTATATAACATCTTTATTTTTAGATAGAATCTTTTCAAGATTAATTTAACCTATTTCTTTATTATCCTAAAATAATATCAACATACATAAATTCTCAAAATAAAAAATCCTATGTGGCGAAATCCTAGGTGGCTTAACGTGGGAACGACACGTAGGAAAATCCTAGGTGGCGCAATGTAATGGCCTTATTCCTTGCGTCTTTTATATATATACATAGATTGCTTAACATAAAATGGGCCCGATTACAAAGGGCCAAAGGCCCATAAGCTTCGACTTAGATGAGTCTATTCTCTATCTTAGCTTGGCATAGGTGGACCAGTATTAACTCATCTGGGCCTAAATTTGACTTCCTATATTCGCCTATACCTTTGTTTGTTTGTGTTAAAACTTTTTTTTATAATATTACGAAAAATCTTTATGCACAGGAAAAAAACCGCCCCGCGCACACGGTTTCATACGCTTCATGAAGCGTATGGCCCAAAGGGTGCCCCTCCCACGGGGTCATACCCTATGGGGTAGGGATTTGTACGCATTATAAAGCGTACGCATCATAAAGCGTATGCATCATAAAGCGTGTCGTTGATTAAATATGATACGCTTTTAAAATCGATAGGTCATCGTCTTCCTCCCTCACCTTTGTATTCATTCCGATAACCAGAGGCGAAATAGATAATTTGAACACCTTTCTGCATAATCACTTGGAAATGGTTCGTGTTGTTCGTGGATGTATAACTGGTGGTGGCAGAGGACGCGATTGGATGGAGAAAGATGCCGACGACAATGTGCAGGCGGAGACCGACGTTGAGAGAGACGCACATTCCCTAGGTAAATTACAAATTCAAAATAGTTTGCACAAATCTCGTTGATTTGATTTGGGTGAAATTGTGTTGTGGTGAATAACTGAATTGGTGAGTGATTCATTGCAAACCAGTAGCACGAAATTGTGTAAATTGTACTAGTTCTATATCAGTGTTGGGTAACAGAAGTTGGTATTTGTGGGAAATGTGGGGAATGGGGTGAGAAATGAGTAGGTATGTGCACTGGTGTAATGGTTTGAGTAGTGACAGTGAGGAAATACAAATGCATACAAGGTGTTTGGTAGAATGCCTAGAAACTTGAAAGAAGGAAAAGCTATATTTATATGCAGACTCTCAATTAGGCTGAGCTAGTGTTAGGGATTTTTCATGAATCTTGTAGTCTTGGATGAATTAGACAAGTAGTTTTGAGGTTTAAAGTTACATGATGAGTTATGTCTGGATGGATTCAAGGCTAATTCACCAACTGAATTCAGATGTACAAGATGGAGACATAAAATCAAGGGAATGGTGGAAAGAAAATTTCCAGAATTAGGACTTCTAATTCAGCTAAAAAATCAAATTGTTGAAACAAGTACACACAAAACTTTGTGAATTATAGTTTCAACTTCCAGCTTCAATATTCTAACTTTTCATTTCTACTAGGACATCTTAAGTTCTCTTCATTGTTAATTATAAGATCAAATAACAATCATCACTAACCAAGACACGCAGGAAGGAAGATCTTTCTATTGCTGAGAAACTCATGCTAACTTAAACCAGATAGATACCAAGGTACTGAGGTCTAATAAAGCAATTCAGTCTTAACAATCAACATTAAGAAAATAGAAATCCATGGTGATCTTGACACCATTTATCCATTTTGTCTAAGCATTATTGAGTTTGATGTATAACTAAATCTGGTCCCTATATGGAATTAAGAAAATAGAAATTTTAACATCAACATGAATGTCATAAGATTATACATAGCTTCCAGAAATGTACATCCAAATGTGGAAAACCATATTAGCCTTTATCCTTAACATGTTAGGACTGAAACAGTTTGGGGAAGGGATCAGCCACAAGCAGTTTGGGGAAGGCAATGCCTTCTGTTAGGACTGAAACATGATGAAAAACCACTCAACATCAAACTCACAAGCAACACTGGATGAAACATAAACCATAGTAGCAGTTGAGTTCTTAACTTTGTTTTCATCAATTGCCTCAAGTGTGGATAGAAGTTGAGGCCAAGATTTAACAAATTGAATATGCTGTCATTGTTGTGAGAATGAGTATAGATTGATCAGTACCTTAAAACCAATTTAATATGCCACAGATTTAACAAAAATCATAGCCAATTGAGCATCTTGAGCTGATACTTTGTGTAATTGTTGAGCCTTCAATTCCCTGACTGGTCTAGATTGCAATCCATGCAACAACAACTTGTTATTAACCTTGAACTTCTTGTTAACAACTTAGTGTTTCTGCTTCTAGTTATTTTTTTTATTTTTTTTATTTAGTCACTTATATTGCTATTTGATTACCATGAAAAAAGAAAAAAACTAGTTTTAGATAAGTATTATGATAAATCCAAAACATTGCTCAATAGGAACAATGTTCTGTTTAATTTATATTAGAGACTTGATTACTTTTCTTTGCTTTTCCTTTTCATTTGTGATGGAAAGCAACCAGTAGTAGTATTTGTAAGTGGTGGATCATACTTGTGCTTGAATAGTGAAGGGTTCATGTGTAAGTGTTCCATTCTATACCTTTTAATTGAAGTTGGTAGTTGATTAATGGTATAAGCAACAAGGTTATTTATTCTGAGCATGTCATTTTCCAATTGCTATTCAATTCAAGTCTTGAATGGCTAAACCATAAAACCCTAGATTTTCTATTTGACCAAATTTGGGGAGTTTGAGTGCAATGTAGTTTATAATGGTCGATTAGGTGCATAAAGGGTACATGAATGAACTTCTGAAGCATGTGATATTGATTGTTGTGTTGTCGACAGTGTTATGTTGATTTTGAGGTGTAGGAAAGGCTTGTTGACAACACCAAGCCCAAGCTACCTTGAGTTGTTGTGTAGTCGACAATGTTCTGTTGATGTGCTGAATTCTCTTGAGTTTTTGTCCATATGATACCTTTGCTGAGATACAACATGATTGATCTCTTGGTATATGATAATTAAGTACTTTGCTTGACAGAAATAGGTAGTGTTCAGAAAACTTTAAAAATCAACACATCCATAAGAAAACAGTGATTACTAATCCTAGGGTCTAACAAACTATGAGTATTGCCAGTATCTACTAAGATGATGAATTGCTTCCCCTTGACCAATCCGTGAATCCTAATAGTACTCAATGGGTTACTCCCAGTCAAGGTATGAACATAGACTTCAGTTTCTTCATCACCAACATCAGTTACAATTCCTGGCAATTTAGATTCCCCATTCAGCTCTCCATACTCAGCATATTGCATAGACAAGAGAGTTAAGAGATAAGAGAGAGAAAGAGATAGAAGGAAATTCTGTTGCTTGTCACTGAATGCCAAACCTGATATTGGGTTTAAATATCTTCCCAAAGTATCCCTTCTTTGCACGATAACTAGTATGTTTTGAGAGATCTAGTGGTTTGTGTTGCTGAATCATTGGTTGCTGAATCTGACTCAACAGAAAGCATATATATTTTTAGTTTGCAATTTATGTTGTTTTTAAAGCTTGCAATATAGGCCTGGATTTTTCATGTATTGATGTTTCTTATTGACTTGATGTTTCTTGTACTTTTTATTGAACAGTGGTTGACGTAGTTAGGGTGGAGCAGGCGTGCGATGCAGGTGCTGGTATGGTTGTTGAGGGTAGTGATAGAGCTGGTGAAGCTATAGATGGCGATGATGTTTCGAGGATTGTTGATGGGGGTTCTCCAGCTCATGATGAGACAGGAAAGGACGATAAGAGGGATGGTCGGGACGAGACAACCATGATGGTGCGTATTCCGTAATTTATTATTAATAATATGAAATTTGAATTGTTTACAATTCCATATATTAGATATTGTATTAGTTTTAATATATGAATTAAGTTTAATATTTTCAATTCGTTGTAGTAATTTAGTTACATGCCTTTAGTTATGGACGTTAAGCTAATATTTATTTGGAAAAATTAAATTAAATTAAATTGGAAATACAAATGAAAGAAGTTATAAGTATAAAAATAGTTAATACAAAAGAAAGTAAATGTAATTGCAAAATGAAGTATAAAAAGTGATTTAAACACATAACAATTGAAGGTAAGGCACAAAGTAAGAATTTTACGAAGGAGTAATTAAAACAAATAATGAAAATCCTAAACAGGCGTTTCAGGAGTTGAGTCGGGAGTTGCGTACTCCCGACGCTTCTACACTTGTTGTGCCGAAGAAGAAGAGGACTCGGAATGCGAAGGTACGAGGTATACTACAGTCTGATCGTGCTGAGGCCCCTCCACTGAAAAAGAGGGCTAGGAGATTAGGGACTGATACGTTGATATTTGACCTACGACGGGACGAGGCAGCGCATGATGTTGTGGATATTCAAACAGAGCAGGACGTTGGTCCGTCTGCTCCGGTTGAAACTGCTGAGGAGATTCCGATGGACGTCGTTGTGACTGATCAGCAGAGGACGTCGATCCGTCTTCCCCTACCCCTACCCAGCAGCCCACCCCTCGACTAGAGTCTGAGCACATTGATTCAGTTAGTTTAGAGACTTCGACTGGGACCGAAGAGGATCTTTCGAGGGACATCGATATGACTCCTGCACTTGCCTCGGTTTCACCTTCTCAGACCTCTCATATCCCGTCCCCTCCCATCATACAGACTATAGTTTCTGACCCTTCACTTCATCCGTTTGATGTTGTTCAGCCTCCAGTTGCCCCGAATCCTCCCATTGTTGACCCTCCTCCCGCTCCGGTGCCTCCTGTTGTCGACGTACCCATGTGGCAGCCAGGAGGACCACGTTTGGCCGTCCTCCTTCGACACTACCCCACTCATAATGCGGAGTCGATATGGAGGTGGACTCCTCGAGATGCTCCGGCCCCTCCTGCCGCCGTCGAGCCTGCAACTGCTCCGGCCCCTCATGCCGCCGTCGAGGCTGCAGTTGTTCCCGCCCCTCCTGCCGCAGTCGATCCTCCTACACCAGCTATTGAGGATTATTGGTGAGCTTATTTACGAATTTTTTTTAATTTTTCTGTGTATTGACATAATTGAACTAATCTATTTTTTTTTTTAATTTTGACAGTGGAGGAAGCTGTATAAGGCATACTCAAGGACGTTGGATTGGACTAATATTGAGCCCCACAGAGTTGATGAGCCGGGTACGTGGTGGCATATTGCAGGGCGTAGTGGATTGAGGCATATCGGGGCTATGGATTATCGAGGATCGGACCACGCCATAAAAACTAACATAAACCTAACCCTACCCTAACCCTAACTTAAACCTAACCTACCCTAAACCCTAAACCTAACCATAAATCGGCACCTTAAAATAAATTATGGTAATAACTGCTCCAACATGAAATTTCAAGAACCAAAATATTTTTTTTTTACAGTTTATTTTGAGGTCGGTTTGGTTATATTAAAGTTTTAATAGGATTAATAAGGGTTCACATAATAAAATATACATAAAATCATTTATTATAGCTCCCAAATATTATTTAAAGTGCAATCTCGTAGGAACCGGTTTTAATTTTGTTATTCGAACCCTAAAAATATGTGAACTGGTCGGTTTAATTTAATTCCGGACCAAACCGCCTCGAAACTGCGTGAGGTTAAAACAAAATTATATCCTATATACATCGATAGCCAATGCGGCACACTTGGTCCAGGTATACGCGTTTGAGGAGTATGTCTACGGATCGAAACGGGGGACGAGCGAAAGCCACCCTTTTTTTTTCTCATGAGCCTTACGCATCATGAAGCGCACGCTTCATGATGCGTAAGGCATTTTACTTTACTTGCTTTAAGGCTTGCGCTTCATGAAGCGTAAGTTCTCTGTTCCAGCATCCAGAAAATCTTCCGCGGGCGGTTGTAGATAACTCTTCATCAGCCATGATCCTATATTTACGGAAACGATCTGCGATTTCTGTAAGTTGCCTTGATATGGCTTTGTTTTGGCGCACAATTTCCCCGCTAAAATCAAACCATGGCCAATCAAATCCACACTTCTTATAAATTCTTCTACATACCTCTCTAAAACCAGTTGCCTTCCACGATTCTTCATATCTGCTATATCTCCATTAATGGCATATCTTATTCAAGATGATTTTCGCAAGCACTTAGCGGATGTACAAGAGATCCGTCTCTTCATTTGGGAGCTAATCAACAGCAAGGAAGTAGGCTTGAAGAATGTCGGGAAACACCTTGCCCGATTCGGTTACCTCACAACGCTGGAGAGAATTTTCAAGGAGGAGATGGAACTCCAAGAAATTTCTCTCTTCAATGTCGAAGCAAGGGCCAACGGCAACCCTGAGATTGAAGTCCCGTCATACATTGAAGCACGAGGAAGAGGATGATGGTTTCGATCCAAACAATCCAATCATCATAGACTAGATTATGTCTTAGGCTATATTATGTCTTAGTACTCTGTTTTAGAATATATTATGTCTTAGTACTCTGTGTTAGATTAGGTAGTTTATGCACTTGTTGGGTTCTCATATGAATTGTTGCAAAAAATTTCAAATTGATCACATGTTTGTCTATTCTGTCACCCTCTGTTGAATGTTTGTCTATTCTTGCTGAAAATATGCCAGAGCTGTTGGATTTTGACAAGTACCTTAAAACATAAAAAACAATAATACTTGAATGCACATCAGCACAGTTACCTTAACTCTTGCTATACAGAAACAAGGTAATCTGTATATAAAGGATTGGGATGTGCATACTGATCCAATTGTCGTTCACATCAGAAACTTACTGTTGCCACAGGTGGTTGCTGCAAGTAATTAGAATTCAGGGTTTCGGGGCCTTGCGCTTCATGAAGCGCAAGTGTTACATTTTCGGCTTTTGCTTTGTCTTCGTTTGCCCTATTCTGGGTGACTTACGCATCATGAAGCGTACGCTTCATGAAGCGCAAGTGTTACAATTTCGGCTTTTGCTTTGCCTTCGTTTGCCCTATTCTGGGTTACTTACGCATCATGAAGCGCACGCTTCATGATGCGTAAGGCTTATGAGAAAAAATGATCCATTTTATGGGTAGGTTTAGGGTTTATGGGTAGGTTTAGGGTTTATGTTAGTTTTTATAGTTTAATAGCCATCCAAACACTAACCCGACATCATGTGTGTAATTATATGATCCAATTCAAAGCCATTAACAATTATACCAGCACAAAACCATATTTAGCATAAGAAGCAAACACTAATCCCAAAAATGCATTACAAATAAAACTAATACGGTTCTAACTAATGACATATATCATCAACTTCAAACAATAACATTTGGTTCGAGATTATGGCTAATCCGCTTCTCGCGCCATTTTACCATTCTCTGTCTAAACGGCTGATCCCACCCGTTGACGCTAGGTTGATGGCTTCTTGTCCAATCTCTCGGAGGAGGGGGAAGTGGGGAGTCGTCGCTCAACCAGACCTGCAAATTAAACACATAATATATTACCGAGTAAAAAAGTATAAGCGCTAATTTACTTTCATGATAATAATGTATGACTCACAGGTATGAAGTGATCTCTGTTTCCCATGAGCACTATGGCATATATCTTCGATGGAGGGTACCGGTTGTCCCCTCTCGCCTGCATCGGCAAGCATGTATGCGATCCATCCCACGACAACAAAACAACTGCAACCTGATGTATTGTGGCAAATATCAAACCGGCTTTGGGCATCTCCATCCAATATCTTCGAGCGTAAGGGCTAACCACATAGGGCATAGTATCCAACATGTCATCAACATGAGATTTGTTCCAAATAGGCTCATATACATCTCTGTTCCTCCTCAATTCGGCTGTCAACTCCAACCGAACTCTGTGGTACTCGCTTTGTACTTGTCCCAACAACACGGCGAGTGATCGATAACCACAATGCCCATCTGCCATTACATCATGCACCTGATCAATGTAAGGAAACATGAAGTCGTTAACATTGTCAACTCCAAAGTTGAAATCCAGCCACATCATGCCGCCCCTCTCTTCTTGTGTACTTGTCCCCGTCGCAACTTTTTTCGCAGCCTTGTTGGTTGAGCCCTTTGGCCTTCCACGCTTTTTGCCGAGCAATGAGGTTTTTACTTCGCTCCCCTTTTCCTTCTGTTGCTACTCCTTTTCATATGCCTCCATCCGATGCTCAAGCAAAGTATCGTTCCTCTTTGTTGACCACTTAGTGGACCCCTTTGGCCATCCCCTCTTCATAGCATCTATCTGCTCAATCAAAGACGACTCTTTTCCCAGCACATTGTCTACAAACGACTCTGTGATCGAGTACACATGGTCATATGTCAATTCACCTCGACGCTTCCTCTCCACCATATCTTCCCATCTGATCTCGGTAAGTTTTTTTGCCTCTTTGTCTTCTATGGGCATGCGCTTCGGATCAACTTCCTCCCATACCACTTGATGCCAAAATGGGTGTATGGCACCCGGCAGGATCGACCGCTTAGTTAGAATGGCTTGGGCAATCGTATGACGGCAAGGAAGACCCATGCACTCCCGTACCCAAAAATCAGCACACTCTTTCTCTAATTTTCCTTCTGCGGTGTCCCTGTTCAGGTCGTAGTACATATTCAACAACTTCATAATGCACAAAGTTGACACTTTGTAAAATAGGCACATGAATATCGTCCTAACTCGACTAGGGACACTATTCAACTCAGTTGGAATGTTGCTACGTGACATCTCCAGATCCCCCCTTATATCATTAACTTGGGACTGAATGTGATTGAGGATCCTTCCGATCACTGTGTTGAAGCCTCCTCGAGAACTGTCAAGTATTTTTTTAAGCACGTTGTGCATTCCCTCCGCCCTATGTCATACATATTAGTATTATGTACATTACAAATGTGTAAATCACATAATTTGAACAACCAAAAATATGTAAAACATTAAAACGTGTGTACTTAATTGTTGTTCTCATTTCGAAGTGGGTACAATGATCGGTCCATGCTCTAACTATCGACTTCTTGTAAGGCCCGAGCCACGACCTCTCAACATACTTCATCAGCCCTGGCCAATGCTGTTTGACTCTTCTAAGCCTATCCTCGTATTTTGCCTCCGTTGTTGACATGAATATGCCCCAACATCTATTAGCAAACCTTTTCACCGTTTCCTGGTCCTCTAGGATACCTACAGCGTATGCTAATATGTTGTCCTTAACATGCACCCAATATAGAAGATGTTTGACCTCCTCTCCAAACACAGCGTCCTTTGCGTTAATGATTGCCCTCTCTCGATCTGTGACAATTGCATTTGACATCGCTCCCAATTCCTGAAACAAACGCTTCAACACCCACGTATAACTAGATGTGTCTTCTCATGAGAGAAATGCAAAACCGATGTTGAAAGATTTGTTAGTGCATGTAAACCAACCATCTGCAGCAAAGCCATGTCGTACCTGTCAATACATGAAACAATTATACAACTTTACAAAAAACAATATTTGCCTCAATATATAGAAAAAAACTTAACAGATTGTACCTGTTGGTCTTATATGTGTTGTCCATAATGGCGACATACGGAAACAACTTCAGTAGATGCAGCGACATGGGGTGCACAAAGAAGAGGATATCAATATAATCTGAAGCACCTATCCTATTCGGAAATACTCTGTAATCGTTTCTTTGTAGAAAATGCAGTGCTTATTCGGTGGTTGTCAGATTTGCACTATCCTCTTTCAAATACCGTGCCCTCAAATTTGAAACTTGCTTCCTTGATGTCACATTTCCGGGGTAAATATTTCACAACCGCTCCACTATACGAGAAGGTGGCACATATATATAGCTCAATTCCTTCACAAGCAATTTTTGTGCTTCTGTCATTCGGCCTGAAAATGAATTGCCAAGCAAACTAGTGGGGAGGTCGTGGTTGTGAACTCCGCACACAACCGTTAGTGCTCACTTCCCGGTTGATTTACTCTAACGCCAAGCAACTCAAATTTGCATTTTCACTTTGTGTAAAGGGTTCGCACCTGAGGCGGTGTAACAGTAGGGATGCAATCACCCTTCTTCCCAGGTCTATACATACCATGCCTATGACATGCTAGTCTGACCAAATTTTCATTTGACATTTTTATATGCAACGCCATATATCTTTCACGCCCAACTTGCCTAGCCTAGGCTATCATTTGATCTCGACTATCCCACAACCCATCGTGATGAAAGTCAGCAGAAAAATCTCTCCCATTTACCTATTTATAAATTAAAATTTCTTTCAATTAAACTGCAAATACACAATATGTTTTTAACAATAACATATTTTTTACTATTATTTTCCATTCAACTCTACATTATTGAATAACAATAATATTATTTCTAAAGGTATATAATCAGTACAAATGTATAAGATTAATAATTTAATTTTTTTAATTTACAAATACAAATAACGATACCTTCAAAGTTCAGAATATAAAACTATAAACTGCAATTTATATTTCAAAAAACTTAACTCGACTATGTCGTTTTCTTCTTCATCAACGTCTATTTCTCCTCCTCCTTCTTCAAAAGATGATGATAACTCTTCATAAGATGATGATGATTCCGCTTCATACGGTTCATTTGAAAAAGGCGATTCCGTCGATGAATTTTCTTCATATGATCTATTGGATGCCATTGTATTTTGTGAAAGCTGTGTTTCTTAGCTCATAAACTTTTTGATATACGAATATATATAGGCCTTAAATATTTTTTATCTAATCTATCTTATGATACAAAGATATAAATTAGATATGAAAATAATTTTTTTTCCAAATTTACGTAAACACCTAATTCCATGGCGGCGGTGGCGTGGCGCGCGGGGAATCCCTGGAAACCCTTACGCTTCATGAAGCATCACTCTTTATAAAGAGTGACGCTTCGTGAAGCGCATGAGCCAAGGTCCCCGCGAAGGGCACCCTTGGGTCATACGCTTCATGAAGCGTACGCTTCATGAAGCGTATGAGTCCCGTGTGCGCTGGGCGTTTTTTTCCTGTGCAGAAGGAATCACCCTAATATTAAGGCAAATATTAGGTTACCCTTTATTATGAGGTCAAACTTAATCATCATAGCGGATGATCTTTAGGAAATAAAAAATAATGGGTTGCTGAGTAACAAATCAGCGTAAAGCTTAAATTATTTAAACTATTTGCATGAGCCTCTTGGAAGTCTTCAATTGCTTGTTGAAGAAGAGAAATATTTTTTTTTTTGTAGAAGGAGTGGTGGCACTCTCCGTTCCCTCTAGGGGAGGAAGAAGAGAAATATTGATGTGTGTTCAAGATAAGAAATTTGCAGTAGTATTACATTCCTTATAACAATAAAACAACCTAATATGTGGAATTAATATTATTAATAATAGTTTCTATTTCCCGAGGAATTTTCCAAGTTCTTTTTAAAAGAATTAATGACAAATAAATTGTCACCCTCTATAATACGATTTGTAATATTTTCGAAACAATAAACTGGAGACCATAAAGAAGCGCAAAAGCTTCATCCTTCAAAATAGACATAGAAGGAATTGATTTTCTATCAAAACCTAAAATATTGTTGTGGTTATCATTTAAGATAAAGCTAGTATAAGTGGAAGAATTATTTTATTTTGAAGTATCAAAATTTAATTTAACCCAATTAGAAGGTGGTTTTCTCCAAGAAGCACAAGGTTTACGTTTTCTAGTTGATTTTTTTCGAGTAACTAAGGCATTAGCAAAGGTCCATTGAAAATGTTGAGTAAAGCAAGATCAGTTGGAAAAAGATTAGAACTTAATCTGACATGATTAAAGATCAAAGTATTTCTATGACACCAAATATATCACCAAAGAAAGTATAAAATATCAAAAATAATGTAGAAATAAGATTGTCTCTAAAATCTCCAAATGTTATAATATCACAATTTGAAACTAACTTAGCTTCTATATTAGATATTATTCGTTTAGTAAAAGGACAGTGGAAAAATAAGTTCAAGGTTTCATTTTTCATTTGGCAAAGGGAGCACCAATTGATTTAAATGTTAAGTAGTTGGAAGGCAATCAATACAAGCCTTCCAAAGAAAGTCTTTATTTTAGGTCGAATTTGTTTCTTCCAAATCCAACCAAAGTCGGTGGAAGAAGAAGAAGGTAAAGATTTCAAAAAACTAGCAGTCTTAACCGAAAAAAATTCCATCTGAGGAAGGCAAGCAAACAAGTCGGTCTTTCAAAAAAGAAACAAGAATACGAATTTGCAAAATAAGATCAATTTTAATTTGAGGTAAAACACGATATAAAGCGGGATCCGGCAACGCAACCCGCTCTCTCCGTACTTGTTTGTTTTATGCATGGAGTATTTGACTCATGTTATACAAGATGTTATTGGCCTTTGGAGACCTATTTATGAGGGTGGTGTCGAGCTATCACATCTCTTTTTTGTTGACGATTTGGTTTTGTTCGTTGAGGCGTCAATTAGCCAAGCTGCTATCATCAAGGACTGTCTGAAGAGGTTCTATTTTTACTCTGGTGAATCTGTCAACTATGCAAAAAGTTGTATTTATTTTTCCAGGAAAGTGGCTGAGGTGGATCGCTCTTCTATCAGTAATTATTTATATATGTCGATAAGTGATGATTTCGGCCCCTACTTGGGTGTCCCTACTACTGGTGATCGTATGACATCAGATCAGTACAGTTTTCTGTTGGATAAAGTATCAGCACGTCTTAGTAGTTGGCAATCGAAATACCTTTCTGCAGCGGGTAGGGTTACTTTGGCGAAATCTGTTCTCACTAGCCTACCCATCTATACCATGCAGTCGACATTGGTGCCTCGCTCTGTTTGTGATGTTATTAATCAAAAGGTGCGTAATTTTGTGTGGGGTTCTACGGCTGATCAGCGGAAACTCCATCTCTTGAATTGGGATCAAATCTGCCAGCCGAAGAGACTAGGAGGTTTGGGTATCCGAACAATGAGGGATTCGAATGCTGCTCTTCTTGGAAAATTGGATTGGCGCCTTCTTAATGATCCAGATGCAATTTGGAGTAGGATTATAAGAGGAAAATATTGTCATAACAGAGTTGATTGTGATATGTTCATAAGTAGGCCAAGATCGTCTTCTATGTGGAAAAGCTTGATTTATGGTGCGAGTATGCTGTCTGAGGGCCTTGTTGTGGTTGTGGGTAATGGATGCACTACCCTCTTTTGGCAGCATATATGGCTTATTGATCAACCTCTCGCCGAGATAGCAACTGCTGAGATTCCGCTGTCAAGGCAAGTTTTTTTTGTGGTTGATTATTACACTGATGGGAGATGGAATTTGAATGAATTGGCTAGATTACTTCCTACTGATATTATTCAACGCCTATCTACTGTTGTTTTGAGTGATGATCAAAAAATGGTAGATAAGTACTATTGGCTTCCATCTTCTTCAGGTACATTTACTTCTCGCTCTGCTTATGCCCTGTTGCAGCCTACGATAACTCAAGGACCTGAGCCGGTTTGGACAAAGATTTGGAGAGTTCCATGCCAACAAAGGGCTCGTCATTTTCTCTATCTAGTGACACACAACATCATTATGTGCAATGAGTTGAGGTTTACAAGACATCTTTCGACCTCTTCTAGATGTCCGAGGTGTGGTTTAGTGGAGTCGCCCTTACACTTATTACGCGATTGCAGGGCAATTACTGATGTTTGGCATGCTTTATCTGGAAATAGCTTGCCAAATATTTTCTTTACTGATATGGAAGTTCGAAATTGCATTTATGATAATATCAGTAAACTGGATAACTGGAGCATGGTTTTCTCATCTATGTTATGGTTGACGTGGAAGACCCGTAATGCTTTGGTTTTTGATGCTAAGAATGGTGTGAACATGCTGAGTAAGCGGGTGGTGGCTGTCACGGAGGCTTATACTATCGCCAAACAGAATGATGGGGAGATTCAGTTGGGCAGGGTTGTTGAATCCTCGCATGCGAACTGGATTAAACAAAACCCGGGTTGGCTTGTAGTGAATACTAATGGCACATCGAAAGGGAATCTAGGGCCAGCCGGAGGTGGTCGAGTCATTCGAGATCGCTATGGAAATTTCATTCAGGCCTTCTCTTTCAAGCTTGGCGTGTGTGATGCCTTTCAAGCTGAAGTGCATGCCATTTTGAAGGGTTTACAAGTTGCCAAACATGTTGATTTTGGTCGACTGGTGTTGCAAACTGATTCTCTTCAAGCAGCTAAGTTGCTGATGCAAGACAAAATTCAGCCTCATAGGGATTTCCATCTTTTGGAAGCTTGTCACAAATTAATCAAGGACCCCTCCTGGGAGATCGAGATTAAGCATGTCTCAAGAACCGCTAATCGAGTGGCGGATGCGCTAGCAAATCATTCGCTTAATATTTCCACTTCTTTTATTGAGTATTTTTATGAATATTCGTGTTTTGCTAATTTTCTTGCCCTTGATGTAATTTCCCATTAGGGGAATAAGTGACTCTTATCTATTAATATATCTGCATGAGTTTAACTCCATTTCTTGATTAAGAAAAAATTGAAAGTGGAAATGAAAGCAGTAAAATCCATAGATGAGCAGTTTTTTATGACTAACAGCGTAAACTTTTGGTGAACTCAACACTCATGACTAGAGCTGTCAAAAGCTGACCGAACCCGCCAACCCCACTCGAACCGCCCGATAATTTCAAGGTCAAGACTCGAAAATTTGAACTTGAAACCCGAAATCAATCGAACCCGATAGATCCTGAAACCCGTTAGGTTGACCGATTTAGTATATTTATAGAATTTTTAAAGTTTATTTTGAAAATTATAATATATTTTATTATTAAAATAAATGAAAATAATACTACATTATAATTAAATATTATTATTTAATTAAAAATTGGTTTTAATAATCATAAAAAGGGATATTTTAAACCTGCTGGTCAACCTGACCCGACCGAAAACTCGTTACAACCCGACTCGATTGACCCGTGACCCATAACGAAACCGAAACCGATTTAACCCGAAGCCTATATGACCGAACCCGAACCCGCCCGACCCGACCCGATTGACAAGTCTACTCATGTCCCAGCCAACAAAAATTACAAATCAAACGAATTAGCTTAGGTTGACCAACTTAATCAAATGGGGAAAAAATGGCAAGACAGTTTTTTCACTCATAACTAAAAATAATGCAACAATGATTATAGTAAAGGAAGGAATTGAACCAAATACTCTAGGAATACCTTTATATTCTTGATTCTTCCATATTACTCCTAATAAAGATTAATAGAGATCACAAAAGGCAAAAAAAATGAATGATTACATGCCAAAAAGACAAATAAGTATTTAAAGTAACCCCATTGAGACACTTTGGTATTTTAAAATATAAAATAGATAAATAGGGTATTTAAAGTGGCTTAAAATAGACAAATAAGTATTTACCTAGATAACCAATGGTTTAACCGATTTACTTGTATATTAATCTGGTTTGAGTTAAACTAAGCAAAAGCTAATTACACAACATATTACTAATCGACACCAATTGATATATAGTAAATCGTGAAATTACGTAGCATATTACTAATAATGAAATTAAATTCGTCGTTGTCACATCCCGAAGAAACCGCCGCTTTCATTTATTCATTCTGGCAAGATTACACAACTCACGAAATGCGTTGAAAATAAACTTGGTATAGTTTTAATCTGATGCCATTAATTACTTACTCTAATTTGTGTATTCAATCTACAATTCTAAAACTAAAAACCCTAACATAGTAGATATAGCATAAACATTCTAAATTAACGCTTTGCAACTTGAATCTTACCGTGTATTCATTGGCGCATGCGATTGAATCACCCATATTTTTGAAGTTATTGATGCACATGGGTCATCAAGATTAGTCATCAGTTGATCACTGAAATCTTCTTCATCGTACATGGCTTGAGAAAGAACATGTTTAGTCAAATCATAAATGGGCTGAATAGGTTTTAATTTTAATGAATCGGTTTAATTTATAAAACCGATTAATTTTGTAAAATTGATTTATAAGTAAACTACTAAAAACCAATGAGTTTCTAGAAAAAGTACTTATTTGTCTGTTTTAAGTTACATTAAATACATATTTGTTTATTTTATATTTTAAAATATCAAAGTGTATGGGGTCACTTTAAATATTTATTTGTCTTTTTGACCATTATATTATAAAAAATTAACCGTTTTCAAAGTTATTTGGAAATTAGGAGTAAAGTAACAAACTTTATACGGAGTATAATTTTGGACAAGCATATTGTGATTAAGATGCGTAGCCTAGTAAGAAAAAGTCTCAGCTTAAGAGCGCACAGCGAGAGAGAGGAACTGAGTTAGGGTTTGGCGCCTGGCAAACACCGTCACCGGAATAGGTTGCCATGGCGAGAAATAAGTCGGCAGGGAAGAAGAGGCCCACCAAAAGTCTCAAGCTTTCGTCACCGGTGGCCTCGCCTTCGTCTGCACCCGCTACTCTAGCAGCGGTCTCTGCTGAAACGATAAAGACAGTGAACTTGCGAATACTCCGACGACGTGTCAGCGACAAGCAAGTAAATGCAGTAAATATGATTGAGGAAGAGCAAGCAGACAATAGCTCGACGCCGAATGATATTGTTGTGCTAATTGAGGGAGATGAAACAGAAACTAGAGATGCAGCTTAACTGATTGAGAAATCCGTAGGTGTGCAAGGAACTGGGGAAGAAAATACTTTGAATGTGCTAAGAAAATCGAGCCTAGAAAAGGTCAATCTGAGCATGGACAAAGGCGTTGAAACCTCGACTGGAAAAACTGTGACAGATCCGATTATGGAAGAGGGAAAAGGGGAAGCCTTTCTTGAGCAAAGGAGGAAGCTATCATTCAGAGATGCTCTAGCTGGAAATAGGGCAAATGTAAACGGCAAGCGACTTTCATTTGTCCCTGGATTTGAAAATGGAATCATTAAATTCACACAGAAGGATGTTGAGAAGAACACAAGCAAATGGAAGCTCAGCCTAATTGGAATGGTAGTAGGCACCATAGTGACATTCTCCATGATGCAGGCCTTTGTCAATTCCAGATGGCTGGGGTGCAAGAGCCCAAAAATCATATTAACAGACTCAGGCGTCTTTATATTCAAGTTTGAAGAAGAAAAAGATCTTGAATGGGTATTACAACGACCCTGGCTGGTGGGAGGAATCAAATTACTAGTACTTAGACGGTGGAGCGAAGGAGTTAAACTCGACCCATCCTGCTTCGACACAACACAGGTTTGGGCTACCCTCCCTAACTTAGATGTAAGATTTTGGGATGAGGAGTTTTATGAGAAAATAGGTAGTGCTCTGGGCAAACCTATATTTGTTGATAAGGTTACAGAAAATCAAGAGAGACTATCTTATACTAGAATTCTCGTAGAAGTGTCAGCTGCAAAACCACTAAGAACTGAGATTGCTTTCCATGGGGAAGATGGGGAAATCGTTGAGCAAAAAGTGGTTTATGAGTGGCTCCCCAAAAAATGTGACCAATGCAAAGTCTTCGGACATATATTGGGTGAATGTCACAGGAAACCAACTTTTAACTTTGGAAGAAGAGTGAAACCTAAACCAGCTGAGAGATTTGAGCAAAGGAAAATGTGGGTGCAAAAGCCTCAGGCAAAGGCAAGTGGAACATTAGTGAATACTCTTGACAACGAAAAGAGAACGGAGGAGAAAGGAGAAAGTAGTGCTCAAGCAAACAAGAGTGTAGTTGCGCCCACACAAATGAAGCAACAAGAGAAGAATGCAGTTGAGGAAGCAGCTTCAGGGAAAGTGGATCAAAGAGAAGAAGCAGAAAACAGTGAATGGCAAACCGTGAACAAGGGCTTAAAGGTTGTTTCAGCTAGAAAAGGCAAGGAGATAGCTACTTCAAATGCAATTAACAATCTGGGATCCAGGTATAATGCTCTTATAAATGAAGCTGAGGTAGAAGCTGATGCAGGTGGTGGAAAAGGGCTAGAGGTGGACTTAGACTCTATTTTGCCTAATGAATAAGTTCAGCATAGCCAGCTGGAACATTAGAGGGCTTAATGAGGCCTCTAAATGTGATTTTGTTAATACTTTTGCATATAAGAATAGTGTGGATATCCTTCCTATTTTGGAAACCAGAGTTAGAGTTAACAATATTTCCCCTATCTCTAGACTTATTTTGAAGGGGTGGGCTAGAAATACAAAATTTTTAGGACCTAATGGGCGTATTTGGATTTTTTGGAAACCTAAGTCAATTACTTCAGTTAACTTTCTCTCCGAAGAACCTCAGTTCATTCACTGCTCTATTACTTCTCCTAAGATTCACAAGCCAATTCTAGTCACTTTTGTTTATGCCTCCAACTTGAGTCAGGAAAGAAACCAGCTATGGCAGATGATTGATTAGATTTCGAATGCAAGAAGTCAGTTACAGCAGCCTCTGATTCTTTTAGGTGACTTCAATGCCATTAGGGAGCACAAGGATAAATTTATTGAAAACAATATACCTTTCCAGCTAAATAAAGAGTTCAGCAACTGTCTTGATAGAAATGGCCTATTGGACTTGAATTACTCTGGTGCGTTTTACACATGGTCCAATAAACACACCGATGGCACAAAAATCATGTGTAAACTTGATAGAATTCTTGCAAATCAGAAGTGGATTGATGAGTATCTTTCTTACTCCGCCAGGTTTAGCTTGCCTGAGTGCTCAGATCATTCACCAACTATCCTTTGCATCAATGGCAACCAAGGACATAAAAAAATGGCCTTCAAATTATGCAATACTTAGTGTGAGAAGTAGGAATGTGGACGGGGAGGAAAATGCCATAAGAGACATGCAAGGAAAGTTGAACATGATACAAAATGAGTTGCAAAGCAGGCCTTGTGATGTGAACTTGCAGATCTTAGAAAGGGAAATGCTAAGTGATTTGAAGAAAGCAATGAAAAATAGAAGTACTTTGATGCAGCAGAATGCTAAGCTTCATTGGTTGAAGTACCAAGATCAATGTAGCAACTACTTCTACAACTCGATCAAACTACAGAAAACAAGAAACTCCATTGCTTCAATCCAGGATGACCAAGGGCAAGTTCATACAGAAGACAGAGAGGTAAAGAATGTGGTGATTGAGCACTTCAAAAGGATGCTAGGAAGATCAGAAGAGTGTGAGGCATGTGATGCATCAGTTTTTGATGAAGGATACATTCTCAGTGAAGATGACAGACTTAACTTGGTTGCACCCTTTGACAAAGAAGAAATAAAACAAACAGTGTGGGAGATTGGTGTCAACAAAGCCCCGGGTCCAGATGGCTTCAACTCAAAATTCTATCAGAAAGCATGGCCCATCATTGGGGAGGATTTCACAGATGCAGTTTTGGACTTCTTTGATAGTGGTAGAATGCTCAAAGAGGTTGGAAACACAGTTTTGGCCCTCATCCCAAAGAAAGACAACCCTGCCACTGCCCATGACTACAGACCGATTTCATGATGCTTAGTGATTAGTAAGGTGATTTCCAAGCTCATAGTTAAGAGACTTGAATTTGTGATGCCATTGATTGTGAACAGAAACCAAGGTGCTTTTATCAAAGGGAGAAGCATTAAGCACAACATAGCAGTCTGCCAGGAAATTGTGAAAAGCTACTCTAGGAAGTACGTAAGCCCCAAATGTGCAATAAAAATAGACCTAAAAAAGGCCTACGATACTATTGACTGGAACTTCTTGTTCCAAGTACTTGAAGGCTTTGGATTCCATGCTCAGATGATTAAGTGGATAAGAGAAGGGGTCACAAACTGTGCATACTCAGTAAACTTTGGAGGGGAATTACATGGGTACTTTAAAGGAGCTAAGGGTATCCGTCAAGGGAACCCTTTATCTCCTTACTTGTTTGCACTTGTCATGGAGTACTTGAGTAGAATGCTCAAGAGAATAAGTAGAAGCACAACTTACAGATTTCATCCAAATTGTGCAAGAGTGGGAGTCACCAATATTTGTTTTGCTGATGATATGTTCTTGTTTGCCCATGGAGATCAACCTTCAGTTCAGAATTTGAAGCAAGTACTTGACAAGTTTTGCAAGATGTCAGGGCTTATTATAAACCATAGCAAGTCAAAAATATTCTGTGCGGGGATGAATGAACAGAATAAGGATTGTTGGCTGTTGAGATGGATATGGAGTTGGGGGATCTTCCAATCACTTATCTGGGTGTCCCTCTATGTAGTGGAAGGGCAACAAGCATGGATTATAGGCCTCTCATTGCCAAGATTTCAAGTAAGATCAACGCTTGGGCAGCTAGAAAGTTGTCATATGCAAGGAGATTGGAAATTGTGAGAGCGGTCTTGTATGGCATTCTTCAATACTGGTGCAAGATTCTTGTGTTCCCTAAGGGAGTGATCAAGAGGATATTACAACTCCTTAGAAGTTTTGTAACACCCCCTACTTACCCTGGAGGTATTACCGCCAGTAACCCCGATTAAGACTAAACCGAAGCTACCCAAGGCTTTAAATTGACTGAAC
Source organism: Fallopia convolvulus (assembly GCA_964016875.1). Classification (NCBI taxonomy): domain Eukaryota; kingdom Viridiplantae; phylum Streptophyta; class Magnoliopsida; order Caryophyllales; family Polygonaceae; genus Fallopia; species Fallopia convolvulus. Next base: position 18,308,249 of record OZ024734.1, on the reverse strand, counting down.
AAACTAAAAGAAACATTACAGCGGAATAAATACAATTGGTTTTATACAAACCTTAACCCAAAAAGATTAAATAAATAGAACAACCTTCTAGTTGAACAATGTCTTTAAAATGTCTCTTTAAATTCTTAACTTCTTTTACACTTCGCTTTGCAGCAACTTAACCAAGAACTTCACTTTAAGTATAGCCATTGAAAACCTTTCTTCAACTTCTAGAGTTTCAAACATCTGAATCCGCCTCTTGAATCAACTTCCAAGAAGAACCTGATGTGTCGTAAACCAACGGTGGACACCAGCCAACCATATAAAAGAAAAGAAAATGGACGGGTTAGTCTAATGATAGACTAGCAAGCGAAGAATCTAACTTGGTTCTTATGGTTGTAACTAAACATATTGGCATCCAAATCCGAATAGACTCGGATTATGATCCAACAGTTAGCAGTCTTATAGAGAATAAGAAGGAGACTCACATAATCAAGAGAGAGAACACCACTGCTTGTGGTTTCTTTAAGAAGCATAAACGATTAATGGAACTTATACTAACCACTCAAAATTCTCCATCGTCTTCAACGACTAAACAACTTAACTTAATCAAAGTTTGATTAAGAATCATTCTTAATCAGGAGTAAGAATGGTTATCAAATGGACTAACCATTATGGCACTTTAATGTGCTTAACGCACCAATCTTTCATTACTTTCAAACTGTGCACTCACACCATTTAATAGTTTTTTTCGTAGTTCGGCCAACAACCGAGATCAGAGGGCCTCTTTCATCCATGATCATTTACAACTGCTCGGCCAACAACCGAGATTCGGCCAACAACCGAGACCAGAGGGCTTGTTTCATCCATGATCCTTAAATGAGCACGACCAACAATTGAGATTCAGCCAACAACTGAGATCAAAGGGCCTGTTTCATCCATGATCATCTATCCTTGATCTACTCTACTTCACAACAATGTCTCAGTATGAGACAACATACACATAACGGACCTAAATCTAGTTCTAGCGCAAAAACTGCAATAACGACATGGTCGTTATTTCTAAAAAAACAACAACCTATCAAACTTTATTCAACATACAAATTATTTCCAACATGCGGATCAAATGGAGTTCAATTCCTCATTAATAACCATAACGCAAGAGAGAATCGTCCACTTGCATTATAAGGCGTGCTCAACGCCCTTAGCAATTCCAACAGTAATCTTTATCATCCTTCTGACAAATATAACAAAAGGATTTCTCAGCAACGAGCTCACAGAAACACTTCTTAGTTGTATTCTCAACTCCTACAACTTCCTAATCGATAAACGATTTAATTTCCGAATATCGATATATACTAAATCCTTAGTTATCATGCTTCAAAGAGCCATCTTGGCGGAATTATAACTAATTATCCGCTTCACTTTTGAAACAATTTTCTAATTAAAAATTGTTCATTAGCAACAATTCTTAAAGGTTACCAAATTTCGGATCAAACGGATTAACAACGAATCCCGAGTAATTATCCGAAGTCCTTTACTTGCCAATCGGTATCCGAAACTTGTATTCGTTATAACTGAAGATCCGGACGTCCGTTTCTCGAGCGGTTTGAACCTGTGGGACCGTATCAACGTCAAGATTATAAAAACCATAAATTTAATTAGCAAAGCGGAACCGAAAGGCCCTTACGGTGGCTCCACAATCAACCCGCTAATTAATTTCGATCGTATATACCTTCACTCGATCCCATGGCTCGTTTGGCTCGATCATGGCTCGATCCCTGAGCCCGAGGGTGGCTGGGCGTTGCCCGACAGCGGCTCCCATGGTGGTTGGTGGTCGGACAGGCCAACGGTCGCCGGCGGCGTCGCTTGGCGAGGCAAGAACATGATCGGCGGCATGGAATTCTTCCTCCCGAGCCAGCGTTCCGTCCTTACTCTCTTGTTGGTTCCTCTTTCCTTAGCAGCAGCTCAAGCCCAAGAATATGGAAGAAGAAGAAGGAGAAGAGGTGAGGAGGTGGTGGGGGATGGAGATGGAAGAAGATTAGTCGGCGGTGAAGGTGAATTCTTTCTCCCTGGTGCGTCGTTGTTCCGCCTCTCTCGGTTCCTTCCTTTGGTTTGACTTTCAAAAAGGTACGAGCCCACTCCCACATCTATATCTTCATTCCTTCATAATTAAGGCATAGAAGAGTCGGTTTAATAACTAAACCCGTCTCGGAACGGGACTCGCGTTAAAGCGGTAAAATTATGTACCTCGGGTGGAAAAACTTACTAAACGAAAAACGTCCCGTAAATTATGTAGACCAATAAAATCAATTTTCCATGATTTTATCATGCTACATTTAATTTTTAAGGCTTCCGTTTCGCATTTTAAATCCTATCCGGTACATAATTAAAAAGACGGCTTATCCAATAAATATTCTTTTTCCACTGAAAAATCCTAGAATTCACACCGATACATAAAATCATTTCTTTGTGATTTTAGGATATCACCAATAATTTTCTAGGATTTAATCTCCAACAAAAATATTGGATTAAGCGTTAAAATGGACCAAAAAAGTTAAAAGGATATCCGAGAAAAATTCAAAAATATCCTCAAAAACCGCAGTTATTACAAGTTTCTTGTGGTCTGGTTGTGAACATGGCAGAAAGGCTCCTATAGCTTGGAAGAAGCTATGCATGCCAAAGGAGGAGGGTGGCATAGGAATCAAGGAAATTCTAGCTTGGAACAAGGCAAGCTTCAGTGATTTGATCTATGATTTGCTTACAGAATCTAGATCAATATGGATACTTGGGTGAACACAGTCATTTTAAGAGGAGCATCCTTCTGGGAAGTGAACTGCAAATCCACTTCTAGTGCAATATGGAAATCCATCATCGGGATAAGGGAAGCGATTAAAGATACTCTAGAAGAGGAAGCCAATCAAGCTATTATTATGACTCGAAGGGGCAAATTCGACTGGGAAAACATTTATAACAGTTTCAGAGACAGAGGTCCGGTGGAGTAATGGAGGAAATGCATTTGGACCAAGCTGAATACTCCGAGAGTCTCCTTCTCTACTTGGATGATTGTGAACAAAGGTGATGTGATTCCATCTACCGAGTTATGGCCCCATGATTTGAGTGAAGATTCCAGCCCTAAAGACAAGCCCAATGTGCACGATAAAGGGGAGCCAATACTTGGACAAGCAACCAAAGACGATGTTTGAGGCGCTAAGAAGCCGAGACAAGGAGACATGCTCTATCTTGGGCGCATCACTCGAGCACATGCTAGGGCAATGCTTGAAAAGATCAAGGAGGAGATCATGGCTCATAAGTTTCTGATGGCTAATGACGGAGAAGGTTGGAGTGTTCTTGTGACTATTGGTTCGACTAGTGCTAAAACTTGACTTATGTTTTGTTAAGGGTTTTTAGTTGAATTTCTTGAATGTTAAGGATGTTTTATGTAATTAGAGAGAAGTGAGGGTGGCTTAGTTGAGAGAGGCGTGGCTTTAGGGTTATAAGGCTTGTGTTTGGCCTCTTTCCAAGGGGAGATTGGACGAAAATACTCTCTTGTTGCTTACTTTCCCTTGCAATTTCAATTCAAGTTCTTGTTCTTGTATTTCGTTCGTTCAATTCTCGTTGTTCAAATTGTTGGTGAGTAATATCCGACAATTTGGGCATCTTAGTTTGTTTGAGAGCTTGGTGAGTCATATCCAAGTTGTCAAGCATCCATATCCCCTTGTTCTCTCCATTTCGATCCATCATCCATCTCGGTGGTTTCTGCACCCCCTCAGTAAAATCAACATATCTTTCAATCCACTCATCATCTAGGTCTTACATTTTGAGGGGTTAAACTAGAGTCAGAGATCTAACTTCTCGAATTGGAATCACTCAATTCCGAGTTCGGAAGAGGAAGATACATCCAGTTGAAGACGGGTCAGTTGCGTGGTGTTTGTTTTCGGAATTCCTTGGATTCTCTTGGCGATCTCTTTGTACCATCATCTACACCTTCGATCCTTTCATCAAAAGGTGTCCATACAAAAGACAAGTTGAAGTCGTTCGGGTTGTTGAAAGAAGATGAATGCGAGCTTTGTGACGAGAATGCACAAGAAAATTGGGAACACTTGTGGTTTGGTTGCAAGTTCTCAAAGCAAGTTCTAGCAAAAGTGCTAACATGGGCAAAAATAGGAAGGAGACACCACTCCATTGAGAGTTGGATAGAGGCTATGGGCAACATGGGTGGAAAGAAGATTTTTATGTTCAACTTGTGGGTTACTTGCACTTGCACAACAATATACTACGTGTGGAGTGCTAGAAATAGGAAGATTTTCCAACTAGAAAGGTGCTCAATAGAAGATTGTACTAGAGTGATCATGAATCATGTCAAGAATTGTGTAATAGCGAAATGGAAAAGACATGATAGAGAGGTTAGTAAATGACTTGCTAGAATTGAAATGGAAGAAATTTTGTAATCTATAGTTGCCTAGATGTTTTTGTAAATATTTCTATATATATATATGAATGAATCACCCCTTTCATTCAAAAAAAAAATGCATAGCCTAGTCAAACTAATTACACACAAATAATGAAGGGCAAAGTATAAACATTTTAATTTCATTTTAAACGTTCTATATGAAAGACCGAGCCAAATGCTAATTCACCTAACGAATGATTGATTATTCCCTTGTTAGACTATGTATTAATTACATACGTCATATTGTCAACCAATCGATCAGTATAGTAGATTCGGAGTAGCAGCAGCACTCACCGGACACCTCAACCAACTTCTTACTACCTTCATCACAACTATGTACGTGTATTTCTATGTTAAGTAACCTTAATTAAATGGATTTTTGCTAGATTTATTGAATTTTTCTAATGTGTGTGGAGACGTACATGTTGACATGGTCAAATTTAAATAATATATATTTTTTATTTTTTATTTTTAATTTCTTTTTTAGGATTCACTCATCTTGTTTTAGAATAATCTTTTTTTTCTACCAAAAAAAAGAACATAATCTTTTTTTCAAAATTATCTTATTAATATGAGTTTACGGCGACACATTAAAAAAGATAGTTATTCATTATTTTTCTATAGAATTTGTATTGTTCTGAATTTTTAAAAACTACCTTCTTATGACATAAGATTACATTGATCATTTAACTATAAACTGGATTGCTTCACCAATCAATCAATGATCCATATACTTTTGCATGTGCCTTTAACCTCAATGTAACACCATGAAAACTCTTCCACCCCGAATTTCCCAAACTTTCCGAACTCTCGGATCATCATAATATTTGCCCATAATCAAATGTCGTGATTCGGTTTCCCAAAGAGCTAAGCAAATCTTATCCACAAGTGCGTAATCAAGTCATTAGAGTAAAGAATCCGACTGAAATCACCATTTCCAGATATTTATTTTAGGAAAAGGATGAGTATTATTCTCCCTAAATCTTTAGAATACCGAGAACTTACATATGCGCTATGATAGTATCCGATAACAATCACAGAGAATCAAATTGTAGATAATCAAATGATTTGAATTAAATTAATTTTTTTAGAAAAAGTATACGAGAGTTTTAATCATTAATCTTTCTTTAGAGCGATTAATCATTAATCTTGATCAGACTAATTCGTATAAAAATATTGAAAAAAAATAAGAAAAATACAATAACACAAGGAAATATATCCGAAATAATTATTTGAGTAGTAAATAGACAAGGTTCCGCCGTATCCTCTCCACATTGCCAAACTCGTCTCTTCTTTCAATATCTTTCTCCACCGTCTCCTGTTCAATTCCTCGTTCATCCACTCACTCAAAAAGCTCTCCCCATCGGATTATACACACTTGGCCTTTTCCTGTAACAAAGAGAAAAAACTCTTTCAAATCTCACGAAGTTCCTCAACAATGAACGAGGAAGAAGCAGGGGAGGAGTACCTCTTCAAGATAGTGATAATCGGCGATTCAGCGGTGGGCAAATCGAACCTGCTTTCCAGGTACGCTCGAAACGAGTTCGATTTGAACACAAAAGCGACGATCGGAGTCGAGTTCCAGACGCAGTGCATGGAGATTGACGGCAAGGAAGTGAAGGCTCAGATCTGGGACACCGCCGGCCAGGAGCGCTTCCGCGCCGTCACCTCTGCTTATTACAGGGGCGCCGTCGGTGCTCTCGTCGTCTATGACGTCAGCCGCCGTACTACCTTCGATAGCATTTCCCGATGGCTGGAAGAGCTCCGCAGTATGTTCAATTTGATTTTGTTGGATTCTGCTTTGATTTTTTTTTGCTACTTGCTTGCTGTGCTTCTTTGTGCTGATTTTGGTTTGATCTGATGGAACTAGGAAACCTTTACCGACTTAGGGCGTTTGCTAAAAGTGAAGATTTTGTAGATAAGGTTCATTTTGGCTTCTTTCTCCAAAGTAGTCCGGAAAATATTGATGTGATTGATTAAATTGAGCGGCTTTAAACTTCATTTGGGTTTTATCTTACTGCTCTACTAGTTTCTTGTACTTGCGTACAGCGAAATTGTATATTTAAAAGTGAGGCTGGGTTACAATTCGATTTTAGGAATCATTTGAAGTTAGAATCAAGCGTGAATCTTACTGATAACAAAATCATGCACCTTTGTTGATTCTCTGGGAATCATTTGCGGCTTTTGTTGATTATGACTATGTAATTGCCTTATAAATGGAAGAAGTTGATCCGGAAAGCTTGCTATTAATGATCACAAGTCTAATTCTCTTTAAGAATGTTGCCATTTCTTGATTAGTTCTAACGAATACCACGGTTGCTTTTGCCTAATGCCTACGAATAGTTAAAGTAGCTTTGTATTCTTCATTGTGGAGAAACCATTTCATCTCTTCTGTTTATCTCTTTTTGTTTCGCAATCACAAATTGATAGGTATTCTTGATTTCGTATTATGATCATGGCAGCTCACTGTGATACAACGGTTGCAACAATGCTGGTGGGAAACAAGTGCGATTTAGAGAACATAAGAGAAGTTAGCACCGAGGAAGGCAAGAGTCTTGCAGAGGAAGAAAAGCTCTTCTTCATGGAGACATCAGCACTCGACTCTACTAATGTAAGGACTGCATTTGAGATGGTTATCAGGCAGATCTACAACAACGTAAGCAGGAAGCTTCTGAGCTCGGATTCGTACAAGGCCGAGCTCTCTGTCAACCGCGTTAGCCTGGCCAAGGATGGTGCTGACTTGTCCAAGAGCAATCGACTTTGCTGCACGAGCTAAGACCATTTCTTTTTGTTCCACTGAATTTAGAATTTATTCATACATTACAATCATATTGGGTTTTCTTTTTGCATGAACTGGTGATGGATTGAGCAATTGCATATTTATGTAGCTGATTTGTGATTCTTGTACTGGTGCAAATTTGATTGTCAATTTCTCAAATCCACATTAATTAGAAGAATCGTAATATGGATCTTATTTTCACGTATTCTTTGTGCCCAATGCATTTCTTATTTGAAAATGATATTTCAGAAACCCCTTTGCGTAGAGTTGCTTCAGCTGATTCCGTTCAGATGAACCAAAAATGGCTAATTGTCAAAAACTTCGCCCCTTAAAGGCACATGGGAGAAATATGAGTAGTCAATTTGTCATAAATTAATAACAGTGCTAAACAACAGCAATCATCCATGTGCCGCCATTTATGCTTTTTTATACTTCTGTGTAAGAATGAGCGTGAAAGGATCGTTTCCAGCTTGGGATACATACATATATCATTCACATCATGCAACTTTATTCTAAACTGATCAAAGGAAAATAAAATAAAGATTTCTTTTGTTTCTCCACAAGAGATGGGTACTGCCACATTTAAATGAAATTACACCAAAAAATTTCAGGCTCCATTGAACTAGGTGCAAACTAAAATTTCCAGGGACGAGATAAAAGAAATGAATAAATTACTATACATAATACCAGCGCCAAGAGCTGGAAATTGATAGTTGGTTCTACAATGGATAATATATTATGTACGTACACATTCTCTCAGGGACTAAAAGAGACTAAAAGTTGTCATGGTTTCCTCAAGGCAGATGCTGCACCCATCACAACAGCCAAGACGACTCCAAGGCCGGCCCCAAGAGAAGCTCCAACTGCAGCAGCAGAGAACGGATTATCGTTGTCGCGCGCCTCCTTCTCTGCATCACCTTCCTTTGCACGATTCCTTGCTGTTTCCCGTATTAGTCTGTCCCTTGCAAACTCCTATAGAAAGCAAAGAGAGGTGGAAAAATAAGTGATTAAGGAGAGTAGCATGAGAAATAGAAAAATAACTTGGCAATCAAAATTTTATAATAATTTTTCTAACTTATGCCCTTAGGAACCCTGTTTTGAAAGGGTTCAATTAGAGTTTATTATTTTAGGATTTTTTTTAATTTAAGTTGATAGGATTTAGATTTTTCAATCAAGGGTTCTGATGACAAAGACCAAAAGGAATTTTAGTGTCTAAACATGCATAATACCTCAAAAGCAGACTCCTCATGACGCTGAAGGACATTGTGAACAAGCTGACTGAGAGAGTTCACTCCCTCTACCGGAAGAACACTTGACTTCCTCTGGAAAGATCTCAGAACAAAGGTTAAAGGGCCAAGGATGATATTTTTTCCATCCATCTCATCATTGACTCGATTAACAGGGAAAAGATTGTTTCCAGACACGTGAATAACATATGGACAGGAATTGATGACTCCGGTGCTGCTTGGAGATGCTTGATAAGCTTGCAAGACAGAATCAATGGCAGCCTTCTGCTGATGTGCACTTACAGAAAACTTATTTGTTACAGCAAGAATCCAAGGAATGCCAAGGGATTTAGCTTCATCCAGAATAAGAGTAAGTGCTGGAAGATTATCTAAGGCGTTTGAGTTGCTTTGTCGAGGTATCTTGTGAGAGAGGTTATGCACAAGGACAATCAAATCTGTCTTTTTACTGAGATCACGAATCCCTGTCCACAGTTCATCCCTGAATTTTGATGCCTCTAGTTTCAGTTCCTGAAATACAATCGAAAAACAAGCAAAAAGTTCTAGTTTCAGTTTCTTTTGTAAAACCAACAAAAATGTCATGGCAGTCTTTAGGTTATTAGAGAAAAAGAAATGGAAGCATAAGTATAATAGTTTGACTGCAATACTTTTGGTGGTTTTTCTAGGCATAGGCTCTCTCTTTTTAGAAACTATTACCCTAAAATAGAAATGGTAAACCCTAGTAGAAAATAACTTCATAAACCCTGAATTATAAAATCTAAGAGAATCTTTCCAATTAGGCTTCCTAATCTATGCAAGAAAAAACACACGTCGGTATAAAAAGAAGACTCCATGTACATTACTGCCAACAGATGTTATATTAACAAGAGGGTCATCATGAAAAGAAGAGCAGAATTTTGAAAATCATAACCTGTAAATTTACTCCTTTTGAGTCCATGTAACACACACCACCAGCAATACCTTCTTTAACCTCAGGTTCAGGCAATGGATCCTCGCCACCAATCAAATCACCATTTTTGCCTTGATTTAAAATTGCCTTCAAAAGGGTAGTCTTGCCAGCCCCCTGGACAGAAAGAAAGAAAGAGAGAAAAATAGAGTTGGTATAAGATGTAATATTAAAAATTGAATATCACACTCATTATCATGAAAATACCTCAAGGCCAACTAGTCGCACCCTGCGAGTTCTCATATCAACAGTCCTAGAAACGGTGGTAAAGTCACTGGTGCAATATACGACAAAACTATTTAAACCAGCGGGACGAATGAATTTGCCCTCAGACAATGCCCCAACAAGCTGATCTCTTTTAAGATCAGAATCAATAGAAGGAAACATAATCCTGAGTGAATCAGCTGCAACTAAATGCTTTGGAGGATGCTTTAGAGGAGCACCAATTAAGATCCGCATCTTCTGTAAATCTGGCTGCAATTCATCAGAAGAGTATGGCGGAGTGGTTGGAAATGTTTCCAATGTGGTAGAACACCTATAATTAAGCAGCAACCAGTTTTACAGTCATATCTAGGTATAAAGCATGCACACAGAACATGTGTTCAGAAGCTAATTTAAAATATCATATACCAGTTCATGACGTCCATAAAAGAGTAGTATGCCAACAAGATTTTTGCAACTGGGAACATGAAAAACTTGGGTAACATGATACATTGTTCATCCTAACTAGATGGATCTACAAGATTTTCATCACTCTTGTCAAGTACATTTTACAATCATTCATTTCAACCAGAGTGTAAGGAAAATTCCAGGACTAAAAAATTAATAATAATCAACAACCGATACAATGCATAAAAGTTCACAAAAATTATATTGGAAGTAGGCCTTCATTCATGCTTGCACATTGCAAACTGCAGTATTTAGCATTCCAATGTTTTCTACACAGCACATGTCAGCAATAATTTACAAACATGATTGCTTTGGAGACCAATGCAGAATGCAAAGGCGCTACATCTTTGCAAAATAATAACGGACTGAAAAAACTTGAAACCCGTTATAGTGTATTGCTACTGCTAAAGCATGCCTCTTATCACAGTCCACATATGCAAGCAAAATAATAGTTCTGCAAGATAGCCCATTGCCCCGTTACACCTTTCTATAATGCTCAGCATTCTGCAAAATCTGAAGACAAAGGAACTGAAACAGATAACAAAGGGAAATGTCAATACCAGTTACCATTGACTTGTGCCTGCACAAGAGTGCACAAGTGCAGTCCAGAACCAGTAAGATCAACTTTCAAGGGCTCAGAACCTTTTTCACCAGGACTTCCCCTCCATCCAAGCGGAACAATTGATGTAGCAGTATGTATAGAAAGAGAATCTACTATGTGCCCTAGCTCCACGGTACCAGCAACCGATATCCCAAGCCATTGTTGGAGGTGAGGAAACTGCTGAAGTTGTTCCACTCCCAAAAATGGCAAATTGCTGTCACTTGTACAAAGATCGTATATTCTGTAGAAAGAAAATGGATTGAATTGGGTTGGGTAATAAGAAAACAAATGCTGAAAGCCAAGGAACACATACAAAGTGCAAGACTATTTCACTGTTATCAATACCTTTGGAACCTTGCCCTATAGGACTTCATTGAATGTGATTGTAATTTTTCCCTTAACTCAGCAATCACAGACTTAACCTGAATATGTCTTTGCCAAAAGAAAGCAAACAAATTGAGAAGCTCTAAATGGAGGCGAAAAACTCATAAACTATTAGAGAAAAGATTTACAAATAAATAAAACTTTATACCCTTTCCTCAATTAGGGTATTGCCATCCTACCCAATGTACATATACTATGAGTAGGAAAGTTTACAGCTCTTAGAAAAGGCAGTACTAGTTCATTAGGTAAGGAACTTAATCATTGTATATAAAACTGCATAGTAATCCAAACATAAAAATGCAGCTGTTATAAGCAGAAATTGACTAGATTAATTAGTATCAGTTCAGTAAACAACAAAGCCACTAATTGCATATTTACATGCAGAACACTGTCCCCATGCAAATTATTGTTACCTGATATGAGTATACTCAACTGAAAGCAAAGCCAAAATAACATAAAAAGAAAAGAAAAGAAAATATAAATGTCATATTCTGAAGTGATTAACCTACAATGAAACTTCAAACAGGATTTTAGTGTGCTTTTGAAAAAAAAAATCATTAAACAATAGAAAGAAAGTCTTACCGAGGTTAACTTGGAGTACTCTGAATCTGATAACAACTCCACTGATGAAGTTCCCAAGATATACAACTGTCAAATAACAACAAATCACACAAAATTACAAAATTATTGAGGTCTACAGCATGACGTGATACAGGAATGCTAAAACATAGCCAAAAAGCTCACATGGGAGCAATAATCAAATGTCATCACTTTCATAAATTTGGAGAAAAAAGGAACTATTACAATCCAGTAACTTAATGAACCTATAATCAACAAACCCCGCATATGAATGCTCCACTCCCTACCACAGTTTATTATGGTAGAACGAAAGGAAAATAATTCGCAACTTGTTAGCATATACGTTCCTTTATATTATCAACGTTAATCTCATTTTTACAATGTGAAATGGGGTATTACATGATGACATAGAAAATAACAGCAATGGAACTAACTGGCAGACAAATGGGGTACAAGAATCAAACGAAAAACAATCAGTATATCAGTTCTAAGTAGACAACATACAAGGATAATCCTAAACTCAAGATAACAATCCAACTATAACATGCTAAAATACAGCAGCATATAAAACTGAGAAATTACCTCTCCAAATGGAACATAAAAAGGTAAATAAGGCACTCTAGGCCAGGCCTCATTTTCCCCATTAATCCTGCCACCTTTTCCGCGTGCCTTCCCAGCAGTCTCTGAATCTAGTGCTCCTTTATCAGAATCAGAAATTGGGTTAAGAGATACACGATCAGTGCCTTGGATCTCAAGAGACTGTGGTTCAACCGCATCACTACTTGATGTTGTAATAGCAGAAATGGGTAAAGAGAATGCATCTTTAGAAACTTGATTTTGTCTAAATGTGGCCAAACGTTGTTTGACTCCCTCTAAAGGTACAAGCCGAGAAAGCCTCCAAAATGAAGTCCGAACTGGGCCAACACCAAAAACCAGTTGCTTTCCTTCATTCTCTTCCCCGCTATCTGCCTTCCTTTTCAATTCAACTTCCTCCTTTTCTAATACTGAAAGACTGGTATTCATACCATCAGCAGGTGATGCATGAGCATGTGTATTATAATGATGAAAATAAGCAGGGGACAGAATGCGTGGCACCAGATCCTCAGGAATGCAGTATGTCTTAAAATAATGTTGCCATCCTTTCTTAACAACCAAACTGCAGAAAAGCAATTAAACATCAAAAATCATATCACTATCCTTCTCTGCTAAAAACACATGGAAAAGAGAACCAGAGAGCTAGAACAGAGAAAAAGCTCACTCTCTTAGCTCTGCATTGCCAACGGGTGGCTGGGAGAATGTAATACATTTAACTTGTAGCTTCTCATTCTGTTTCGAAGAAGATTGTGCTACACCACTTAAAATGGCAAGGGTTGCTAATGCTGCCACCTATATAACAATTTAGATGCACACGTGAAATAAGCAAATTGAACATAGTGGATTATGGTCAAAGAAGAAATTCATCAGACTCACAGCTCCGCCAAGTGAGTGTCCACATAGAACAAGTTTTCTTTTCTTCTTTTGAGCAAGCCTATATAATTCCAATGCAGGTATACCTTTGGCACGAGCCATGAAACCCTGTTGAAAACAACTTTTCAGAACGGAAATATGAATAGCATGTTAAATACAGAATCATCCAAGGATTGGTAGATTAGCAGAATGACATCATACCCGATGAGCAGCGGGCTTCAGTTTCTGCCTCAATTGCTTGGGTTTCCCTTCAAGGGTTCTTGGAACACTACCTTCATTTCCTTCCCTTCTATCCGCTAAATCAGATTCAGTAGTTTCAGTTTCTTCAAAATCATCTACGACATCCTCATGAAATATTGCACCTTGAAATATGTTAAAATCAGCCATGACATCCCTGAACATAGAACATTCTGAATTTATTTCTAGTAAATTGTTATAGCAATGAAAAAGTAAAAATAAAATGCAACCCCATGGGCATACTTGTATTGCTTTGTCCCAATAAAAGAGGCGAAAAGTGTATCACCAGCCTCAGCCAACAGATATCTGCAATGAAAAATAAATTTAGGTATTCTGAAAACAACCACATGCATAAGAATATCTATTCCGCTGATGTTTTGTAAAATATTCTGACAATATTCCTACAGATAAAGTAGAGTATAACCATTAAATATGTGTTGTAAACAATCAAGCCATCTCAAATAATGCATTTTCTCATCTCAGCAGACTGCATCCTAAACGTTCTCTCTTTCAGAATGGAGCTACTATATGTTTGAACATATTAGCGCCTTCATAATGTCACTTTGCTTATATATTGTTTTTGATCCACGCAATTCCTTTCTCGAAAAATAAAAGATGCTTCACTAAGAAAGAGGGAGAGAGGGGGGGGGGGGGGGGGGGGGGGGAGTCATGATATTTCTGTGTTTCTGACATTAAATTTTGAAGGCTATTAAAAGGATGCAGAAATTCCTAAAAATATCCTTCTGGTTTATGAAATCCTACATGACCTTCATTTTGTCTTTTGGTTAAAACTGTTCATGTTAAGTTTGAGAATCACTATGAGTCCCTAAAACATATCTCCTCTTGATGGATACTACAGCATTGTAGAACTATTTTGCAATATGATATGGACATGTTTTGAGAGCATGATTTGATTGGAGGAATTTATTCTAGATGCGTTACAGTAATTTCATAATCAAATCAACAGCCAACTGCATCCGGAAAAAAAATTAGAACTGTATTTTGTAAAACCTCAGAAACTCGAGGGATAATTTATTAATTTTGATTTTCTTCCTCCAATCATACAAGTAAAAGGAAAAGGTGCATAATTTCCCAAGAATTAAAGAGAGCCCTAATCTGAAAGAAAATTTGTTAAATAGATATTTATCAAGCAAATTCCCCTCTTGACGCCCTATCTTGACCCCTCAGATCCTGCTTGTGCGGGATTATACTGGGCTATGATGATGATGATGATGATGATGATGATGATGATGAGGTTATTATTCCCCTCAAGCCTTTTTCGCATAAAAGGCCAAAGAAGGAAGCATCTAAATTATCTTATCTCATTAACCAGCTCATAAGTCATAACTCATAACCATGTACATCATCTCAAAAATGATGTGCAACACCAGATTGGAACAAATCAAGCCTTCCTCACAAGTTCAATGACCCCCCTTCATAAGTATGTAGTAAAGGATCCTATAAGTATATGATAGGGAACTGCATGTCTTATTATCCTGGTCAATGGCAACATATCAGATAGAGAGGCCAACCAATGTAATTGGTAGTTAGCCTATCCATTAGAAGCCTTTGAAATGCTACATTGCTCAATTTACTACGGTCATTCTTATCTACTATCCAAAAATAATCTTATAAGTCAAAAGGTTTAAACTAACAGCATTAAGAGATACCGACTTGCTTCAGGTATATTATGCTAATGATGAGTATTTTATACTTATTTAATTATTTATACTCAAGAGATCCAATATGCTTCCCAATGTACATGTCAATTTCAACCTTTTTTAACCCCCATGTTGCTGAATGAGCACATAATATGCATCCTTCGTGGTTGATGTTTCCTTCCAATGTCAGAAAATTCAAAATGTGGTACTTAATTTCAACTACATTCCTTTTCTCTATCACGAGATTTTCTAATTGGCAAATTGATAAGCCAAAACACTATATATGACTGTCATCATAAATTTCCTGAACTGAATGTCACATAATTACCTGTGAGAGACATGATCCAAAGAAGGCTGCACACGCTCAAGAGAAACAACTTGCCCTCCAAAGTCAGCTTTAAATTTGTTCACAGCTCGAACCAGCTCTGAAATTGGTCTCTGCACTTGTTATGCAATATGAGGATGTAGAAACAAACTGCGTATTATTTAATTGTGAATGCACTTCACGAAAGATACTATGAAACTGAGGCTCCAAAAGATTCAGCCGAAAAGGTTGCATTTGTAATTGGTATTTGAATGGAAAAAAGAAAAAAGTGACCTCCTGATTCCGGAGGCCCAATAGAACTGCATTCCGCTCAAAGGCGAGACTGCACATTTGATATTACCGATATTACCGAACGATTAAAAAGTGGTAGTAGTTCGTTCCAAAATCATTATGATTGATCCCACTTTGCTAGCGTTTTTGAATAACTTGATCTATATAGCGTATTTGGTCCATAATCGAAAATCAATCCAACAGGAGTCCTTATTTCCTGAATCGCCAATATTTGGACAAGCAGAAAACTAAGAGAGTGATTCAGACCTTGTAAACACACTCGGAAAGAACCATGGAACAAAGAATATCCTGCAAATCGGCAACCGTCTCGACCTTGGTAGCCCGACATAGCTCATGAAGATGCTTTTTCCGGCGCTCAAACTCCTCCTGGAGCTTCTTCCTCTTCTGCCGATCATCCTCCCATGGCGGCCACTTGAGTTTCACCGGCCACTGCCACTGCCAATGCGCCCCCCGTGGGAGAGAAGGAAGCCTCGGTACCCTCGACCTCTGGTCACTAATCCACGTCTCCATTCTCCGCTGCCATGATTCGAAATTCATCTCTCCTCATCAAATTTGAAATCCCCTAACCCTAATTGCGGGCGACGCCGGAAGCTAGGTGGCCACTGTGGTGATGATGGTGGCGTCAAGAAAGAGATTAGATAGAGAGTTCTGAATGTGATTGATTGGGGAACAAGTATATGCTGCGGAATCGAACCCTCGAGTTGGATTTTGGAAGCCTAGATAGAATCTGAGGTTGATTACCAATACTCAGTTGGTCTAGTGGTAGTGGTGCTAGACTCCTAAAGTGATGGGGCCACGAAGTACCCGGTTCGAATGTAGAGCGGTGTTCGACCGATCGAATCCGGCGAGCCAAAAGGCAAGACCAAAAAAAAAAAAAAGAGAATCTGAGGTTGATTGAGTATACACAATTGTGGGACCTCCGTGATGTAATTTTCCTTCTTATAATTGTATGTTTTTCACATAATAAATAACAGCCAACGGTCTGTAAAAGTGGTTTTGTTCAGCAGAAAAGAAACTATTTTGCAAAGTGTACAATTATTATAGTGAAGGATGTAAATTTCATAGTAACAAAAACTTTTTAACTTACCCAAAAAAACAAAAAATTTAGAAGTAATTTTATGAAATTATTAATCAGATCAATATAAAGTAGCAGTTGGATATAACTTATTATGCGTAGCAGTTGGCCATTAACTCTATTTTGAAATATATTTCCCTTTCTTTTTCCCCCATCTTTTTATCCATTCTAGTTTGTAATTGTTTGTTCATTTGTTTTTTGTTGATCAACTCCATTGTGATTCTAGTTGAGAACGACTCATCTTTACTAGACTCTTGACAGTGGCAACAAGAAAGACGAACATCGACGATGGCAACAGAGGTGGAGATCAATGGAGCAGATATAGAAAGAGAGATGCATCGAGGAAGTAGGCAGAGAAAAGAAAAGGGCAAATTGTTGGCACACAAATCTAGGATAAGTTTTAAGTTTTAGCTCATTCACATGCCTTTTCTTTTTTTCAAGGGCTCTGTGCAAATGAACTTCTTACACATTCTCTTATCTACGTGTTTGCATAACATAGACTTAACACTTATAATAATCCTTGACACATAAGTTATGATGAATGTTTATTTTATAAATACTCTAACAAGAATTTCACACGCCTGTATGACATAAGTTATAATTACCGTCGAGCGCACCCTTTATTTTTTAATTAATTCTAATGTTAATTAACATAATAAAGAGTAGTCAAATAGTATTATGAATAGACAAAATTTTCTCAATGGAAACGCACGAAAACTCAATCTTCAATACTTCGATTATAGCCAATGGAAGCCTCTCCTCCATCGCTAAGATGGACTCCTTTGCAACCGTCATGGATGCCAACGAGGTGGATCCAAAGTGTGCGGCCACCAACTGGTTTCATACTTTCGCTGCCATTGGAATTAATGAGAAGATGGCTCTATTAGGCCGCCCTTGCTTCATTTTTAAAGTCCAAATCTACAATGTTGAATTTTGGGTCGGAAAAGACGACCCAATTTTGCATTTTTTTTTATTTTAAACATTTGAGGAAACGACGTTGTTTTTTTATATAACCTCCTTCCTTAGTTTTGATTAAAAAATATAAAAAATAAATCAAAAATTTGTGAATTATGTACAATACAAGACGATCATCTCTAGTGCGACCCTTCGATCGCCTTCAAACCATCACGATGCTACCATCTCGTCCACCGGAAGACTCCTAATCGGTGAGAAGTACAAGGGAAGCCTTCGATAAAAATTAATTTTAAAAAAAGCAGAGAGTGGGGCCCGCCCGAGGGTCATTAACCAGGGGCCATGGGTCAGTGAATAAAATTCCATTGTTCGTGCATAAATTTTAATATTAGAAGGCTTAACCAATTCGTTGGACGGTGTAATTTTTTTCTCCATTGTTTGTTGAATTTTTAAATGTACATGAATTTGTAATTAAGGAGTAATTATAATACAATGCAAAATATATGTGTAATACTATGATTAAATATATTTTTTGGTGTAATTAATTTATTATTAAATATGTTTTTTGGTTGAAATTTTTTTTTATACGTAATGGATTTTTATATTTTTCAAGTCGTTCTACTTCAAATTGTGGCCAATTTAAAAACCTTATTTTTCCAAATTTTTTGTTTACTTACACTGGTCTCATAAACTAATATTCCCTCTGCATAAGTCTACTTTTATTTTTAGAATTGGACACATATATTAAGAAAATTTTGAATTAGACAAAAATACCCTTAATTAAATGTTTACTTTATACATTGACAATGAAAATGGATCAAATTTAGTTCACTTTTTCATTAAATGTAAGGGTTAAAGTGGAAAAGTTAGGTCCAAAATATATAAAAGGACAAATTTTTTTAAACAAGATTTTAAGTCTAAAAAGACAAGTAGACTTATATGGAGGGAGTATATGTTAATTAATAAATTAATTTTCAATCATAAAAAATTACTAAATATCTATTAATTAGTGTCTTAGAATCATCAAATATTTATTAGTCGCCTTGTTCTCTGTCAGTTCATAAAGTGTCTGACACAAACGCAAAGTCATGACAACAACAAAACAACAACAAGAAAGGGAAAGAGTTATGAAACAAGGTTGAGTTAATAGCACTATTCAGAGATCGATCGAGCCGCTCCCCCTCATTCCACTCGTCCAGCCTTCTTCTCTCTCGATCTCGAATTGAGACGGGGGAGTCTCGGGGGAACCTGTCCCCCGATCATCTCAGTTCTATAGCAAACGTATATTAGTTAGCATCATAAAAATCATCGAATAAAAAATCAGATGCACTTTTGTTGATATTTCTTGCATGTCAGGAGGAAGAAATAAGGTCACCCCATTAAGTCACCTTATTTCCATCACATGTTGTTCTCACGTTAATCCACATATTTTTTTGTCACATATCACGGGAAGAAATAAGGTCAATATATTAAGTCACCTCATTTTTTGTCATTTTTCATTCCCACATTAATACAACTCGATTTTTTTGGTCACATGTCACTGGTATTAATAAGGGGTCACCAAATTAAATCATCTCATCTTTGCCACATATCACTCCTCTTAAGTCCCTCAATTAACATATTAAACCTCACGCTAATTATAAAATGGATGAAAATTGATTATTTAAATTAAATAAAAATTATGCTCAAATCTTTCAACTGTTTTGTTACAAATTAGTAGTATATGTAATAACATACAAGGCATTAAATCGGTGTGTAAAATAATATATTATACATATAAAATTATAGCAAAATTATAGCAAAATTCGTGCATGGAATAAATATTACACTAATTTGAGCAAATAATAATAATTCTCAACAATTATCCTAAATGTTAAGAGATAAAAGGATGAAGTATTCATCCATATCACATTTCTTGTCTTATTAGGCCTAAGAGATAAAGTTTTGATCATCACTTATTGTTTTATTAGGCTTTTTTTATATGGCATGACAATCATTATAGCAATGACGACCTTCAATTTCTCTCAATTTTATACGGGTGAACTTGTCATGCAAGCCAAACTTTGGCTATAAATAGGATGTGCGATTCATTGTACAAAATCATCGAAATCAGTTAAGCTTTCTCAAGTTTCTCTCTCAAATATTTCACAATACGTTATCAGCACGAGAGTTTCTCAAAATAAATTCCAATTGCTTGAAGGTAGTACATATTTTATACTGCTTTCAATTTTATAAACCATACTTTTTATGGATCATTGTTTTAATGGCTCGATGATATGAAAACTTGGCTTTCTTCTTCTTCATGTATTTTGAATATACAACCTCCTTCTTCTTCTTCATATAAAATTTTTTCTTATAGAAGAAAGTTTAAGAGAAAGTGTTTTCAAAAAGATAGAGAGTTTTTACGAAGCTCATTGTTCTACTGATAAACAATCTTCTACGGTTGAACTTTTATAAATAATTAAACTATTGTTTTGCAATTTTCTTGTACGAATTGCTTCACTACAACTTGATAAGTTTGTAGAGAACACTTTCAAACCTTATCTACATGAGACATGCTAGAAATAACTACTCCACATGTATTAAAAGGAATAAATATTTATTTAAGAGTCAATTTCGTTCACACATGTATACATGCATGAGTTATATTATTTAATTAGTTTGTGTTTAAACTAACACATGTTAATTATAATACTACTTAATATTTGTTCATACATGTTACTTTTCTGTACATGTACTATATATTATTTAAAACCTTTGTACTATATATATCTATAAGTATATCATGCACATTCATTTTTTAACGCTACATATCTTATGTTTTTCCGTGCACATATATACAAACATATATATATATATATTAATATTCATGTTTAATGGTTAATTAATTTAATTTATATACTTAATTCACGTAAGTATTTATAGTATTAATTACTCTTATGCAAATATGTGTATCATTAATTAATATTATTTATTCTTATAATTTAATTATGTAGTACTACAAGAAAAATAAAACTTTGGGCGACAAAAAAACGACAAATATTGCAAAGCGGGAATTTGATGTTCTCGACTTATCATGTCAGTGATATCTAGAATGGATGGTTAATGCAATGACTCACCTCCAAGCAAATGGTCTACAAGAGACCATAAAAGAAAATGAAAATACTTTCCTACATCATAAGGCTAAGGCGATTATCTTTCTTCGCCATCATATACATGAAAGCATGAAATCTGAATATCTGTTGGTGAAAAATCTCAAAGAATTATGGGAAAGCCTAGAGCAAAGATATGGGCACCAACAACAAGTTTTGCTCTCTAAAGCAAATTATGACTAGACTGATTTAAGGTTTCAAGACTTCAAGTTAGTCAGTGATTATAATTCTGCCTTGTTTCGTATAACATCTCAATTATGTTTATGCGGGCAGAAAATCTCTAAAGAGCTAATGCTGGATAAAACTTATTCAACCATGCATGCTACTAATGTGTTGTTACAACAACAATATAGATGGAGGGATTTTAAAAAGTATTCAGATTTGATACAAGTACTACTTGTAGCTGAGCAGAATAATGAGCTGCTCATGAAAAACCACAACCTGAGGCCAACTGGTATTACACCATACCCTAAAATAAATGCCACATATGCCTCTCAAAGAAATGATAACATGCATCAAGATAACTGTGGGCACGATGGAAATCGTGGTCGTGGTCGTGGTGGAGGTTGTGGTTGTGGTAAGGGTTTTGGTTATTATCATAAGCATAACTCTCCTGATGAATCCATTTCCAAGGGGAATGATAAGAAAATGCTCCAGAAGGACAGGACCCTTCCAAAAGCCCAAATTTATATGCTATAGATGTGGTATGACAGGTCACTGGGCAAAGGTGTGTCGCACAGCCAAACACTTGGTTAAGTGATATGTTGCATTTAGGTATAGCTTAGGATGCATATTTATGTTTGTTTTGCATAGTTTTAGTTGGTTTTAGCTTAGTTTCTTGTAGGGATGAGCAACGGGTCGGGTTGGGTCGACCCGCAACCCGCAATTTTTTTTTTGGACCCGTGACCCGACCCACGGGTCGCGGGTCTAACGGGTCGAGTCGCGGGTCGACCCGTTTGACCTGTTTCACCTGTTTGACCTGTTTCACCATCATTCTGACATTCCTAATGCGTTTTTCGCTATTTTAACTCCAAATCAAACAAAAAAATAAAACACAAGTCATAAAAATGTCCCACAAAAGTCAAAACAGACAACACACACACAAAGATAAGTCTCTATAACAAAACACACATACAAAGCCAAATCAAACAATTCAACAAAGTACAATACTCCAAAATCCAAATCAAACATGCAACTCCGCCTTCAATCCGGTTCCAAAGTGATAAACATAAGACATGACGCCTTAACCTTGAGTTCTTGACACATGAAAACCTCTCTACAACAAAAAAATTAGAAAAAATATATAAGTACACAATAGTCACCAAATAATAACAAAAGCTAAATAAATTTATATTGAACAAGATTGCCTCACCATTACCAAACACTATCAACAAGCGTAAAATGTGCTTTCTTGTACCGAACTTGGAATTTCCTCATCCTCCTCCTCCTCCTCATCAAGTATAGTTTCATTTCTTTCACTTGCCCTTAACCAATCTTGAGTGCGAACAAGTGCTTGCACCATCTTATAAGAGATCAAAACATATTAAGTTATTAACTAATTAAATGTTTCTAAATTAAGTAACTAATGACCACTCTTAAATAAACAAATAAAAATGCTTACTTCGGGCTTCAATCTACTTCTGTAATCTGAAATGGTACGTCTTCTGATGCTGAATGCAGATTCAGAAGGAACGGTTGGTATGGGAATGGTTAGGATATCTCGAGCCATGCGTGCAAGAATGAGATACCTTTGGCGATTTTTGGCCCACCACTCTAAAACATTTGTATTTTTCTGCTCAAACCTATCAACCAAGTACAAATCAAATTCTGATCTTAAGCCATCTTCACATTCATTTTCTTCTTCCACAACAGAATCCAACCATGCCGTCTCTTCGCCTTTCCGGATTGATGTCCTTGTGACCCTTGTGTGACAGTTGCATTAAACAAAGCTTTGTAACCATCAAACAACTTATAAACAAAATCCTTTACCGCATTCACCATGTTCGGTGCCTCTGTATCACCAAATAAGCCTTTCAAAACAGATGTCACTCCACGCATTTTGTGTTGAGGATCAAGAAGTGCAGCCAAAAACAACAAGAAATTCAACTTCTTCAAGTCTCCAAAATACTTGTCAAATTTCTTCTTCATCTCAACTCCCATCGTCCTCATATCATAATCATCACTTGTCATCAACTCCTTCAACAACTTGAAACACACAAGTATATGAAATATGAGCCAGTTGCTTGTGACATACAAAGATCCTGAAATACGATTAGTCAAATCGTAAAACCCTTTGAGGAACTTTGTAAGAGATTCGCATCTTTCCCAATCATCAGTTGTCATAGGCCCCAATGTCGAACCCTCTGGCAACGCTGGAATTTTCATTCTTTCAAACACAGATCTATATTTCATCATAGACTCCAACATCAAATATGTGGAATTCCACCTTGTAGGCAAATCAATTTTCACTAAAGTCGTGTACTCAACACTTATAGACTATGCCAACTGTATGAAAGTATTCTTCCTCAAAGCGGAACCCCTAACAAACTTAACCATAGCTCGGACCTTTGCAATATGATCTCCACCTACGACAATGCCATCTTGCACTATCAAATTAACAATATGTTCAACACATCTCACATGCAAATATTGTCCCTTAGTCATGGAAGTTTCAACATTTTTAAGCTTATCCTTTACATACCTACAAGCAACATCATTTGACCCCACATTATCAACTGTAATTACTAAAAGCTTAGAAGTCAAACCCCAGAATCTCAAGCAATCTTCAATAGCTCTACCAATTGACTCTTCAATATGGCCATCAGAGTAACAAAAATTAATTATCCTCTTCTGCAGAACCCACTTATCATCAATCCAATGAGCGGTCACACATGTATAATTCTCCGTTGTTATTGATGTCTAAGTATCAGTCGTCAAAAAAACACTCACACAAGAAGTTTTGAAAAGCTCTTTTAACTTTTCCCTTTCTTTCAAGTAAGGATCATAAATATCACGCCTTATGGTAAAATGAGAAGGCATGGTATACAAGGGTTGAGCAGCTATAAAAGCTTTTCTTAGACCTTTTTGCTCTACTACTTTAAATGGTTGTTCATCAACAATCACCATTTCAACAACACAATCACGAATGTACTTTGCATCATATTTCCAATTCTTCACCTTCACATTATTATCACCATAACTTTCTAAAGTGAGTTGAGTTTGTGTACCTTGGCCCTGATTCCTTGGATTATTTTGGCACTTTTCCCAATGATTTTTGACATTTTTGGTGCCAACCTCGCGTGAACCACATGCATAAGTCTTCTCACAAAACTTGCACTTAGCTCTCGTTTTCCCTTCTACGGTGTACGTTTCATAATCTTCCCAATAATCCCTTTTCTTTCCTCTCGACTTTTGAACCGGGGGCATTTCACTTGCAACTTCAGCTTGAGAATCAAGAGTTTGATCCATTTCACTTGGTTCCATCTAATAAAATTAAAAAAATACAAAACATTAGCAAATAGCAATTTAGTTTTAATTTTAACTATTAACGTTTAACAAAGCACACAAAAACACCTAAAACCAATCAAGTTAATAAATCCCTCCAGTAGTCCAACTTACATTGCAAGAAAGTTTTGTTGATAATTCCATGGATATTTCATTATCCATTAGTTGTTAACTTTGTTTCCATCCAAGAAATTTTGATTGCCTGTCAACTTTATTCATATCCAATAATTAGTAATATACTAATATTGATCTATACTCCATGATATTTAATCCAATAATTCATAATCACTGGTTTTCTTTTATGCTATATGTATTTCGTTGTAAAGTGTGATTAGTAATTGGGTGGATTTGGAACAAGCTTTCACATCACGCTTAAGGTTTTTGGAAAAGGAAACCGAAACCTGAGTATAAAGTTCCAACACGAGAAGAAAAATATGTTTAAACAAATTTTATAAAACAAACACCTGGCATATAGAAATTTTACAGTTCTAGAACACGCCAGAATTTTTTTTAAAGAACAAGCATAACAACTCCCTAAGACCTCAACCAGTCAACTATACTCAAATGCCATCAGATTGGGCTATAAGCAATTGCAATCATAAAATGAAACCAGATACAATATTTAAAATTAAATGAGATCTCATCAAATCTCATCTTTAAATGAGATCTCATCAGATCTCATCTAAAGATGAGATCTCACCAGAATTTATGTGCATAGGCTATATGGTGCAAATATTCCTTCGATCCAATATTCCAGTAAAGCATCAGATCTCATCTTTAAAAAAAATGTTAACAGAGGAGTCGAGGACGGAGTCTGGACGGAGTCGCCAAGGGAAGAGGACGGAATCGCCGAGGGAAGAGCACGGAGTCTGGACGTCGCGAGCGAAGGAGCGAAAGAGCGAGCGCGCAGTCCGGCGACGGGAGTCTCTAGAGGAAGAGGACGGAGTCCGGCGACGGGAGTGGACGGAATCCGGCGGCGAGAGAGGCTGAGCGGCGGCGAGATCAAGATCTAGGGTTTTTGAGCGGAGGCATGGTACTGTAGATTGGAGAAGTCTAGCGGAGAGTCGGGACTCGGGAGTTGAAAAGTGAAAACTGAAAGGGAAATAAAATAAAAATCCCTTAGTAGCTAAAGTGTAAATTTTTTTTTAAAATGGTGCGGGTCGTGCGGGTCGACCCGCGACCCGACGGGTTTTACCCGACCCGACCCGCACTCAATTTTTTTTGGGAAACCGACCTACGACCCGCAATTTGTGGGTCGGTTCAGTGCGGGTCGCGGGCGACCCGACCCGTTCCACATCCCTAGTTTCTAGGTTCTTAGGTTTTCTAGGAAATTCGGATTTTGCGATTGTTTTGTTCGGTTTTGCAGATCTTTAGGTAAAAAAGCGTGAACGGGATGGATCTTAGGGGACTATGGGGGAGTTTGAGGAAGATTAGAGTGATACAACTGAAGATTGGAAGAACCAAGGGCCAAGAGCTTGTGGGATAAAAACGCTTAAATCCGGACTATGCATTGGAGTCTTGTTTTGACACCTCTATCTTGAAATGATTGGTTTGGGAGCTATAGTGGTCGGATGAAGATGAATTTGGTATCACTAGAACACTAATTCAAAGATCTACTATTCATATTTTTACTCCGAGTCCAAATTCCAACTTGAAGGGGGTCAAAACAGCATCTGAAGTGTCAACTGAATGCTGAACCGAAGAGTGCCGCGGGCTAGGATGACAATGTGCGCGGCTGCGCCACACAAGGATGAGACGGCGCCATCTGCCTTTCAACGGAGACATTGGGCCACGAGTTTTGGGCCTTGGGTTGGACTTATTTAGATCTTGACAGATGTGTTTTATTGTATGTCGGGATAATTTGATCTTTGGATATCTTGTAGGGTATTTAAAGCTTGTTTTTAGTTTCTCTTTCATAACTTTTTTCATACTTTTGGAGGCTAGGGTTTTTCTCTCTAGAGGCAAACTTCAAACCTTTGTAAGTTTTTCTTAATTTTAATTATGCATTGGTAAATTTAATTGTGTTTGGCTAGTTATTGAAATCATGATTTGCATATTGTTGTGAGGTTTGATTGATTCTCAACAAACTTGAATAGAGTTTATTCCCTGTGCTTAATTTTTTATAAACTAGGGTTTTGTTAGATTAGCTACCTAATTGAATTTCTAGTTATAACTGAATCTTATTAATTACCGGTCGGAGTTAATTTGATCAAGAGTATACTTTAATCAATTTAGTACCGGTTGGACTAGTTGGTTAAAGAAGGGAATAAATTCACAAGTCACTTAGATGTCTAGTTGCTCTAAGTGTTTGTTTCTATTGATAACTTGAATCGTTATACTGTTGTCTAATTGAATCTAGAAGGTCTTCTAGGTTGTTAGATGATTAGGGTTATTAGACTGGTAGTTCTATTAACTAAATCTAAAGTTCGGGGCATAATCCTTAGTAGGGTCATAATCCACAATAGATTATTCAAGTAAGTAGAGAATCAAGGGAATTGATGATCAACAAAGCAATGTCATGATGGATTTAACTAGTTGAACACATTTGTCTCTCATATATTACAATCAACTTTTTCATTCATATTTACTTTTTAGTTTGCATATTAGTTTAGATAAATCATTCAAAAAAAAACCTTTTAGTTACTTGGCATCTAAGTAACAACACAAATACACGAGTCTCTGTGTGATCGACCCTTACTTACCATTCAACTAAGTTTGGTTAAGTTCGGTTCTTTGATAGGTATAATGACCACTGAAAAATACCTCACCATTAAGTTGTACCAAACTTCCCAAAAAGATAAGGAGAAGAATGTGGAGACTCATTTTGTTGATGACACTGAACCTACCCAAAGCCTAGATGTCTCTAATTTCATCATAGATGATGAATTTGGTATCAATGAAAATATCAATTACTAAAATCTAGAAGCTCTATCTATGTAATATTATGTAAAATATTGTAGTTTGTTTCTTATATCAGCTCTATGTATCATAAATAAATTTGTTGGTTATGTTTTTAATGTTGTTTTTCTTTATCTTGAAGATATGGAAACAATTAAAGATATATCAAGTAGCAAGAATCAATGTCTAGTGGATTGCGCTACTACGCACACCATCTTGAGAAATAAAGAGTATTTTACTCAGTTAACTTTGCTTGAAGCAAATGTTAAAACAATCTCTAGTGTGACAAAATTGATAGAAGTCTTTGGTAGAGCTTGTATTTTGCTCCCTGAAAGAACAAAATTGACTATAAATGACACATTATATTCAAGTCTCAACGGAACTTACTAAGCTTTAAAGATGTGCGTCGGAATGGTTTTCATGTAGAAATCATAAAAGAAAATAATAAAGAATATTTGTGCATTGCAAGACAAATATGTGGCAAGAAGCAGATTTTAGAAAAGCTGTCAGCCCATACTATTGGACTTTATCAGACATATATAAGTCCAATAGAGACAAATGTAACATCTTATGAGAAATTAAATGAGAAAATGATGTTTACATTATGGCATGATCGTTTGGGTCATCTAGGTAATGTAATGATACATAGAACCATTGGAAGTTCAACTGGGCTCTCAATAAAGAAAGCAAATGTCCTTAAATCAAGTGATTTTAACTGTAAAGGTTGTTCACTTGGTAAACTAATCACCAAACCTTCCAAAAATAAAGTTGTGATTGAAAATCCAACGTCTTTAGAATGAATACAAGGTGATATTTGTGGACCGATAGTCCTACCATCTGGACCATTTCGATACTTTATGGTATTAATTGATGCATCAACAAGATGGTCACATGTGAGCCTCTTATCAACAAGAAATACAGTTTTTGCTAAAATCCTAGCTAAAATCAATCTCTTACGAGCTCAATTTCCGAATTACATAATCAAAAGAATGCTTGATAATGTAGGAGAATTTACTTCTGAAACATTCTATGACTATTGTATGTCAATTGAAATTACTGTTGAACATCCAATGGCTCATGTTCGCACACAAAATGGTCTTGCCGAATCTCTAATTAAATGATTACAATTAATCGCTAGGCCATTATTGATGAAGTCTAAACTGCCAACATCAGTTTGGGGACATGCTATATTACATGTTGCACTCTGGTTCGATTGAGGCCAACTGCATATCATAAATATTCCCCATTACAATTAATGACTGGTAAAGAACCATATATATCACATTTAAAGATATTTGATTGTGTAGTTTATGTTCCTATTGCTCCATCGCAACACACAAAAATGGGTCCCCAACAAAGATTGGGAATATATGTTGGTTTTGAATCCAGATCAATTATTTGATATCTTAAACCAACCACGGGTGACCTATTTACAACAAGATTTGATGTTTGTCATTTTAATGAAAATGAATTTCCAAATCTTGGTGGAAAAAGATATAAAGAAATTACTTGGAACGCTTCGTCGTTATCTTATCTTGAGTCACATACAAAATGTGTGAACGAGAAGTACAAAAGATTGTACATTTACAGAGTTTAGCAAATCAATTACATGACTTATTTACAGACACAAATAAAGTGACAAAGTCACACGTACCAGTTGTAAATGCCCCTAAAAGAATTGAAATTCTTGCGGGACAAATAGACAAGATTCATGAAAAGGAATTTATAAAGCGCCGAAAATGCGGCCGCCCGCCTGGATAAAAAGATCTAAAACCAAGAAAGAATAGGCGACAAATAATCGAAATGAAGCTGCACCAATTTTCTTACTCAGGGGGAGAACATGACAAAGATACCTCCGAAAATCTAAGAGATATGTCAGAAATAATAACTGTTCCAGATAAAAACAACGGAGAATGTTCCGGATAAGAACAAAATGGAAACTGGTCTAGATAATGACAAAAGCATTGATAATTACGAAATTGCAGTAAATTATGTCTATTTTGGAATATTGTGGATGTAACACCTCTATTTTGCAACGATAGGTGTTACCGCCAGTGACCTCGGATTTTACCATCCAAAGTCACTCACATGTGAGACTTAAAAGTATCCATTACAAGGTTTGGACTTAACTTGACAAACCATAAACTTAAGAGTCGTTAGGAAGTGGAATATAAATTAACATTGTTTGAAACCAACGTAGAGAAACCCCAAAAGTAAACAAACTGCAATCCTTGAAGATCCCGACCTTCCTTCCTTCACTTGAGTAGTCTTCATTTTTTATTCCTTCGGTGGAGCTTTCCTAGCGTCTGGCATTTGGTAAGAAAGGCGAGAAATGCAGGCAAAGATGCGAAAAACAGAATTAGTCTACTCAAGTGAAGGATTTAAAGTGTGTAGGGGGCCATGAATGGGCCGACGTACCACTTACTGGAACGGAGTTCCGACACCTAACTAGGGTGCACGCGTCCCTCCTCCGAGTAGGAGCAGACAATAGATCATGATCCTTAAAGTCGTAGGAAGATAGGTACTTCGCGATACGACTTAATATGTTATATAGAGGTGTCGGGCCTAGCCCGCATCCCTTACTACACTATTTACACATTTAATTACGAATCTTGAAAAGGGATTTTAAACAAACAAAGGCCACACAAACAAGCCTAGCATTATGTCTACTAACAATAATAATAGTAATAATGCTAACAGTGGTCATTATTTCTAACAATCGATATTTCCTAAGTTTGTTTTATTTAGCAAACAAGGTGTTCCCAACATCGAACAAGTTAACGAAATCGAATTTATCAAAAGGTTCGAGTAGGAATGTCCACTTGCCTTGAATTTCCTTCAGGGATGTTACTAACTCGGAAATAAAACGGTTTAGTGTCGTTTGAGAACCTCGACCTATTTAAACGCAAGAATGATAATGAACACTTATTAAAATCCTTATTTTAATTTAAAGGCAACCTTTCTCTTAGTTTCCTCTTCTAAAAGAAGGTGAGTTAAGCTAAGGAGGTGTTTGGTATAAATTCGGGTATGGGAATGAGATGAGGTATGGGATTGACAAGGTATGGGGTTGGAATTTGATACTTCGTATTCCCTGTTTGGTTAAATTTTAGGAATTCAAGTAGGTTTTGTCTTCATCACCCCCAATTGAACAAGTTGAGCCCCTTGTTCGCTCTTCTGGGCAAATTTTTGTTTCATCTACCCCTTTGCAACTTCTGATTATTCCTCCTACTTCTCTTCTTATCTTCTATTTCTTGGTTTTAAAAATTTATCACTTTCCTGCAATATTGAAGATTGGAGAGAGACGGGTAGAAAATTTTACTGCTTCCCTACAATATTGAATATTGGCGAGAGAGAGATTGCCATGGAAACTTAATTGGAGAGAGACTGTTGCCATAGTTGTAGATCTGGAAGACATGGAGAAATTTGGGAATGAGATTTCATACCTAAGGGGAGAGTAAGGTATGAAAATCCCACATCTGGAGGGTTTAAGGTATCGGGTTAGAACCCAAAAAACACTAAACCAAACATTTGCAATCGGGTCGGCATTCCTCAACCCCATACATTGATTCCCCAAACCCTTTTAACAAACGCCCCCTAAATTGTTTGGTTAAATAATTTAGTTAGGAAGAAGGGTAAAATAATAATAACTCTTTTTATTATTATTTTCTAGGTGACACTTATTAAGGGTTTTGCAACTTATAACAATACTTAGTTTAAGATTATGAAGGTAAGGCTTTACTTAGCATAAGGAAAACTCTTTTTAACTTACACACAAATATTTGTATGTATTTGAAATAGTTTATAAAATGATTTGCATGCATCATTTTTTTAAAGAAGACTTCTTTTAATGAAGATTGTGTTTATTAAAACTTTCATATAAATCATTATTTATTCAAAGAAATTCTAGGATGGTCATGCATGTGCATAAATAACTTCTTAGAAATCTTATATAATCTCACAAGCATATTTTGAAAGATTTTAACAAAACTTATGCTAAAGGTTATATTTCTTTTTATTTAGAAGATATGGTAACATTCCATCTTAGTAAACTTAGAGCACATTCTACAATAATATTTATTCTAAAACTCCATAATTTCTACATGCAAAGTTTATAGAATTTATTTAAAAGTCTAACAATTTTATATATATAACCGGTTTTATTAAAATAAAATAAAAAATAAAATAACAACCATTTAAGTGTTAAAATTGCTAGGAAATTACATGCAAGGTGGTTTTTCTTAATAAAAATTTATTTAAAGTAGCATGCAAGAACTTATATGATCATCAAAGCATATTATAAATCCATAAGACTAAGTTATTCCTCCAAACATCAACAAAGATCCATTCCTTACTCAAAAGAGATATGCTTGTTGATTTTCTTCATAAAAAATCCATTATCTAAGACATGCAAGAACAATTTCCATTAAAAATCTTTCTAACTTAAGTTTATTAGATCTTAAAATTTACAAATCTTAGAAAAGTCTATTTCAAGTACTCAAAGTGACATGCATGTGGATTTTAGGCAAGATCCAAATGTCTTTAGTGTTTACCATGAAAAATACTAGTATAACTTATGGATTTCCAACAAGAAGAAGGGCTTCTTAGATTATTTAAATAAAAATTAAAAATAAGAAATAAGAAGGTGAGAATCACCCTTAAAAGGTGTAGGATTTTAGCATATGTTCATATGATTTGTAGAAGACACAATTCTTTCTAACAAGGTATGCATGCATGTAAGAATCAAGGGAAAACTATGCCTTCTGTATAAAATTTTATATTCTGAAATTTAGGAAGAAAAATCAGATTTTTAAATCAAGATTAATCATGCTAAAAACAACTTAAAATGGTGTAACAAGAGTTAGAGTTTTATACCCTTAATTTGTGGGATTTTTGGAGCAAGAACACACCACAAAAGGGGAAGGAGAGGGGGGGGCACGGCCAGACGATGGCGGCTCAGGGGCTGGACGGCGGCGGCATAGAAGGTGGCCGGAGGTGGTGGAGTGGTGGTGTGGTGGAAGACACAAAGGAAGTTTTATGGTGGGAGAGAGAGCTAGAAGAGAGAAAATGGTGAGAGCTTCTTATGACTCTCTCTCATGTCATCTCTCTCTTTAAATAGACAATGGATGATAGTAGATGTAGAGATTTGAGAATATTTGGCAATATTCTTCTAATGATCAACTTTGACTAACAAGAGAATAAACTAATATTTTAATCTTGTTAGTGGATTTTGTAAAGATTGTTTCATAAATGAAGCAATCTAGTGAATCTCTTCCAAAATCTCCAAATCTCATTGTAATGATTGGTCTGGTGCGTATGCAAAACAGACCAAGAGTTGGTTTGATACGCACGTCGGAACGATCGGGTTATACGAAAAGAATTTCCGTTAATTATGAATTTATTAAGTTCCGTTTTTAATAAATTCATCTACTCGAATAATTATTTTATGAGAACATTATACTCTCTTTTCCTTTTTAGAAATTTTATGAGATTATTTTATTTAATAAAATAATTAAAATACTAAGAAAGAAAGTTTAATTACTTAACGGAAATTGCGGCTATTATAGTGGAACAAGACCGACATTATCCTTGATGAGGTGTTCAGATACTTTGTTGCGACTGAAATAGTGGTTGATGATGATGACATCAAACCACAAACTATTGATGAGTGTCATATTAGGCACGATTGGCCAACATGGAAAGAGGCTATGCATACTAAATTAAAATCGCTTGAAAAGCGTAATGTTTTGGCCCAATAAAGCCCACACCAATGGGCTTGAAACCAGTAGGCTATAAATGAGTATTTGTATGAAAGCGTAATGAGAAAAACGAAATTGTGAGATACAGGGCAAGACTTGTTGCCCAAGGTTTTTCTCAGATACCCGGGATAGATTATGAGCAAATATATCCCCCGTAGTTGATGCAACTACATTAAGATTTTTAATTAGCCTAACTGTTTTAGAGGAACTACAAATGCGACTTATGGATGTCGTAACTGCATATTTATATGGATCACTTGATAGTGATATTAACATGAAAGTTCTTGAAGGATTAAAACTACCCGAGGTATATGAAGCAAAATCTTGGGAAATATTTTCTATAAAATTGCAAAGATCATTATATGGTATGAAATAATCTGGAAGGATGTGGTACAATCGGCTTAGTAAATATGTTCTTAAATAAGGATATCAAAATATGGTATGAAATAATCTGGATTCACTATTATTGCAATATACGTTGATGATTTAATTATTATCGGTACATCCGATGAACTTGAAAATGCTGCCAAATATTTGATGAAAGAATTTGAAATGAAAGATCTTGGAAGAACCAAACTTTTTCTCGGTTTACAAATTGAACATTTGAATGATGGAATTTTCATTCATCAAACAAATTACACTGAGAAAATTTTAGTTCTACATGGACAAAGAGCATCCGTTGAATTCACCCATGATTGTTCGTTCTCTTAATGTACAGGATGATCAATTCAAACCTTGAGAAGACGATGAAGAGATTCTTGGTCTTGAAGTCCCATACCTAAGCGCAATTGGTGCATTAATGTATCTTGCAAACAATAAAGACCAGATACTGCTTTTGTTGTAAACTTGTTATCAAGATACATCTCATTACCAACAAAACGACATTGGAACGGAATCAAATATGTGTTTTGATACCTACGAGGTACTCTTGACCTTGGGTTATATTATAATAGAAATACAAATGCTGCTCTTGTTGTATATGCAGATGCAGGATATCTATCAGATCCACACAAAACAAAATCTCAAAATGGAAGTCAACAAAGCAAACGTTTACCGCTACATCATCAAACCATGCAGAATTAATCATTCTTTATGAAGCAAGAAGAGAATGTGCTTGGTTAAGATCAATTATTGGATATAAACAAAAAGAATGCAAAATAAGATCAATTGCAGACAATCCAACCATGATATATGAATACAATTATGCATGTTTCACACAAGTCAAAGGTGGTTATATCAAAGAGATCGGACAAAGCACATTTCGCTAAAATTGTTCTCAACTCATGATCTAGAGAAAGAGGGCAAAAGCGAAATCCAACAAATACGATCAAGTGAAAATGTTGTAGATTTGTTCACAAAATCCTTACAACCCAAGAAGTTTGAAGAACTTGTGTAAAAGATCGGAATGCACAAATTTCGAGAAGTACATTGATTTCAGGGGGAGAATTATACGCATTGCACTCTTTTTCCCTTCGTTTAGGTTTTTTCCTACTGGGTTTTACCTGACAAGGTTTTAATGAGGCAATACTATGAAAGCGTATAAGAGAAGTTGTACTCTTTTTCCCCGTGCTATGGTTTTTATCACACTGGG
The DNA here is from genome assembly GCA_964016875.1 of Fallopia convolvulus. Lineage (NCBI taxonomy): Eukaryota > Viridiplantae > Streptophyta > Magnoliopsida > Caryophyllales > Polygonaceae > Fallopia > Fallopia convolvulus. Next base: position 18,273,746 of record OZ024734.1, on the reverse strand, counting down.
TTTTTCTTAACTGGGTTTTTAACAAGGCAACATATATAGATAACTTCAAATGAAAGGATGAATATTTAAGGGGGAGTGTTAAGAGATAAAAGGATGAAGTATTCATCCACATTACATTTCTTGTTTTATTAGGCCTAAGAGATTAACTATTCACCATCACTTTTTGTTTTATTAAACTTGTTTTATACGTCATGACAATCATTACAGCAATGACGACCTTTAATTTCTCTCAGTTTTATATGGCTGAATTTGTTATGCAAACCAAACTTTGACTATAAATAGGATGTACGATTCATTGTAAAAAAATTAATAAAATAAGTTCAGCTTTCTCAAGTTTCTCCCTCAAATATTTCACAGCACTAAATAATTTCTCAAAAAATATCAAATTGACACACGTAAAAACAAAAAAAGATTCGCTTTGAAAATTTGCGAGAATTAAGCCCAATGTCACTCAACTGAAAAGCCTGTCTAATGAGCCGGGCTGATTACGGGCCTGTCTTTAAAGAGGCCCAAGTTCATTCATCTGATTTGCAGTATCACATTCTGTCTGAGGAGTGAGGAGTGAAGTCGGTCGGTAGATCTAAACGGCGAAGGCCTAGAACCAGAGAGATACAGAATCAGGACTCGAGTTTGCCAAGGAGAAAGAATTTTCACCGGCGGCATATCTTCTCTGCATCGTCAAAGTATACAGAGGTTTAAACTTCGTGTATGTATCTCAAGGTTTCCTCTCGTTCGTCTTGTTTGTAATTCCTAACTATCCAAATCTGATCGGTTTGAACTTGTCGTTCTCAATTGAATTCCTTTTCTAATGTTTTTATGTCAACCGGTTTCTAATTTCTCCATAAATATTCAAAATCTCACTTGTTTTTATGCCGCTGGCGCCTGTCCAAGAACTTTCGGCCCCCGCGCCCCCACCTGCCTCCGCCACTGTTGCTAATGACGGTGAAATTAATAGGAAAAACACATTTTCTGCCGCGTTTGATAGTATAAATTGGATACTAAGCTAATTTGTGAAGTGCTTTTTATTTCTTGTGTGATTGTTTGGATTGTATATGTTAATTTCTAGATTCAATCTTAAATTACACTTATAAGAAAAATTTATAACCCTTTGGCCAGATGACGAATGCTGTTGAAGCTGGCGAGGCACCAAAATCTGGAGATGCCCAAACAATTGGTATCACTTGGTACAAAGTCTTTTTACAGCATGCATCTGTCTATGGCGTCGCAGCTGGCTACTGTCTATCAGCATCATTGCTGTCCATAATTAACAAGTGGGCAGTGATGAAGTTTCCTTATCCTGGTGCTTTGACTGCATTGCAATATTTCACCAGTGCAGCTGGTGTAGCCGCTTGTGGTCGGCTTGGGCTAATCGAGCATGATCCTCTAAACCTTTTGACAATGTGGCGATTTCTCCCTGCTGCATTCATATTCTACCTTTCACTCTTCACGAACAGCGAGCTCCTTCTTCATGCTAATGTTGACACCTTTATAGTCTTCAGATCTGTAGTCCCCATGTTTGTGGCAGTAGGGGAAACTCTCTTCTTGCACCAGCCATGGCCGTCACTTAAGACGTGGCTTTCTCTTACAACCATTTTTGGGGGAAGTGTGATTTATGTCCTCACAGATTATCAGTTCACTATCCAGGCTTACATGTGGGCTTTAGCTTACCTGATTAGCATGTCAATAGATTTTGTTTACATTAAGCATGTTGTCATGACTATCGGTTTGAACACATGGGGACTTGTTCTCTATAACAATCTTGAGGCTCTCCTACTATTCCCATTAGAACTCCTTATCATGGGCGAGCTGAAGAAGATAAAGCATGAAATCTCATATGAGTCAGACTGGTATTCTTTTGGAGTAATCTTGCCTGTAGCTCTGTCGTGTTTGTTTGGACTGTCCATCTCTTTCTTTGGGTTTTCTTGTCGGAAGGCTATTTCTGCCACGGGTTTTACTGTTCTTGGGATAGTAAATAAGCTTCTAACTGTCATCATAAATTTGATTATCTGGGATAAGCATTCGACATTTGTTGGAACATTGGGCCTATTGATATGTATGACTGGTGGGGTTATGTATCAGCAGTTCTCTAAGAAACCCAAGGCTGCTGGAAATGAATTGAAAGCACAAGAGAGGGAAGAAGAAGAATTAAATCTGCTGGAGATGCAGAGCAACACAGAAATCAATGATGATGAAGAAAAGTTGGATCTTAAGGTTAAGGCAGAAGAGGATGAGTAAAATGCCATTCATCTAAAAGTTAGTATATGTTTTTTTGTTTCGCCTAATAGCAAAATTCTTTTTCTGGCACAATTCAACTGGTGAACTCAGTGATGGAATTTCATGTGACCTTGCCAAGTTGTGCAAGAGCTAAAATCTCAGGACCTCAGGTCAGGTGACTAGTTAGAACATGTGCGTATCACACTGTTATTCAGATTGCTGCATACCATATTTTGTCCCTAGATCTCATAAGTAATATAGTGTCTTTTGTATAAGTTGTAGGAAGAATTCATATTTTCTTTCACCATGTCAATCTCAGTGTACAAGCTATTTGTGACCTTGCATTTCAATGAAACTCATCCTTTTATATTCATCTTTCCCAGTTTCTGTGCATTAAATATGTGTTTGATCATACGGATTGTTCATTCCTTGTAGGATGAAATTTGAGATATAATGGGTATTTATTTTTCTTTTTCTTTTTTTGTTTGCTGAAAGAAATGGCATTTTGTACCATACGGTTTCTATGATGGTAAATGTGTCCAGTTTATTATCATACCCTATCATAAAGGCTAATCATATTGTAATACTTAATTCCATTTTGCAAATTGCAACTGACCTGTCAAATTATTGATATAAAAATCAGAATGATAATGTAAATTATTCATATAAAAGGAAAGGGCGAATAGGTTGGTTTTGCTTGTCCTATTGTACACTGATCTTGCAGATGGTATGAGAGGAGGCCAACCAAATTATATTTTAACGAGAGTGTGACTCAACAAACACCAACATCAACAGTTTGAAGATAAGGCCTCTTGGGCCCACATGGAAGGTATTATTGGGCATTTGACTATTAATTGCTATTAGTTTATGCTTCTTGGTGAATGCTTCATGATTAGACGTATTTCTTGTTAATAATAATGGCTTGAAAATGTTGTTTGTTTATCCCACAACTCTCCCTTATTGTATATTCTGCTTTGCCCAACTCACAGTTGCAATCTGCTTTTTCTTTCATCTTCCTCTCCTTCTATCTCCCTCTCTCTCTCTATCTCTGTTTTTGTTAATGATGGCAAAGAGCTCCTTCTCACCCTTGATCACAATTCGGCAATCTGCCCAGCTGAACAACTTGCCTAGTTTTGGCGTGGTCAAGCTTAGAAAGGGTCAATTTCCTCTTAAGAGAAGACTCACAGCACAGATAAGGTCTTCTTCCAGAGATCAGGTTCGTTTTCCTCTTCTTTTTAAAAATTTCATCTTTGAGTTATTGATAATATATACACAGAGATATATGCTCTAATTTTGTGATATTGTTGTCATTCAGGTTTTCGAAGATCATTCAAATGGCATCATTTGCTACAGAGATTCTAATGGTGAAATCATATGTGAAGGGTTAGATGAAGGCCCGTGTCTTCGCCAACAGTTTCCAAAAACACCCTTCTACCTTAGGAGGTATGTGCATCTACAAATGAAAGTAATTTAAGACAAAAATGATTTATTGGAAGAATTTGCTTTCCATTTTGTTGCTTGCCCAGAGAAATTCTTCTTCCTGATAGCGATTTCGGGCTAATTTAAGAAGATATTATTCTTTCACTTTGATTTTGTAACCAGGGACGCAGAGATTGTAGAGATCCTTCAACAGAAATGGCTTGAAATAGTTGAAAGTGGGAGTGGAGGCAATGGTGCGATCACCACGCTGAAGAAGGACTCCAACTGCAACGGATTCAACACATTGTGTTGATGCTGATTCTAATTTGGTACGTTGTAGACCAAGTTTCTGTAAGATTTGCTGTGGTTACTGAGGGTTGACTTTTTTTAAAAGAACCCTAGTTTGATATTCGCTTTCTCTTAACTGTTTCAGCTCTCTGGTATGTAAATATTTCGAGACTTTTCATATAAAGAATATGCAGAGGGCATCAACATCAATGTAGGAATCAGTAGATTGTTTTATCTTCATTGTGACGCCAATGTAATTTTGTATCTCCAACCAAGGTTTTACCATAATGTAAGGCAAACCCTAAGAGAAGAGGAAATGGAATACCTCTCTTGATAATGGTATTTGATTGGAATAATTGGATTAACGAATAAGAATACTACCTCCCTCCTTTCGGAAAAGATTGTCATTTTAGTCTTTAAATTTAGTCCATCATTATAGAGTTATATGGTAATGGTAACGATTTATCGGCAAGTTTCGAGGTTTGTCATTCCATTAGAATTTGTGCACATTGGCACTTTCTATGTAAATTTTCCTTTTTTTTATAAGTTAAAAGGATTAGAATCGCCACAAATATACCTACATTTATATAACCTTCGGAATTTGTGTCCTTCTGACTCCCCCAATAGTCACTTCAATATTATTTTAGTAGAAGCCAAATTGACTTTACGTCAAAATCCGTATAATTCCCATTAGTATATTCCCGAAATTTGCAAGGTCTCCCTGTGTAGAAAACTAGTTTTTTTTTCCTTTTATTATTAGCCTAAAGGAAAGTCATTGTGCTGTGATCCTTGAAATATGACTCTCTCTACCAATGCGACATCACGTAATACACAACACATGGGGTATGTTTATTTTGTGGGATTTGATAGGATTTTAAAGGGAGGGAAATAATGGGATTTATTTTCTCTTATTTGGCTAATTTTAATGATTGGATTAAGTGAGATTTTGATGGAAAATATGAGAAAATTCAATGGGAAATGATTGGAATATGAAAGAAAAATGAATCTCACCAAATTGGTGGAATTTGGTAAGAAAATAAAAACTTATCTTTTTTTGATGTAAAATAAAAGCTTATCTTCACAAGGAACAATAATCACGCATATGAGAAGATCTCTATAACCTAGATAAATATTGGAATTTGGTTACTGAGGAAGTTTTCAAAAAAAAAAATTCTGTTATTTTATTATTTCAAGGACTAATTAATTATGTTGGATTGAACTCCACTAAATATTTTTTTTAGGTACATTGATTTTCATTTCATTAGAACGTTGATAGGCTACTATATTTATATGAATTTTTATTTCTCATGTTTCTTATAGTACGTATTTTGCTATTAAATCGTTGGATGATTACTTAAATAATTGTTCAATGTTTCTTACAGTATGTTGATTTTTATATGAAGGTTGGTATGTATTTTTTATTTGGTTTTTTTAATGTACGTATTGTTGGCTTAGTACGTATTTTGTTTTATCTCTTTCACAATTCAACTAAACAAAATTGTATACAGGTTTAGTAGTGACAAAAAAAGTGATTAATATTCACTTTTAATTCATTTTTCTTCTTCAATACCAAACACAGGAAATAATTTCCTTTCCTTCCATCCAAACATAAAAAAGACATTTTCTCATCTATTCTCTAATATTCTCTCCCTCTCTTTTCTTTTCTTCTATTTTCTCATACTTCACCTCCCTTTCTTTTCTCATCAATTCTCAATTGCCAAACAGGCTCGAAATGCCTTCGGCCTTCCCAATAAGAAATCTATTAATCGATTTAGTTGTAAATGGAGAGCAAGTAAATCGGTCCAACTCAGGTATAGTAATAAAATTAGTACGTATTTTCGTACCTTGTACGGGTTTTTCTTAAATAAAATATTTTTAAATATATTTATTAATAATCATATAAATACTTAAGTATAAATTTTGAATAAATATATAAAATCAATAAACTATTAAAGTTGTGTATTTGAAATAATAATATTTTATTACTATTACAAATTAAAATAATAATGTAAATGCTTAAGTATAAATTTTTGTTATGATCTGCGTAAAAAGATAAAAAAAATATCCTAATGATCTTCTTATTTATCATATCCAAAAATAAAAGATTATTTTTTTAAAGGAAAAATGACTCAAAATAATCCCAAGTATCAACTTTCAACCAAAAATAATCCCAAGTTTGATAATCACCACCAACGATACGAACTATCGCAATATTAACAAAAAACGATCCGAACTCCTTTTCCGACGAGTTTTCCGGAGGAATCAATGATGTAGCGATCGAAAATTTGACATAGCAACTTAATATTTTACGCTTGTTTAAAATTTATCTAATCACCACATCATTGAATCATCCGGAAAACTCGTCAAAAAATGAGTTCGGATCGTTTTTGGTTAATATTGCAATAATTTTTATCGCTGGTGGTGATTTTCAAACTTGGGATTATTTTTGGTTGAAAGTTGATACTTGAGATTATTTTGAGTCATTTTTCCTTTTTTAAAAGGGTGGTGTGGTCCAACCTAAAAGTGACATGTGTTGTTTAATAATTTTTTTAACCTCCACTTTAGGTTATAGTTATGATGATATGCAGTCTTCTCGCTTCTGCCAAACAAAACCTAAGAAAAAACAAGGCTGTAAATAAACGAAGTCGTTTACTGGCAATTCGGCGTTCAACTCGGTTAAGTCTCGTTCATATTCGGCTAGATTTGTAAATGTACCGAACTTAAATGCAATTTTAAGGTTCCAAATATAAATGAACAAACCTTGGGCACAAGAAAACTCGACTTGTTTGCTCATAAACAAGCTCAATTAAATGCTCATAAGCAAGCTCGATTATACACTCATAACAAACTAAATTATATGTTTACGAATAAGCTTCACTATATAATATATATATATATATGTAGTTTAAGTAAAATTACATAGTTTTCGAGTTTCTCTCAAACTGCATAGTGTAATTTTTAGTTTCATTTACTTATGCAGATCATCAAGACATGAATTTTTAAAACAGTCAATAAGCACCATCTCTTTCAACGAGTCATTTTCTTTTAGTTCTAAGAGAATTGAAAGTCTTATAAGAATTAAGATACTTATAAAAGTCTATTGTTGGAACAATGGTTGTTCCATGGTTTCTCTTAGTTTTGATGATAACAAACTTAGTTGATATAACTTGCTTCTACATGTAAGTGTTTCAGGAAAACAGGTACATGGTCACGAGTGACGGAACATTGTGAGGAACGATGGAGGAAAAGAGTGATAGATTTAGAAAGTGCGTCTCAAACGGAACGTGGCTTTCTATTAATGGCAAGTTACCAGATCTTCTGCGAGCAATCTTCTACGAATATATGACAGCTGTACATGGTTGCTTAAGGAGATCAAAGAGAGGATAAGATCAATCTTCACACGATCTTATCTAAAGAGATCTGATATCATTCGGTTTTGGCAAAAAATCGACACGGTTGAAGATCGCAAATCACAAACAATACTTTTCCTTATTGTGTGGGATTTGCTAAGTGGAATATCAGCGTAATTAGGCAAGAATTACGTGTGAGATCAGACTTAACTTATCTTATAAATAGCTAGGTTATAGCTAGGGTTTAAGTGTGGTTTTCGAGTGGTTGAAGACGACGAACTTGGAGAGAGAGCTTTTCAAGTGTACGAGTGTGTGGCTTTTTCCGGTGAAGAATCCACAAGTAAGTCAGTAGTTTACTTTGTCTTAGGTTTACGCTTAGGGTTGTAGAAGTCTAGTTGGTTGAACTTTGGTTGGTGCCTTAGTTACCAGGGAATTGACTTGCCTTGTAATCGTTGAAACTTAGTAAAGGTATTCTATTGAAAATCCTCTTAGAAGGAGTCTCAGAGGTGGAGGTTTTTTCTTTCTACAAATTGTTGGTCGGACAGAAAGTTTTCCTCTCTAAATTTTGTATTCTTATTGTTTATTTCCGCTGCCTAGGGAACATTACTAGTCCCTGACTTGTTACTAACGCGTCACGATCCAACAATTGGTATCAGAGCAGGTTTGCTCTAGATTGTGTGTTAGTGTAGGACTACAGAATGACTTCAAACAACACTCACAACGTCGGAATTGGAAACAACAAGCCTCCATTGCTTGTTGTTGGGGAGTATGACCACTGGAAGAAGCTCTTCGCCACATGGCTCAAAAGCAGTGACTACCAAGCCTGGTCGGTTATTGAGGATGGAGACTACGTCATTCCCGAAGCCAAGAAGAACAAAAAGACCGAATGGGGCCAAATTCAATGGACAGGAATGGAGAAGAACTACAAGGCACAAATGCTACTAAGCAATGCCTTGGGTGTTGAAGATCTTCTAAGAGTAGTCAATTGTGAAACTGCTAAAGAAGCATGGGAAGCCATTGAGCAAATGCATATCGGCAGTGTGGATTTGAAAGAAAGCCATCAGAAAGACGCCAAAAAGGAATTCTACAATTTTAAGATGAAAGATGGAGAAACCATTGCCACATACCAATCTCGGTTTGAAGGATTGGTCAATCGCATAAATCATCTTGGAATTGGGGATTCTATCAAACATGCCGAGAAGGTCTCTACAATTGTTGATGGCCTAGGTCCCAAGTACGTGGTCACTAGAGGACTCCTCAAGGAAAATCCAATAACAAAGACTTGCAAACTTCATGAGATCTTTGGAAAGCTGACTGACTATGAGCGATATGAGAAAGACAATAGTGGTGCTTCAAGCTCTAGAAAGGGTATTGCTCTTAAGGTGGAGAAGGCCATTGAAAATATCGTTGTTGGAAATGATGATGAGCTAGAGAATGATTCTGATGTGGCTCTAAGCAATGAGATCTTTCTACAGGAGAGGCAAGAAGCAATTTCTTTACATGTTTCTACAGGAAAGGGTCAACTTCGAGAAGAACGAAATCAAGGACGTTACATGCTTCAACTGTCAAGAAAAGGGTCACTATGCAAAGAGTTGTCCCAAAAGTAACGAGACTGGGAACGAGAAGAAAAAGGCCTACATCGTTGCATGGGATCTTGACTTAGATGATGATCTGATTCAAAGGTCTGTGCCATGACTCTGAAGACTGAAGATGTCGACCAAGAGGTAACTCATGAACAATTTCTTTCTAGTTTAGAGAATGCTAAACAATTTGATCTTGTCGTCCTTGTCAAAAAGCTTTTTGAAGATAACTTAAAGATGCAAGATGAAATATAAGCTTCTGATGAGAAATGTCTTAATCTTGAAGAAAAATTATCAGAAACTACTGTTACTAGTGTTGTTCCTTGTTCAGAGTGTGAAGATTTAAAGAAAGATATTAAGACTCTAACTGAAACCAATAACGAACTTAGGTCTGATTTGCTTGTTCACCAACTCAAAGGGGAAGAATTAGAGCGTGAGCTAAGTAAACGAACCCAGATCGAGTTTAATCCGGCTAGGTGTGGTATTGGTTATGGTAAAAATAAATCTGAATATCCTCTTGATGACCTTACCTTTGAAGAGAAAATGGAAAGAAAAGCTGGGGAACTTCAATCCGCTAGAGATAAGGTTACTCATCTAGAGAGTAGAGTCAAGATTCTTGAAAGTAATTTGAATGATAAAACCAGCATAGAGTTCCTTCTAAGGAACGTGCAAAGGAACGTACCCTCCAGAAACCACATCCTAAACGTTATCTTAGCGAATACTATAGGGTGTGCTATCATTGTGGTGGGGGGTCATGTTCAAAAAGACTGTAAGGTTAGATTAGAAATGTCAAACAAAAGGGCTCATAACCAGAATACAAGAAACAACAAGAAACAATGGTCTGGTAAAAAAAATCAAGGGTATGATAAATCTCATCAGAACAAAAAGAAATCGGCTCCATAACCATAAAAGAAGCAAGATTTCAAAACTGATAAAGGAAAAAACCATGTTGATTCCTCAAATATTGCTTCTAGTTCCAAAATCCCACAAAAAGCTACTTTAGTTCAATCTCAAATTTATCATTCTGTGAGCTATGCTAACCGACCCGGGAAGGCTAAGCAAGCCTGGGTCGTTAAAACGTGATTTCTTCCTTGCAGGATGAAGTGAGGGGGAACATCCTCTGGATCCTTGACAACGGGTGTTCACGTCACATGACAGGGAACGAGAGTATTATGTCCTCACTTCAGATCAATGATGTAGGAAACATTTCCTTTGGCAACAACAATCAAGGAGAAATCATTGGAACATGTGAAGTCAAGTTAAATGATAAGACCAGCGTTAAAGACGTAAGCTTGGTAGAAGGTCTTGGTTACAACCTGTTGAGTATTGCTCAACTTTGTGACCAAGGATACAACGAGGTATCCTTTACATCAGATGGTTGTTCGATCAAGAACATGAAATTAAATCTTGTGGTCCTGAAGGGAAAGAGAAACAACAATTTGTATTTTGTCGACTCAAGTTTCCAACCACAAGAAGAACTATGCTTTGTTACAGTTGATGATAAGACCGATCTCTGGCATAGGACGTTTGGTCACGCAAATCATCGAGGAATTCACAAACTCTACTCACAAAATCTTGTAATTGGACTTCCCAAAGTTCTTACAGAAAAGGAAAGCTTGTGTGAAGAATGTGTGAAGGGAAAACAAAGCAAGTCATGTTTTCAGCCAAAGTTGTCAGTTAGCACCTCTCATCCTCTTGAGATGGTACACATGGATTTGTGTGGTCCTATGTGGGTGAGAAGCCACGGTGGTAGCAGGTACATTTTTGTTATTGTTGATGATTTTACTAGATATACATGGACTCTCTTTCTAGGTTCAAAAGATGAGACATTCATGGCGTTCAAAAGTTGGATCAAGAAGGTAGAAGCATCAACAGGGCAGAAATTGAAGTCTATCAGGTTTGATAAGGAATAGAGTTCAAGAATTCCATGTTCCATAGTTACTGTGATGAGCATGGAGTGTCTCCGAACTTCTCAGTGCCGAGGACTCCTCAACAAAACGGCGTAGCAGAGAGAAATAATGGAACACTTCAAAACATGGCACGTACTATGATGTTGGCAAGTAACTTGCCTCGGTCCTTTTGGGCAGAGGCAACCAGTACCGCTTGCTACATCATTAACCGAGTCACCATATGTTCCAACTTCTCTAAAACTCCGTATGAACTAATCAAGGGTAGGAAGCCAAATATTTCCCACTTGAAAGTCTTTGGATGCAGGTGTTTTATTCACAACAACGGAAAAGACGAGCTAGACAAGTTTGATCCAAGGAGTGACAAAGGCATCTTTTTAGGGTATGCATCCAATAGCAAGGCTCACAAGGTGTTCAATAAAAGGACTAAGAAGTTTGAAGAAAGCATTCATGTTGTCTTTGACGAGTCCAAAAATGGAGGGAACCTATCTAGTAACGAGGATGTACTGAAGGTTCTAAATTCAGATTCAGATGATGAAGTTGATCAAGATTCAAGTGCACAAGCTCCATATTCAAGTGCACAAGCTCCAGATGACGATGTTATGCCTCCGAGTCCTGACTTGGATGGAGATGACACTGAAAATGTTCTGGTTCCTGAAGATGATACTTCACAAAATGAAAAAATTGGAGAAGATCATGGGGAAGGAACATCACATGGAGCGACAAGCCAACAAGATCAAGAGGAGTCAAGAATAGATCCCACTCAGATTGAAGTCAGAAACTATCATCAAAAGAGGGATCATCCTGTTGACAACATCATCACTCCATACGATAAAGGTTTGCTTACTCGTTCCCCTATTAAGAATTTTTGTGCTTTCAATGCGTTTATCTCTCTTGCAGAGCCGAAGAATGTGAAGGAAGCATTAAAAGACCCTGACTGGATAGTTGTTATGCAAGAGGAACTACACCAGTGTGAGAGGAACAAAGTATGGAGATAAAGCCAAAGCACAAAATGGCTATAGGAACAAAGTGGGTATTCGGGAACAAACTTGATACACTGGAGCTGTCACAAGGAACAAGGCGAGACTTGTAGCAAAAGGGTACAATCAACAAGAAGGAATTGACTACGATGAAACGTACGCTCCTGTTGCAAGAATAGAAGCCATCCTTCTTCTAATCGCCTATGCTGCTCACAAAGGATTCAAATTGTATCAAATGGATGTGAAGACAGCTTTCCTGAATGAGTACCTACAAGAGGAGGTTTATGTGTTGCAACCTCCAAGATTTGAAGATGTTGATCACCCTGATCATGTGTACGTACTGGATAAGGTTCTCTATGGTCTTAAACAGGCTCCTCGTGCTTGGTATGATAGATTCACTCAGTTTCTATTAGCCAATGGATATAGACGTGGTGTGATCGACAAGACGTTGTTCCTAAGGGAACAAGACGGTGAGGTTTTAGTAGTTCAAGTGTATGTCGATGATATTATATTTGGTTCTACTAACCCTAATCTTGTAGAAAGTTTCAAGAATGTTATGAGCAGTGAGTTTGAGATGAGCATGATCGGTGAGCTCACTTTCTTTCTTGGACTACAAGTGGTACAAAGTGATGAGGGAACAAAGGTACATCAAGGAACTATTGAAGAAGTATGGTATGGATTCCACAAAAAGTTTTGATACCCCTATTTCTCCTAATACTCGTCTTGATGCTGATCTTAATGGTGTTGATGTTGATCAAAGGATGTACCGTGGAATGATTGGTTCCCTATTGTACTTAACGACCAGTCGGCCTGACATTATGTTCAGTGTGTGTCTTTGTGCCAGATTTCAAGCTAATCCTAAAGAAACACATCTGAAAGAAGTGAAGAGAATTCTGCGCTACTTGAAAGGGAACGATGGGTTATGTCTATGGTATCCAAGACACAACTCGTTCCATCTTGTCGGATTCTCGGATGCAGATTTTGTAGGTCACTTGGTGGATAGGAAGAGCACACCAGGCATGGCCCAATTTCTTGGTCCTTGTTTGGTGTCTTGGGGATTGAAAAGCAAAATTTGGTTGCTCTTTCAACGACTTAAGTGGAGTATGTCGCATCAGCTGCCTGTTGTTCCCAAGTATTGTGGTTAAAACAACAACTGGTGGATTTTGGTATGTCTCTTGGAACTATTCCTATTCAATGTGATAATACAAGCGCAATCAATATCTCCAAAAATCGTGTGCATCATTCTAGAACCAAACATATAGATATTCGACATCATTTCTTAAGAGATAATGTTGAAAAGGGTTTCATCAAGATGGATCATTGTAGGACTGAAAATCAAGTGGCAGATATTTTCACCAAGGCTTTGGACAAAAAACCCTATGATCATCTAAGGATGTTGCTAGGAATGATTTCCTTGGAGTAAACAAGTCCCGATCCTTTATTCCCTCAGTGCCTGACTAAAGAGGTAACTTCTCAGTTAACAACATATCATTTGACAAGTTTTCTAATGGCTTATATCCTTCCTCTATGCATAGAGGTTGTATATATTAGAAATTGTTAAGTGTTGCATGCTAAAAGGAACTAAAACTGAATTGCTTACAACTTGATCTAGGAATGACTTTCTTTTGGCCCAAAATAACCAACTTGATCTATTTTATCCCTCACTTCAAGCCGAAATGATGGTTGGTTATAAGATTGTCCTTTAGCCTGGTCCACACAAACGTTCCCTATGAACCTCCTTTGATTACCTTTAAACGGGGAATAATTGTGTGGGTGTCAAAAATATTCCCAACCCACATAAAGTTTGAATGGAACGTTTATTGTCCCTTAACTGTTCAAACATAGCCTTTTTATCCACTCATGGTAACGAGGTATGGAACCAGTGGTTGAGAATAATGTCACTTCAAAGGAACGTCTTTGATTACATTTGAAGATTTTTTTGGAAAGGAACAGTCGTCAGTAGTTAAGTTCTAGCCATTGTGACTGCTCGTTTGAAAAATCCGGCCGTTGCACAGTGCTTTTGCAAGGAACGATAAGACGTTTGGCGCAGTCAAGAATTAATGGCGGTGAAAATTCATCACTATGGAAACTCTTAGCCGTTAAGATTTGGATAGAAGATCTTGGGAAGATTATGATCTTTTTCAACAAGGAAAGAGGTGTCCTATTTAATCCCTTTTCTCGGTCAATTTCTTTTTACCGCATCGCTGTTTTACCTTTCGAACCCTAATCATCTCCAAGCTTCAATCTTTCCTCTCTACTGCTTCAATGGCTTCCACTTCAAACACCCTTGTCCTTAACTTTGATTGTCTCGATGCCTCTGAGATCGCAGCCCTTCAAGCCCAACTCGAAACTCTCAAAAAGGCCAAGCTTTCTTCACCCTCTCCCATCTCAAAACTTGAAACCCAGTTTGACGCTGTTGCTGAAATCGTTGAAGTAGCCGCTGCTAAGGTCTCGTTAGAGAAGGAGACTCTGGTTGAGGAATCTGAGAAGGATCATTCAATGGTCCCTTCCGAAAACCCCTCTGAAAAGGCTGCTGAAACAGGGGAAGAAAAAGAGGACAAAGACGAGTCTGAGAAGGAAGAGGTGAACTCGCCTCCTAAGGAAACCACCGATGCTCAAGAAAAGATGGAAACTTTGCCGGTGCATCTCCGTCCAGGATGGGTTAAGCCGACAAGTCGTGGCAAGCGAAAGGCAAGGAAGCAGGTCCTCCCCTCCCCTCTGAGATTTTTCACATCTCTGAGTCAGATCGAACCCCTTCCCCTGCCTCCAAAAAGGAAAAGTCCACTCCAACAGGGACCAAGTACAGCCTTCGCTCCACCGCTTCAAAGAAACTGGTGGCTCAGAAGTCCTCTGAAGAAGAAGATCCTGAAGAAGACGAGGAGGAGATTGAGTCTGATCATGAAGAGGTCGAGGAGGAAGAAAAGAATGAATCTGGTGATGAAGGAGATGAAGAAGAGGAGGAGCTGGAGGAAGAGGTTGAAGCAGACCTCAAATCAGCCAAGGCAAAAGGGAAACTGCCAATGGAACCTGAGCCTAGTTCCAAGAAGTCTTCCAAGAAAGTCGTTGCTCCTCTGGTGATCGATGAAGAATTCTTGAAAGGGCATGACTTGGAGGAGTTCTGGGAACTTCTCAAGTTTCAAGGATGGGAGAAGATTTGTGCTTCTGGTGTCAAGGTAGATGTGTCTCTTCTTGCTCAATTCTTTGAATCCTACCAGCTTGCTGATCTTGTCACCGGTCCTATGGGATTCGCAACTGTTTGTGGAAAGGAAATATCTTTTTCTCTGGGTGATGTTGCCAAGATTTTGAAGGTTCTTAGTGAAGGTTATGGTGAGTTGCATACTTCAAGCAACTGACCAAGGAACAAAGCTCAACTGATCAAGCGTGTCATGGGAAAGGCGTCTGATGCTGGTCCTTATTCCACGAATGATTTAAGCTACACTGCAAGGATTGCGCATCAGTTTCTGATCGAGGTTGTTGTTCCTAGGATGGAGAAAAGAACAACCCTCACCATCAATGACATGATTCTGCTGGACAAGTTTCTGAGGAGGGAACGAATCAGTCTTCCGGAGATAGTGATGAGGCAAATGGCTAAGTGCACTAGGAAGAAACATGGCCTGCCTTATCCTCAATTTGTGAAGGCCATACTGAAGGAGAGAAAGGCTTACAAGCCTTCAAGTGAGGAGTTCTTTGGATTACCCCTGGATATGCGCAATATCTCAAGGATGAACTTTCAGGGTGATTCAAAGGGAACAGTTGCAAAGAAGACTGCCCAGATGGATGTTGGGAGCTCTTCGATGAGTGAAGGTGTTACTGCCAAGATGTTGTCTGAGCTTCAAAAGATTTCCTCTCAGCTGAGTATCATCATTGGTTACCTGGCTAAGAGAGACACTGACACTGCTGTTGCTGATTCCACCTACTCCGAACCATGATGTGGAACCTCTCTAGTTTCCTAGCCTATCTACCTCCAGTTTATAGTTTTTTTGCTTCTTGGATGTTAAGACTTTTATGTTTTTATATTTTCTCTGGATGTGATCCATGCGACAATTATCTATAATAATAACTATTTTTTGCCTATGAATGGTTTAAGTTTCAATTGAATTTGTTCATTTTCTCTATGTTTTTGCTTGATGATTGTTGATCTTTTGATGATGTCAAAAAGGAGAAGTTAGGAAAAATGCAGAGATGCGTTCTATCCCGGAAATACAGAGGGAACTTTGGCTGAGGGGGAATATGTTGTTAACTCTGATGAGTAGGAACAACTGTGCATCTGTTAAGGGGGAACCCTGCAGGAATTTTTTTCTGATCTATATTTCTACTGGTTTCTAAGACATGCATTTTTGTATAGGTTTGTCATCATCAAAAAGGGGAAAATTGTTGAAACAATGGTTGTTCCATGGTTTCTCTTAGTTTTGATGATAACAAACTTAGTTGATATAACTTGCTTCTATATGTAAGTGTTTCAGGAAAACAAGTACATGGTCACGAGTGACGGAACATTGTGAGGAACGATGGAGGGAACGAGTGACAGATTTAGGAAGCGCATCTCAAACGGAATGCGGCTTTCTATTAATGGCAAGTTACCAGATCTTATGCGAGCAATCTTCTACGAAGATATGACAGTTGTAGGCGGTTGCTTAAGGAGATCAAAGAGAGGATAAGATCAATCTTCACATGATCTTATCTAAAGAGATCCGATATCATTTGGTTTTGGCAAAAATCGACACGGATGAAGATCGCAAATCACAAACGATACTTTTCCTTATTGTGTGGGATTTGTTAAGTGGAATATCAGCGTAATTAGGCAAGAATTACGTGTGAGATCAGACTTAACTTATCTTATAAATAGCTAGGTTATAACTAGGGTTTAAGTGTGGTTTTCGAGTGGTTCAAGACGGCGAACTTGGAGAGAGAGCTTTTCAAGTGTACGAGTGTGTGGCTTTTTCCGGTGAAGAATCCACAAGTAAGTCAGTAGTTTACTTTGTCTTAGGTTTACGCTTAGGGTTGTAGAAGTCTAGTTAATTGAACTTCGGTTGGTGCCTTAGTTACCAGGGAACTTGACTTGCCTTGTAATCGTTTGAAACTTAATAAAGGTATTCTATTGAAAATCCTCTGAGACTCAATAGAGGTTTTTTCTTTCTACGACTTGTTGGTCGGACAAAAAGTTTTCCTCTCTAAATTCTGTGTTCTTATTGTTTTCTTTCCGCTGCCCAGGGAACATTACTAATTCACTGACTTGTTACTAACACGTCACGATCCAACATCTATTTAGCAATAGCAATATGAACGAATAACCATATCTTAGGTGACGTTCATTATATTCAAGATAATCAATTGATTGAAATCATGTGTCTCAGTGTCTATCAAGTCTGCCAACAATTTCATTGTATATTTTTCTCTTGTACCGATTCTAAATCCGGGCATAAAAATCAGTTGGATTCTTCACCTGACACGGAATCCGTTTTAGTAGACTAGTAGTAGTTCCAGTGTAATTACTTTTAAACTCACTATGAGTTTAGTTTGGTGTAGCGGTTCAAAACTTTCAAACCTACTACAAGTTTGATTTTCTGCATAAAAACAAAATATAGAGATGCTATTAACTAATTAGAGTAGAAACTAGGAATTTTATACCAGTCACTACTGATCGCTTACAAATTTGTACATAAGAATTAAGAAGCCATTTCCTTCCTGTCTAGGACAATGACCGGTAGTGGGGCCAACCAAATTTGCAAATGATCATGATACACAACTTTGCAAAATCAGATTGAAGACTTCAGCTTTTTGCTAAATCTTAATAAATCCATCATATTGATGATATCGACCCATACAGCCCATTTTAGTTTGGCCCAATTTGAATGATTTAGAGGCCCAATTTTAAGATTTCATGTGTGGGTATATGCTAATTCTCGAGTAATAAAATCATATCAGCTATATTTTGGATAAATTTCTCACCATCAATATCAATATATCAATATATTGTAATTAAAGTCGAATCACTCAATCCTACGTGTCAATAATTTAACTATGTAACCTAAGCAAATTAATTTTTACATTTACTAATTTGCCCATCTAAATCTTCAAATATTACTTAGTTCTACCACATTATAATTTTCTAATACTATTTAATTAGGCCACTTTACTTATTGGTGATTTGTCATATTATACTTACCTTTTCTAATCGGAGTATCTAAAAAATATTTTTTTTATAGAATGTACTAACTCTTTAAGAAGAATGTATACAAAATCATTACTATATCTTTCTTAATTAGCTTACATCTTTGTAACTTTTTAAGATCAATCAATATTAAATAATTATATTTTAAAATAAATTTAGATTAAATAATTATATAAAAGGAATAAATTTATTATTTTCTCTTCTATGCATATATATCCTTAAAATTTCATGGTTACTTTTTCTTCTTATTCAATAATTATATTTCCTTAATGAGTAATTCAATTTGTATTTTTAAATAATTATTTAGATCAATTTTTTGAAGTAATTATTAAATAATTGTATTATTAAGATCAATTTATATGAAATAATTTCATAAAACAATATCTAACATGCACGTAACTTTGTAAGATCAATATATATTACATAATTGTATTTCAAGATCAATTTATATTAAATAATTACATAAAAATAAATTTTGAATTTTTATGTAAAAATGATTGTTTCTATTTTAAATATATATATATATATATATATATATATATATGTGTGTGTGTGTGTGTGTGTACATCCCTACAGTTTCAAGATTATTTTTTCTTCTCATTCACTAAATAAATATCCCAAACGTGAAAAATAATAAGATAATTTTCTAATATAAATTATTTAAGCAGTACAAATGATGACGATAAAATTTTAAGAGATTCAATAACATTTTTCATGTAGAATATCACAGCATAGTATATAGATTTATCATTATATCATGAAGCTTGATTAATCTTCATTTTATTAAATGCATAGAAATTTCAACTAGATTTATCATATAAATTTTTTTTTCAATAATGTCATCATGTAGAAATTTTTTATATAAAAAAAATTCTACTAAAATTTTTATAATACAAATTACGCAACTATTTTCTTATCATTTAATATCAATATACTGTAATTAAAGTCGAATTCATCTATCCTATTTGTCATCACCTTAACTAGGCCACAAACCGCATTTGAGCCTGAACTATACTACAATGTATCGTCGAATGAACCACTTACTCCTTCTAAGTGTTCAAATGAAAGCTCATCCCATATGATGATAATGGAGACAAACTTATAAAAGATCAACTTGGGGTAATTTAGATGACTTTTGGACATAAGTAATGTAATATCCGCGATATTCCAAGCTTTTTATAATATAATATTTATTATCAATTATTTTCTCTAACTAAAAAGGAGAATTTCTAAATATCAAATTAACTTCTACTATTTTCTTTTGAAGGAAATTATCAAGAAAATTAAAGTAGATGAAAAATTAATAAAATAACTTGAGGGGCATAGATTAATAAAGTGAGGTAAATTAATAAAAAGAGCATTAGGTAAAAATAAGGTCCTTTAGAAATTTAATTTATTTTCTAACATAGATTACACAAAGGCCTAAAAATCCAATTTAGAAGCTTTGTAAAAAGAATGCAAGAGCCGGGATTTGAACCCAAGACCTCTTGCAACTCACTCCACACACCCCCTCTCTATTCCGCTAGACCAAGTGAACTTTCTTGCCATTTACCCCACTCTTTTAATTTTATATCAATTCTTAAGTCTTTTTCTCCAAACAAGTCAAATTGATTTGACATGGGAGCTATGCATGTCTTCCACCTTCTCCCTTTACTTGCAAAGCCAAGTTCCCTACATCATCTTTCATCACCATCAACAAACACAACTTTGACCAATTGAAGATCATCTCCTTCTCCTCCATTTGTGCACTTCCATTGCCATGGATCACCAAGTTGCATCCCTTTGCCTATATAAAGGAGCTCCAACTCCCTCCAAACTCACACATCCATCACTCTCTCCTTCTTCTTAGCAAATTCTCTCAAGTTCTAGTTCAAAATCAGCCCCTCAAAGTTCTAGTTGTCCATTCAAAACTCCACCAAAAAGCCTCTTGTTTTTCCCCTTCCTTGTGTGCAACCGCCAGCCACCTCCTCTGCCGCCGGACCGCCAGCGCGCCGCCCAGGAGCCCTCGCCGGAGCCTCCGTCCCCGCCTGGTCGTGCCGCCGCCCCATCACCGCCGGCTCCTCCCTTGCTCTCCTTCCTCAGTGTTCTATAATACAAAACACAAGAAATTAGAGTATAATCCTAAATCCTACTTTTATTTATTTAATTTATGTATTTTATAAATATTAGTCTTTTTATGATTATTAGATATAATAGTAGGGAATCAAATAAGGAATTTATGGGATATTTATATTAGGTGTAAGATCATGTTAGTTGAATGATAGAAACAATTAAAAGTTACTAAGGTAAATTAACCTTATCAAAAATATTTAAATTGTTATAGTATTTATTAAAGGCATGCTCTCTACATAATATTAAAGGAATTTTTATAAAATAAATATAGCTTATGAGGTTAGTTATTAATATTAAAAATGTCATCCTTATCAAAGGAATAAGATTTCTAGAAGATAAAAAAATTGTTGCATGTCTTAAAACTATAGAGGATATCATGTTATATGAATTAATTATAATAATGATAGGTATATTAGATAAATTCATTATTTACTAAAATATAAAGTAGCATATCACTAAGTGTAAAGAATACAATGGTATATGAATTTTTATAATGATGGTAGATATGTTAATGAATCTATTATTTAATAAAAAATATTAGTTTGACCTACCTCTAGGTGTAGAGATTTCTAAAAGATATAAGCTTTATTTAGAAATATATAAGTTGTGACAATAAGTTAATATATAATATGTTATTATATTACTAAGTTATAAAAGTTGACTTGCATGACAAGATATTGAAGAGATATGGGAAAGATGTTATAAATTGAGTTAAGATATTATAACGGCCTAGACATAAGATTTATTATAATAATAAAATGGTAGAGAAACCTTATAAAAGTATTATTGTTTCAAAACTTGTGATCATGGACTATAGTTTGACTTTAGATATTGATTTTTATGAAAGAATAATATTATTAAATATTTATAGTCATCATGTGAGAAAGATATTAATATAATAATCTCTAAGTATAAAGAATTATTGCAAGACATAAGTTCTAGGTTAAAATAAGAAGTATGATCATATAATGAGTTTATGATATTATATAGCATAAGGTTGACTTGCATGGAAAGAAACCATATAGATATAGAAAAGATAGTATTTTATAACCTACAAATATTATAATAATGGACTATGATTATGAAGTAGAATATTTATAAGCCATGATTATATTTTATAAGCCATGACCCTATTTTATAAGACTATGATCATAGATATTGTATAAGTCATATAATGTGAAAAGAACTAGAGGAATAAAATAAATAAGATTAATTTAATACATGTTAATTTTAGGAAGTTACCTCTTAAAAGAAAATTAGAAATTCCTAATTATGGAAACTTCCAAGAAAAGTAGATTATAAGTTTAAGAGCCTTATTTGTTCTAGGTAAATTATAGAATTAAACTAAAGTCTACAAGGGTATATTATTAATATAATATTCCTGGTGAGGGATATATCGCTACAAGATCCTTAAGGAATTTAGAAGTAATATTTTTAAACTAAGACAAGTACATAAAAATGTTAAAGTGAATTTCTTATAATTTAAAGAAAACTTATAGTTTTATAAGAAAAATACTTCTAGGCAAAGTATAGTATTTTTATGAAATCTTACTTGCTTACTTATATTAAAGAAATAGGAAATAAAGTTATAAGAGATTATTTTAGTAAGGGTTTTATGGAATAATAAGGATATTACAAAACCAAAATAATAATGAAGGAATATTATTATTTTAAATAACTTTCTAAATTATTACAATAATAATTTAGAATTCCGCTTCTCTTATAAAAGTATTATAAGAGAGAAACCGAGTTAAGAAGAATCCGTTTTTATAAGCCGTTCGTAAATTCCGTGTCGATAGGTCGGAATCCTCGTTCATAGTCGTGAACCACATAGTTCCGTCAAAGCTCAAGGCAAGTGGAATTTCCCCTTGTGTCCTTTTATATTCATCTACATGATAGTTCTCGATGTTGGGAACAAATTGTATGCTTAAATAAAAAATGAACCTAGGAAATATCGATTGCTAGAAATAACGACTATTGTTAGCATAGATCGCTTTATATATATTCCTTGTTAGGATTATTTATGCTAGTGTGGTTATTATCTTGATTGTTTACAGTGTCGCTCAGAGATCAACGTCGAACTAGTAAGGGGCGCGGAATAGCCGACGCCTCTATATCACCTTACTAAGTCGTAAGTGCCTACGCGTTTGAAGTACGACTTTCGGGATCATGATCTCCATCCGCTCCAATTGCAAGGAGGGATTAGCGCACTCCAGCTAAGTGCCGGGAGGAGTTTTTCCCTCGGGTGGCTCGGATTATCCGTGTCCCACCACTTTCTATTCAAAATCATAAATGAATTCGAACGTCTTTTTGCCACTAAAAGAAGATAAGTGCCCAATGCACAATTAAGACACCAAAACCGGACCGGTCTCAAATGATCGATCCGGCTCTCGGTCCGCACAGGGCGAGAGAAGCTTTTAACTTGTATAAATTAACAACGTTCCCAACATACTTTCTACTCCAAAGAAGTCTACAATCTAGTAGCTCTTCTGTCGCTTATCGAGTTATCTTCGCTTAAGATATACCCTCCTTCGTACTTTTAAGCCCCACATATATAGCCTCATCGTAAACACAACCTTACTATATCATTCGATAAGACTTGAAATTACCGAAATACCCTCGGGAAGTTCCATTCCCACTTGCTTAGTCTCTTAGACTAATTCTTCTTTTCCGCATGTTTGCCTGGCATTCTCTCGCCCCTCGCGAATTATGTCAGATTTTAGGAATCCCACAAGGCATGAAGTGAAGTGAAGACGAAGGAAGAACAAGGATTTTCAAGATGTACCTTTCTATCATTTTGCTTTAGTTTCATTACGTTTCAAGGACAAGCAGGTTTTGCATTTCAATTTCGAACAACTTTATGTTTGAAAACAATGTAAGATGTTTTGTAATCTGAGAAGGATTCTGAGAAGGATCATTCAATGGTCCCTTCCGAAAACCCCTCTGAAAAGGCTGCTGAAACAGGGGAAGAAAAAGAGGACAAAGACGAGTCTGAGAAGGAAGAGGTGAACTCGCCTCCTAAGGAAACCACCGATGCTCAAGAAAAGATGGAAACTTTGCCGGTGCATCTCCGTCCAGGATGGGTTAAGCCGACAAGTCGTGGCAAGCGAAAGGCAAGGAAGCAGGTCCTCCCCTCCCCTCTGAGATTTTTCACATCTCTGAGTCAGATCGAACCCCTTCCCCTGCCTCCAAAAAGGAAAAGTCCACTCCAACAGGGACCAAGTACAGCCTTCGCTCCACCGCTTCAAAGAAACTGGTGGCTCAGAAGTCCTCTGAAGAAGAAGATCCTGAAGAAGACGAGGAGGAGATTGAGTCTGATCATGAAGAGGTCGAGGAGGAAGAAAAGAATGAATCTGGTGATGAAGGAGATGAAGAAGAGGAGGAGCTGGAGGAAGAGGTTGAAGCAGACCTCAAATCAGCCAAGGCAAAAGGGAAACTGCCAATGGAACCTGAGCCTAGTTCCAAGAAGTCTTCCAAGAAAGTCGTTGCTCCTCTGGTGATCGATGAAGAATTCTTGAAAGGGCATGACTTGGAGGAGTTCTGGGAACTTCTCAAGTTTCAAGGATGGGAGAAGATTTGTGCTTCTGGTGTCAAGGTAGATGTGTCTCTTCTTGCTCAATTCTTTGAATCCTACCAGCTTGCTGATCTTGTCACCGGTCCTATGGGATTCGCAACTGTTTGTGGAAAGGAAATATCTTTTTCTCTGGGTGATGTTGCCAAGATTTTGAAGGTTCTTAGTGAAGGTTATGGTGAGTTGCATACTTCAAGCAACTGACCAAGGAACAAAGCTCAACTGATCAAGCGTGTCATGGGAAAGGCGTCTGATGCTGGTCCTTATTCCACGAATGATTTAAGCTACACTGCAAGGATTGCGCATCAGTTTCTGATCGAGGTTGTTGTTCCTAGGATGGAGAAAAGAACAACCCTCACCATCAATGACATGATTCTGCTGGACAAGTTTCTGAGGAGGGAACGAATCAGTCTTCCGGAGATAGTGATGAGGCAAATGGCTAAGTGCACTAGGAAGAAACATGGCCTGCCTTATCCTCAATTTGTGAAGGCCATACTGAAGGAGAGAAAGGCTTACAAGCCTTCAAGTGAGGAGTTCTTTGGATTACCCCTGGATATGCGCAATATCTCAAGGATGAACTTTCAGGGTGATTCAAAGGGAACAGTTGCAAAGAAGACTGCCCAGATGGATGTTGGGAGCTCTTCGATGAGTGAAGGTGTTACTGCCAAGATGTTGTCTGAGCTTCAAAAGATTTCCTCTCAGCTGAGTATCATCATTGGTTACCTGGCTAAGAGAGACACTGACACTGCTGTTGCTGATTCCACCTACTCCGAACCATGATGTGGAACCTCTCTAGTTTCCTAGCCTATCTACCTCCAGTTTATAGTTTTTTTGCTTCTTGGATGTTAAGACTTTTATGTTTTTATATTTTCTCTGGATGTGATCCATGCGACAATTATCTATAATAATAACTATTTTTTGCCTATGAATGGTTTAAGTTTCAATTGAATTTGTTCATTTTCTCTATGTTTTTGCTTGATGATTGTTGATCTTTTGATGATGTCAAAAAGGAGAAGTTAGGAAAAATGCAGAGATGCGTTCTATCCCGGAAATACAGAGGGAACTTTGGCTGAGGGGGAATATGTTGTTAACTCTGATGAGTAGGAACAACTGTGCATCTGTTAAGGGGGAACCCTGCAGGAATTTTTTTCTGATCTATATTTCTACTGGTTTCTAAGACATGCATTTTTGTATAGGTTTGTCATCATCAAAAAGGGGAAAATTGTTGAAACAATGGTTGTTCCATGGTTTCTCTTAGTTTTGATGATAACAAACTTAGTTGATATAACTTGCTTCTATATGTAAGTGTTTCAGGAAAACAAGTACATGGTCACGAGTGACGGAACATTGTGAGGAACGATGGAGGGAACGAGTGACAGATTTAGGAAGCGCATCTCAAACGGAATGCGGCTTTCTATTAATGGCAAGTTACCAGATCTTATGCGAGCAATCTTCTACGAAGATATGACAGTTGTAGGCGGTTGCTTAAGGAGATCAAAGAGAGGATAAGATCAATCTTCACATGATCTTATCTAAAGAGATCCGATATCATTTGGTTTTGGCAAAAATCGACACGGATGAAGATCGCAAATCACAAACGATACTTTTCCTTATTGTGTGGGATTTGTTAAGTGGAATATCAGCGTAATTAGGCAAGAATTACGTGTGAGATCAGACTTAACTTATCTTATAAATAGCTAGGTTATAACTAGGGTTTAAGTGTGGTTTTCGAGTGGTTCAAGACGGCGAACTTGGAGAGAGAGCTTTTCAAGTGTACGAGTGTGTGGCTTTTTCCGGTGAAGAATCCACAAGTAAGTCAGTAGTTTACTTTGTCTTAGGTTTACGCTTAGGGTTGTAGAAGTCTAGTTAATTGAACTTCGGTTGGTGCCTTAGTTACCAGGGAACTTGACTTGCCTTGTAATCGTTTGAAACTTAATAAAGGTATTCTATTGAAAATCCTCTGAGACTCAATAGAGGTTTTTTCTTTCTACGACTTGTTGGTCGGACAAAAAGTTTTCCTCTCTAAATTCTGTGTTCTTATTGTTTTCTTTCCGCTGCCCAGGGAACATTACTAATTCACTGACTTGTTACTAACACGTCACGATCCAACATCTATTTAGCAATAGCAATATGAACGAATAACCATATCTTAGGTGACGTTCATTATATTCAAGATAATCAATTGATTGAAATCATGTGTCTCAGTGTCTATCAAGTCTGCCAACAATTTCATTGTATATTTTTCTCTTGTACCGATTCTAAATCCGGGCATAAAAATCAGTTGGATTCTTCACCTGACACGGAATCCGTTTTAGTAGACTAGTAGTAGTTCCAGTGTAATTACTTTTAAACTCACTATGAGTTTAGTTTGGTGTAGCGGTTCAAAACTTTCAAACCTACTACAAGTTTGATTTTCTGCATAAAAACAAAATATAGAGATGCTATTAACTAATTAGAGTAGAAACTAGGAATTTTATACCAGTCACTACTGATCGCTTACAAATTTGTACATAAGAATTAAGAAGCCATTTCCTTCCTGTCTAGGACAATGACCGGTAGTGGGGCCAACCAAATTTGCAAATGATCATGATACACAACTTTGCAAAATCAGATTGAAGACTTCAGCTTTTTGCTAAATCTTAATAAATCCATCATATTGATGATATCGACCCATACAGCCCATTTTAGTTTGGCCCAATTTGAATGATTTAGAGGCCCAATTTTAAGATTTCATGTGTGGGTATATGCTAATTCTCGAGTAATAAAATCATATCAGCTATATTTTGGATAAATTTCTCACCATCAATATCAATATATCAATATATTGTAATTAAAGTCGAATCACTCAATCCTACGTGTCAATAATTTAACTATGTAACCTAAGCAAATTAATTTTTACATTTACTAATTTGCCCATCTAAATCTTCAAATATTACTTAGTTCTACCACATTATAATTTTCTAATACTATTTAATTAGGCCACTTTACTTATTGGTGATTTGTCATATTATACTTACCTTTTCTAATCGGAGTATCTAAAAAATATTTTTTTTATAGAATGTACTAACTCTTTAAGAAGAATGTATACAAAATCATTACTATATCTTTCTTAATTAGCTTACATCTATGTAACTTTTTAAGATCAATCAATATTAAATAATTATATTTTAAAATAAATTTAGATTAAATAATTATATAAAAGGAATAAATTTATTATTTTCTCTTCTATGCATATATATCCTTAAAATTTCATGGTTACTTTTTCTTCTTATTCAATAATTATATTTCCTTAATGAGTAATTCAATTTGTATTTTTAAATAATTATTTAGATCAATTTTTTGAAGTAATTATTAAATAATTGTATTATTAAGATCAATTTATATGAAATAATTTCATAAAACAATATCTAACATGCACGTAACTTTGTAAGATCAATATATATTACATAATTGTATTTCAAGATCAATTTATATTAAATAATTACATAAAAATAAATTTTGAATTTTTATGTAAAAATGATTGTTTCTATTTTAAATATATATATATATATATATATATATATATGTGTGTGTGTGTGTGTGTGTACATCCCTACAGTTTCAAGATTATTTTTTCTTCTCATTCACTAAATAAATATCCCAAACGTGAAAAATAATAAGATAATTTTCTAATATAAATTATTTAAGCAGTACAAATGATGACGATAAATTTTTAAGAGATTCAATAACATTTTTCATGTAGAATATCACAGCATAGTATATAGATTTATCATTATATCATGAAGCTTGATTAATCTTCATTTTATTAAATGCATAGAAATTTCAACTAGATTTATCATATAAATTTTTTTTTCAATAATGTCATCATGTAGAAATTTTTTATATAAAAAAAATTCTACTAAAATTTTTATAATACAAATTACGCAACTATTTTCTTATCATTTAATATCAATATACTGTAATTAAAGTCGAATTCATCTATCCTATTTGTCATCACCTTAACTAGGCCACAAACCGCATTTGAGCCTGAACTATACTACAATGTATCGTCGAATGAACCACTTACTCCTTCTAAGTGTTCAAATGAAAGCTCATCCCATATGATGATAATGGAGACAAACTTATAAAAGATCAACTTGGGGTAATTTAGATGACTTTTGGACATAAGTAATGTAATATCCGCGATATTCCAAGCTTTTTATAATATAATATTTATTATCAATTATTTTCTCTAACTAAAAAGGAGAATTTCTAAATATCAAATTAACTTCTACTATTTTCTTTTGAAGGAAATTATCAAGAAAATTAAAGTAGATGAAAAATTAATAAAATAACTTGAGGGGCATAGATTAATAAAGTGAGGTAAATTAATAAAAAGAGCATTAGGGCATTAGATAAAAATAAGGTCCTTTAGAAATTTAATTTATTTTCTAACATAGATTACACAAAGGCCTAAAAATCCAATTTAGAAGCTTTGTAAAAAGAATGCAAGAGCCGGGATTTGAACCCAAGACCTCTTGCAACTCACTCCACACACCCCCTCTCTATTCCGCTAGACCAAGTGAACTTTCTTGCCATTTACCCCACTCTTTTAATTTTATATCAATTCTTAAGTCTTTTTCTCCAAACAAGTCAAATTGATTTGACATGGGAGCTATGCATGTCTTCCACCTTCTCCCTTTACTTGCAAAGCCAAGTTCCCTACATCATCTTTCATCACCATCAACAAACACAACTTTGACCAATTGAAGATCATCTCCTTCTCCTCCATTTGTGCACTTCCATTGCCATGGATCACCAAGTTGCATCCCTTTGCCTATATAAAGGAGCTCCAACTCCCTCCAAACTCACACATCCATCACTCTCTCCTTCTTCTTAGCAAATTCTCTCAAGTTCTAGTTCAAAATCAGCCCCTCAAAGTTCTAGTTGTCCATTCAAAACTCCACCAAAAAGCCTCTTGTTTTTCCCCTTCCTTGTGTGCAACCGCCGGCCACCTCCTCTGCCGCCGGACCGCCAACGCGCCGCCCAGGAGCCCTCGCCGGAGCCTCCGTCCCCGCCTGGTCGTGCCGCCGCCCCATCACCGCCGGCTCCTCCCTTGCTCTCCTTCCTCAGTGTTCTATAATACAAAACACAAGAAATTAGAGTATAATCCTAAATCCTACTTTTATTTATTTAATTTATGTATTTTATAAATATTAGTCTTCTTATGATTATTAGATATAATAGTAGGGAATCAAATAAGGAATTTATGGGATATTTATATTAGGTGTAAGATCATGTTAGTTGAATGATAGAAACAATTAAAAGTTACTAAGGTAAATTAACCTTATCAAAAATATTTAAATTGTTATAGTATTTATTAAAGGCATGCTCTCTACATAATATTAAAGGAATTTTTATAAAATAAATATAGCTTATGAGGTTAGTTATTAATATTAAAAATGTCATCCTTATCAAAGGAATAAGATTTCTAGAAGATAAAAAAATTGTTGCATGTCTTAAAACTATAGAGGATATCATGTTATATGAATTAATTATAATAATGATAGGTATATTAGATAAATTCATTATTTACTAAAATATAAAGTAGCATATCACTAAGTGTAAAGAATACAATGGTATATGAATTTTTATAATGATGGTAGATATGTTAATGAATCTATTATTTAATAAAAAATATTAGTTTGACCTACCTCTAGGTGTAGAGATTTCTAAAAGATATAAGCTTTATTTAGAAATATATAAGTTGTGACAATAAGTTAATATATAATATGTTATTATATTACTAAGTTATAAAAGTTGACTTGCATGACAAGATATTGAAGAGATATGGGAAAGATGTTATAAATTGAGTTAAGATATTATAACGGCCTAGACATAAGATTTATTATAATAATAAAATGGTAGAGAAACCTTATAAAAGTATTATTGTTTCAAAACTTGTGATCATGGACTATAGTTTGACTTTAGATATTGATTTTTATGAAAGAATAATATTATTAAATATTTATAGTCATCATGTGAGAAAGATATTAATTTAATAATCTCTAAGTATAAAGAATTATTGCAAGACATAAGTTCTAGGTTAAAATAAGAAGTATGATCATATAATGAGTTTATGATATTATATAGCATAAGGTTGACTTGCATGGAAAGAAACCATATAGATATAGAAAAGATAGTATTTTATAACCTACAAATATTATAATAATGGACTATGATTATGAAGTAGGATATTTATAAGCCATGATTATATTTTATAAGCCATGACCCTATTTTATAAAACTATGATCATAGATATTGTATAAGTCATATAATGTGAAAAGAACTAGAGGAATAAAATAAATAAGATTAATTTAATACATGTTAATTTTAGGAAGTTACCTCTTAAAAGAAAATTAGAAATTCCTAATTATGGAAACTTCCAAGAAAAGTAGATTATAAGTTTAAGAGCCTTATTTGTTCTAGGTAAATTATAGAATTAAACAAAAGTCTACAAGGGTATATTATTAATATAATATTCCTGGTGAGGGATATATCGCTACAAGATCCTTAAGG
Organism: Fallopia convolvulus; assembly: GCA_964016875.1. Classification (NCBI taxonomy): domain Eukaryota; kingdom Viridiplantae; phylum Streptophyta; class Magnoliopsida; order Caryophyllales; family Polygonaceae; genus Fallopia; species Fallopia convolvulus. The sequence continues at coordinate 18,243,596 of OZ024734.1, read as the reverse complement.
AATTTAGAAGTAATATTTTTAAACTAAGACAAGTACATAAAAATGTTAAAGTGAATTTCTTATAATTTAAAGAAAACTTATAGTTTTATAAGAAAAATACTTCTAGGCAAAGTATAGTATTTTTATGAAATCTTACTTGCTTACTTATATTAAAGAAATAGGAAATAAAGTTATAAGAGATTATTTTAGTAAGGGTTTTATGGAATAATAAGGATATTACAAAACCAAAATAATAATGAAGGAATATTATTATTTTAAATAACTTTCTAAATTATTACAATAATAATTTAGAATTCCGCTTCTCTTATAAAAGTATTATAAGAGAGAAACCGAGTTAAGAAGAATCCGTTTTTATAAGCCGTTCGTAAATTCCGTGTCGATAGGTCGGAATCCTCGTTCATAGTCGTGAACCACATAGTTCCGTCAAAGCTCAAGGCAAGTGGAATTTCCCCTTGTGTCCTTTTATATTCATCTACATGATAGTTCTCGATGTTGGGAACAAATTGTATGCTTAAATAAAAAATGAACCTAGGAAATATCGATTGCTAGAAATAACGACTATTGTTAGCATAGATCGCTTTATATATATTCCTTGTTAGGATTATTTATGCTAGTGTGGTTATTATCTTGATTGTTTACAGTGTCGCTCAGAGATCAACGTCGAACTAGTAAGGGGCGCGGAATAGCCGACGCCTCTATATCACCTTACTAAGTCGTAAGTGCCTACGCGTTTGAAGTACGACTTTCGGGATCATGATCTCCATCCGCTCCAATTGCAAGGAGGGATTAGCGCACTCCAGCTAAGTGCCGGGAGGAGTTTTTCCCTCGGGTGGCTCGGATTATCCGTGTCCCACCACTTTCTATTCAAAATCATAAATGAATTCGAACGTCTTTTTGCCACTAAAAGAAGATAAGTGCCCAATGCACAATTAAGACACCAAAACCGGACCGGTCTCAAATGATCGATCCGGCTCTCGGTCCGCACAGGGCGAGAGAAGCTTTTAACTTGTATAAATTAACAACGTTCCCAACATACTTTCTACTCCAAAGAAGTCTACAATCTAGTAGCTCTTCTGTCGCTTATCGAGTTATCTTCGCTTAAGATATACCCTCCTTCGTACTTTTAAGCCCCACATATATAGCCTCATCGTAAACACAACCTTACTATATCATTCGATAAGACTTGAAATTACCGAAATACCCTCGGGAAGTTCCATTCCCACTTGCTTAGTCTCTTAGACTAATTCTTCTTTTCCGCATGTTTGCCTGGCATTCTCTCGCCCCTCGCGAATTATGTCAGATTTTAGGAATCCCACAAGGCATGAAGTGAAGTGAAGACGAAGGAAGAACAAGGATTTTCAAGATGTACCTTTCTATCATTTTGCTTTAGTTTCATTACGTTTCAAGGACAAGCAGGTTTTGCATTTCAATTTCGAACAACTTTATGTTTGAAAACAATGTAAGATGTTTTGTAATCTGAGAAGGATTCTGAGAAGGATCATTCAATGGTCCCTTCCGAAAACCCCTCTGAAAAGGCTGCTGAAACAGGGGAAGAAAAAGAGGACAAAGACGAGTCTGAGAAGGAAGAGGTGAACTCGCCTCCTAAGGAAACCACCGATGCTCAAGAAAAGATGGAAACTTTGCCGGTGCATCTCCGTCCAGGATGGGTTAAGCCGACAAGTCGTGGCAAGCGAAAGGCAAGGAAGCAGGTCCTCCCCTCCCCTCTGAGATTTTTCACATCTCTGAGTCAGATCGAACCCCTTCCCCTGCCTCCAAAAAGGAAAAGTCCACTCCAACAGGGACCAAGTACAGCCTTCGCTCCACCGCTTCAAAGAAACTGGTGGCTCAGAAGTCCTCTGAAGAAGAAGATCCTGAAGAAGACGAGGAGGAGATTGAGTCTGATCATGAAGAGGTCGAGGAGGAAGAAAAGAATGAATCTGGTGATGAAGGAGATGAAGAAGAGGAGGAGCTGGAGGAAGAGGTTGAAGCAGACCTCAAATCAGCCAAGGCAAAAGGGAAACTGCCAATGGAACCTGAGCCTAGTTCCAAGAAGTCTTCCAAGAAAGTCGTTGCTCCTCTGGTGATCGATGAAGAATTCTTGAAAGGGCATGACTTGGAGGAGTTCTGGGAACTTCTCAAGTTTCAAGGATGGGAGAAGATTTGTGCTTCTGGTGTCAAGGTAGATGTGTCTCTTCTTGCTCAATTCTTTGAATCCTACCAGCTTGCTGATCTTGTCACCGGTCCTATGGGATTCGCAACTGTTTGTGGAAAGGAAATATCTTTTTCTCTGGGTGATGTTGCCAAGATTTTGAAGGTTCTTAGTGAAGGTTATGGTGAGTTGCATACTTCAAGCAACTGACCAAGGAACAAAGCTCAACTGATCAAGCGTGTCATGGGAAAGGCGTCTGATGCTGGTCCTTATTCCACGAATGATTTAAGCTACACTGCAAGGATTGCGCATCAGTTTCTGATCGAGGTTGTTGTTCCTAGGATGGAGAAAAGAACAACCCTCACCATCAATGACATGATTCTGCTGGACAAGTTTCTGAGGAGGGAACGAATCAGTCTTCCGGAGATAGTGATGAGGCAAATGGCTAAGTGCACTAGGAAGAAACATGGCCTGCCTTATCCTCAATTTGTGAAGGCCATACTGAAGGAGAGAAAGGCTTACAAGCCTTCAAGTGAGGAGTTCTTTGGATTACCCCTGGATATGCGCAATATCTCAAGGATGAACTTTCAGGGTGATTCAAAGGGAACAGTTGCAAAGAAGACTGCCCAGATGGATGTTGGGAGCTCTTCGATGAGTGAAGGTGTTACTGCCAAGATGTTGTCTGAGCTTCAAAAGATTTCCTCTCAGCTGAGTATCATCATTGGTTACCTGGCTAAGAGAGACACTGACACTGCTGTTGCTGATTCCACCTACTCCGAACCATGATGTGGAACCTCTCTAGTTTCCTAGCCTATCTACCTCCAGTTTATAGTTTTTTTGCTTCTTGGATGTTAAGACTTTTATGTTTTTATATTTTCTCTGGATGTGATCCATGCGACAATTATCTATAATAATAACTATTTTTTGCCTATGAATGGTTTAAGTTTCAATTGAATTTGTTCATTTTCTCTATGTTTTTGCTTGATGATTGTTGATCTTTTGATGATGTCAAAAAGGAGAAGTTAGGAAAAATGCAGAGATGCGTTCTATCCCGGAAATACAGAGGGAACTTTGGCTGAGGGGGAATATGTTGTTAACTCTGATGAGTAGGAACAACTGTGCATCTGTTAAGGGGGAACCCTGCAGGAATTTTTTTCTGATCTATATTTCTACTGGTTTCTAAGACATGCATTTTTGTATAGGTTTGTCATCATCAAAAAGGGGAAAATTGTTGAAACAATGGTTGTTCCATGGTTTCTCTTAGTTTTGATGATAACAAACTTAGTTGATATAACTTGCTTCTATATGTAAGTGTTTCAGGAAAACAAGTACATGGTCACGAGTGACGGAACATTGTGAGGAACGATGGAGGGAACGAGTGACAGATTTAGGAAGCGCATCTCAAACGGAATGCGGCTTTCTATTAATGGCAAGTTACCAGATCTTATGCGAGCAATCTTCTACGAAGATATGACAGTTGTAGGCGGTTGCTTAAGGAGATCAAAGAGAGGATAAGATCAATCTTCACATGATCTTATCTAAAGAGATCCGATATCATTTGGTTTTGGCAAAAATCGACACGGATGAAGATCGCAAATCACAAACGATACTTTTCCTTATTGTGTGGGATTTGTTAAGTGGAATATCAGCGTAATTAGGCAAGAATTACGTGTGAGATCAGACTTAACTTATCTTATAAATAGCTAGGTTATAACTAGGGTTTAAGTGTGGTTTTCGAGTGGTTCAAGACGGCGAACTTGGAGAGAGAGCTTTTCAAGTGTACGAGTGTGTGGCTTTTTCCGGTGAAGAATCCACAAGTAAGTCAGTAGTTTACTTTGTCTTAGGTTTACGCTTAGGGTTGTAGAAGTCTAGTTAATTGAACTTCGGTTGGTGCCTTAGTTACCAGGGAACTTGACTTGCCTTGTAATCGTTTGAAACTTAATAAAGGTATTCTATTGAAAATCCTCTGAGACTCAATAGAGGTTTTTTCTTTCTACGACTTGTTGGTCGGACAAAAAGTTTTCCTCTCTAAATTCTGTGTTCTTATTGTTTTCTTTCCGCTGCCCAGGGAACTTACTAATTCACTGACTTGTTACTAACACGTCACGATCCAACATCTATTTAGCAATAGCAATATGAACGAATAACCATATCTTAGGTGACGTTCATTATATTCAAGATAATCAATTGATTGAAATCATGTGTCTCAGTGTCTATCAAGTCTGCCAACAATTTCATTGTATATTTTTCTCTTGTACCGATTCTAAATCCGGGCATAAAAATCAGTTGGATTCTTCACCTGACACGGAATCCGTTTTAGTAGACTAGTAGTAGTTCCAGTGTAATTACTTTTAAACTCACTATGAGTTTAGTTTGGTGTAGCGGTTCAAAACTTTCAAACCTACTACAAGTTTGATTTTCTGCATAAAAACAAAATATAGAGATGCTATTAACTAATTAGAGTAGAAACTAGGAATTTTATACCAGTCACTACTGATCGCTTACAAATTTGTACATAAGAATTAAGAAGCCATTTCCTTCCTGTCTAGGACAATGACCGGTAGTGGGGCCAACCAAATTTGCAAATGATCATGATACACAACTTTGCAAAATCAGATTGAAGACTTCAGCTTTTTGCTAAATCCTAATAAATCCATCATATTGATGATATCGACCCATACAGCCCATTTTAGTTTGGCCCAATTTGAATGATTTAGAGGCCCAATTTTAAGATTTCATGTGTGGGTATATGCTAATTCTCGAGTAATAAAATCATATCAGCTATATTTTGGATAAATTTCTCACCATCAATATCAATATATCAATATATTGTAATTAAAGTCGAATCACTCAATCCTACGTGTCAATAATTTAACTATGTGTAACCTAAGCAAATTAATTTTTACATTTACTAATTTGCCCATCTAAATCTTCAAATATTACTTAGTTCTACCACATTATAATTTTCTAATACTATTTAATTAGGCCACTTTACTTATTGGTGATTTGTCATATTATACTTACCTTTTCTAATCGGAGTATCTAAAAAATATTTTTTTTATAGAATGTACTAACTCTTTAAGAAGAATGTATACAAAATCATTACTATATCTTTCTTAATTAGCTTACATCTATGTAACTTTTTAAGATCAATCAATATTAAATAATTATATTTTAAAATAAATTTAGATTAAATAATTATATAAAAGGAATAAATTTATTATTTTCTCTTCTATGCATATATATCCTTAAAATTTCATGGTTACTTTTTCTTCTTATTCAATAATTATATTTCCTTAATGAGTAATTCAATTTGTATTTTTAAATAATTATTTAGATCAATTTTTTGAAGTAATTATTAAATAATTGTATTATTAAGATCAATTTATATGAAATAATTTCATAAAACAATATCTAACATGCACGTAACTTTGTAAGATCAATATATATTACATAATTGTATTTCAAGATCAATTTATATTAAATAATTACATAAAAATAAAATTTGAATTTTTATGTAAAAAGGATTGTTTCTATTTTAAATATATATATATATGTGTGTGTGTGTGTGTGTGTGTACATCCCTACAGTTTCAAGATTATTTTTTCTTCTCATTCACTAAATAAATATCCCAAACGTGAAAAATAATAAGATAATTTTCTAATATAAATTATTTAAGCAGTACAAATGATGACGATAAAATTTTAAGAGATTCAATAACATTTTTCATGTAGAATATCACAGCATAGTATATAGATTTATCATTATATCATGAAGCTTGATTAATCTTCATTTTATTAAATGCATAGAAATTTCAACTAGATTTATCATATAAATTTTTTTTTCAATAATGTCATCATGTAGAAATTTTTTATATAAAAAAAATTCTACTAAAATTTTTATAATACAAATTACGCAACTATTTTCTTATCATTTAATATCAATATACTGTAATTAAAGTCGAATTCATCTATCCTATTTGTCATCACCTTAACTAGGCCACAAACCGCATTTGAGCCTGAACTATACTACAATGTATCGTCGAATGAACCACTTACTCCTTCTAAGTGTTCAAATGAAAGCTCATCCCATATGATGATAATGGAGACAAACTTATAAAAGATCAACTTGGGGTAATTTAGATGACTTTTGGACATAAGTAATGTAATATCCGCGATATTCCAAGCTTTTTATAATATAATATTTATTATCAATTATTTTCTCTAACTAAAAAGGAGAATTTCTAAATATCAAATTAACTTCTACTATTTTCTTTTGAAGGAAATTATCAAGAAAATTAAAGTAGATGAAAAATTAATAAAATAACTTGAGGGGCATAGATTAATAAAGTGAGGTAAATTAATAAAAAGAGCATTAGGTAAAAATAAGGTCCTTTAGAAATTTAATTTATTTTCTAACATAGATTACACAAAGGCCTAAAAATCCAATTTAGAAGCTTTGTAAAAAGAATGCAAGAGCCGGGATTTGAACCCAAGACCTCTTGCAACTCACTCCACACACCCCCTCTCTATTCCGCTAGACCAAGTGAACTTTCTTGCCATTTACCCCACTCTTTTAATTTTATATCAATTCTTAAGTCTTTTTCTCCAAACAAGTCAAATTGATTTGACATGGGAGCTATGCATGTCTTCCACCTTCTCCCTTTACTTGCAAAGCCAAGTTCCCTACATCATCTTTCATCACCATCAACAAACACAACTTTGACCAATTGAAGATCATCTCCTTCTCCTCCATTTGTGCACTTCCATTGCCATGGATCACCAAGTTGCATCCCTTTGCCTATATAAAGGAGCTCCAACTCCCTCCAAACTCACACATCCATCACTCTCTCCTTCTTCTTAGCAAATTCTCTCAAGTTCTAGTTCAAAATCAGCCCCTCAAAGTTCTAGTTGTCCATTCAAAACTCCACCAAAAAGCCTCTTGTTTTTCCCCTTCCTTGTGTGCAACCGCCAGCCACCTCCTCTGCCGCCGGACCGCCAGCGCGCCGCCCAGGAGCCCTCGCCGGAGCCTCCGTCCCCGCCTGGTCGTGCCGCCGCCCCATCACCGCCGGCTCCTCCCTTGCTCTCCTTCCTCAGTGTTCTATAATACAAAACACAAGAAATTAGAGTATAATCCTAAATCCTACTTTTATTTATTTAATTTATGTATTTTATAAATATTAGTCTTTTTATGATTATTAGATATAATAGTAGGGAATCAAATAAGGAATTTATGGGATATTTATATTAGGTGTAAGATCATGTTAGTTGAATGATAGAAACAATTAAAAGTTACTAAGGTAAATTAACCTTATCAAAAATATTTAAATTGTTATAGTATTTATTAAAGGCATGCTCTCTACATAATATTAAAGGAATTTTTATAAAATAAATATAGCTTATGAGGTTAGTTATTAATATTAAAAATGTCATCCTTATCAAAGGAATAAGATTTCTAGAAGATAAAAAAATTGTTGCATGTCTTAAAACTATAGAGGATATCATGTTATATGAATTAATTATAATAATGATAGGTATATTAGATAAATTCATTATTTACTAAAATATAAAGTAGCATATCACTAAGTGTAAAGAATACAATGGTATATGAATTTTTATAATGATGGTAGATATGTTAATGAATCTATTATTTAATAAAAAATATTAGTTTGACCTACCTCTAGGTGTAGAGATTTCTAAAAGATATAAGCTTTATTTAGAAATATATAAGTTGTGACAATAAGTTAATATATAATATGTTATTATATTACTAAGTTATAAAAGTTGACTTGCATGACAAGATATTGAAGAGATATGGGAAAGATGTTATAAATTGAGTTAAGATATTATAACGGCCTAGACATAAGATTTATTATAATAATAAAATGGTAGAGAAACCTTATAAAAGTATTATTGTTTCAAAACTTGTGATCATGGACTATAGTTTGACTTTAGATATTGATTTTTATGAAAGAATAATATTATTAAATATTTATAGTCATCATGTGAGAAAGATATTAATTTAATAATCTCTAAGTATAAAGAATTATTGCAAGACATAAGTTCTAGGTTAAAATAAGAAGTATGATCATATAATGAGTTTATGATATTATATAGCATAAGGTTGACTTGCATGGAAAGAAACCATATAGATATAGAAAAGATAGTATTTTATAACCTACAAATATTATAATAATGGACTATGATTATGAAGTAGAATATTTATAAGCCATGATTATATTTTATAAGCCATGACCCTATTTTATAAGACTATGATCATAGATATTGTATAAGTCATATAATGTGAAAAGAACTAGAGGAATAAAATAAATAAGATTAATTTAATACATGTTAATTTTAGGAAGTTACCTCTTAAAAGAAAATTAGAAATTCCTAATTATGGAAACTTCCAAGAAAAGTAGATTATAAGTTTAAGAGCCTTATTTGTTCTAGGTAAATTATAGAATTAAACAAAAGTCTACAAGGGTATATTATTAATATAATATTCCTGGTGAGGGATATATCGCTACAAGATCCTTAAGGAATTTAGAAGTAATATTTTTAAACTAAGACAAGTACATAAAAATGTTAAAGTGAATTTCTTATAATTTAAAGAAAACTTATAGTTTTATAAGAAAAATACTTCTAGGCAAAGTATAGTATTTTTATGAAATCTTACTTGCTTACTTATATTAAAGAAATAGGAAATAAAGTTATAAGAGATTATTTTAGTAAGGGTTTTATGGAATAATAAGGATATTACAAAACCAAAATAATAATGAAGGAATATTATTATTTTAAATAACTTTCTAAATTATTACAATAATAATTTAGAATTCCGCTTCTCTTATAAAAGTATTATAAGAGAGAAACCGAGTTAAGAAGAATCCGTTTTTATAAGCCGTTCGTAAATTCCGTGTCGATAGGTCGGAATCCTCGTTCATAGTCGTGAACCACATAGTTCCGTCAAAGCTCAAGGCAAGTGGAATTTCCCCTTGTGTCCTTTTATATTCATCTACATGATAGTTCTCGATGTTGGGAACAAATTGTATGCTTAAATAAAAAATGAACCTAGGAAATATCGATTGCTAGAAATAACGACTATTGTTAGCATAGATCGCTTTATATATATTCCTTGTTAGGATTATTTATGCTAGTGTGGTTATTATCTTGATTGTTTACAGTGTCGCTCAGAGATCAACGTCGAACTAGTAAGGGGCGCGGAATAGCCGACGCCTCTATATCACCTTACTAAGTCGTAAGTGCCTACGCGTTTGAAGTACGACTTTCGGGATCATGATCTCCATCCGCTCCAATTGCAAGGAGGGATTAGCGCACTCCAGCTAAGTGCCGGGAGGAGTTTTTCCCTCGGGTGGCTCGGATTATCCGTGTCCCACCACTTTCTATTCAAAATCATAAATGAATTCGAACGTCTTTTTGCCACTAAAAGAAGATAAGTGCCCAATGCACAATTAAGACACCAAAACCGGACCGGTCTCAAATGATCGATCCGGCTCTCGGTCCGCACAGGGCGAGAGAAGCTTTTAACTTGTATAAATTAACAACGTTCCCAACATACTTTCTACTCCAAAGAAGTCTACAATCTAGTAGCTCTTCTGTCGCTTATCGAGTTATCTTCGCTTAAGATATACCCTCCTTCGTACTTTTAAGCCCCACATATATAGCCTCATCGTAAACACAACCTTACTATATCATTCGATAAGACTTGAAATTACCGAAATACCCTCGGGAAGTTCCATTCCCACTTGCTTAGTCTCTTAGACTAATTCTTCTTTTCCGCATGTTTGCCTGGCATTCTCTCGCCCCTCGCGAATTATGTCAGATTTTAGGAATCCCACAAGGCATGAAGTGAAGTGAAGACGAAGGAAGAACAAGGATTTTCAAGATGTACCTTTCTATCATTTTGCTTTAGTTTCATTACGTTTCAAGGACAAGCAGGTTTTGCATTTAAATTTCGAACAACTTTATGTTTGAAAACAATGTAAGATGTTTTGTAAGAACCAAGTCTCCCTCGGGAGCACCTTTCCTCATTATGTATTAGGTTTTTATTTCGCATTTTAATTGTTCTATATCATTCTAAAAGCCTTGGGTGACTTTGGACGGTAAAGTCCGAGCCCACTGGCGGTAATACCCAATGTTGTAAAATAGGAGTGTTACAAGTAAGCAGGTAGAAATAAAAGGCGAATAACATCTCATTAAACTCAATCAAAGTTAGATGAGGTAGATAATAGGCAAGTAACAACTTACCAAGCTTAACCTAAATTTAATAAGATAGATTATATTATACTTATTATAGATTGGTAGTAATTAAATTGCTAAGCCTAACTCAAGATAAATAAAGTAGATAATGAGTCCAAGGCTAGAAGCGTTTTGGACCATGTTAAAAGTTCATGGGTTATGTAGATTGAGGATATATGGGAAACCGTTTCCACACATCAATACCCTTGAAAATTCGGTGGGTAAATCCACATAGGATTGTTTCTGCCACAAGAATATAGTCAGAAAAATCGTTTTATAAATTGTAAAATTAACATATTTGGTAGTACTTTTTCAATTGTATTTTTGAAGTAACAATATTTTATTAATTAAAAGTCATATAATTATAGCAGTAAAAATATTTGGTAGTACTTTTCCAAATTAAAGGCATTTTATAAATTGTAAAAATAACATGTGGTGTATTATTCGCGTATTAGAGAACAAACCTCAACAACGCGAGTAACATAAGCGAATTTACTCAAAAACAAATCAGAGATTGGAAACTCGCAGGAACACCCGATAATACAGAATCCCGGGATATCAAGGTGTGCGAAAAAATATGAAGAAAACGCGCTAAATGGGTAAAACCCAAGAAAGATTACGTTAAACTTAATTTTGATGGTGTTGTATGTGCAGATGGTGTTGCCTCGTTCGGGTTCATTCTCAAGGACTCTGTTGGCTCCCCTATTTCTTTTGACGGAGGACTGATCGGTCGGCAGTCTATGTTGATCTACGAGACCATCGCCTTACGTCGGGGACTTCTCGAAGCCATTCGACGTGGATTTCCCAAGATTCAGATTGAAGGCGATAATGTTCAGCTGGTCAAGGCCGTACTTGGTGACTGGCGCTGCCCGTGGAAGTTTGAGCTGTTGCATTCGGACATCCATTGCTTGTTAGCCCACTTCCAGGATTGGAGTATCTCTCATGTCTATCGGGAGTGCAATTCTGCGGCGGACTACATCGCTGGTTCTTTCAGACGTGTCTCCTCCTTCCCACTCGCAGATGATCCGGGGTTGTTGACCCGCATCCGTCAGGATGCTCTATGGCGACCACTAGCCCACTAGTGATTCCCCTAACACCTTTCCTTATAAAAAAATCGCGTATTAGAGAAAGCCTTAACCTATAACTTTTCTTTGCGTATGTAAAAGCCAAATCTCACTAGTATATTTTAATTTTTCATTATTTTCACTAGGGGTGGGCACGGTTGGTTAACTAGAGTTTTAGTTAACCGTACATCAGTTAATCGGAACTTCGGTTAGTAAATTCCAATAACCATAACCGTACCGTTCGTTATCGGTTAACCGTGAAATTCGGTACGGTTTATCAGTTAACCAATTTGTTTTAATTTTTTTAATACAAAATCAGCCAAAACATAAGTCAATCGTGTAACAATCTACACATACCCTAAAGGCATGAATGCTCCTTTGAGCTAGCCCTCGTTAATCAATATATATATATATATATATATATCTTCTAAACCTAAAGTACTTTTGGGCAGATTCGTCATTATGAATTTATATTCCAGTCACCCTATTTTTAATAATGAATTATATATTAGGTAATTCACTCACCTTATTTTTAATAATAATTTTTTTTATCAATTTGGAATGAAATTGGATAGATTTTTATCCAATCCATTATATATAGCAATATTTAATTATCAATTTGGTATGAGATTGAATAAACTTTTATCTAAAGGAAAGAATTTTCAATTTTATTATATGTTATTCACTCATTCACCTTATTTAATAACTTTATATAATCATACACATTATCTAATAATAAACTTTTTATCAATTTTATACGAGATTCCATCATGCACATGTTTAATGAAAAAATTTCCATTTTTTTTTGATAAGGAAAGAAATTAGGGTGACTACTAACAAACTAGTGGTCGACCTAGAGCATCATGGCGGATGAGGGTAAGGAAGCTCGGATCAGCTGCAAGTGGGACGAAGGAGACACACCTAAACGATCCAGCGATGAAGTCCGCCGCAGAATTGCACTCCCGCACAACGTGAGAAATGCTCCAATCCTGGGAACGAGCCAACAAGCAATGGATGTCCACATGTAGCAACTCAATCTCCCACTGCACTAACTCACCTTATTTAATATTTTTAATTTGGAATGAGATTGGATAAATTATCTTCTACCCATAAATCAATATGAAATTCATTAAATAATATAGACAAAAATTACTTTTATATCATAACTATAACCTAAAGCGGAGGTTAAAAATATTATTAAATGACACATGTCACTTTTATATTGGACCACACCACCCTTTTATTTTTAAAAATATTTTTTTATTTTGGGATATGATAAATTCTTATCCATATTTTTAGAATATGTGATAGAAAATTTTATTATTAAACAATCTTTTATTTTTGGATATGATAGATAGGAAGATCATTAAGATATTTTTTATGCTATCGTACAAATTCTAGAATATTACTATAACACTGTATATTACTAGCAATCTCCTTGCCAATTTATTCCAATCATTTGTTACCTTATATGAAAAGATCTTGATTAGTTATATGATAATTGTCTTATCTTTTTACGCAGATCATAACAAAAAAATTTATATTTAAGCATTTACATAATTATTTTTCTCGGATAATAAATATATTTGAAAATATTTTATTATTAATTTTTTATCTAATAAAAACTCGTACAAGGTACGGGAATACATACTAGTAATAGTTCTACGTATATGCTCCTACGATATCTATATAGGGTTAATTAAGGTCAAATAATTTTTTTTTATCAAAATATGAGTTATTTGTATGTTTTTTTATTAATGATGTCCTTACTCCTTAACATGCCAAGAAAATCATTCATATATTTTTTAATTATGGATTTTTTATGTTAAATTTCTATCCATAAGAATGACAAATATTAAATATAAATTTAATATTTCCATTACCCTATTTTTTAATTTAATATCTCATAATAATTAAATTAATTAAATATCTCTAAAAAAAGTAATTTAATATTCATGTTACCAAACCTAATTAACAAATATTCTAAATTTTTATAAATTATTCTTCATCCCACTTTCTTCATTTCAAGTTTGGATTGAGTACAAACTTAGATTGTTAAAATTTACGAGCCAATTGGGTATGGTCATTGTAGGTTTGTTTTTTTGTATGGTCAGGTTGATCAAACGGGTCAAATAGTGACGATTTATTTAAAATTATTATAATATTATATAATACTTAATTTTGTATCTTTTAAAAAAATTCATGTTCATTTTCATTCTAATTTAAAATTTTGTGCTTGTGTTATTAAGCCAATAATATTAGCTCATATTTTTTTATATTCCTAATCAAATCCGTAAATTACTTTATTCAAAAATCTTATATAACCTAAAAAAGTCATTATAATGAACTTATAATTTTCTTAATTTAATTTATTTTTTATTTTTATATCTAATAATCTATATATTATTTAAAATAATAGTTAAATATTTATTTAGAAAAGCCCCTGCGCAAGGCACATGTCCTAAACTAGTTATTAGATTATAGGAGCTTTTATAAAAATGAATTGTGGTACAGGAAGGTGCCAACATGTAGTGAAGGAGATGAAAAAATGAATTATAACGCGAAAAAGAGTCCTGTCACCCGTGCGAATGGTCGCGTGTGTGGGAAATAAGAATAAATCTCGATCGTTCATTCGAAAAAATCAACGTCCCTGATTAAACATTCAGCAAAAAAAATAAAATACGGCACAAGCGAATTTTTCCCGTATTTTTCGTGTATTTTTCAATAAAATACGACACAGACGAATTTTTCCCGAATTATTCACGAATTTTTTGAAAAATACGTTTTTATGAGACGCGCCCAGTTTGGTCATCAGAAATAGCAATATGTTCATCAATATTCACCAATTGTTCATCAATACTAACTAATTGTGCATTGAGTTTTTAATAACATTGTTCATTGATTTCGAACTTTTTAAATTTTTAAATTTATTTCTTAACCTTATTTATGTGTAGGAATACAATATTATGTAGTTTTTTATGCACATATAATTAGTTTTGATATACCCATATTTGTTCATTGATATACTCGTATTTTTTCATTGATATACCCATGGTATACCAGTATTTGTTCATTAGTATACTTCTTTTTTGTTCATTGGTATACCATTATTTGTTCATTGATATACCCTATTTGTTCATGGATATACCTTTATTTGTTCATTATTATACCTTTATTTGTGAATTGAAATAAACTTATGTGTTATGTGTCAAGGCTATCAACTTGTACATTTAGGACTATTAATACCATCGATCAACTTGTACATTTAAGACTATCTATTTTTGCATTTTTGCATTTATTTTGTGCTTTAAGGCTATCTTGAATTCAAAGTATAATACGAATGAAGTGCTTTAAGGCTAATTTGTCAATACGAATGAAGTGCTCAATATAGTACCAAATTAAGATAAGTTTGATGTAGAAACTTGAATGCAAAAGATAATAGATAAAGAATTTGACTTTGCAATAATATGGTGTATGCTAAGAGAACGAGATAGCAACAAATCGAAGAGGAGTGCTTGTGCCTTATTTAGCTATAAAAAAATTGATATTATTAATGAAAAAATATGCATATATCAATGAACAAATTGAGGTTACTAATGAACAAATATGCATCTAGTAATGAACAATTATATGAAAAAGGCAATGAACAAATATGCGTAAACCAGTGAACATATTGATGTTACTAATGAACAAATATGCACAAACCGATGAACAAATATGCCAAAACCAATGAATAAATATTTTCGTTTTTTATGAACAAAATCACAATGTTGATGAACATATTGCATGTAATTTTGATACACATTTGTTCATTTTTTATGTACAAACAATAGATTTTTGATGCACAAGCAATAGTTTATTTATGCACAAAATCATAGTTTTGATGAACAAATCCACATTATTGATGAACAAATCCACAATATTGATGAACAATCTGGGCGCGTGTCCTATTTCCGTTTTTTTTTCAAAAATATGCGAATAATTCAACCGTGCAGTTTGTTTCCCCCTTTTAAGTGAAATGATCAGCGCCTTTGATTTTTCTTGATCCAACGGCTCTTGTTCTTTCTTATTTTGCACATGAGCGCCATTCGCACGTGAACCTGACCCTTATAATGCATCTAATTAATAAATCGTTACTGTTAAACGAACAGACCTCAAATCCCACAAAAAGTAAAAGAGGCACAATTTAAACAAGTTGATCAAATAATCAAACATGAAAAAGAAAATCAGCTAGGTAACAAACACGTATTATACCTATAGACATATTGAACAGTTCCAAGAATTCTCCTTCCAGCCTTTCACTACTGATAGGGCTGTAATCGAACCGAGCCGAGTCGAGCTTTGAGTTGCTCATGCTCGGCTCGGTTAAAAATAGACGAGCTCGAGCTCGAACGCGAGCTTAGTTCATTTGCTCGGCTCTTGTTTGAGTTTCGTTCATTTAAATGTTCATCGAACTCGAGTTTGTTCGCGAACCTCTCGTTTAGTTTTTTCGCGAGACAAATTCGTGAACAACTCGTTTGCTTGATCAATTATACAAGCAAATGAAACTAAAATTTATACTACGTGTTGGTTTTCCGTAGTTGTCTACTAATAGGGTTTGCATGCAATTGTTTTAATATGTTTGCTTTATCTTGTTGAAGGGAAGTCGATCCTTGTAGATCCAATGGATAATCAAGGCATGACGAGTAGACCCATTGAAGGGTAGTCTCGTGGGTGTAGGCCACGAAGGCAATCACCATCGACCCTTATTCATGTTAAGTAATTGACTTGGATATAAGACTACGAGTCGAACGATTAGATCGATCTTTCCTTCAACGTATATTGCCCCTATTCCATGCCAAGGGTTGTGCAATACCGTTGTGGGATAAAACATAATTAAATAAACCAATCGAGTGTTGGCGAGACACAACCATTGAAGACAAGCGTACCTTGTTCGAGTCCATCGATTCTTCTTCGATGAAGTCGTCTTCCATGGATGATTGGGGCTCGTCCTTAACTTTGACATACTGCCCACTCCATGTAACTTGAGGTTCCTTCCTTGAAGAAGAACTTCGATCCATGCCACCACACGTCCACTTGAGTACACTCTTGTGTTTTCACTCAAATCCGACAAGAAACACTAGATTCTTGTTCGTTTCTTTTCACCGATTACTTTGGGACCAAGTTCTGATTTTTCTCATGTGTTTCATGTCCAAAAAGGCCATCATTTGCCCTTTAAATAGGCGTGAGAAATTGCCCCAAAACTGCCATGGGAGGCGGTTACAATCGGTTGTACACATGTGCGGCCGAGAGTGATTTTAGGGAGGCGGTTGTAACTCCCTTCCCTCTCTCCTTGTCATCATAGAGGAGGCGTCTAGATACTCCCCCCCTTGGACTCCAAATACTAATCCAATTCAGCAAATAAAAGGCCTAACAAGAAGTCCAAAATTCCAATCTAACAGCCCATTCACACGGCCCAAATGGCAAGGCCAACAGCCCATGCCATGCGCGTGCATGTGCGGCTCACCAACCCACTAGGCGCGCCCCTTGGGCCGGCCCACCAGCCCCACCACCTAGCTAGCATAGCTAGGTGCCAAGCTAGGTCACCTAGGAGTGTCACTACCCCTTAGCTCCATGAGCTAGCTTATAGTGAGTTGAGCTGGCGTGAGCTAGTGTGAGCTAGGTTGAGCTGAATTTCTAGCTAGTTGAGCTAACTTGAGCTTCCATGAGCTACTTCCAAGCTACATGAGCTTCTTATAAAGCATGTTCAATGAGTCTTGAGCTTGTCGAAGCTCCTAGAGTTCACTCTAAGCTAGTATGAAGCTTGTAAACTTCTTTCTAGCATATTTAACTATGTGCCAAGCTAAACTCAAGCTATGGTTCTTGCTCAAAGCATCTACCAAGATTAGAGAAGCTTCCTAATTCATATTAGAACATGCAAAAAGTTATAAGACTCAATGTTCAAGCTCAAAACCATACCTTAGCCTCACAATTCATGCTCGAAGCCTCGGACACGTGCCATAGGCGCGCCGAGAGCTCCACCGCAGCCTCGCAACCGAGTCCCTAGCTCCACCGTGCCATCGCACCACCTAGGCGCGCCCTTGCAGCCTTGAGATGAACCTCAAGTTCACTCATAGGCGCGCCCCACACAATGCCGAGCCTTGAACCTCAAAACCGAGGTCCAAGCCGAGCCTCGCACTCGCGCCGTTGCACCGTGCGTCGGCACACAAGGCGCGCCCTTGCCGTGCGACGGTGCACACGAGGTTCCTAGTCTCGGTGGTGGTGTGCGATTTATCTATTGGATCTTATGATAACAACTAAACCATGGAAAGTCATATATGTCAATATACCAATCGACATTCCCAATATGACTCTAAACCTCAACATGCTCTACTAGGGAGTTGATGACTTGACACAAATCACCAACATTCCTCCCCCATTTGAGCCATGTCATCAAGACTCGAAGTTTAATAAACAAACTCTATGTATAAGTGTAAATGTCCGTAGACTTGAATTTACACCTTGTGATCATCACATTCATGCACTAAAGAATCGTGGTGCTCCTAAGGTTTGAACCACATCAACTTGTCTAAGTACACGTAGTAACTCTCACACATGAGTCTCTTACGCTTATCTTATCCTTTTGACGCTTTTATAAACAAGGCTCTTTCGTCCCATATCCTCTCACATATGTATTAGTTGAGTCATCCTTACTTACTCTAACTTGGAAGAAGCCTTATACTTCCACATATGCATAGTTGAGTTTCCTATCATGCTCCACATAAGCAACCAAAACTCATTAATGAAAACTCCGTTTCAAAACTAGGTTTCATGTGGCCTAGAGCATAAACCTTGATGGGTAATAATAATATCTAAAATATTATGAATGCTCTCCAACTCCACAACTTGGCTTTCCACATTGAATTCAGCCTACACCTTTCGATGTAGGGGAATTGGGTATCCAAATCTAAGAGTTGTAAGGATTGTTACCCCCATCCCTCGATTGAAATTAACACAAACACTTATGTCGGTCTTCTCGGAGAGAAACCAACAACCTCGATGTGCTTAACAAAAATCAAACGAGTTGACACTAAGTTATGGCATGTGCCTCATTACAAGGTTCCCTCATACTTAGATGTCACTTTCCAACTTTAGAAGTTGGAGTATCGCAAATTGCCTCTTGGAAACTCCAAGAATGCCGGCCCATCACTCAAGATTGGAATTCATGACCAATTGTGCACTTAAAGGTCTTCCAAATCTTAGTGATCCAATTTGCTTTCAAACTTTCCAACCTAGGAAGTTTCATACACATCCAATGCATTTATGCATCAACCATATCTTTGACAAATGGCCTATGTCAAGATATCCACATCTTAATATCCACTTGAGCGTCCCCAAGTCATGACACAACCAACTTATAACCATGTGTTCATAAATCCAAAGATGTCTCTCAATCATGTGTATATCCATGGAATTCTTGTTTTCCATCTCAATGTATTTCTTACCAAGATGAAGATTAAGAACAATCTAATCCACCATCATCTCTATACATTGACATCTTCATATCTAACCAATGAAGAACAAGGTTTTATCTTTTTAACCTTACAACTTGGTTTCTACCAAGTATATCATGTCATTACAATATAGATTCATTAGACACTAATCAAACACAAGTGGCTAAACTTTCTATATCTCATCATGCAAAGCACATAAAATCTTTAAAAGACTTCCTAATGACATTACTTTTCTCTTGGCCATTCAAACACAAAGTAGTCCACTTTATGTTCCTTTCATCCTAACTACCAATTCATTGGAAGTTCCCATAGGATCATCATCTTTCCATTTAGATGATTCAATTCTTCTTTCTTTAAATTTCCATTAAAGTAAACAAGAAGAATCATGCTCATATGACAATCATCTTTATCACAAGTGCTTTCACACATGCTAAGACTTGTCTTTTATCTACCATGTCATTATTTCCATTAATCTTTCAATGTTTTCTCAACCATAAGACTAATTAACCAAAGTTGTCAATTTCAAGCCTTTATGACTCTTGACACTTTCCTTGGATCCGAGGATTCAAAACATTCCTCTTAGTCTTTCCTAGACCATAACTTGTCTATTTGAAAGTCATCAAATCAGCCTTTCAAATTTCCACACAAGTTCTAACCATCCAAACCAATGACACAAACATGAGCAATCTAAACAATCATATGGAACATGTGATAGACCAAGTTTTCCCTACTTCAATCACAACATAATTTAAACCCTAAAATAGGAAAACCAAATATGACTTCAAACATGGTTTCATTGATTTAAACAAATCAAACCATTGCCTTGTGGTGGGCGCGCCCCATATGCCAATTGTGGGCACACCGACGCCATGCGTCGAGCGCTTCGTCGAAGCCTAGGCTCGGTTTCAACCAGCCTCGGCGCGCCTTGCACACCCGGTTGTGCCAAGGTGACGGCGTCACCCAGCCGTGGCGCGTCCTTGCGCGTGTTGGCCGTGTCGAGGTTCAAACCTCGTACCGCGTCGCTGCGTGCCAAGTGCTTCGGACTTGGCTTGCGACGCATCGGGTCCGTGCGATCCAGCCTTGCCTCGCATCCTTGGCCTTGCCATGTGCCGAGTGCTTCGACTCGGCACGCCTTGGCATACTCGATTCCTAGACCGTGCCAAGGCTTAGGCCATGGCGTTGCGATTGATGCAACACCTCCCCCATGCGACGATCCTCGTCTGGTGCCAAGCACCGAAGGGGTTCTAGGCAACGGCCCCTCCTAGGGCGTGCCTAGGATGCTCCATGGGATCCCACCACGAGCGCTTAGCGCTTCGAGGATCGATGTCGAGTCTCGACACCGCTCGGCGCGCCTATGGCTTAGCCTAGGCGTGTCTAGGTTCAAACCCTAGCCACCTTATGCGCCGATCCCAAACTTCTTTGCAAAGCAATTTATTATGACATTTCCATGTCTTTCTTAAGGCAAACTAACATGCTAACATTCATATTTGTCAACATCAAACCACATTTATAATTTAGACAAGTCATATTCATTTAGGATTCAACCATATGATAAAACGGTCTAGACATGAACTTCATTCATCATGTCTAAGTATCAAACTTCCATTTGACACTTTTCATGCCTTGTCAAAACTTACTTGACTTAGCCATGAGAGATCTCACTCTCATATAACCATTGCTCTCTTACAATTATACTACAAGTCTTAATCTAAACCAATCAAGACTTCCTTGTTTCCCTTTTTCCATAAGAAGCATGAATTTCATGAAATCACTTAGTGAATTCCACATGCATCTTATCAAGAGACTCTTACCATCTCTTCTATGTGTTCTTTAGTGCATACATGGCCAACATGTGCATGCCCTCTCACGTGGGGGGCAATCTAGTAGACCCTTACATTAGTAGACCCGAAGGTAATCTAATTACTCTAGTAGACCCGAAGGTAGTCTAGAGCATGAGTCGTCCCAATCAAAGAGTGGTCGACTCAAGGGTAATCTAGTTTGGATCATTCTTAGTGAACGAAACCAACAATCAAACTTTTCAAGTTGATTCCAAGAATTAGACTTAAGTCTTTTCCTTGCACACATGTCGCTAAGATTAACTTTAAACAAACCATAGTTTATTTCAAATCATAAACAATTACATGATCTTTTATTACGATCAAATCACACACTAATAGCCCTTTAGTCAAGGCACACATACCACACATAGTTTTAGAACACATCTAATGCTACATACATACACACACGTACAATAGGAAACAAATACAAGTAAAATTCAGCCTTGGCATTTCACGCCACAAAGAGAACAATAAACGGGCTTCTTTGGCCTTTGGTCTCCATAGACCACTTGCCAATACTTTCCTCCTACCGACGCCCCACCATCTCCCAAGGCCACGCCCCTAGGGACGTTTCTTCTTGGTTTAGCACACGAGTGCTTCACCCTAGACTTGCCATGGCGCTTGAATGACGAGTACACATGCCTAGCCTCATGATCTCGCCTTGGACCATGATTCTCCATCACCATGGAGGGTTGAGGCCTTAAAACCTCACCTTGTAGGGCATCATTGAAATCAGGTTCACACCTTACGTTAGCAAGGACCCAATCCCAATAAAGATTGCTCTTGTTGTACTCTTCTACCCATTCATCAAAGTCCATGAGTCCGCCTTGCACTTCGATGGGTCGAATGGGACTCGGAGGCTCTATCTTGACTTCCCTCAATTGCGAGGTAATGTCATGCACCGTCTTATCCCCTCGTTTAGTCTTATCCTCAAACTTAACAACATAAACCAACAAAGCAAACAAGGACATGAACAAAACGAAAGCAAATAAATACAAATATACGTTGAAGATTGTTGGTTTTCCGTAGTTGTCTACTAATAGGGTTTGCATGCAGTCGTTTTAATATGTTTGCTTTATCTTGTTGAAGGGAAGTCGATCCTTGTAGATCCAATGGATAATCAAGACATGACGAGTAGACCCATTGAAGGGTAGTCTCGTGGGTGTAGGCCACGAAGGCAATCACCATCGACCCTTATTCATGTTAAGTAATTGACTTGGATATAAGACTACGAGTCGAACGATTAGATCGATCTTTCCTTCAACGTATATTGCCCCTATTCCATGCCAAGGGTTGTGCAATACCGTTGTGGGATAAAACGTAATTAAATAAACCAATGGAGTGTTGGCAAGACACAACCATTGAAGACAAGCGTACCTTGTTCGAGTCCATCGATTCTTCTTCAATGAAGTCGTCTTCCATGGATGATTGGGGCTCGTCCTTAACTTTGACATACTGCCCACTCCATGTAACTTGAGGTTCCTTCCTTGAAGAAGAACTTCGATCCATGCCACCACACGTCCACTTGAGTACACTCTTGTGTTTTCACTCAAATCCGACAAGAAACACTAGATTCTTGTTCGTTTCTTTTCACCGATTTCTTTGGGACCGAGTTCTGATTTTTCTCATATGTTTCATGTCCAAAAAGGCCATCATTTTCCCTTTAAATAGGCGTGAGAACTTGCCCCAAAACTGCCATGGGAGGCGGTTACAATCGGTTGTACACATGTGCGGCCGAGAGTGATTTTAGGGAGGCGGTTGTAACTCCCTTCCCTCTCTCCTTGTCATCATAGAGGAGGCGTCTAGATACTTCCCCCCTTGGACTCCAAATGCTTATCCAATTCAGCAAATAAAAGGCCCAACAAGAAGTCCAAAACTCCAATCCAACAGCCCATTCACACGGCCCAAATGGCAAGGCCAACAGCCCATGCCATGCGCGTGCATGTGCGGCTCACCAGCCCACTAGGGGCGCCCCTTGGGCCGGCCCACCAGCCCCACCACCTAGCTAGCATAGTTAGGTGCCAAGCTAGGTCACCTAGGAGTGTCACTACCCCTTAGCTCCATGAGCTAGCTTATAGTGAGTTGAGCTGGCGTGAGCTAGTGTGAGCTAGGTTGAGCTGAATTTCTAGCTAGTTGAGCTAACTTGAGCTAGTGTGAGCTACATTGAGCTTCCATGAGCTACTTCCAAGCTACATGAGCTTCTTATAAAGCATGTTCAATGAGTCTTGAGCTTGTCGAAGCTCCTAGAGTTCACTCTAAGCTAGTATGAAGCTTGTAAGCTTCTTTCTAGCATATTTAACTATGTGCCAAGCTAAACTCAAGCTTTGGTTCTTGCTCAAAGCATCTACCAAGCTTAGAGAAGCTTCCTAATTCATATTAGAACATGCACAAAGTTATAAGACTCAATGTTCAAGCTCAAAACCATACCTTAGCCTCACAATTCATGCTCGAAGCCTTGGACACGTGCCATAGGCGCGCCGAGAGCTCCACCGCAACCTCGCAACCGAGTCCCTAGCTCCACCGTGCCATCGCACCACCTAGGCGCGCCCTTGCAGCCTTGAGATGAACCTCAAGTTCACTCATAGGCGCGCCCCACACAATGCCGAGCCTTGAACCTCAAAACCGAGGTCCAAGCCGAGCCTCGCACTCGCGTCGTTGCACCGTGCGTCGGCACACAAAGCGCGCCCTTGCCATGCGACGGTGCACACGAGGTTCCTAGTCTCGGTGGTGGTGTGCGATTTATCTATTGGATCTTATGATAACAACTAAACCATGGAAAGTCATATATGTCAATATACCAATCGACATTCCCAATATGACTCTAAACCTCAACATGCTCTACTAGGGAGTTGATGACTTGACACAAATCACCAACACTACGTGCTTTGAGAAACACCACCAAAACTATGTAATTTAACATAATATATATATATATATATATATATATATATATATTGCATACAATATATAGTATAGAGTTTGGTTCAAATGAAACAAACTCTTATCCTAAAACGTGAAACGAATGCACTTTTCCTAGTTAGTAGTGCACTTTTCATACAAAAATGCATTGAAAAATACAAAAAGTGTACTACGAAAAAGTGCACTACAAAAAGTATGAAAAGTGCATTAAAAAGTACGAAAAGTGCAAATGCGAAAAAGTGCACTCTGAAGTAGGAAAAGTGCACTACTAACTACAAAATGTGCATTCGTTTCAGGATAAGAGTTTGTTTCATTTGAACCAAACTTATATAGTATATATAGCTTATTCATGAACATATAATCTAGTTTTTTTATGAGTGTACAATCGAACTTGCTCATGAGCATATTATCGAGTTTGCTTTCTCTTCTATGCGAAAATATTAATATCTTTTTTTTTATCCAGACCTTTTTATTGGGATTTTGGGTGACTTTCCCCGTTGCCCGCAACCTCGAGCACACCACTTTGTGTATACTATTGGGGGTATTTTATTCGTCTACGTTCTTCATTAATGAATCTTATAACACAGATTATATTTATACAAGTACTTGTAGTTTAATTAAGTAGAATATTTCCAACTCGGCTATTTAATAAGTTTACGTTTCACTCCATGATCCTTATGGTCATATCGACCAGAAACATTTTCTTCAAAAGTTGCCAAAGGTGCTCAAAATAGGGTGACAAATAAAAATCAATTTTAAGTAGATTATATGCAATATTTTCATCAAGCATAAAGTATATGTGTTGGGAAATTCGGATCACCTACTGACAATAATAACGTAACATAGATGCACAAGAGAAATTAGAAATAAACAATAAAGGAACACAGAAAATTGTTGACCCGGTTCGTCAGAATGACTACGTCTTGGGGCACTACCAAGCCAGGGACTTTCACTAGATCTGAGACTTACAAGGATTACAAGACCTCTATCTAACCTAATTTCTCTAGCGCTATGATTTTTCCCTCTCTCTACTCTCTGGTTTTCAGCACAGCAATCACAATAACCTAGTTGGGTTTAAATAGAGAAACCAAGGCCTAAAAGAGAGACAAAAGATATTACAAGATATATGCAAAGAGAGAATATTTCCAATATCCCCATGATATTATTGTCTCCTAATATCCCATATCTTTTACCCATTAATGATAGAATATCTTATCTACCAAAAATAACCCGAAGTCCTGCAAAACACGAAAGCTCTCAAAATCCGACGCAGAAACACCGCCCAACGCGGCGCGGTCACAACCCCGAGAGCGCTCCCAGGAGCGCGGACGCGCATCGCATGCCCAACCCGCGCTTAGCTTTTGTTGCTCCAGCGTGAGCACCGTCCTTGTGCTGCGATCGCGCCGCCCTCTCCAAGCCCGCGTCGTGGTCTTCACTCGAGCTCCTCCGTTCCGTCTTCGCTTCTTCTTTTCGCCTTTATCTCTATTCTGCCTAATCCCGAATCAGGCTCCATAATCCCAAGAATCCAAGTCCCACATTGGAAAATTAAGGAAGTGAAGACCTCTTTATAAAGGGAAAGCACACTCAATTAGTATGAGGACTTTTGAAAAGGAGCCTAAAAACAAATCTGTACAAGCTAAGCCCAAAGCAGACAATATCATACTATTGATTCTCACACCTTTTCATTCTACGTACTATTCCCCAACAACGTATGAAATTGATCTTGCGCCTCTTAAACCGTTTTAAAGATAATACAACTAATTAGCATAATTTATTTTTTTACAAATATAACTAATGGTGAAATCTTTTGTAAAACATAAAATGTTAGCAGGAAATTAAAATGCAACTCAATAGATTATTTGATTTCATACCGTTTTCTCTTGCAAAATTAGCTTTATAGAGAGAGTTAGGTTCAACACCATATATTTTAGCACTCATTTCTCATTTCAAACTGAGCAAGTGCTAATTCGTTGTTATATTTAATTGTTAGGTTGACCCAACCAACCAATTTACTGTATTTTTTTTTTCAAGTGCTTAGAAATGGACAGCAATTCAACGAATTTGGGTGTTGGATTCCCATGGCATTAATAATACGGTTTGGCTAATGTGTGTCCATGGGCACACAATAAAAGTGATAATTTGGAAAAGTATTTCAAAACTATTTCCTAAATTAGAATTAATAAACCCTTTTAAAAAAATCAAAATTAACAAATATCAAATTTACTAAAATTAGTATTCTTATTGTATGCCCACAGACACATACTAGAAAAATCCTTAATAATATAGTCAATTTCGAGTTGTAGAAAAGCTAAGGGTGGACGAGAAGAATTGAAGCCTACAACGAACGCTCACACTTAAAAGTCGAAAGTTTTAAAAGTCAACGTTCAAATATGATTGACTACCATCCTTATTTAAATTTGAATTGATTCTCCACCAATCGCGCTTATTACTAATCGAAGCACGTGATTTATAATTCCTGGTCACGTGCGTCACCTGTAGCTGGCTAACACATTTCCCTGAATCCTTGATTACGTCCCCAGAAAGCGCGGAATTTTAAGTATATATATTTTTTTTTGGTAAACCGAGAGCAAAAGAAAACTCCGGAGCCTAAAAAGACCAACAACGTCCAAGAAACAAACAACTAAGGAAGACAAAATCGGGGAGTCGAGGCCCCCTAGCATCATTGAAAAGAAAAAAACTAAGTCCCCTAGGAGGGTTAAGCAACACGTGACGATCCAGGAAAAAGGAGAGAGCAAAAAAGAAAAAAAAATTGACGATCCAGGGGAATTTTAAGTATATTGTATATTCATGAAATATTTTTTAGGTGTATAAGATTTGGCTTTTATTATGGAACAAGTCACTTTATAATGTGATCCATCAACTGGTATCAGAGAAAATTTTTTGACAGAAATAAAAACACGTTGTAAATTGAGTCGTTTCATGAAGCGAGAAGTAATATGATGTGATTCTCTTTTTTGGTTGAAATATGATGTGATTCTCTTATCCAATTCAAATTGATTTTTGACATCTGATATATGAATGGATTCCAATTTTACTGGAGTCTCCAGTAGAAGTTATGAGACGGTATAAAGAAAGTGTGAAATAGGTGGAAAGCTGAATAATGGTAAAAAACAGTGATATAAATTGAAGAACGGAATAAGGTAAAGCTCAAAGCTTTCATTAAAGAAGAAAGGAAGCCATTAATAGTTAGCGTTACAATCCCAAAAGACAAAGTGAGCAATCAACTAGCTTTATTAATCAAATGCTTCCTAAATAATACTCCCTCCGATTCAAAATAAGTGTCATTTTAGATCTTGACACCAGTTTTAAGAAAAGTATTAATTAAACCCAAAGTCTTAAACTTTTTTATCAATTTTATTATTCACCACCTTTTTGGACCAATGAATGAATACATTTAGTCAATAAAAACACATTCCAATAATTATTTTCATCTCTCTCTTCTAATCAATTACCTAGAAAACTTAAAACGACACTTAAAGTGGATAAAAAATAAAGTGCTAAAAAGACACTTATTTTGAATCGGAGGGAGTAACGTGTTATCATCGGGCCAAAAGCAATTCGACAGAATACGGCCCATGTACTAGTGCTAGCTATACTGCTACTCCCTAGTCCCCACGCCCCACATATACATATTCTTTCTTTTCTTTTCTTTTCTTTTTCCTTTTTTTTTTTTTAATGATGTAAAAGGAGCAAAACCCATTAAGAAGCACAAGTACATGTACAATATTACATTTGCCAACAAAGAAAACAAGGCATTTGAGAAAGGTGATCAATTTAGCGCGGGCCAAAATATATACACCATATATATGTTGGATAGATTCATATATAGGTGTGATTTGTGAAACACCTTAGATCTAGAGGAAGTTATATTGTAATCTTAAGTTTCTAATGCCATTTCTATAGTCCACTTTCAAAGCATTAGTTAATGCATGAGGGGAAACTTGTCCCTTCAATTTGTGGTTTAGTTAATTTAGTAATATGGAGAGTAGACAAAAATTTATGAATAAAAATCATACTCAATTACTGATAATATGCTGAATAAATAATACTCCACTACGCAGTGTCGTATCACACCCTAAAGCCTAGCATTATTAATGAAGTGAAGAGAGAGAGAGAGCCAATTTTGCAAAATGTACGTACAATAAGGATGAATCTCATTTCACACCCCCATTAATATCAGCACACTACTAGTATATTGCTCCAGAGCAATAAATACGGAGTATATAATAAAATTAAATTTATCTCATTTTAATAATCAAATCAAATCAAATCTAGAACAAGAAACCGAAAACAGCCATTACAACCACCGCCAAACAGGCCCCCAATCTGCTCAACCCCATAGCACCCTCGCCGGCGGCGTTCTTCCCGGACGCAGGAGCAGGCGCCGCCGCTCCGGTGGACTTTGCGGCCGAGGATCCCGACGCCGGAGCTCCGGCCGAGGGGGCCTCCGCGGGGGAGACGGCGGTGGACGACGACAGCTGGAGCTTGGACTTGGAGAGGAGGTTGGCCTGGGCGAAGTCGTGCTTGGCCGGGAGGGCGCCGGCCATGGCGGGGCCGACCTGCCAGACCTGGTTGAGGGAGGAGGTCTTGGAGGGGAGGTGCCACGTGGCGAAGAGGGTGAGCGTGGAGGCGGAGGACTCGCCGCCGAGGCCGGAGACCTTTAGGGAGAGGGGGCCCGGGGTCAGGGAGGAGTAGGACTTGATGGCCACGGTGGAGACGCCCACGGAGCCGTTGGCGGCCTTGTAGGCGACGAGGGCCTGGGAGCCGGCCATGCCGGTGTCGGTGGGGTTGATGGCCCAGGCCACCCAGCCGGAGGGCTTGGCCGGCGGGGCCGTGAAGGCCATGGAGAGGGTGGAGGCGGCGGCGTCGAAGGTGTAGTGGAGGGAGGCCGAGAGGTAGGGGAGGTCGGCGCAGGCCGCGAAGGACTTGTTGGGGGTCGTGAACTTGTGGGACTTGCAGGTGGTGGCGGCGAGGGCGGCGGGGGAGGAGACCAGGACGAGGAGGAGGGAGAGGGGGAGGAGGATGGTGGAGGACGCCATTGGGATTGATGATAGATCCAATTCAATTGCAGATCGACGAAAATGGTAGAGGAGGGGGGTCGGAGTGGTGATTTGTGAGGTGGATGTGGAATTTATATAGAAAAAGTGGGGGAGCGCGTCGGATCAATTTTCCGGAATTCAATATTCAATGAGTGAGAGAGAGCTTAATTATTCGAGTGTTAAATTCTGTAACGTCCATTAATACTCGTATATAATAGTCCGTGTTATTTACTCCGTATACTACTTTCTTATGGTGATTATTAAATCTAAAAAGATTTACCCGACGAGGGTAAAATTGTACTTCAAATTTCTTGAATCATGAATAAACGAAGGAAAATTTCAAATGATACCCGAGTTTTGTACTTTTTTGGATGGTGTTATAAAAAAAAAGTTATTTCAAATAATACCCCGAGTTTTTTACCTAGTTCGTCTGGTATCCTTCATTTGTTTTTATCCTTGCACTTCTATCACATTTATATTTTAAAAAAGAAAAAAATATTACACAAATTAAAATTAATTGGGTCTTTTTTAGGATAGACTTTTACAATAGGGAAAATTAAGGAGTCAGAGGTCCATTTTAGTGGGGTTGTCGCCAAAGAAATAGAGCTTCAAGCTCTTTTCGAATCCGTCGAACTCTAAGACTGCCATTTTTCAAGTGCAGTGAAACTTACAATTTAAAATGATAATCGACGACTGAGCATCAAATTGGATCGAAGATGGGGGAATGTGTGTGGATTTATTTTTACAAGGGGGAGAGAGAATTGAAGGAGGATTTGTTTTAGCTAAGAAGAGGGATTAGTGAAGGTATATGGGTGGGGTAACTAAGAGTGTGATAATTGCAAGCATAATGAAGAAGAAAGAATTTGAAGTTTGAGAGATAATAAAATCGATTATGACTTCTGTTGAATAAATTTTTTGTTGATTTTGGATTTTTCTATAATTATGATATTTGTAAAAACTTTCAAGCTGTCCAGTGCACCATCGTCGAAAACTCCATAGAAATGTGACGCGAGTGGGAGGAAAAGTGTATGGGGCGAACTCGGTAAAAAAACTCGAGGATATCATTTAGAATAACTTTTTTTCATAATACTATTCCAAAAAGTGCAAAACTCGGAGTAACATTTGTAATTTCTAATAAACAAATTTGCCAAGTGTGTTGTGGTCAAAGCTACGTGCCAACTTTAGGTGAAGAAGCATGAAAATGTTACCGTTACGGTATTACATGTGCTCAGTGTCCTCTTTTCCACTTCCTAAGTTCCAACTACTCAAGATCAATTTCCCACGTTGAACTTTCGACCAAAAATAAATAAATAATTACCCACATTGAACTATAGTGGTTCGGTATGCTCCCTTGTTTGAATTATATTTTATTTCAATAATCTAAAGTTTTCCAATTCCAATTAGTCGTATAAGCCTGCTTGATTGGACTTGTTTGTTACATTGCCAAATATAGTTAACTCATCTACCTTCTTTTTGAAAGTTCACATCTTTTTTTATTCAGAGATTATATAATTTTCTCCCATTAAAAGGTACATCTTGGGTATAGTTTGTACAAGTGATCGCACTTGTTCCCTTCGTATTAAAATCACAGTTTTTCTAACTTATTTCATTAGGACATATTTTTAGAAACTAAATCTTAAACAATAAATAAATTAATCTTATAGAGTAAAAAATTAAAATAATAAATATATTTTAATTTTTTTTAATGTAAACGGTTTTAATTATACCTTTCGGATATATATTAGAAAAATCCATAAAAGCAATATTGCAATAAAAATAACACAATGCTCGACTTCGAAGCTAGAACAAGAGACTTTAGTCTTAGTAGACTAAGAAACAAGAGTGTCATTATGGAACATATAATAACTTGATGTAAAGTGACAGGTGTTCTTGGTATTGTAAATGGCTAGGGCAAAGTGAAATTGAGACTTGGAAGAAGAACTTGAAGACGCTTCATTATCTCTATGAAGGATCATTGGTGGCGAGGCTTTGCCGATGGAGTCCTTGGTGGTGTCATTATCACCGACCATGAAAACGAGCAGAACAAAGGTTGTTAGGAGGAGGCATTGATGGTGTTAGGGGAGCGGTGTAAGGTGGACGACGATCGACTTCTAGGGACGATAAGTAGGACGGGGAAAGGGAGGAGGCAAGCACATGGAAGAGAGGCGGCGCGGAAGAGGACGGTGGCGGCAGCGTAGTGGTTGCGTGAGAGAGATTTGTGGCTGATGATGGTTGGGGTACTAGGGTAGGGCTAGGGATTCTCAATATACAATGTAAGAATTGATATGAATTCTCCTTTAGGGATGTCTTCATATTATTTCTTTTTAAATAGGATACAATTCCATGTGTTACGAGTTAGGGCACTTACATAATATTTATATTATTTCAATTTTAGAAATTTCGAACATGATATGCTTAACTTGTGAGTCATATCTCTTATGTGCGAAAATTTTTCCAAACACCAAATCACCAATGCTTAACAGAACTAAAATTGCTCAATTAATTGATTATGTTTGTTGTTGATTCAATTCCTTTATGTAAGATCGGTAAATTGATCGAGAAGAAGATGACTTTCTATTCATTCAATGAATGTACATATAGAGATACAAAATATATTGATATATCCCTAAAGATAAGGAAATAATCCTTATTAGAATAATATCTAAACGTATTAAGGAAATAAAATATTACAAGATAAACATATATACATATTAACATGTCCCCACAAGTTCATGATTAAAGGCGAACATGAAGCTTGGAACGTAAAGTCTCAAAATGATGAGTACCAACAGCCTTGGTGAAGATGTTTGCAGTCTAATCAAGATAACAAACATGACGAACTACAAACTCTTTGGCGGAAACCTGTTCACGAACAAAATCGTACTCGGTCAAAATGCGTTTCGACTGTTGATGAAAGACCGGATTTGCAGATAAGAATGTGGCACTAAGGTTATCACACAATAGAATAGGGGGCACAGTCAACTGGAATGCTCATTTTCTGAAGAAGTTGTTGTAGCCAGATTAGCTTAGCAGTAGTGATGGATATGGCTTGGTATTCGACCTCCGTGCTAGACCGAGCGACAACCTTTCTTGGAGGACTAGCTGATGAGGCTACCACCGAAGTAAATGGAAAAGTCGTGCTAGGATCGACAGTCATCAGGATCTAATGCCCAACTAGCATCAGAAAAGGCAACCAGACACTTGTTAGTCACCTATTGTAAGCATAATCTGGAGCATATGGTCCCCTTAAGATAACTTAGAATCCTCTTAATCGTATCCCAATGTAACTTTGTAGGATTAAGCATGAATTGAGAAACTTAGTAATTGCATAAGGGTTCTTCGAGCAGGTGATGGTAACGTACTATAGAGGACCAATAATGTTGTGGTACAAGTGTGGATCACCACTCTGTATGAGACGAGAACCGGCTCAGCAGACGAGGCATAAAGAGAGAGGAGTTAGAAACATAACCCTGAAAGTCATGCCAAAGTAGCGCCTGTTTGAGCTTGTGAAACCAAGCCTAGAGTGCCTACTTACAAGCATAAAACGCCTTACAAAGGTGAAAACATGATCAGGATAATCAATAGCCTGAAAACCATACAATTGAGCCATATTAACAATTTCAACCGGATCACCATTCAAAATGCATTATTAACATCGACTTGTCGGAGAGGCCAATTAAGTGTAAGAGCAAAACTCAAAATAATACGGATTGTGATTGGTTTTATGACTGGACTAAAGGGTTCAAAATAATCAACTCTTGCTTCTTGGTTGAATCCCTTGTCCACTAAATGAGCCTTATAACGATCAACTGTGCCATCGAGTTTCCTCTTGATTTTGTAAACCCACTTACAACAAACGATGTTAGCACCCGGAGGCCGAGGAACTAAGTCATATGTCTCGTTTCTCAATAAAATATTGTATTCTAACTACATTGCAGGTTGCCATTAGGGATCTTTTGTGGCTTGATGGAAAAATTTTGGGTTCTTGATTGGCTACTAGGGCAATAGGAAGTGAATATTTTGTGGCATGTTGGGCTTTGAGTTTAAGATTGTAGGTTTTGGATCAGGTGGTCATATTGTGAGAGGATTGGGATGATGGGAAAAACCATGATGGGGCATTAGGGTACGGATTAGGGTCTGGTGGCGAGCCACCCGAGGACGAGGTGATCGTTGTCAGTGATGAGTTTGTCGTTGAAAAATCAGGCTGTGAGTCAAACACCAGAGGAACTAAGGGTGAGGAAGAACTAGGAGAGGTGAGCAAAAGGGAGGGATGGATAGGAGACTCCAAGAGTGGAGGTAATATGGGAATGGTGGAGAAAGGCGAATTTTGGGATGGCGACGAGAGACTGGTTAGGGAGGGGCTGATAAATTGGGGACAACTGTCGCATGTGTAAGGTGGCTAGAGACGGAATCGGACATGACACCGGCTTAAGAGGGGGAGGGTCCGACGTTGTAATGGACAAATACGAAAACACCGATTCATCAAAGACGACAAAACGGGACACATAAATGCGATTAGTTGTAACACCCGTATTTTTGCAACAATGGGTATTACCGCCAGTGACCTCGGATTTTACCATCCAAAGTCACCCAAGACTTTAAATAATTTAATTAGACATAATTAAAGGACAATGAACTAAAAGCGAAAATTTTATTCATTAATAAGAACATTTGTTCATTACAATGGTAGTTGTTTTACAAAGAATGTAGCAACGGAAAATAAACCCCAAATTAAAAGGGTTGAAAAGACGTACTGAAAGTATAAGTATATTTCTCCAAGACAACTCATATGATGATGATTTGCTCGGTTTTAAAATGGAAGAGCTGGTGTACTATCTTCTGAATGCTTTGCTCTTTGAAAATTCCTTCCTTCCTTCAACGTCGTCTTGCCTTGACCTTCTATCCTTGCATATTTCTTCTCGAACCTTCTAGACTTTGTCTACAAAACTTCGGTGTGAACCTCCTAGAGTCTGGTATTTGTCGCAAAGGGCGAGAAATACCAGACAAAAATGTGGAAATAATGGAATTAGTCTAAGGAGACTAAGCAAGTTAGAATGGAAATTCTCAAGGGTAAGGGTTGGTGTAATCATCAGTCTATCAACAAGATAATGGGGAAGATTTATTTGAAAGTAACAACCTCTTTGTGGAGCTTATAAGAGCGGAAGCTAGTTCCTTTTTGAATACTAATAATAATACAAGATGTACTCGATCCATCCTAGTTCAGTTATTTTACGAGAAGGAGGATACTACAAGATTGTAGTTCCTTTTTGAATACGAATATTGTTGGGAACGTTTTATTACACATTAAGTTTGATAAAAGCCTCTTGTACTCATAATCGACCTCAACCAACCCCATCTTATTCGGAGCTCCAAATCGGGGAGGTGGCCTGAAGGCTCTTTAGTACCAAGCCCACCTAGACAAGCCCGAATAAGCATTCAGATTGGGAAGACGATCGTCAAAAGTCAGAGCAAGAATGGACTTTCCAAGCTGTACTCGATCCATCCTAGTTCAGTTATTATTGTGCACTAGGCACTTATCTTTATTAAGTCATAAAATGTTGCATTTAGTTGACGATTTCTAGATGAGGTGGCTGCAAAGGCCAATCCACATAAAGGAAACGAAGGAATTTCAGGCCTCTTTCATCCCGAGTATACAAGTCTCTTTCATCATGGGTGTTTATGCCTCTTCCATCCTGAGTGTTCATGCCTCTTTCATCCTGAGGATTTCGGGCCTCTTTCATCCCGAGTATATAGGTCTCTTTCACCCTATAAGCATCTAGCTAGTGCACAATATCGCATATGCTAATCCATAACAAATCTCGAAAAGAGATTGAAACAAGTAAGGCCACAAATTATAAGTCCTAAAGTTCAGTACTAGCATAGTACGAATAATAATAACGATATGTCGTTATTTCTAATAATCGATATTTCCTAAATTTATTTATTTTAGCAAACAAAGTGGTCCAATATAGAGAGAGTTAACAGAATCGAATTATCCAAAAGCTTCAAGGAGAATATTCACTTGCCTTGATTTGTGTATGATTTCTTTTCGAACATTTCAGAATTAGATGACCTAAAGGGATTTGATTCTTCGACTAGCGACACGAGAGATAATGAGCGAATTTCTATTAAATAATAATTTAGGTGGAGGTTTTATATAATAATAATCAAGATTATTATAAATTGTACTATTCTAAAAAATACTTTATAAAAATAGTTATATTTATATAAAGTCTCATGCAAGGTTTGAAATAATCCAAGAATCCTCTTTTTAACTTGTTATTAATATTTACATACTTTGGTTAAATCAAATACTGTTTCCCATGCTTTTTATTAAGTCCAAAGTTGTTAATAACATTATTTTTAAAAGTATTGATAGTCTTAAATATTGGCATGCAAGGTGAAAAGATTAAATAAAGTCTTTTAATCCACATGCAACCATTATTTAAATTATTTAAGTAAATGTTATATTCTTTAGAAGTCCACTTTAATTAACAAGGACATAATATAATTTATTTCAACATTATAAAAAGGCTAAGTTGACATGCAAGGGTATTTCTTGATAAAAAACCTTATTTTATTTATTATACAACCCTTTCTTTATTTTCTTTCTCTTAAAGAGAGTATTATTTTATAAATTATTATTATTCATTTATTATTACTTTTAATGTGAGATCTTACATAATTCTTATAAAATTTTATATTTAACTATAAGTGCATGCAAAGTGAATTTAATCATAAATTCATTTAACCCACATGCAACATTAATTCAATTTTAATTAAATATATAACATATATATGTAGAATTAATTTTATAAAAGATTTTACTTAATATTACGATTCGGGAATTATACCGAGAGTTAACGGAACGAAAATTGGACACGCGAATCGAGATGGGCGATTTTGGGGCTTCTTCTTTTCCTTTCATAAAATTCAGATGGATAATTTATGACTTTTTAGTCCTAAAATTAGGGTGCACGGTTCGGTTCAAACCAAAATTTTAAGCCGAAACGACCGAAATTCTAGATTTTTTTGGGACATATAGATGGACGAATTTGAGATTAGTATGAGAAGGTTTTGTGCAAAATTCACCTTGTTATTACTCCCTTTAAATAGTAGTGGATGAAGCTTTTAGAAGCTTATCCAATGTTGATGTGTAAGTCCCTAAGAGACGGCTTCTCTATGTAAAGGAAAATTGATTGGTGGAAGAGGATGGTGGGAAGAGCAAGCTGGAATGGCCAAAATTGGAGGTTGAACACATGCATTGATCAAGCGTCAAATCATTTAGACAATTGATTTGATCAATTGGGGAAGAAGAAAAAATAAAGAGATAAGGATTTAAAATCCTTAATGGGTAGACAAGTTACTATGGCATAGCAGAAAAGGAGTGTGTCTCATTGTGAGAAAATGCAAGAGGTCTCGAGTTTGAGTCCAATCTCTTGTATTTTTATTTTTGGTCCTTTCCCCTTATTTTTATTTGTATTATAAATTCTTCCCCTTATTTTTATTTGTATTATAAATTTAATTGAATTAAATTTCGAAATTTGTATTTAATCTCAATTAATTAAATTTTATATGTCATTATACTATGCCTTTATAAATCTTTAATATTAAACTATAAAAATCATAATAATAATTAAACTCTCTAGTTTAGAGAAATAATTAAATAATAAAAAAATAACCGTTTCTTTTTATATGGAAATAGCAGCTATTACATTAGTGGGGACATGATAGCAAATGTACCCTTTATGCTTAGAGTTATACCCTAGAAAAAGACATGGAGAGGAGCGATAGTCCAGTTTAAAATTATTGTATGGCCTAAGGAAAGGATAACAAAGACACCTAAAGGATTTGAGAAAGGTATAGTCTAAGGTATTACGATACAATGTTTCAAAAAGAGACTTAAAGTCAAGAATGAGAGTGATTATTCAATTGGAGAAATAAACGAAAGTATGAAATACATGTTCCCAAAACTGAACGGACAATTTGGCATGGGCGAGTAAGGATATGCCTCATTAATTACACAATTTTGACCCTTAGAGGACCCATTTTGTTGGGGTGGGGGTATATGGACAAGAAACTCGATGTTCTACGCCAAGAGATTCAAGGTATTTGGAGTCATTACGGTACTCACCACCCCAATCTATTTGGAAATCCTTAACGAAAGTTGAAAATTGTGTTTGAATCAATTTTATGAACAATTGAACAATAGAGAGTATTTGATCTTTTTTTCCCAAAAAGTAAACCCAAACAAACTTGGAATACTCATCAATAAAGCTGACATAATATTTATTGCCATTAAGAGGAATTGTTTGGGAGGGGCCCCATACATCAGAATGAATCATTTTAAATGGTTTAATAGTAGTAGACAAATGACTAGGCAAATTAAAATGACGACTCTTGCCAACTTGACAAGCACTACAAACTAATGGTAATTTATTTAAGAGACTAAAAGATAAAAACTATTCTCTTTAATGATGCATGATCGACTCACAGGGATGAGCAAAGCGATGAGGCCAACAAGAGATGGAGGAATGATCACCAACGAAAGCTAAGAGATGACTTGAATGCAAGGAAAGGGAAGACTTTTGTGAAAGGCCAGGGAGATTGATGGCCGGATCGCTGGAGATGGAGATGGTGCAAAGAAATCGCCATGAGGAGACTCGGAAACTCCTTGCAAAGGCGTGGGAAGATGATGACAACGATGGATATGGATGCTCGGAAACTTGGATATGACTCACCAAGATTTCAAGCAAACTAGGATGCAAGATTGTCGGATATTACTCACCAACAATTGAACAACGAGATTGAACGAAAGAAATGCAAAAACTAGATTGAACAAGTAAAGAAACAACAATAGTATTTTTCGTCAAAAACTAAGGGAAAGAGACAAGGTGGCCGGCCATATAACCTAATACAAGGCCTCACAAAATCAGCCCCCTCACTTAAGGAAAATAACAAAATTAACCCGTAAAACCCCAAAACTTATTAATTGTCCTTAACAGTAGAATTGTCACTTATCGAACCATGAAGCAATAAAAGACTCCAACCATCTTCATTACACGCCTTCGGAAAGCTACACCCCATGAGCTCCTCTTGTACTTGACAAAGAATGGCTTTAGCTCGGGATTGCGTAATACGACCTAGATAAGGTGTGGCTCCTTGAGATTTGGAACCATCAAGACTAGAATCCGCCTTTTGGCCAGGCGCGCCAACCCCGGGAAAAAGCACGCCTCAAGCCTGTGCAAAGGCACACCATTTCTTGGCAAAGGTGCGCCATCATCCCTCTGCAAGGGCGCTCCACCAACCCTCTACAAGGACGCGCCACCATCCCTCTGCAAGGGCGCGCCGAGTGGCTCCGCATCCAAGCTTGTAGGCGCGTCTAGGGCAGGCCGTGGCTCCTCCAAGTGTTCCAGCGTGTGCTCCATTGTTGGCTCGGATGTCGATGGAATCACATCATCCTCCTCCCCTTGAAAAGGGTCCGTCCTCGAACCTGGATCCTGCTCAAACTCAACATCATCGTTAGAAAAATAAGGAACAAGATCGGATATGTTAAATACCTTATGGACACCATAATTCGAAGGAAGATCAAGCTTGTAAGCATTGTCGTTGATGCACTCTAACACTTGGAATGGCCCATCTCCACGTGGCTTAAGCTTAGAATTTCGAAGCGTAGGCAACCTCTCCTTCCTTAAATGAACCCAAACAAGGTCGTCGGGTTCAAAAATTAGCTCCTTGCGCCCTTTATCAGCTTGGCGCTTGTATTGCAAAGTTTTTCTTTCCAATTGAAGGCGAGTATCCACATGAATCTGCTTAATATACTCATCCCGGTCCTGTCCTTCACGACTCTCTCGATCGGACATAGCATAAGGCGCTAGATCAAGTGGTGTAACTGATATTCATGTTTTTGGTCTAGTTTTTAGTATGTTTCTTAGTTTGTTTAGGTTTAGTTTTAGTAGTTTTTAGAGTTAGTTTTGTGTGTTTTTGGATAAGTTTGCATATTTTGTGAAAAGTATAGAAGCTACTCCGCTTTGTGTCTTTTTGTAGGTTTTGAGCAGGAAAGAGCGCTTTTAAAAGCTGAAATTGAAGTGTTGTGGACGAGGTCGGAAGAACATGAAGATAATGAAGCAAAGTCCAAGCTTTAAGTGAAGAAGAGTTGGAGAAAGCCAAATCCCAGGCTCGTTAACGAACATGTGAAGTGTCGTTAACGAGGTATAAAGATAGAATTTTTTTGGTGGATTTTGTGATACCTACCGACCCTGTGCGAAGGTCGTTAACGAAGGCTCCGTGTCGGTAGAGTTTTAACCGATTTTAGGGTTGTTATATCTTATACCTTTTATCTTGTTATCTTTTAGAGTAAGTTTTTATCTTTTAGGGTTTTTAATAGATAGCTTTCTTAGTATAAATACTCTTCTCTCTAGCTTAGAAAGGAGGAGGAGGACGAGTTTTATTTCTTTTGGAGAGCCGAAATTGATGAGAGAAGAGTGGAGAAGAATAACGAGCTGGTTCGTTCGAGAGAAGAGCTAGGATCGTTAATCGGATTTGCTCGGGGTTTTTGTTCTGTGTTTTCAGTTTCTTCAGGATATTGTAAGACGATATTTCTCTTATTAATTTTAAGTAAGATTGTTTTGATTTCAATGTTTTCTCTGGTTAAAGTTGTTTGCTTTATTACCATGAGGAGTGAGTAGTTTTCCTATCTAGGGTCGGGGTTGAAACCCGACATATTTATGCATGTTTGACGAGTGAGTTGATGTTTTGAATGCCTTTTATCTGTTTTTTAGATTGCTTGTTGTGCTTATGCTTAGATGATAGTCGAAGTAATTTGAGTTTGCAATTTGATCGAAAGAGAAAGTTGTTAGCTTGAAGGTTGATATTGTTCGATCACAAAAGTTTCGAGCTTTGGATCCAAAACAAGTGATTAAATGAATTGATTTATGAGAATTGATTGAATTTATCTATTTAAAGGCATGATCTTTATCTATTTAAAGATCATTTAAAGGCATGAATTTATCTATTTAAAGGCATGATCTTTATCTTCTTGTGAGTTTATATACATGGTTATGTTGTCGTAACCCTTGTCCTAGATTTTTATTCTTAATTGAGTTTGCATTCGTTATATTCGTTATCGAGTTAGTTGCCTCGGTACCGAACCTACGTTTAGGTCGTTATTTCTGTGAATCGTAGTGTTACCCAGGTTCGTTAACGACCTTGACAAAGTCGTTAACGAGGTTGGTCATGTGTGTCTTTTGTGTTGTTTTGCTTGGTTTTCCTATTTTTAGTAGTTGATAGACAAACAACCGTGCTTCCCGTGGAACGATCCTGACTTTGCTATACACAGCGGGGTCTTGACTATAAATTTATTTGTTGTCAAGAATACCCTCTCAACAGTAACGGGATTGCGCCCATACACCACCTCAAAAGGCTTCTTCATTGTAGCGGAATGAACGGACCTATTATAAGCAAACTCAATGAAAGGAAGACACTCTTCCCACATGCGCAAGTTAGTTTTTAAAATAGAACACAACAAGGCACCAATGGTACGATTAACGACCTCGGTTTGCCCATCCGTTTGCGGGTGGCAAGTAGTAGAAAATAAGAGCTTGGTTCCTAGCTTGGACCAAAGCGTCTTCCAAAAGAAACATAATAATTTAACATCAAAGTTAGAAACAATAGACTTAGGGACCCCATGCAACCGAAAAATATTATCAAAGAACAAAGTAGCAACATTAACAACATCGTCGGTTTTGTGGCAAGCAACAAAATGTGCCATCTTAGAAAATCGGTCAACCACCACAAAGATAGAGTCCCTACCCCTTTTTTTCCTAGGCAACCCCAAAATAAAATCCATAGAAATATCCTCCCATGGGGCACAAGGAATAGGCAAAGGGGAATACAAACCGCGAGGGTGCACCTTAGACTTTGCACGCAAACATATAGCACATGTTGGGCCCTCCACAATTCAGCCCAAGAAGAGAGTCATGTAGCCCAAATCCGGTAATTCGCTCGAACCATTAGAAAAGGAAGGATGATGGAGTAATAAAAGGGGGACGAGAATTTCGGACTTCATGGTCAAATGGCAACGGCTAAGCCATTAACGAGGGAGGCGAGATTTCCGGGATTTGTTAAGCACTCTGTAAACGGTCAGAAGAGAGGAAACGGATATAAAACCAAGCTGAGGTGAAGAGGAGGGGGACTAAGAAAACTTTCTGGAGAACAAAATCTTATCTCTTGTTCTTTGCCATCTCACTTCCAGTCGAGTATTCTTGAGTATTTTGGAAACAGCTTGTTACAATCGAGATCATAATCTACGAATATCACTTTGCTCATTATCTGTTTTTACATCTTTTGTTTGATCCTACATCTTGCTTATAGTTCATAACGCGTTACTACTGTTTCTTGGTTAGGATTTCCCTATTCTAAGCAGGTAACGAGTTAGTACGATTATCCTACCAAAACAATTGGCGCCCACCGTGGGGCCTAGCCAAAAAAGGAGTTTCGCTAAAATAACAGCAAGATCCATCGCATGGAGGGAATCCAAACTACGTACAACCACGTAAGGGACCTGGACCATCACGAGGCCAATGAAGAAACAAACAACCAAGGTGACGGAAACGTAGGTGGAATAGGAAACATAGGTGGAACAAGGAATGGTGATAGAATCGAACAAGGATCTGGCGACACCAATGGCAATCCTGCTACTTCCGAAGGACGAGAAGTGGAAGGAGGCGACGCTGACATCATCACGGAGCTTCGATCATCAATGATTGCTCTCCGAAAGGATATTCTGGAGGAACAAAAAGAAGATAACGCCAGATTCACCGAGGTATACGAAAAACAAATTGAGACTTTAACTAATGAACGCAACTTGCTTCGGTCGCAGGCGCAATCGGCTCCAACCCGCCCTCGCGGG
This sequence comes from Fallopia convolvulus, assembly GCA_964016875.1. Taxonomy (NCBI): domain Eukaryota; kingdom Viridiplantae; phylum Streptophyta; class Magnoliopsida; order Caryophyllales; family Polygonaceae; genus Fallopia; species Fallopia convolvulus. The sequence goes on along the minus strand of OZ024734.1, from coordinate 18,201,905 downwards.
ACCGATGTGGTAGAAGGAATTGCAAGGCGCTTGGACATGGATGATCCAAATATTGTAACACCCGATGCTGTCAGACTCATAACCGGGTATCAGGTAAACGGTAATTCTTTAAGAGCAATACGGGAAGATACCGAGGTTTCCCAATTACGGAAACGCCTTCGAGCCTTGGAGGACCGAATTACTCAGGTCCCCGGGGCGCCTCAACCAATCGCGATGGAGAGGAGGGACGGGTACACCGATTCCCCCTTCGTTCCTGCCATCGCAAGGGTAGATATCTCCCGGAAATATCATGTCCCCGACGTGCCTAAATACGAAGGGGTGACGGATCCCGATCAACACATAGCCGCATTCAAACAGGCTATGAATATTAGCACAGTTCCTTTTGATATGAAAGAAATTGTCATGTGCCGTTGGTTCGGGAACATGTTGTCTGGACCCGCTCTCAATTGGCATTCACACTTACCTCTTGGAAGTATCTCATCTTTTGCCGAGTTAATTGACAAATTCAGGGTTAGTTTCGCAAGCAATCGACATGCCAAAAAACGATCAAGTGATCTGTACCGCTTGGTACAAAGATCGGGAGAATCTTTGAAAGCTTTCCTTAGTCGCTACAATGAAGAAATGGTGACCATCGAAGGATGTGATGCCGCCACGGCTGTGGAAGCATTCCGAAAGGGTATATCGATATGCAATCCCGAATTATACCGTGAACTAACTAAATACCCTTGTTCCAACTTTGATGAGGTACAGGTAAAAGCTTTAGCCCATGTCCGATTAGAAGAAGATGACCTCTTTGCCGAGAAAATAGCAAGCCCACATCGACCCGATCGGAGACAAGGACGCCGGGATACGAGATACGCTCCGTATCCCACGGCACCTCATGCCAAAACCACCGTTAATGCTACCATGTTTGGACAAAGTGATAGATACGAGAATCCTCGTCTGCCTCCAAAACTCTCTCACTACAATTTTCGCGTAAATGCGACTGAAATGGTCCGAACTCTCAACACCATGGGGGACACTGTAAAATGGCCCCGAAAGAGTAACATGCCGGCACAGCATAAAGACAAGACCAGATGGTGTGATTTCCATTTTGACCATGGCCACCGGACTGACGAGTGTATCGCGTTACGGAAAGAAGTAAGCGAACTACTACGAAGGGGGCATCTCAGAGAATTAATATCGGAAAAAGTGAAGGAGCAGCTGGACCGTAACAGGGAAAAAGCCACTCCGCCACCCCCGCCGAAGCACACCGGAGTAATTAACGTCATTACAGGGGGGTCGGAGATCTGTGGTATAACTTACTCCACAACCAAGCGAATTGCGAGGGACGCCAAGAGAGAATGCCCAAAGACACCATCGCGATCTAATCTCGCCATGATGCCGATCACCTTCGACGATGTCGAAGAAGAGGAAGTTCATCATGACTGTTTGATAATCTCTCTGACCATAGCTAATTTTCTTGTTAAAAGGATCTTAGTTGATAATGGAAGCTCTACTAACTTACTTATGTTGGACGCCTTATACAGTTTAGGTTTTGGGATGGACGACATCACCAAGAAATCAACAACTTTGGTAGGCTTCAGTGGAGAATCACACAACACGATCGGGGAGATATCACTACCTACCATTGCGGGAGGAGTCAACTACCAGGTAAAATTCCAAGTACTCGATTGCCCGTCACCTTTTAATGTCATTTTAGGCAGGCCATGGATACACGGGATGAAGGCAATTCCTTCCACCTATCACCAATGTGTGAAGTTCCCAACACCTTGGGGAATTCAAGAGATTAAGGGGGAACAGAAGTTGGCACGGGAGTGTTATTCCGTAACAATGAAGGCAACAACCTCGAAGAGCCCACGACCTAAAACAAAGAAGAAGATGTCGGATTAGAAATTAAAGGACTGTAGAATGACTACTTGCTACGCGAAGCCGGAGACACCTGAGCTTCAAGAAGTAGCTCTTGGTCCATTAGAGCCATCCAAGAAGATTAAAATAGGAGCAGATCTGGAACCAACTCTACGCGAGCAGATAGTAGAATTTCTACGGTCCTACAAAGATTGTTTTGCTTGGTCGAACGAGGATATGATAGGCATTGATCCTGGTGTGATTACCCATGCCTTGAATGTCAACAAGAAGGTGCCACCAGTGAAACAGAAAAGGCGCAAGTTCGCTCCCGAGCGAAATCAGGTAATCAATGATGAGGTAAAATCCTTACTTGAGTCTGGTAAAATTAGAGAAGTACAATACCCTGATTGGCTTGCAAATGTGGTTGTAGTTAAAAAGAAAAACGGTAAATGGCGCGTTTGCGTAGATTTTACCGATCTAAACAAAGCATGCCCCAAAGATTCATTCCCCTTGCCTCACATAGATGCAATGGTGGACGCGGCGGCGGGGCATGAACTTTTGACCTTCATGGATGCTTTTAGTGGGTACCATCAGATAATGATGCATCCTGACGATCAAGAAAAAAACGCATTCGTAACCAATCAGGGAACTTATTGTTATAAACTTATGCCCTTCGGATTAAGGAATGCAGGTGCTACTTATCAGAGATTGGTTAATAAGATGTTTCAGGATAAGCTGGGGGATACAATGGAAGTATACATAGATGACATGTTGGTCAAATCATTAAAGGCAGAGGACCATGTTAACCACTTAAGAGACGCGTTCCAGATTTTGCGGCGCTACCAGATGAAGTTAAACCCCACCAAGTGCTCTTTTGGAGAACATTAGGAAAATTCCTCGGATACATAGTGACGCAGAGGGGGATCGAGGCGAGTCCTGAACAGGTCAAAGCTATAATGGAGCTGCAATCCCCAAAGTGTGTCAAAGACGTACAGAGGCTAACAGGGCGAGTGGCTGCGCTAAACCGATTCATATCAAGATCATCAGACAGAAACAAACTGTTTTACGACATCCTGAAGAAAAACAAGTCGTTCGAATGGACAGAAGCACACGAAAAAGCCTTTGAGGAATTGAAAAAGTATCTATCCAATCCGCAGGTGTTATCCAAGCCGAAGCCAGGAGAAAACTTGTATGTGTACCTAGTCGTGACCGAAGTGGCAGTAAGTGCAGTCTTGATCAGAGAGGAGAATGGAGACCAGTTGCCCATCTATTACGTAAGTAAAACCTTGTTGGATGCAGAAACGAGGTATTCCCCCATAGAAAAATTAGTGTTATCTTTGGTAATGGCTTCTATAAAGTTACGTCCTTATTTTGAAAGTCATTCTATAATTGTGAGAACTAATTATCCGATGAAGAGTATCATGTCAAAACCAGAGTTTTCAGGTCGGCTAACAAGGTGGTTAATTCACTTAAATGGTTACGACATCGCGTACGAACCCCGAACAGCAATGAAATCTCAAGTATTGGCAGATTTTGTGGTTGACTTCACTCCTACCACTTCAGAGAGCGAAGACCAAGACGTGCTGCAAATAACAGGAAATGGTAAGTGGCTGATGCATACGGATGGAGCGTCAAACCAGATGGGTGTAGGATTGGGGGTAGTCCTGAAGTCACCACAGGGGGATAGGATAGCCCAAGCTGTTCGATGCACGTTTAAGGCTACTAATAACGAAGCAGAATACGAAGCGCTTATCGCAGGGCTGCTTATCGCCAAAGATCTGAACGTACAAGAGATCGAGGTTCCAAGAGATGCCAACACACAAGCAGACGCTTTAGCCAACCTGGGATCCGTAATTGACCCAAGGGAGTACGACAAGATACCTTTCGTATACCTTGATGCGTCATCCATAACCAAAGAAGCAGACATACTAGAAGTTCGAAACTCCAATGAAGACAGATCGTGGGTAACCCCTTACTTAAAGTGGTTACAAGACGGAGTGTTACCAGAAGACAAGGAAGAAGCTCAACGACTTAAGGTAAAAGCTTCTACTATTGCGGTTAAGGATAACATTTTGTTTAAGTGGATGTCGTCAGGGTTACACGCGCGATGCATAAAGGAGGAAGAAGTACAGAAGGTATTACGAGATATACATGATGGGGAATGCGGAAACCACACGGGGGGGGGGGGGGGGGGTCGCAACTTGGCGAAGAAGGAAAGTAGGATGGGTTACTATTGGCCAACCATGAACAAAGACGCAGTGGAATTTGCTCGCAAGTGTGACGCATGCCAGCGTCATGGACCTATACCACATCAACCATCAGAGTTGTTACATCCCATAACATCTCCTTGGCCATTTATGAAATGGGGGATGGATATTGTGGGAAAACTACCTCCAGCCTCGGGGCAACGAGTTTACATTCTGGCAATGACCGACTACTTCTCCAAGTGGATTGAAGCCGAAACCTTTAAAGAAGTTAAAGACACCCAAGTTATTTCCTTCATAAAGAGAAATATCCTGAGCAGGTTTGGAATACCATCCATCATAGTCTGCGACAACGGGTCCCAATTCATCAGTGACAAGACGAGGTCATTTTGCCATCAGTATAACATACAATTAGTGATGTCGACGCCTCGTTACCCACAGGCCAACGGGCAAGCAGAAGCAAGTAACAAGGTGATTATTAACAACTTGAAAAAGCGGCTCAAAGAAGCAAAGGGGAAATGGACAGATGAATTACCCCTTATCTTATGGTCAGATCGAACAATCCCCAAGATAGCAACGGGTCATACACCTTTTTCCTTGGTCTATGGTTGTGAAGCCGTACTACCAGTAGAAGTAACTTTGCCTACAGTACGGTACGGACTTACCACTGAGGAGTCAAACCTGTCCAACCTGTTACATCATTTGGATACGGTCGACGAGTTACGAGATCAGGCTTCAATTCGAATGGCATCATACAGGCAAGGAGTAGCTCGAAGTTACAACAAACGCGTTAACGCTAAGGTGTTCCAAGTGGGAGACTGGGTGCTAAGAAGAGTCTTCCAGAATACGCAAGAGTTAAATGCTGGAAAATTAGGAGCAAATTGGGAAGGACCATACCAAGTTACAAAAATAATAGGACAAGGAGCCTATGAGTTAATAACGCAAGAAGGAAAAGCGGTCCCCAGAAGCTGGAATGCAATGAACCTAAAGTTGTATCACTTTTGAAACACGAGTTCTAATAAGGTAATTTGCATTAAAATTTTCCTTTACGTTATTATATCTTCATACACGCACAAGAACAAAGATATCAACAATATCGGAAAAAACAAACAAGGGACGCCTTGTGACGTTACAGGCCAAAACATGGGCCCTCGCCTTATGATCAGGCAAAGCTGTGCACACTACGACTAGTCAAAAGATGCAAGAGACGAGAACAAGTAACAAGTATTCTAGAGCAAATGGAGTTTTTATTTGTAATACGAATCATGAAGTTATTACAAGAGGAATTTACATTTCAGACACATACAACATTCTCTCTCTCCACATCTAACATAAAAAGCGCTATACTAACAAATCTATCACGAAAGTTACAAATACATGTAACAAACAAAGCCGACTTCACTACGAATGTGTCGATCTTTCTTCTTCGGCGACGCAACCTGCTTACCTGCAAAAAAGATCAAACACAGATCCAAGGCAATGACAACAAATTATCAAAATAAAACCCCATAAACTAACGCGGGGCATAAAACTTGTCCACAAAAGGCCCTAAAACAAAGCGGCCATACAAGATGAGAGTTTGAAAAATAACAACCCCAACACGTTGGGGGTAAAACATTGTCCGAAATTCACCAGAAAAGAAACAAGGATAAAGAGAAGATCATTCTTTGGGTTGGTTGTCTCTTTTCACCTGGGCAACCACTTTGGCAACAGAGGCAATATCATCAATGACCAAAGACTTTTTAGCCGCTATCACCTCATCAGAAAACAGGCTTTCAAACAACTCCCTTTCCTTCGTAGCATCCCACGAAGTGTGCCTCCCTGCCGCAAACTCCTCCATCATTTCCACTCGAGCCCGGCACGACCAGTAGTCAGCAGTATCTTCAATCTCTTTAGCCAAAGCAGCTTCTTTAGCGGAAGACGCCATGAACTTCTCTTCCCATTCTTTGGACTCCTTAGAAACCCTCTCAAGATTGTTCATCAGGTCGAGAACCTTCTTTTCCAAAGCAATTTTCTCGTGTCCTAAGATGCTGCTCCAATCCTTCTCAAGCTGAAGATTGATCTTGCTCTGAGCCAATTCATCAGGGAGGTCCTTGAAAGATTCGAAGGCAGAAAGAGAGAGTTGCAAGCCCTGCCCAAAGGAAGGAAAAGGTTAGAAAACGAGCAAAAAGCAGAGTAAGGGTTGACAAAGAAAGCAAACCTGCCATTGCGCCGCCAGAATTTCGCCAAAAAAATCCGGGAAAGATGTCCGATCTTCCTTACCGCGAGAACTTCCCACATGGAGAGGTGTCAAGGAACTCAGGCACTTTTCGGCAGCCATATCAAGAGACATCATCGTCTTTGGGAGATCAGAAAGAGTCGAACATGCTTTTTTCTTAGGAGAAGAAACTCGAACCCCAGGAGGCTTTTTGGGGTCCGGAATCGTCAACACTGTATCTGCCGTAGAAGCTGACTCAACCTTTCTCTTCTTTCGAGCCTCAACTCGTTCCATGGTAGTCAGCGCGGTGGTAGAACGGGTCGTCCTTGAACCTGGCGTCATAAAAAGGTGGGAAAGATTTTTAGAAAAAAGAAGAAAGATTTGCCAAGGGGGAGAGAAAGAGACTTACTTGACATCTCGATCTCTTCGGATTCGGCAGAGCACGCCTTTACCAGATCAGGGTAGGATCGTTTTTCGAACGAAAGAGCTTCGATATGATTGAAGACCTGGTACGACACCGTGCGGGGATGAGGAGTAGCAAGATGTTCTGCAACAGAAAATGCTCAGAGGTCAGAATAGAAAAGAAGCTGAGAAACTAAAAAGACGAAGCACTACCTGTTGGTTGCCAACGACTTCTCATGAAAGACGTATCAATACCTAAGGAAGACAGCCTCACAAAGAAAAATTTATCGGCCCAACCCCGATCGGATTTGGATATATTGAAGACTAAATCAGATTTGTTGGGAAAAGTTTTAAGAGTTATACGACCCGGACCGCCTTTAGAGAGACGATAATTTAGGAAGAAGTCAGCAGCTTTGAAAGGAAGGCCATGGGAAGAGCATAGTTGGTCAACGGAAAGGAGAAGTCTCCAAACCTGTGGAAGTAACTGCCCCAGAGAAACTTTGAGGGAAGAGAGGAAGTTGATGACCAAAGGAGAAAATGGAAAACGATGGCCTATACGAAAGGGGTACTCGTACAAGCACATCCAATCGTCGGCATAGAAATCTGCGTGAATACCAGGGGGAGGCAAAAACACCTCTGCATGCAACGGGAAACCCGCAGAAAAGCAAAGATTTGGGGGTCTTCAGAAGTGCTATTTCTCTGGTGGTAGGGGGTAAGGAAACCGGAAGAGGTCAGAGAAGGAGGAAAAGTGGGTTCAAGGCAGTAGAGGGAAGGAGATTCCGAGGAAGCCATAATTGGGAAGAAGAGCAGGTGGAAGACGAAGATACATAAGAAAGAAAGAACGTACCTGGACACCGAGAAGCACGATTGAGGTCTTTGAGGGTCATCATAACCGCTTTAAATAGGGTTTGATTGGACGTGATTTGAGTTGCTACAACTTCCAAGACACAAAATCAAAAACCCTAGGAAAAGTGGAGGCGGGAGTTTTCCCGGGTTTTTGATGGGGGTATTGTTGGGCCCTCCGCAATTCGGCCCAAGAAGAGAGTCATGTATCCCAAATCCGGTAATTCGCTCAAACCATTAGAAAAGGAAGGATGATAGAGTAATAAAAGGGGGACGAGAATTTCGGACTTCATGGTCAAATGGCAACGGCTAAGCCATTAACGAGGGAGGCGAGATTTCCGGGATTTGTTAAGCACTCTGTAAACGGTCAGAAGAGAGGAAACGGATATAAAACCAAGCTGAGGTGAAGAGGAGGGGGACTACGAAAACTTTCTGGAGAACAAAATCTTATCTCTTGTTCTTTGCCATCTCACTTCCAGTCGAGTATTCTTGAGTATTTTGGAAACAGCTTGTTACAATCGAGATCATAATCTACGAATATTACTTTGCTCATTATCTATTTTTACATCTTTTGTTTGATCCTACATCTTGCTTATAGTTCATAACGCGTTACTACTGTTTCTTGGTTAGGATTTCCCTATTCTAAGCAGGTAACGAGTTAGTACGATTATCCTGCCAAAACAGCACATGAAGCACAAAATCTCTCTACCGACTTAAGCATGTGAGGCCAATAGAAATGCTCCCTAAGCATATGCAAAGTTTTCATAACACCAAAGTGTCCCATGAGGCCGCCTCCATGGGCCTCTTGGACAAGCAATCGCCTAACCGAACCACTAGGCACACACAAGCGAGTTCCCTTAAAAAGAAAACCCTCATGCAAATAGAATTGATCTCGACTCCCCCCTTCAAACAAGCATGAAAAATGTCACCAAACTCAGCATCATGAGCATACAACTCCTTCATAAAAGACAATCCAAGCAATCGAGCATCTAGTAAAGATAAGAGAGCGTACCTCCGCGACAACGCATCGGCGACGACGTTGTCCCTGCCTTTCTTATTCTTGATGACATAGGGAAAGGATTCAATGAACTCCACCCATTTGGCATGCCTTCGATTCAGTTTTGCTTGCCCTCTCAAGTACTTCAACGCCTCGTGATCGGAATGGATAACAAACTCCCGAGGCAAGAGGTATTGCTCCCACGCCTGTAGCACTCGAACAAGAGCGAGTAGCTCTTTGTCGTATGTGGGGTACTTGAGCTCGGCACCTCCAAGCTTCTCACTATAATAGGATATAGGCCGTCCCTCTTGCATAAGTACGCCACCGAGCCCGAATCCCGACGCATCACACTCTATCTCAAACACCTTGCCAAAATCGGGAAGAGCCAACAACGACGCTTGTGTCAACTTAGCCTTAAGGGCTGCAAAGGCCTCTTCTTGCGCCTCTCCCCACATAAATGGAACATTCTTCTTAGTAAGGAAGGTTAAGGGCACAACCAAGGTACTAAAATCACGGACAAACCGGCGGTCGAAACCGGCTAATCCAAGGAAGCTCTGGACTTGTGTCATAGTTGTCGGTGTTGGCCATTCTTGAATCGCATTCACCTTCTCTTCATCTACTTGGAGTCCATTCCTACTCACAACAAAACCAAGAAATACCACGTGATCCGAACAAAAGTGGCACTTCTTGAAATTAGCAAATAGGTGCTCCCTTTTCAAAGCTTCAAGCACTTACCTAAGGTGCTCGACATGGGATGATAAATCGTGGTGATACCTTCGCGTGGCTTTGATACAACTTGATGGCCGGATAGATGGAGATGGAGATGGTGCAAAGAAATCGCCAAGAGGAAACTCGAAAACTCCTTGCAAAGGCGTGGGAAGATGATGTCAACGATGGATATGGATGCTCGTACACTTGGATATGACTCACCAAGATTTCAAGCAAACTAGGATGCAAGATTGTCGGATATTACTCACCAACAATCGAACAACGAGATTGCACGAAAGAAATGCAAAAACTAGATTGAACAAGTAAAGAAACAACAAGAGTATTTTTCGTCAAAAACTAAGGGAAAAAGACAAGGTGGCCGGCCATATAACCTAATACAAGGCGTCACAAAATAAGCCCCCTCACTTACGGAAAATTACAAAATTAACGCGTAAAACCCCAAAACATATTAATTGTCCTTAACCGTAGAATTGTCACTTATCGAACCATGAAGCAATAAAAGACTTCAACCATCTTCATTACACTCCTTCGGAAAGCTACACCCCATGAGCTCCTCTTGTACTTGACAAAGAATGGCTTTAGCTCGGGATCGCGTAATACGACCTAGATAAGGTGTGGCTCCTTGAGATTTGGCACCATCAAGACCGGAATCCGCCTTTTGGCCAGGCGCGCCAACCTCGGGCAAAAGCGCGCCTCCAGCCGTGTGCAAAGGCACACCATCCCTTGGCAAAGGCGCGCCATCATCCCTCTGCAAGGGCGCGCCACCAACCCTCTGCAAGGACGCGCCACCATCCCTCTACAAGGGCGCGCCGAGTGGCTTCGCATCCAAGCTTGTAGGCGCGTCTAGGGCAGGTCGTGGCTCCTCCAAGTTTTCCGGCGTGTGCTCCATTGTTGGCTCAGATGTCGATGGAATCACATCAAAGATGGTAAAGGCCATTTTAAATGGTTCCTCTTGGTAGTGTTAGCATGAAATTTAATAAAAGCATTATTATCTTTGGCTAACTTGGACCACTTAATGGATATTTAGTAATATAAGGAACAACTAAAATATCATTAAGCTAGGTTTAGCAACATGTTTTGCACGTAAAAATAGAGCGGCCTAAATGAGTTACGGGAAGAGACATGCCATTCCCGATGACTAAGCTTTGGCCTTCATAGTTGCATTGCAAAGTAAGAGAATTCAGATGTGCTACTGCAACATGGAAATTAGCCCCGGTGTCAACGACCCATGGATCGACGATCACAAATTGGCATGTTGCAGTGCACGCTGAATGATCAAAGGCAGGCGTGGGCTGATTTAGGGCGGCTGCAGCCTGCAGCAAAGCAGTTGGACACGAGAAAGTCATTAAAGTTGACCCGATTTATGCAATTCGGCACTTCGTGACTCGGCTTGTTGTACAATTGGCACATAAGGCAAGATCGATTAGTCGTCGACGATGATCCATGGCTGGTGTGCTCAGTGGAAAGCTGATCCAAAGGAGGAGGTCCAGTAGAGGAACGTCCACATCCACGACCCTGGCAACTCGGACAGGCTAAGGGTGTCTTCCTCAATCCATTGCTCTTCTTGCAGCAGAAGGTCGAGAAGATCATCGTTAGTGTTCGAGTCTTTGTTGATCGCAATGAATGAGCGGAACAATGCAAACTTAGATACGATCCCAAGTAGGATGTATGAGACAAGATCATCATCAGAAACTTCTTGGAGACAAGTCGCCAATTCAGTAGCAAGGGCTCGTTTCTTTTCGACATAGTCAAGGATCGAGAAGGAGCCCTTGGTCAAAGTTTGGACTTGTTGTCGAAAGTGCTATGCCGAGCTCTAGTTTGGGCATGAAAAATCTGTTCAAGGCTACTCCAAGCCTCGGTGGTGGCAGTAGCCCGGGCCCATAGGCAAGAATAGACATGGTCAACATGAATTGAATCCAAAAAAAGGACCAAACGATCCTTACGAACCCATGTGTGCTATGCGAGATTCGGAACATGAATGGGTCGTTGCGCATTTGAGAGAGCAATAATGGAAGCCTTCGTGCTGATGGGAGAATTGGCCGATAAAGGGCGATTAGATCCGATATAGTCGTTGGCGGCAGGACACAAGGGACTAAGACGAGTCGAAATCAAATGCTTCCAAGGTGGAGCGGACCATGTTGCGCTAAAGTAAGTAATTCGATCACTCAAGGCGAATCGCAAAGTTGGGTAGATGGAAATTGGGTGAAGATCTATCAAAGGGTGTTGAAAATATTAATTGAGTGGGAGAGGTGGGTTTGGAACCCATTGATCGAAGGATCGGTGGTTTAGGCTAATACCATGTAAAATTAGTAAATTGAACGAGAAGAAGATGACTTTCTTTTAATTCCATGAATGTACATATAGAGATATAAGAGATACAAAATATATTGCTATCCCTAAAGGTCAAGAAAACAATCCTTATCAAGATAAGATATAAACTAAATGAGGAAATAAATCATTACAAGATAAACATATATACATATTAACACTTTGAACCTGGAGAATTTGGCATTGTGTAACACTGTGCTTGAAATTCATCTATAGAAAAAGCAATGTTACAATCGAAATAGAGCATAATGGGAGAGAGATAAGGACCCCTAAGACGACTCGAAGGTTATGTGGGTTAGGACCTTCCAGCGCTTAGGCAGGGCCTAGACGGAGCTTAAATGGAATTTTTAGAAGAATGTTCATTGTTGGCGTTGGAATGGCCGACAGGTTTTCAATAAGAGATGTAGTGAGAGACGAAGATGGTGGGAGGAGTTGGTAACTGGAAGAGATGGAAGGTAAGAGGGCTGACTAGTTAAGCGACGTCAAATCGGAGAGGAATGGAAAGGGAGAGGATGTTAGGGAAGACAATTAATTATTTTTTTGAGAAAATAGCATATAATTGCATGTTTGTTATCTTCTTACAAGGAACAAAATTTTAACGGTGAATGTTTAGAGTGGTATCACTTAAACAATTCAATAACACATCATTGTGTCATGTTGTTAGGGATTGCAATGTTATGGCCGATAAAATCGCTAAGCTGAACCACAATATTCCTAACAACCTCTTGATAGATAATGCAGAATTACGAGTTCTCTTCCGCAAGGATGCTCTAGGATGGCTCCTTAGGGCTTCTTAATTTTTACCTATTTCAAAAAAATAACGAAGAATGGTTAGAGTGGTGGTTTGATAACGAAAACCTTTTATGAGTGATTTTTATGCAGTTTTGATGTTGAGGGGTGGTTTGATGCATAAGTCCCTATTTGAGGGGTGGTTTTGTGAAATTCAGCCGAATTTCCATGTTCAAAAGTTGACTCTCCGTATAAATTGACAATCGTGTGCGTCCCCCACCTTTTATGGGAACCCATCACACGCCTATTCAAAGGCTATATTACTTTTTGTAAGAAACACTTCACATTTGATTTCAGACTTGTCCATGTGACCCTATTCTCATTTGTATGTTTCTCCCTCTTTTCCTTTTCCTTTTTGATTTTACTTATGCGAAATGGAATGAATGGTCCAATTTATATATATATATATATATATATATATATATTAATAAAAAAGAATACCAAATTAATGGACCCGCTATATCATTATGGTCTACAAAGTGCGTACATACACGATATATCGATAAAAATATTGGAGGTGAAGATCTGAATATACGACTCTAGTTGAATTGTTGTTCTCTATCTAATTAAATTTTATTTTATGTGTGTAAAAAGGAAATTTTGTCCTCACTACAATTGAGTCGTTTCACGTGGGCACGATTGAAAATGCAATCTTTCTCACCCACTTTGAAGTTTGAATTGGGTCCCCAACTAACTAAGTTACAATTTTAGACTCTAGTATACATTAGCAACGCATGAACTTTGTTTCTTCACTTCACACAAGACGTATGTGGCCTTTATGATGGGTCTATTAATTACTACTAGTAAGTTTCCATTGATAGCACTTGCGTGTATATTAGTAAAACTTATACGGCACCATGCATATATTAATTATATTTCATAACTGAGAAAATTACATGTCATGACTAGGCTCCAATTCAAGTTAGTGGATCACTTTCAAGTAAGAGAATTTCTAAACCAAAACCTAATTCATAATATTCGATCATTCAAAGCTTTGCATAATCATGACAATTTCAAATCATATTGAATACGTGTTGCATCCATCTTTTATCAAATTATTTTAGGTCGCTCACCTTTATATAGAGGGAATTAATAGAACCCTTAACCTAGCTCGTGGACAACTTTGTAAACCAAGCTCATAATTAATTAAATATGTACGTACTGTATACTGTAACCTCTACATTGTTGTCACATGGTGAAAATTTAAACTTTTAGTACTTTGTAGTATACACTTTAAAGTACTCCGTCCCTAGTGAACATAGAGTTTTTTCACAGATATAACAAATTAATAATTACACTGAACACTTGAATGATTCTTTAGAAGCTGACAATATATCAGCAATTGTCCTTTTATTTATATACTCCGATCCATAATTACTTCAATTTCCAGAACACTACTACACATGTTGTTAATTAAAAAACATATTGCTAATTAATCATTCTCAGCTAGGGTGTATAGTATAATAATCTCTAATCATTACGTTAATGAAAACTCAGAGAGAGATCGATCGATCAGTATGGTGCATGTGGCCCTTAATTGATGTAGAATATTGTGCATGAGTTGGAGAGACCGACGCATGCAAGTGAAAGAAATTTATTGATGGGATCAACACAATCATGATTAATCATGATTATGTTGCCTCCTTTCACGGAGATAGATCCCATCTCCTAATTCTTATTTACCCGCCATCTCTCTTTTCTTTTCAAAAAAAAAAAAGATGACATTCAAATAATTGCTAATTCGATCGGTTATTTTTAAACAATATTCGGAAATATCACTTTAAGCTTCGTGGGTCAATAAACCAGTGATCATATATGCATGTAAGATCAATATAAACTCAATAGTCCATCGTTCAAAACCATTTAAGAATAAAAAGAGTATTGGCATGTCACACGCAGCTGGTATATATTCTTAGGTTGTCATCATCAAATTGGACCCAAATACAAAAGGCATGGAATGAGATGATTATCAAAATGAGATTTTTAGTTGCCTTTTAGAATGAACCCGGTTTAGTCTTTTTTTAGTCAAAACCGGTTTAGTGGTGAAATATAAGTAAGAGCTTTTTTTGTAAATCAAGCTTTTCAGAGCTTTAGACATTTGTGAGGTGTGTGTAAACTCTTCGGATTGGATGCTTTGTCAAATTGGTGAATCAATTTGTTTAGACTTTTGTGTTGTTTTCCATTCAAATTGCTAGATTCTACATGTTATCAGAGCAAAAGTAGGGTTTAGCAATTTGGGGATTTCGTGGAAGAACTTGGAATCGTGATCGATGACGAGGAACGAGGAATTGACGATCGGTGGAGGTGATCTGATGGCAAATCAAAACACGATCCAGATTGCGAACATGACAGATCCTTTGATGCTGTCAAATTCGGATTTTCTAGGTATGAATCTGATAATACGCTGTTTGATGGGGAAAAAACTTTGTGCTGGAGTCGACAGATCGAGTTGGCTTTGTCTGCGAAGATGAAACTTGGTTTCATCGATGGTAAGGAGCAGAAACCAGAAAGGAGATATCCGATTTATGAATGATGGAAACATTGTTGCTTGTTGGATTCTTAATTCGATGGTGAATGAGTTGTCTAGCGCTTTTATTTACATAGATTCTGCGCGAACACTGTGGCTTGAGATTTGTGAGCGTTACAAAGAGAGTTCTAGGCCAAAGATCTATCAGCTACAACAATACTCCTATATTCTGCCTACATAAACAACAAGATGCAAGTTTGTGAAAATCTGAAATCATTTTTCAGTTATGTTCAAACACAGTTTGACAAGAAAGTTAAAGGGGTCAGAACTGATAATGCTACTGAGTTTGTGAAAGCTGGTTGTCAGAGGCTGTTTTTAGATTTGGGAATTGTGCATCAAAGGTGAATGGCATACAGGCCTGAGCAGAATGGGGTTGTGGAGCGCAAGCACATGCATTTATTGGACACAGCTAGGGCTTTGAGGTTACAACAGGATTGCCTAAAGAGTTTTGGGGTGAATGTGTTTAGGCTTCTACATATTTAATTAATGAGATGCCTATTGCAAAGTTGAACTTGAAAACACGTTATGAGGTGCTTTTGAATAAGTTACCAGCGTATGATAATTTGAGGACCTTTGGTTGTTTATTTTTTTCCTTATATAACACCAAAGAGTCATGATAAAATGGAAGCTAGGGAAAAATGTGTATTTGTAGGATCTCCTCCAAATCAAAAGGGCTATAAGCTTTATGATTTGGTGGATAAAGTGGTGTTCTTAAGTCGAGATGTAACTTTTTATGAGGACACTTTTCCATTTAAGAAAGGGGATGATAAGGTTACAATAAGTTCATAGATTCAGTTCATACCAGCAACACTAGGCTTATCTTTTGATGATGATTCTTTTGATGAATTGCACACTGATTTCCAATCTACACCAGCAACTATGGATCTTCCATCTACATCAGGAAGAGATAATCATGATTTGTTGAGGGGGGACCAAGTCAAACTAAAGTTGGAGCAATAGGTAGTCCAATGGGAACGGAAGTTCTACCTGTAAGGAGAACTGCACGGATTAGCAGGGAACCAATTTGGTTTCAAGACTATGTCATTAACAATGTAAGTAGAGAGCACTTTGCATCTTTGGCAAATATTCTGGCAATTCTGGAACAACGGTCTTTTGCTGAAGCTGTCATGGATGAAAAATGGATATAAGCCATGGAGTTGGAGTTAGATGCACTGAAAAAATGGCACTTGGGAACTGACTTCTTTACCACCAGGATAGCAAGCCATTAAGTCCAAGTGGGTATATAAAATTAAGTTTAGGCCTAATGGTGAAGTAGAAAGGTATAAAGCTCAATTAGCTGTGAAAGGTTTTAGTCAAAAGATTGATAAAGACTATAAACATACCTTTTCTCCCATGGCAAAACTTCGAACTATCAAAATGCTAATTGCTATTTGATACGTGATCGCCTCAGATTACTCCTTGGTGACCAAGTATTTAACCACACAGGATCCCGATCTTGTCATTAGTTTGATTTCCAACCAGATTTGCCTTCAACGTTAATAACTTGATGAACAAGAAACTCGAAATATGAACAAGGAACGAATCTGATTCAAAGAGTTAAGATAATCAAAAGGATAGTTCAATTGAATTGGCACCAACGCTAAATTCAATTGATAAACTAGTTGATCTTTAATAATCAAACTAGAAATAACAAGTTGATCAAATTAACAATCCAAATCTGAATTGAAAGAAAACAAATTAGTGATGATGATCACAGAGATTGAATGCTTGAACAATAGTTGCTTTAATGACCCATAAACTAGATAAACCAATAGGGGTTTGTCTAATTCAGGCTGAATTTTATTGAATGATAAATGCAAGGTATTCAAAGGAAATATAAAAAAGTCTCCTTGGAGAGCGAGCAACAAGGTGGCCAGCCCTAGAGGGGTATAATGGACATTTTACTTGCCTCACAAGATGTAACACCCCTCCTTACTGTCCTTGAGGTGTTACCGTCATTAACCTAATTAGTCCTAATTCAAGGTTACCCAAGACTTTAAAACTTACAACCACAACAAGTATTACAACACTTTATTACAAACCGTAGTATTAGTTCCTTCAATACACAAAAACATAACCAACAACTTGAACAAAAGTAAAATGTTTAACAACAAACTTGTTCTTCTTCAAGCAACCACTTTCAAAAAAATTTTACTTCCTTAACTCCTTGGCTAGCCTTCTCTTCGCTGGTTAACTTCCTTAGTAGCTGATGCGTCATATATAGACGGTGGACACCAGTCGGCCATGTAATTGAATAAGGTGGTCGGGTTAGACTAATGAAAGACTAAGCAAGTGGAGAAAATGATTGGTTCCTATGGTGGTGACTAAACGTATTGGCATCGTAATCCGATTAACAACTGGTCGATGATCCAACAGTTAGCAGTCCCATAGAGGATAAGAAATTGAGGCATGCATATTCAAGAGACATGACACCACAACTTGCAGTTCCATTACGAAATATGAACAATTGTTGGAAATTATATTAATCACACAACATTTTGAAAAGCCTCCATCCACTAATCAGATTGACTTAATCAAAGTCTGATTAAGAATCATTCATAACCGGGAGCAAGAATGGCTTTCCGACTGGACTAACCATTCAGGTATATTAATGTGCCTAATGCACTTATCTTATATTACTTTCAAAACTTTTCACAAATAGTGTAATATCCCTCATTTTTTATAAAGGGTAAAAATGTAATTTTACATTTTCCTTTAATATAATAAAATATTTCCATAATCTATTTCTTAAAGATATAATGTTATAACATTTTAAATGTTATAAGGTTGGTTTATAAGTTTAAGACCATATTAGAGGTTACAAAAATTATTGTCTCGTATTATAAATATTAATTATGAACCATAAGAATTATGGTTTTATGATTATTATAATATGATAAAATGTAACTATTAATAATATGTGTCTTATTTATTAGGTAAAATTATAAAAGAATAATTATGAGTAACAAAACATAAGAAGTGTTGTAATAATATTTCTAAAACTTATATAAATGTTTTAAAGATAAAGCTTAAGCGAATAATATAGATTAATGTTTATATGATGTTATTTGAAGTACAAAGGTTAAGATGGAAGGGTATTTTTATCACTTTTATAAAACTAGAGGGGTTGTTTGTGTAATTAAAACAAAAGGGATTAAACCCGTCATACTTCATCTTCAACCTTTGGTTCAAAACTTCAAATGGCCATAACGTCTTCATTTCTTAACGGATTTTCGATCCGAAAGATGTTCCGGAAAGCCCATGACATGCTCTATCAAAACCCTCAATCAATTGTTCGAAACAATACGATTTTTGGGGGTCGAAATTCTGTTCTTGAATGTGACCTAAAATGGCTAAGTGGATCGTTATTGCTTTAATTCAATCAATTGGGGATGTATCTAACGTTAATAGGTAGTGGATAAGTCGTGGAAGGATAAGAGCATGATTATTACGCAATTAGTTGGATTTATTCCGCCATTAATCTTGGGAAATTGAAGGGATTGGATAAGAACATCATAAAGAACACCATTGATGTGGAGGTGATCTTTGGGAAGATTTCGGATGCGTTTTAGATCGATTCGAGCCCTATAAAAACCGACATTGTAGTTCTTATCGTCATCTACAGTTTTCCTTCACAAACCATCTCTTACAAACAACGTTTGAAACCCCAAATTTCGATTGAAACTCGGGTAGTCTAGTTCGAAACAAAACAGAGCAATCCTCGGTTTTTGGGATCTTTCTCCTTCCAAACTCAACGAAAAATAAATCCGAAACTAGATCCATATTCTACACAAAATTCCCTACAAAAACGTATATTTACACGTCCAAATTACTCCTATAATGTGTTCAAAAACTCGATCAAACACTCGAGTTATGCCCAGAAAATCTGAATGACATACCCTCAGTAAAACGTGAATATCTCCTTCATTTCTCCACCTTTTTATGATCCGTTTAAACCAATTTAAACTAGACTTCGAGGTGGTTCTATGGATACCAACCATGCCTCAATCCGTTGCCGAACCATCGAGAACGAGTTGATTGAAGTTGCCTCTGTTTTTGGGATGCTGCTGCGCTTGAAGGGCATATGATGGTCGCGGCCCGCGGGCCCGACCCGGCCCGTCCGCCCCTCCCTTGATCTATTGGGTATTTTATGGTATTTTGGATATTTTTTTATTTAATAAATTATGGTTAAATTTTATAAAAAAAATATGTTTAGTTAATTGGTATAGTGGTTCAAGTGAATTTCAAAATTTTAAAAATATTAACCTTTATAGTAAAAATGATTTGTAGTTGTAAAGTTTATATCAAATATAAACTTAGTCATGTCCGTCGTTCCTAAATCAACGTCGTTGGGTTACAAAATAAATTGACGGTAATTTATTTTGTGGTTAATTGAAACAGGAACAAGTATGAGTAGTAACCTCGATTGATCCTTTCCGTAACCAATTATCGTCAAAATCAAGGCAAGTGGATTGGGTTCGATTTTCATGAAACGTCCTTATGCGTCACTTGTTTTAACAAAGCATGTCTCATATCGTGTTACATGTTTTCATATGCTATAAAAATATTTTATGACTATGTTGGGAACTCTTGTATGAAATAAAATGAATCTAGGATTATATTGCTCTAGATTTAATGACATGTTATCTCTAGTCATACTTAGTTACGCTAGATGGACTTTAGGGCTGTTGCCTTGTGATATGTGTGCCTAGATTAATAGGCTTATGTTTGCGTACTTTATTGTATACACGTTGAATCATTTGACTTTAATCTTGAGTCGATGCTCTACTTGTAAGACCATGGTCAATACCCGCTCGCTCGATGAGGGGTGATGGCACGTAGCTCGTGTTAGTCTGGGCTTGCAACCCAACCATTGAGTATTTCCGTGGGGCCGTAACCCACATTCTATCCTTTGAGTATTTTCGTGGGGCCGTAACCCACATTTTGTCTTACTTAAAAAGTATGCTTAATTCCAAGTGGAACGATATTGTGATCCTTAAAATTAGTAGAGATTAAATAGGCGCCCGTTGGCGACAATTAAAACGATAGGAAGGCTAGTACAAAATGGAATGCCATCCTTACTCTCGGATTCCGAAATTCTCTGGCTCCAGTCTGAATTCGCACAACACGTATGCGGTGAGATTGGTAGAGGGAAACGTGGATCAACGAGGGGTTTAATCACCCACCTGACTAAATGTGTGAAACCCAAGTTCCCAACATAAGTAAATCTTTCTCTCTAAACCGAGACTCACCCTTGGGTGATGTTCTCACTCTTTTCTTCAAATCATAGTTTTCATAGGAGGTCCGAGGATGGGACCGACTTTCATTCGGTGCCCGACATCCCAACTCGTCCCTTCCTAAAATCCGAACCACCTTCCAAAACCCCATTTGCTAAGTCTGTCACAAGACTAACCGACCGTTTATTTTCCTTGCATGGTCGGCTGGTGTCCATCGCATTTCTCGTCGCGACGCATCAGGGGTGGAGTTCTACATCGAGGACCAAGAGAAACAAGCCTGAAAAGGAAGAACAAGTTTGAGGAGCAACTGGATCGAAGGTGGTTAGCTTTGATATAAATTTAGAATAAATTTTAAAGGTCGAGGTTCCAACTTGTGGGACCCTTCCCATTTCAACTTTGTATCTATTCAAGTTATTCAACTTTTGTATTTAACTTCCGCATCTTTTATATACATATGTCTTCCGCATTTAAAGTTTTTGGTTAAGTTCTGTAATTACTGTAAGCCTTGGGTGACTTTGAGAGTTTAATCTCGGGGTCACTGGCGGTAATATCCCTATTTAAAAAGGGGGTGTTACAAATAGGTTAGTGGCTTTTAATCGGCTCAAACTACTGCCGAGATATTTTGGTACTATAGAGATCATCGGCGTATTTCATCCATGGTCGACTATATTGTACCAAGATCATAGGACTTAAACTATCCTTGATCTTTCATTTGCATATGGTGATGTATATATTAGTGAGGCCTATTACCCCGTCGTCTATATTGCACCATGCCAATTGCACTTATCTAGAGTGCACATCACCCCTCTCACACAAAGAGCAGGGGAAGAGTCATGACCCACCATTAGGATTAGGCCCCTCCTAATGTAATTTTCTTTTAAAGAGAGGATATGGAACCACTTTTCCCTCCCTGAAACTACCTTAATTAACAACAAAGTCTCAGCGAGAGACAACATACAAGGTCACACATAACAGATCAAAATCCAGTTCTAGCGCAAAACTGAATAAACAACATGGTCATTATTTCTAACAAATATAACAACCTATCATATTTTATTAAGCACACAAGTTGTTACCAACACAAATATTAAATGGGATTCGATCAATTCCTCATTTAACAATACACAACAAAAAACAGTGGATTTAGCGTCCACAAAAGTGGTCGCTAAATCCAAAAATATGATCGCTAAACTCATTTAGCGAGCATATCGTGGTCGCTAAACGTGGTCGCTAAAAGTCTGGTCGCTAAGCGAATTAGAGACCATGTGGTCGCTAAATTTAGCGAGCATAGATGTTAGCGTCCGCATGGACGCTAAATTCCAAAAAATAGTTAGCGTCCACATGGATGCTAATTAGCGTCAACAATTAGCGTCCACGTGGACGCTAACTAGCGCCAACATTTAGCGTCCATGTGGACGCTAATTAGCGTCAATATTTAGCGTTCCACATGGACACTAAAGGCGGCAGTCGCCGATTTAATATTCGTAGCTAAATTCATATTTATTTGTTTTCTAAATAATTATATATTATTAATTATTAAAATTATATTTATAAATACTAAAACACAAATATAAAATCTAATAATAATATTCATAAAAGTTTTACAATATTTAAAATGTTTTACACAATAATACATAAAATCTAGATGGCACTATCGGGGGGAGGTGGCTGATTGGACGAGGATGGCTCGGATTGTTTGTTGCGCATGTCCTCCATGAACTTCTGTAGAAGCTCAATTTGTTGTCGTTGCTCCTCTACGCTCGCTTGTGTCGCTTGTTGACTCTCCCGAAGTTCCGACACCTGTGCACGCAGAGAGGCGTTCTCTTGTTGTATCTCCGCCATCCTGGGAGGCTGTCTACGGGACCCTAACAACACTTCAAGCTCGTAGAAGTCCGATGCAGCGCGCCCAGGACCAGGAACCCCCCCCCCCACCCACCCCCGTCCGAACCCACCAGTTGCCTCTAAAAATGCCTCGCACTCATCTTGAAAAGATGGTGGGGTCCTGAACTGCGAGGACTTCTGTTCCAGAATCTCTCGGGAACGCGCCAATGAAAAAAATATTTGTATAAAAACTAATATAACTTAAGAACGGAGTATAAATTATTAATTGAAAGTAAATATAATACTTACAGCGATATTGGTTGAACGTTCGTCGATAAACTCCCGGTTTGGGCCCCGCGTATGAGTCTCGATATGCAACTCTAGAGGCGTTACATCCCGACCTTTTTCTCGTTCCTACGAGTAATTATTATTAATAAATACCAATTCTGAAAATAAAAAACTTAAACTCAAAAAAAATTATACTTACCATTTTAAGTTTTCTATCACGGGGGGACCTCAAACCGCTTGTGTAGAGGGCCGAATTTACATTCCTGTTCCCCTTGTTCCACGCACACTTCTTCTGAAACGCCTCATCGGCCTTCCAACCCACAATCCATAGGTCCCAAGGCGCCGACTCTAGCTAAGACGGTCTCCTATTTGCTCGACGACACTTTCCGACATAGTCATCATACCGCTTCTTGGCTTGCTTCTCCCATAGCAAGCGAATGGTTGCGGAATCCATGCCGAGTTGGGTCTCTTCCCAACGGAAATGCGACTGAAACGAAAAAAATATTAGTTAGCATTATAAATTCCAAAATAAGTAAAGAAAATCTTACCTTCCAATTTTCAAACCAACGAGCCCGTGTTTCCTCGCTAGCGAGGCGGAACTCCGAAGCTCGATGATCTGGTTGGTTAGTGGTCACGAACGTCGACCACCTCGACACGGCCTGAGAAGGCTCCAACCTACAAATTCTCGAAATATATAGTTATTATAATTAAAATTGCAAAAAAAAGTTGATGGAATTGAAAAAACAGTTACATGCCGCCCACTACGAAGAGTTCTTCGATCCTATTCGGGTCCCTCCCACGCGATCGAGGATGAATAGGTATGCAACAACCCAACTGCGTGTCGTCCGGCATATCCATCTACATGCCAACACTCTGCTCGACAGTAGGGCGCTCGATAGTGTCACTCTCATGTACCGGAGGAGATGTGACCGACGTCGCCTCGGCCGACGGTACATCCTCTGGACGTGGCGGGTGTCTACCTCTACCTCTACCTGCTCTACTACATCTACCTCTATCTTGAGCCATATATACTAATAAAAAAAAAATTCAACTCATTCACCCTTAACAACAACAACAATTCAACAACTTCAAAAACAACAACAACAACAACCACAAGTTGACTACAAGAACAACAACAATTCAACAATAACAATTCAACAACAACAATTGAACAACAAGTTCAATTCAACAACAACAACAACAACAGCAACAATTAAACTACAACATCAAAAACAAAAACAATTACTCCAACAAAAACAATTCCAACAACACCAATCACTCCAACAAAAACAACAAGAACAATTCCAACACAAGAACAACAAGTTTTATATATCTAACAAAATTAATCAACTCATCAATTCAAATATCAATTTCAAACAAATGAATCAAAATTAATTCAACAACAACATTCATTACCCCAAAATTTATCAAATTTTATATATCTAACAACAAACATATTCCATAAAATTTTTCAATTCGATCTATCAATTCAACAAAATCTCATTCATCAAAATACCAAACCTCATTCAACGAAATCAAACCCTAAACCTCATTCAATAAAACTAATCAACTCATATTCATCAACAACATCAACAATCCTAAACTAAATCAAACCCTAAATCTAACAACCACATTCATCAACCACAACAATCCTAAACTAAATCAAACCCTAAATCCTAAATAATATATACAAATCAAATCCAAATCAAACACAAATTAAATGTACATACAAGTGGAGAGGGGAGGAGGGGGCAGCGACGGACGGGAGGAAGCGGCGGCGGACGAAGAGGCGGACGACGGGAGGACGTGGCGGCGGACCGGCTTGAGCGATGGTGCTCGACGGCCTGGCAGTGGCGCAGACGACGGGAACGACGGGAGGAGAGGAGGGGGAATGACGGGAGGACGGGGGAAGGACGAGAGGACGGGGGAGGAGAGGCCGACGCAGCGGAAGGAAGAAGAAGGGTTCTGTCTCGTGAATGTTTATATAATGCAGAATTAGCGACCACGTGGTCGCTAATCTCGAATTAGCGTCCATGTGGACGCTAATTAGAGTCCACATGGTCGCAATATATTATTTCATTTCAGTATTTCTCGATCATTGTATACTTAGCTAATATCAAATTACAAATAAATACAAATTTACAATTATATATACGAAATTAATTTATCTAACTATTTATCACATTGTTTTCCAAAAATTATTTTACAAATCTAAACAATAAACTAATTACAATATTCTATAATTAGCGTAGTTCTCATTCTATATATTTAACTAATACCGAAATACAATTACATACAAAATTTCAAGTATTTATACGGAAGAAAATAATCTAATCATTTATAACTTAATTTTAGGATAATAATTTTACAATATATAAAACAAAAAAATAATTACATACCTATCAACCCAAGTGGGCTCAATTTAATCCGACGGAAACCTTCAACTCTTGTGAAATGTGGGTAAAATCCGGCAGAAATCGTCTAATGCTATGAAATGTGTGGTGGGTATTTTTTATCTGCAGTGAATTCTCGAGTCATGATTATATATACAAATTATTTAGCGTCCACGTGGTCACAAAATAGGCGGCAATATCCTCGGTATTTGGCGCCAAGCGCGGGAAATTGTGGCGCCAACTATTAGCGACCATGTGGTTGCTACTATTAGCGACCATGTGGTTGCTAATACCGATCCTGCCATTCGCGACCATATGGACGCTACTATTAGCGTCCACATGGAAGCTAAATCCAGGATCGGTATTAGCGACCATGTGGTCGCCAAGGTTATCAAGATCGAGATTTTAGGTTGGATCGTTGGAGGTCTTTTGAATCGAATCGTAAGATCGGATCGCTAAATCGTAAGATCCTACATTATAACTAAAAGTATGCAAGAAATAACCTAATAGATTGTATATTTTGTTATATATAAGTAAGAAAATGATAAATCTTATTAATTTGATTATTAAAAATGTTGTAGGATGGACTAGTCAACTATTTTAATGGAAATTACACGTTAATCGTAAAATTATTAAAAATATATAGTTAAAATTGTCATTCTATAGGATCGTTGGAATCATTTGTATGATCGTTAGAATCGTTTATAGGATCGTTAAAATCGTATGTAAAATCGGGATCGGAACGAGATTGTATTTTAAATTATTTAAGATCCTACTCCAATAAGATCCTACTTGGGATCGTGGATCGTTTCGCGTGTTATGAATCGTGGGATCGTTAGAATCGTAGAATCGGATCGGGATTCTGATAACATTGGTGGTCGCTAATAGTAGCGTCCATATGGTCGCTAATTGTTGGCGCCACAATTTCCCGCCGTATTTCATCAACCATTTTACGTGTGGTCGCAAAAATAGCGTCCAAATGGTCGCTAAAGTTTTTTTATTTTTATTTTTACACATTAGCATCCATGTGGTTGCGAATTAGCGACCATATTTAGTGGCCGCTAAATTATGGTCGCTAATTCCGCAGAATGGTGTAGTGATATTAATGCAAGAGCGAACCGTCCACTTGCCTTATTTCTTACGAGATTCATCTGGAAAGAGTGTGGGGTTGTTCCCTTCTAAACCTTGATCTGTTCAAATAATCGGCATTGAATAAACCGGAAAGATTACAAACAAATATTAGAATTTATCGTAATCTTAAAATTTAATTTAAAATATTATTATTTTTCGATAATAATTTTTTTTATTCCATTATTTTAATTAATCCGATATGTATGCATATCGAGATAACTCGTAAACCGAAACATGTAAATCGAGATAAATTCGTATCTCGACGCATGTGAATCGAGATAAACTCGGAACTCCGCTGCACACAAAACAAGGCTCTTAACAAACGGATTTTTACCCTTAAAATTCAACATAAAAGTTGGTCACGAAGGCGTGTTCAACAACGTCCGATGGTGGCCTCGGGGCGGCAACGGAGACGGGGGTGGTGGTTCTGGAAAGCTGGGGAACACCCCTTCCTACTGTCGGCAGTGGTGGATGTATTGGTGGTCGGAGTAAGGCACACGAAGCCTTCCAATATGGCTCGTCACAAATGTTTAGATCTGGGAAAAGTTCAGTCCAAATTCAAAAATCGCCCCTTTTGAGCCCGATTCTTTATCAAATGCTTTTAAATCTTATGGGGCTTTTGTAGAGGACATTAACATGGTAACATTGAGCTTTGAATCGTCAAATTTGGTGGAGAAACGAGGGAGATAGCGTTTGAAGATCTCGAATTACATTAGGTCGAAAACAGAGACTTCGCTTTTGTATGGCCAAATTCGAAAGAATTTCCCAAGATTCAGCCTCAATCCTCCATTTAATGGACACTAGGACTGATCCTTGTTCTCTTCAATCTCTGAATCGGCCTGAAAGATGCCACGAGAGTGTACAAATGGCGCGAATTCAGCCACCTGAACAAGGATCCGTGGAGGTAGCAACCAACTACTGAAACCAATGCAAAAGCTACTCTTAGCCTTGCTAGATGTCAACAGGTGGAGCATGACAAGAATCAAGGGATTCCGGCGCCCATCCTTGATTGTGTACCAGGAGAAGAAAATTGAACGTTAATTTGCACAGAGGAAGCAGGCAGGAGAAGAAGAAGGAAAAACAAAAAGGAAAGGAAAAGGAAAGGAAATTTAATATAAATTTAAATTATTTTCCATCTCCTTTTATTTTACACTCTAGCAATTTAATTTCTCCCCTTTTAAAATAGAAATAATCTTGCAATTTATTATCAAATAAACCTTCATTTAGCAAGTTTAATATATTATAGCGGAATTAAGTGTAATTTTCTCCATATAATACTTACTCATGACAAAACATAATACCCTTTTTATAGATGACTCGACTAAAGTTGTTGTGCCGAGATCAAAAATATATTACCCAAAATTACAAACTAAGTATAGCATGCAAGTAAGGGGTCGAACCCAAGAGAATCAGTATTTCCAAACAATCAGCAGAGACATGGGTTTTAAGTTTAAGCAAGCACACAAATTTTAGTTTCAAATCAATTAAAAGAAAACAAAGTTCATTCAATCAATTCCACCTTTTCAATCCTTCGATCATTGATTCATCCACTTTTCTATATTTACCAGGTTAATTCCAATCCTTATTAAGGTTTCCGCTTGTCCACAGTCCAAGCGAAACTATGATATGAACAGGGACGCTTAATTCAAATCATGCAATGCAATTAAGGATAATAGGAAATCGAATCATGCAATCAAACAACGAGTCTCATGCATAAAACAACCATCAAACACTCTTCCTCAATTCCAGTCCACGGTCCTAGAAAAGAGTTGTTTCAAGGATAAATAAGATTGCACAGACAATAATCAAACCTAATCCAAACAATAGATCTAAGTCAATCAAACAAGGTGATCATGCTCATAAAATCAAACATAGATCATGGAATTAAAAACAAAGAGTTTTGATATTAACTTAAGAATAGAAAAGTTACTAGAATCTCACGAATTCAACAAAAGGCTTCCTTGATTGAACAAACTCCAAGAAAGATTAGTTCTCCATAAAAACTGAAATAAAACTAGGTTAAACTAAAAGTATGCTCTCTCCGTAAAAGTATGTTGCCCCTAAACCTCATTACGAAACTAAGTATAAATACTAGAAACTTCCGAATAAAACTAAATACTAAAGATATAATAAAAACATAAGATAAAATAAACGAAGTCGGCGCAGACTCGGTCCACCCGCGAGCGCGGGTCCACAGCCGCGGGCACGGCTCATCCTCGACTTCAGCTCCTCGCGGATTCAGATCCCACCGCGGCCTCGGTGGCTAACCCACGATCGCGGGTCTTCACTTCTCGTAACCTCTTCAGGTCGAACGTAGATTTCTGTCTTTAAAGTAGTCTTCTGCAAGCTTTACTGATTTTACAATTAAACGTTCTAATCTAGCCTAAAACACTCAAAAATCATTATAAAAATACCTAATTACGTTGTACAAAATCCAGCGTATCAATAGAAAAAGCGGTTATTGCACAAGATAACCTAATATATTCTTAAAACTCATATCTAAGTCCTCTTACCATAAATAAATTAAATAAATAATTATCTGACTTATTAAGATAAGAAAACTAAAAAGCTAATCATAAAACTCAAAAAGATATAAATAATAATAAATCAAGACATATTTCAGCCCTAACAAACTCCTATGGCGAAATTATCATAACTATAATATCTAGAAATAGATAAAATTAAAACTAAAGATAAGATTGCCGTAAGACTTGAACAACTCTAAGTAAAACCAGTTTTTCGGCCTTTTCTGTTGGATTCTGAATTTGATGTAAACTACAAAGTTGTAGAACTTTTAATTATATTTCCAACGCATACTTAACGGACTTGAGAAGAATTTTCTAGCCGAAGTTATGACCAGTTAACTGAGCATTGTTTTTCATTGACGGATTTCTTACTTTCCGAACTTTTGTGACTTGATTCTCTTCCTTGCTGGCCTTGGACGCCATGGATGAATATTTTGAAGAGATAGTATCAAGTCCTTGAATTTATCTTTGTACTTGAATGCCCGAGATCTTGGAAAAGGTTTTGGTATTGGTCTCTTAGACACCTTCTTTGCAAGCGTATTCTTCATGGTCTTTTGATCGCCATCATTCTCCCCCACTTGACCACGAATCGTCCTCGATTCGATGTTGTATGTGGCTGCAAAGGAACAATCAGCTAGCAACACACAAGAAGACGACAACACAATAAGAGGTTGAATCATGTTAGGATCCAAATAAGGCGCATCAATGAGAGTAACCCTCAGCAAAGTGCTAGTTTCATCAACATCAGAAAGTTGTTCGTCATCTTGGGTAGTCGACCCACAAAGTACCTCTTTATGCTCCAATAAAGTGGACTGGACAGAAGCTTCAGCAACTAATAGTGGCTCATTATCTTCAATTGGATCCAACACCTCATTGTCAACCATTACACTAGTTATTTCAGCTTTAGGCACCTCATTAAAGAACTCCTCAACATGATCCTTTTGAGGCAAAGACTCCTCAGTCATGTCTAAAGACTTGTACTTGTGATTAGGGCAGATATTATCAAGATGGCCTCTTCCTTGACACAAGAAGCAGTGAAGATCTCGTGCTCAAAATAAGGATCAAATTGGAGCTCTCTTTTGGCAAGCAGGAGCACAAGCCTCTCTATATCATCTATGCAACTCTTCATCATTTGTAACATAGATCTTCCGCATTTCAAACTTTAGTTGGTCCCAGTTTGCAATTGGGATCAAACCTTGACGTCTTCTAGATTGACATATCCATAACCAAAAGGAATGGGCAGAACCAACAAGGTAGTTAGTCACCCAGGGAAGGATATCCCATTCATCATGACCATAGTAGTCAAGGTAGTAATCAACAACTCGCTCCCATCCCAAAAAATCATTCGGTCCATGCTCTCCAGAAAAAGGCTCAATCTTGGGAGGTCTTTGTACCCTTGGAGTTGGTGGAATATCATCATAGGGATCACACCAATACATCTTAATCTTGCTTAACATGTGGCTCTGATACCAATTGATACGTGATCGCCTCGGATTACTCCTTGGTGACTAAGTATTCAACCACACAGGATCCCGATCTTGCCAGTAGTTTGATTTTCAACCAGATTTGCCTTCAAAGTTAATAACTTGATGAACTAGAAACTCGAAATATGAACAAGGAACGAATCTGATTCAAAGAGTGAAGATAATCAAAAGGATAGTTCAATTGAATTGGCTCCAACGCTAAATTCAATTGATTAACTAGTTGATCTTTAATAATCAAACTAGAACTAACAAGTTGATCAAATTAACAATCCAAATCTGAATTGAAAGAAAACAAATTAGTGATGATGATCATAGAGATTGAATGCTTGAACAATAGTTGCTTTAATGGCCCATACACTAGATAAAGCAATAGGGGTTTATCTAATTTATGTTGAATTTTATTGAATGATAAATGCAAGGTATTTAAAAGGAATACAAAAGAGTCTACTTGGAGAGCGAGCAACAAGGTGGCCAACCCTAGAGGGGTATATTGGACATTTTGCTTGCCTCACAAGATAACCTAATATATTCTTAAAACTCCTATCTAAATTCTCTTACCATAAATAAATCAAATAAATAATTATCTGACTTATTTAGATAAGAAAACTAAAAAGCTAATCCTAAAGCTCAAAAAGATATAAATAATAATAAAGCAAGATTTATTTCAGCCCTAACAAACTCCTATGGCCGAAATTATCATAAATATAATATCTAGAAACAGATAAAATTAAAACTAAAGATAAGATTCCCGTAAGACTTGAACAACTCTCAGTAAAACCCATTTTTCGGCCCTTTTCTGTTGGATTATGAATTTGATGTAAACTACAAAGTTGTAGAACTTTTAATTATCTTTCCAACACATATCTAACGGACTTCAGATTAATTTTCTAGCCGAAGTTATGACCAGTTTACTAAGCATTGTTTTCCATTTGACGGACTTCTTACTTTCCGAACTTTTGCGACTTGATTCTCTTCCTTGCTGGACTTGGATGTCGTGGATGAATATTTTGAAGAGATAGTATCAAGTACTTGAAGTTATCTTTGTACTTGAATGCCCGAACTTGGAAAAGGTCTTGGTATTGGCCTCTTAGACACCTTCTTTGTAAGCGTATTCTTCATGGTCTTTTGATCACTATCACTATTATTGTAGTTAAAGGCTGGAGTATTCATCAGTTAAATGTGAACAATGCATTCCTACATGGTTTTCTGGATGAGGAGATTTATATGCATTTGCCACAATGGTATGAAGGATGCACATCTCAACAAGTGTGCAAGCTTAAAAGGTCTTTGTATGGCCTGAAACAGGCCTCACGTCAGTGGAACATGGAATTGACACATTTTCTGGTTCATCTGGGTTATGATTAGTCCAGAAATGATTATTCTCTGTTTGTTTGGGTGAGAGATGATTCTTTCACATCTTTGTTAGTTTATTTAGATGATGTCTTGTTGACTGACTTAGACATGGATGAAATTCAGAAGGTTAAGTCAGCTTTGCATTCCAAGTTGACTATTAAAGACATAGGCCTTGCAAGGTATTTTCTTGAAATGGAGTTGTATACGGATGATTCTGGAGTTTTGTCGAGTTAGAGAAAATACATTCGATATATCTTAAAGGATACTCAAATGACAGCTTGCAAGCCATCTAAGTTCCCTCTTCCAACAAGAATCAAGCACAAATTAGACGAAGGTCTTTTATTAGAAGATTCAGAATCCTACAAAAGGTTGCTTAGCAAATTTCTTTATTTGGGACTCAATAGACCAGATATTTCCTATTCAGTCCAACATTTGAGTCAGTTTGTTTCACAGCCAAGGGTGCTACATATGCAGGCTGCACAACACTTGCTTAGATATCTTGTTGGCACACCAGATCTTGGTTTATTTTATTCAGTTCAAACCAACATGAACTTTACTGGTTTCTCTAATTCAGATTGGGGGCTTTCTTGACTACTCGGACATCACCTACCAGTTATTGCATTTACATTGGCCATTCTTTGATAGGATGGAAAACTAAGAAACAGAAGGTGTCTAGGTCCTCAGGTGAGGCGGAATACAAGAGCACGACCATGTAGATCATGAGTGATTTGCATCTACCAGTGGAGCTGCCCATAACTTTGTTTGCGACAATCGAGCATCACAACAAATAGAAGCTAATCCCTGTTTCCATGAACGGACTAAGCATGTTAGCATTGATTGCCATTTTGTATGTGATTAGGTGCAAGCAAAGTTTCTTCAAACCGCTTATATATCGTAACATCTTCATATTGCCGATGTGATGACCAAAGCCTTTGGCCAAGTACAACATGAGTTCATCTCATCCAAGTTGGGCCTTCGATTGGCTCCAACTTGAGGAGGGAATGCCGGTATGTCACACGCAGCTGGTATTCTCAAATTGGAGCCAAATACAAAAGGCGTGGAATGAGATGATTGTCAAAATGAGATTACTATTTACCTTTTAGAATGAAGCCGCTTTAGTCTTTTAATTTGTTAGTCAAAACTAGCTTAGTGGTGATAATATAAATAAAAGCTTTTCTTGTAAATCAAGCTTTTGATAGCTTCAGACATTTGTGAGGTGTGTGTAAACTCTCCCGATTTGATGCTTTGTCAAATTGGTGAAATGAAGTTTGTTTTGACTTCTGTGTTGTTTTGTATTCAAATTGCTAGATTCTACAAAGAGTAATACTAACCTAATAATAGTTTCTCTCTATAGTTCAATCAATGTGAGATAGATTGTTATTTAAATGACTCTTGATTATGGCGGATCAATGATCATTCACCCAAAAAAGGCTCAAGAGAAAGAAAGAAAAAGTAAACCTAGCTCACAAAACTCGAAAAAATTATTTTGCTACAAAACATGTACAACGTGATTGCGCTAGCTTATGACTTCATTTAACTAACTATTTCCCTCACTAATTAACATTCCCCTAAAGCTAGAAGTTAGTGATTATTCTTTTGCGAAGATGCATCAAAGCTCAATCTATCTATTCAATGCTTCATCTTTTACTAGATGGCAGTCTCCTTCGATGCGCTTGGTCGTTGACACATTGTAGTTTCTACAGTGTAACTAGGACATTTTAGTACATATTTAGAGAGTTTTGGTCTTTTTAAAGTGTTTTTATTGAAGATTAAGGTTTAAAAACCAAGTGTTCAAGATCAGAATTTTAAGTGAAGTCTCGTAAGAAAAAGATGATCTGCAGAAGAACCACGACTACGAGCGCCACTAATGGCGGTGGACATCGTTGAGGATCCAAAATATACAAGGAAGAACATTGATCGTGATTCCCACCACCACGACCGTGGTGGGACAACTTAGAGCAATCGGGATTGAAGTTCGCAACTGCAGTATTACGCTGCCTCGGAGGACTCAACAAGTCAAACTGTACTCGTGGTTTGCACCACCGCGACTGTAATTTTGGCAGGTCGCATGGAAGACTTTCCGAGTTTACCTTATTTACTTCATTGTTCTTTTCTTTTAGGCTTTCGTGTGCTTAGGTTAAAAAGGCTTTTTAGAGTTGGTTTTCAGTTTTATTCTATTATATACTTTTACTTTTCACCATACTCCAAGTTTAGAGAGTTTTACTTTTTTGTTTTGGAGAATTAAACCTTTGTTTTTATTCCATAGTTGAAACTTTTCGATTCAAGTAAGTTGTGAGATTCAATTATTAAGGATTGTTCCTTTGGTTATTTTAATTCTTCTTGTACTTCATTGAGATTGAATGTTATTGATTTCTTCTTGTTTGGTCAACTTGTTGAGATTGATTATATTTTATTGTTATGATTTAGGTTTCAACACCGAGAATGAAGAAAGCACATTGGAAGAAAACCGCGACCGAAGGTCTAAAAATGCGAACTAAGAGTTCCAAGATTCTGCTCGAAGATGACCGCGATTATGGTTTGATTACAGAAAGTTCCTCGAAGCCTCTAGAGGAAAACCGCGACCGCCAATCTAATAATCGTGACCACGGTGGCAATGATCCCAATTTTCCCGAAAATCGAGAAGAATTGCGATCGTAGTATTGGTTAGAGGCTAAATTATGATTATGTTCGTCTGGACTTCCCTCCTCTTGGCTCTCAAAAGCCAATTCCTCCAAACCCAGTGGCGCTCAAGGACACTAGAAGGTCATAAAATGACAAGGAGCTCTTTGAGACCTTCTCTAAGTGTGAGGTAAATATCCCTTTGATCAAATTAGTTAAGAGTGTTCCTAAATTTTCTAAGTTTCTCACAAAATTATGTACAACTAAAAAAGGAAAACAAAAGGTTAAGATAAGCGAGCATGTCTCCATTTTATTTGAAAGGCGTGACAATCTTAGCATGTTCAAGAGCATATTGTCTCAAGGCCTTCTTGAATAGCTCTTTTGACCTGAAAATCTTGCCATCCTTGAATTCAATTTTTGTGTCAAAGTCTACTAATGGGTTGAATCTAGAAAATTGAAAACCACTATGAACTCCAACATGGCCCCTAAGCAAGTTAGAGTGAACTCCTATGTTAAACATATCATCATCAAGATCAACTATACAATCCTTATTGACATCTTTGTCAACATTTTCATCAAACTCATCATCATCATCATGATCTCTACTCCAAAAACATTATGAATAGGAATAACAAATTCATCACCATCCACCTCATCATCACTTGAAGAATTAGGTTGTAAAATATTACCTTCATCCTTTGAAGACTCCAAATCTAATACATCCTCATTAGAGCTATCCTTCTCTAAATCTTTAGTAATGGTATCTAGAGCATGTTTGGATGAGGTTTCTGTAACACCCTTATTCTGCAACGATGTGTATTACCGCCAGTGACCTCGGATTTTACGTTCAAAAGTCACCCAAGGCTTTAAATAACTTAATGAGAATATAATTAAAGAAGAAATGACTAAAAGCGGAATTTTATTCATTGATAAGAACATTTGTTCATTACATTGAGAGTCGTTTGACAAATGATGTAGCAGCGAAAAATAAAGCCCATATTAAAAGGGTTGAAAAGACATACTGAAAGTACAAGTATATTTCTCCAAGACAACTCATATGATGATGATTTGCTTGGTTTTAAAATAGACGAGCTGCTGCAATATCTTCTGAATGCTTTGCTCTTTGAAAATTTCTTCCTTCAATCAACGTTTTCTTGCCTTGACCTTCTCATATGATGATGATTTGCTTGGTTTTAAAATAGACGAGCTGCTGCAATATCTTCTGAATGCTTTGCTCTTTGAAAATTTCTTCCTTCAATCAACGTCGTCTTGCCTTGACCTTCTATCCTTGCATAACTCTTCTCGAACCTTCTAGACTTTGTCTTCAAAATTTCAGTGTGAACCTCCTAGAGTTTGGCATTTGTCGCAAAGGGTGAGAAATACCACGCAAAAATGCGGAAATAGTGGAATTAGTCTAAGGAGACTAAGCAAGTGAGAATGGAAATTCTCAAGGGTATTTTTGGTAACTTCACAAATCTATAACGAGATGTTGCGAGATGTGTTTGAGATGTTTAGACTTTATGTGGAGCTTTTAAAGGACAAACATGAGTTAATCTCGAGACGAGATAACTCTTAAACCGAAAGAAAGAACTATGAGATTGTAGAACTTCTTAGAATACAATTTACATTGGGAATGTTTTAATTTACAACTAGTTTTAGAAAGCCTCTCGCGCCCTTTTCGGACCTCAACCAACCTCATCATATTCGGTGCTCCAGATCGGGGAGGTGGTCGGAGGCACTTAAGTACCAAACCCACCTTGACAAGCCCGAATAAGCATTCAGATTGGAACGACGATCATCATATTCCAAGTTGACCTTCTATCCACTTGTCTTGAATTGCGTTCGAACTTTTCACGAGGCTCGGAATTTAAGACGACTTAGAAAACTCGAGAGCTTGACCTAGCAATCCGAGATAATATAAAGAAATGAATTGCATTATAATCTTTTACTTCATTTCTTATATTTAATTCATATAACTCCCTTTTATATGAATATATAATTATTCTAAATAATTATTTCAATAATTTAGTTTGAAAAGCTCAACAATAATATTTCCTTTATTATTATTTTAAGGTGAGGTCATTTATAATTTAATAAAAATTATAAAATAGCTAGATGAGCATGCAAATGAAGTTGTTTCATAAATTCTTTTTTATTAGCCCATTGTAATATTTATTTAAATTATTTTAAATAAATATTATTTATATGTAAAAATAATTTTAAAACAGATAGTAGATAAAATATGAGTTGGAAATTATACTGAGCGATAACGAGTCGGAAATGGGCATGCAAAACGAGGTGGGTCGACCCACACCTCTTTTCATTCTTTCCAAGCGAACAAAGAAAAAACATCCCAACTAGTCAACTTTTTCGGTCCACGACGTTGTCGAGGGAAGGCCAATGGTGGCGCGTCAAACATTAGTAGGAAGCCGGAAACGCCCTCTACATATTGTTGGCAACATCTCGGTCGAAGGTATCTTGAAGGCGGCTTACGGTGGTCAGGAACATCGGTCGTCGCCAGCCCGTTCTCTTGGGTGGGTGCAAGTTGGTCGTCGAGGTAGGTTCGCGCGATCCTAGTGGTGACATCAGTGATGGGGCGGGGCTGGAAGTTGTGACAGTAGGGTTCCCTTGTTCCCCTCTTGCTACTGTCAACAATGTTGGAGAAAATGGATGTGTAACGATGGCTTACGATCTTGGAGAAAATCGCTCGTAATCGGCCTGGAAAACCTGAAAGTGCACATAGTCGACTGGTTTGGATGCATTTTTGGCTCGATTTTTGTGGTGTTTGTGCCCAATTGATCGAGGAGTTTTGTAGGCAATTCCTTCATCTACATTTAGGGACTTGAATCACAAATTTTGGTGGAGAAACGAGCTTGGAATCACTCTTTGAAAATCATACAAAGCTATTGCAAAAATCTGGAATTTTTGGGATTAACAGAGACGAAAAATGGAGGAAGAAAAGAGGTGATTCGTGTGTCTTCATCTCTAGAAATCACCTCTATTTATAGTTTAAGAGATGGAGCCTTCAATCCACCACCATGGCTAAGGACCTCTCATGGAGAAGGAGGTCTTTCATGAGTGGTTGGAAGTGTGTTTGTTTGAAATGAGTGGAGAGGTTTGATTGGAGGAGAAGAGAGGTGGAGAGGAAGAAAAATTGGGGAAGAAAGGAGGTGGAGAAAGCTTAATTGGTTAAGCTTGAAATCAAAATTCCACCATACTTCTTGCAAGCTTTGAAAAGTAAGAATAAAAGAAATAGTTTTTCTTTAACGACAAAATAGTCTTGATAGCATAGTGAGATGGATGGAGTATTAGGTGTTGGAGAGTGCAAGAGGTCATAGGTTCGAGTCTCACTTTTCGCATTTATATTTTTTTGCCCAAATTCCTTCCCTTTTTATTTAAAACTTAATTTCGACGGAAATTAAATCAACATATTGTTTATAATTAACTATTTAAATTTTTATTTGCTATCAAGTTAAATTTTAACCAAGATTATTATTATAATTATTATTATTATGAAAAATCATAATAAAGAATATCGTGTTATTTTACAAAAATAATTAAATTAATAAAAATAACCATTTTTTTTATTAGAAATTGCGGTTATTACAGTTTCAAGTGCAAAAGGAAGATACAGATTCCTTAGGGTTTTGTACAATAGCATTTATTGTGGTAGGAGACAATGGATTCTGTACCAATAATGAACATGAATAGGCAGACTTGGACCACAACTGAGATTCTGTAGCAAAGCAACAAATAACAGACAAAAAAATCAATTAGAAAAACCCAAAAACACCACACACGCATGCAAAGCAACATTTGTCACACTTTCCATGTACATTACCTTCTAGGTCATTTCTAATGTAACACAAACTTAACATGTCGAGGCCTATAAATCAAAGCACACACATTAGTTCGACCCATTGAAGCTGAATCAACAACAATACACACCCAATTCGAAAAATTAATTAGAGAAACCAAAAACACCACTACCGCATGCAAAGTCAACCAGAATCAAAGAAACCCTAGAGCACAAGTGTCATCAAAACATACCTCTAGGGCTCTCAATTCCGGGATATATGTGTCGAAATCAAACACCCACTCCACTCCGTCATCATTTGCCTTCGAGAATGTTCAATCTTGCGATTGTAGTGGTTGATTTTGGAGTCCATAGTGTTCATTCGATATTACATATGGAGGAATTTAATGGTTGTGCCGATGGAGAAATGGAGAAGAATAGTGAAGTTGAGCCAGCCGGTTGTGGTTAATGGGGAAACTTGATAATTCTTTTAGTATATAAAAAAATGAGGGATAAAAGGGTAAAATCAAGCTTTTTAACGAGAATCCTAATTTTTGAAGGTCTTCAAAATCAACCACTACAAAAACCTCATAAACCAATTTAGCGGGTGGTTAATGGGGAAACTTGATCATTTAATTGGTGTGTCAAAAGAAATAGTTAACGGGTAGTATCTTGCAATGCTGAACATTTAGCGGGTGGTTATACGCAAAAACCTCATAAACCAATTTTCGTAAGATTTATTTTGAAGACCCCATTGGATCCCGGTGAGTTAAAAGTTTTAAATAAAACGTGTATGCTCGGCCCAAAAAGTTGGGCTTAAAATGGGCCCAAAATGGGCAGTTTGCATGATATATTATTATTAATGGAAACCCTAATCTCCACACTGCCACCCTCCTCTGATCTTCTCCTCCATCTTCCGCTCCTGTGTCGCTCAATCTGGTACGTATCCTCTACGAAGCTCCACTTTATTGCTATCCTTTCGACCACTGCCTTCATAGAAGCGCTTATTGTTAGATCCGTTTTCTCTTAAGTTCCTCTCATTTGTTGGTTTTGTCTATTTCATATTATTGCAGTGTCTTTTACCTCATAACTTGTGATGAAAAATGCACGGCATTTTCTTTCTGTAATGTTTTAAGATTGTGTGTTTTCGAATCTGCTGTAGAAACAATGGCTGTTCCGTTGTTGACCAAGAAGATCGTGAAGAAGAGGGTCAAGCAGTTCAAGAGGCACCATAGTGACCGATACATCTCCATTAAGGTGCGTTACTTTTGCGAAATGCCTTTTTTAGCTGCTTCTTTGTTTGCTGTTTCTGAAAGATATCTGAACATTCATTTAATTAGATGATACTGCCGCGAGTTATGGCTGTAAATGTTCCGTTTTTGGCTGCTATTATTTTACTGTTTCTGAAAGATATCTGAATACACATTCAGTTAATCAGTTAGATAATTCTGATGTGATTTGTGGTTGTAAATGCATCACCTATAAAACTGGGTGATTTAGTTGTGAGTATGATGGATAGAAATGAGCCTAATTGTGTAGGTATTTGGTAAGCAGGGAAATTTAATAAGAAAGCTAAGTTTTTTACTGTTCCTTTTCATGATGACATTCCAGATTAAATAGGTCATTGTACACCCAATTATCAACCTTATGTAGTTCCATTTGCAGTCGGTTTGGGTGCTTATTGTTATATCTTGTTTTGCCTGAGGACTAGTTTTGTTGTAATCTGGTCAATCTAGTTTAATTGAAGCTTGTTGTCTGTTACATTAGCTAGCAACTAATGTCATCCTTTATCTTCTGGCGGAGTTTTCTAGCTCCCTCTTTCGGGTTGTGCTTGCTACTAGTTTTCTGCTGGGGTTTGTTTCATTTGCCGATCCTGAATGTAGGCTATGTAGCCTTGCAATTTCGTTTTGGATTTGTTTTTAATATGTTTAATGCATTTGCATCCTGAGTTACTTCGACATTATTTGGCTTGCTTTCTTGCAAAACAAATTGAACAATCATTTCTTCAATTTGTAAATCTTGCCTTGTGATAACAGAGTAATGTTGTGTTAGTATAGCTATAGGCTGCCGGTGACGGTGTGCTTTTATTATAACCTTCATTTTTGTTCGGTCTATTATGTTGTATTGCATCTTAAATTCTAAAGGCTCCTACCCCAGAGAAAAGTAAGCTTTTAGTTGTACGGTGACTTGTAATTAGGAAGTCTGATGAACAAGCTAGCATTTCCGTCAAGTTTAAAATTGTTAAGTTTATAGACATGTAATCTTTTATGAAACATAGGTTGCTGAATATGCAATAATATCTCCTTGCAGACAAGCTGGCGTAGACCCAAGGGTATTGACTCTCGTGTGAGGAGAAAGTTCAAAGGATGTGTTCTTATGCCAAACATTGGTTATGGCTCAGACAAGAAGACACGCCACTACCTCCCCAATGGCTTTAAGAAGTTCGTTGTACACAATGTCAAGGAGTTGGAACTCCTCATGATGCACAACAGGTATCAAATAAAATGCCTTTATGTCTTACAAATTTGGACTGTAATATTTTAAATGCAATATTTTTTCTAATATACTTTGGTTCTATTCAGGACCTACTGTGCAGAGATTGCTCATAATATCTCTACGAAGAAGAGAAAGGAGATTGTTGACCGTGCTGCACAACTTGACATCGTTGTCACTAACAAGCTTGCTAGGTTGCGTAGCCAGGATGACGAGTAATTTTGTTTTAGGGAACTCCCTTTATCCGTAGCTTAAGAAGAATCTGAAACTTAATTTACCTTCAATTTTGTTTCTTGATTTTGAAGATTGGGTAATAGAAAGCTGTGTTGAGATATTTATTGCTAAATCTTGTTATGCTTTTTTTTTTCTCTGGCAACTTCATTGTTATGCTTTTTTTTTTCCCGCGAAGCTTTCTAAATGTTGAATATAAGTCTCTTTCAAACCCAGAAGCCAGATGACCTCTTTTCACTTCTCATTTCCTTCCATTACAACTTAAATCAGATCTTGCAAGCCCATAGGAAGAAATGGGATAGAAGCCTTTTCATCTTTCGCGAGAAGCAAGACATAAGTACAACATCTTTTACTGGATTAAAAAGACCACCACGGTGCTTTTGCACTATTTTTCCAATGACAAGGAATTTACCTTTGGCGAGAAATCTCATACTCATGACTTGACTGGCAAGG
This sequence comes from Fallopia convolvulus, assembly GCA_964016875.1. Classification (NCBI taxonomy): domain Eukaryota; kingdom Viridiplantae; phylum Streptophyta; class Magnoliopsida; order Caryophyllales; family Polygonaceae; genus Fallopia; species Fallopia convolvulus. The sequence continues at coordinate 18,161,217 of OZ024734.1, read as the reverse complement.
ACTACAAACCAAATAAAGTAATAAACTGGTTTGTGCCCATCGACTCATCCTAATGAATTGAAGGATAATGAGATCCAGAACCTCCTAAAATCCGCCATACTTCTAAATCTCCTATCACTTTGCCAACTATGTGGAAATGTTCTTATGCACTATTAATAGGTTCTTCGTCACTTTCTTTTTATGATAAGATAAGAGTTATGAGGCCCCATTAAGGAGGGCGTCCTAGAGCATCTTGCGGATAAGAATCTGAAGTTCTATGTGATTTTGAATATGAACGTCAAGGATGTTGCACTCCCTAACAACATGAAACAGACATACAATGTGAAAACCTTGAAGGGAAAAGCGTTTCCACTTGTAAAACTGAGTTAGCCTTGTACCTTCTAGTGCCCAGGCTTATAACCCTTGCATAATGGTCTCTGATCATGTATCCCGATGTAGTTGATGTTGTTGTGAGCTTAGAACTGTCAAAATCTAGCTTAAAAATCATGTGATGGCTTCTTCCATTTCTTCAATTTGTTCTTATTTCTTTTAGGGGATGCTGTTGAACGAACCACACCCTCTTTGTCCTCATTCCATCATTTTAGTTTCTCCATGAAAGGATTTGGTGTCAAACATATTGTTCTAAGTTTTGGATAAAATCATCCGGAACTTGATGGAAGACCAACCTATACCTCTAGTGCCATATGATCCACCAAATTACCACATGCTCAATAAAGTATGGAGTTCCCAATAATTGTTTTAGTTCATTAATCATTACTGCAGTTGTTTTATCCCTTGTGTTGTTGTCTCGCAAAATGTTTTCTATTTTTGCATTGAACTTTCTTGAAATCCTATGTGTATGATTGCACTCTATGAATAGTTGCCCAATATCTTGATATGTGCAATGACACATAAGGCATACTAGTTGTGCTAGAACTCTTTTTTCTAGTAGTCTAGCTTTTGTGAGTAATCCATTGTGAGACATTTTCCATAGAAATTTTATAACTTTTAGGTATGTGTCCAATTTCCATATCCAATTGTTCGAGCAAGGATTTTGTCTATGGACATTTATAATCAGTTCTATAGTTGAGGTTATCGAGAACCAACCATTCTTGCTTGGCGCCCATTAATGCCGATCCCTTATATGATTATCTGGAATTGGCATTTCTATGATTTGATCTACTATATCTGGCAGGAGCAGGCATCGATGAGCATTCAACCGTCACTCTTTTTCCTTTGTTATAAATCCCTCTACTAGAGTTGAGTCATTTACATCATTAGGATTAATTGCATATTTATATTGTGTGTCTTTAAGCGCCCGTTTGTCTTTCCAGAACCTTATCGATTGGCCATTGCCGACTTGCCAAATTAGTCCTTCTTGAAATTCTGGTCGGAGGCTCATTAGTTTTGACCATTGGCAAGATGTGTTGACCTATTTTTGTACGAGAATAGGGTCATATTTTCATATATTTTCATTCGTGAGTTTAACCCAAATGTTATCTAGTTCAACAAGTAACTTTCATAACAATTTCATTTGCATTGCTTTATATGTTCTATTTTCTCGATTCTTAGTCCTCCATAGTGCTTCGGTTTGCAAATATTATCCCATCCAATTAGAGGTTTGTAATTAACTTCTTTAATCCATAGAAAGGTTCGAATAATCTGGTCTAATTTCGTGTGTATGCTTGCAGGTAACATGAAATTTTGTATCAGGTAATTTGGTTTCGCTACTAGGTTTGATCGAATGAGAACTGAACGTCCTTCTTGGGAGAGTGAATTAGTTTTCCATTTTGTTAGTTGTGTATTGGCTTTCCCGACTGTTTCGTTAAAAGTTTTCTTGTTTACTCGTCCGTTTATGATAGGGCATCCTAGCTATTTTTCTAGATTTCTCATTGCACTGATACCTAATGTTTGTTGAATTCAATGTTTTTGTTGGTTGTCAACACCTTTGGAGCTTTGAAAAGCAGACTTATGGTAATTGACCTTTTGCCTATATATTTTACAATAGTCCTCAATGATTTTTTAATTAGTATGCATGCTTGATGATTTGTTTCAGTAAAGATTATTATATCATTTGAAAAGGCTAGGAATGGGACCTTAGTCCCGGATCGAGCTAGGGGAATCCAACTGAATTTTTAATTGTATCACTTACTTGTTGGAGTTTCCTTGCTAGGATTTTTGTACCTAGAATAAATAAGAAAGGTGACAGAGGGTACAAAAGGATCAGTAGGGTTGTTGTTTACGAAAACTGAGAATAACACTGTTTGGACATTCTTTAATCCATCCAATAAATTGCTTGGGAAAGCTAAACTTTTCCATGACAACAAAAAGAAAATCCTAGTCTAGTCTGTCATATTAAAAGATAATTATGGAACCTTGTTGAGAGTACAAAATACAACTTGGAGAGCAAGTAACACAAAGATGAGAATAAACATAATAAGAAAACTAAATAATATACATAAGATAAGAAGATTTCATTTTATCTCATCTTCTATCTATTACATATGTTTTCTCCATATATATTTTAATTGCAATCCATCCCTCTTTTCCTTTTTCCCCTTTGAACGAATGAAGAATTTCATGGGCAAATAATTCATTATCTTGAATAGCTCATTTAGCTACAAAGGCTCCTTGGAGAGGGTGAATAAGTTTGTGCATCACCCTCTTAAGTCGTTCCGTAATGATTTTTGCTATTAGTTGATATATGGTGGCACATAGACTTATCGGAGGATAATGATTTGTTGAGTTTGGATTGTCTTTTTAGGTATTAATTTAATAAAGGTATGATTGATTTGTTTGAGCATTTTCCCCGAATGGAAGAAGCTTTTAATCGCCTTAATGATTGTGGGACCCAAAATATCCCAAATGTTTTTTTTATAGAATCCTGAATACATACTATCTAGTCATGATGACTTATTCAAGTCAATTTACATTAGTGCATTTCGAATTTCCTCATTCGACACTGGTTTTATAAGCTCTCTATTGTTCTCCACTGAAATATCTCTATTGATTAGTTGGAGCGTGAAGGTATTATTGGAGAAGTGGATAGTTAATTTGCTCTTTCCTATACCTTGTTATAAACCTTCCTAACTTCTTCCCTAAAATTTTCCTTACCTATAATCGGAGTACCTTATATAGATCTTATTTCTTTTATCATTTTTCTATTTCTTCTTCCATTTACTATTTTGTGGAAGTAACCCGCATTGGTATTCATAAATTTTATATGCTTAGTTATTGCTCATTGTTTCCAATAGGTCATATGAAAGTTCAATATGCTTTATTTTTTCTTTATTGGGGCAGAGTTTTCTTTTAATTACTACCAATTGTTTCTCTAGTTGTTGTAATTGCTCAAAGGTATTTCCAAATGTTCATTTATTCCATTGTTTTGCATGTGTCTTAGATAGTTGGGTTTTTTATCGAGTTGAAACATATTGGACCTAAGAAATGACACACGCATGGCTTGCTTGACCACGTTTCTAAAGTCTTTTCTTCTCATCCATATTTTCTCAAATTTGAAAGGTTAGACTTTAGTGATGAGTCCATTAGTCAGATCAATCGCAATTTGTCAGAGGATGAGAAAACAAAATTTTATTTGTAAATTCAACTCTTTAGGATGAAAGAATTATCGATTCAGGGATAATTTTATTTGTAAATTCAACTCTTCAGGAGGAAATATATTAACATAATTATCGCTTCTGGGATAATACAATGAAGTTCCAATCTCTTCAGGGAATGGAAATAATTATCACTTCAGGGATTATATATTGATGTTTCATTCACTTTAGGGAATGACGATTATGAAAAATTATCACTTCGGGATTATTTTTATATGTTCATATAATTTGTCTCATTAGGGACAAATTTGTTTATGCATACATCCACTTCAGGGGATAGAACATATATTTATATTAATTATAGATAACAATTGACTTTAAAATAAATAAGATTGTGCCGCAATTAGATCTAACCTTAATACTACTACAAATTGTAAATAGTCGTGATTTTGAATATCTATACGATCGAGCTTGAAAACGATGGCAATTGGAGCGGTGTCGATCAGAAAAATTCGTGCTAATAACGTGTTATAATTATTTGAGAGAATAGAAAGAGAAGAGATATCAGATTCATATTATTAGGTCACCATATGAGCCTTTTATAGAGAGGGTGCATGATTTAAGATAAGACCAAATCTAGGATTTTACATGTACATCCATAAATATATTAATATTATAAAAATTGAATGTATTTTATAATAATAAATATTTGACACAATCTGTGATCTACTGTATCCATATCAAACATTTTTGGTACACCTTCAGTATCTATAATATTATTATAAAAAGAGAAGAGTGGTATAATTGAATGAAAATTTTGATAAGCTTGTTTAATTATGTATAATAATATCCAAAATTAATTATTAGCCATATGGAAGAAAATTACCTGGCAAAATTACAATACGAGTGATTATCGGAGAAGATTAATATACCATATTTACGATCAAGATATTCTTCACGACGGTAAAGATCATGGTCAAGTCCATCTCCTTGAGAAACACGAGGGATAGCTTCTTTCTCTCCTCCCCTTTCCCTTATTCTATTGCAGCCCCGACACTTCCCTAACCCACTTTTCCACGATCCCCCCAACTTCGCTAGCAAAATTGATCCAAACTCTCCTCTCCTCATCAACTCCTCCAACTTCTTTAGGAATACAATTTTCAACAATTCAACCCTCTTCCTTGCTTAGTGGGATCTTTGATCTCCTGCACTTCTCAATTGGGAAGCAATCCCGCGGGATTGTCACCTAGAAGGGGCAGGATGAGGTGAACTCCCGCGAGAATGAGGTGGGCGATCGAGGAATTACGACTACTTGTAGTTCGTGTTAGATAAAGGTTAGATTGGAGAAGTTCAAGTGAAGTAGTTTAACATTTTTATGTTTTGAATTTTCTCTTAGATATAACTTTAAAAATGTGAAATTGTGACATGGTAAAAATTATCACATGACCTATGAAATGGTCAAAATTTAATGACGGGTAAATTAAATAGATTAATGACAAAATAACACGTGAAAAATCTAACATAGCGTATTCTGAGAGTGACATGTGAAAAAAGTGACATGGTGAAACATAATAGCTTTAATTTTCTTACCTCTTTAGGGTTCATTTAAATCACCACATTTAATGTATTAAATTACATTAAATATATAATTAAGGGTTCAGATCAAGTGAAAATGGGTGCTTGTGTGAGAAATGAGAAAGGACAATAGTCGTTGAATGGAGAGAAATCAAGGGCAGTGATCATTTCATTTAAAAGGGGAAAATATGCCACGACCGATTTTTTGTCGAATGATTCGCGTAGTTTTGAAAAAAAAGGATATATGGCGTGCATCTATATTGTTCATCATAACTGCAATTTTATGCATCAAAAGCCTATTTTTTGTGCATAAAAAATGACTAAACGTGTATTGAAATTGTCGGGCAAGTTCGGGTTCGGGTTAAATCGGGTTCAGTTTCGTTATGGGTCACGGATCAATCGGGTCGGGTTGTAGCGGGTTTTCGGTCGGTTCGGGTTGACCAACGGGTCTAAAATATCCATTTTTTTATGATTATTAAAATCAATTTTCAATTAAATAATAATTTTTAATTATAATATATTATTTTTATTTATTTTAATAATAAAATATATTATAATTTTCAAAATAAATTTTCAAAATTTTGTAAATAGAATAAATCAGTCAACCCAACGGGTTTCGGGTTTCAACCCAACGGGTTTCGGGTTCTATCGGGTTCGGTTGATTTCGGATTTCGGGTTCAAATTTTCGGGTCTTCACCCTAAAATTATCGGACGGTTCGGGTCGGGTTAGCGGATTCGATCAGCTTTTGATAGCTCTATCTGCAAGTGAATTTTGTTAGAAAAGAAAAAAAAATAGGAATTTGAGTTGATGACTGGGAGAAAGTAGTTGCTTCTTTCAATTACCTGTGTCCACAGAAGAAGCACTTAAATGAAGAGTTGGCTTGACCATAAGCGTACATGGACACTCTTTTTCATTTTGATTTTTGGTGTGGCATGGAGGAAGATGAAACAATGCATTGAGTTTGATGTTCATCACTCCAGACGCATAAATTTTTTTGTGGTAGTCTCTAGACGCTTACATACGAAAATAAAAAACAGATCCCACTTTTTAGGGGAATAACTGGAAAAAATTAAAAAATGCTAATGAATATAAAAAAACAACTTTTGAGAAACGAAGGGAGTAGGTTTTAGGCCTTGATGTGAGAGAGATTATGGGTAGGTGTTGTATGTTCGTGTGGCTTATTACGTGTGTTAGATGGAAAAGCTAAAAAGTAAATTGGAAAAGTAAAAATTATTCAAAATTGTTAATCGGAGGGAGTATTAAGGATAAACTAAGTAAAGAGCAAAAAAAAGAGGCTAATTAGGTGGATAATTAAGGAGGGGGTGAAAATTAGGTAAATAGCAAAACCCCCCATCACCCACCCCCACCCCACTCCTACCGAGTTGACTCGATCGTTAAACCAGGTTGACTCGCTTGTTGACCGAGTTGACTCGGTCGTTGACCGTCCGTTGACCGGCGTTGACTGACCGTTGACCGGCTTTGATCTCATCACAATCATCACTTTCATAACCGTCATCACAATTTTTTCCACCGTCATCACAACTTTTTGATTACAAAAAGTGTAATGAAAGGTAAAAAGTGTCATTCAAATGTCTTGATGACACTTTTGATGATAAAAAGTATCATTACAGGCTTTCAACCACATAAAAACAACCGTCATCCCCCGTCATCACAATTTTTTCACCGTCATCACAATGTCTTGATGACACTTTTTGATGACAAAAAATATCATTAAAGACATTCAACCACATAAATACAACTGTTGTCACCGTCATCACAATTTTTTGATGACAAAAAATATAATAAGAGATAAATAGTGTCATCAAAATGTCTTGATGACAACTTTTTGATGATAATAAGTATCATCAAAGGCATTAAACCACGTAAAATCAACCGTTATCACACATAAAAAACAAAGTTATCATCAAATATCTATATCACGTTTAATTTTTTAGTGTCATCAAATATGTGTCATCGCATATAAATTTTTAGTGTCATCAAATATGTGTCACCAAGGCATTTGATGACACATTTTTTTCACCATCATCACAATCATCACTATCATCACTATTTTTTTCACCGTCATCACTGTCATCACAATTTTTGATGACAAAAAGTATCATCAAAGACATGCAATCACATAAAAACAATCGTCATCACACATAAAAAACAAAGTTGTCATCATCAAAAACGTGTCATCACAAATTATAGTTTTTTTAGTGTCATCAAATATGTACGAGGGCTTGATGACCAGTGTGTGCGGTGGAGGCAGGTCTACACCAAGGTTCAGCCTTAAGCCCCTTTCTTTTCATGCTGGTGATGGACGTTCTGAAGAGAGAGATCCAGGGTGAGATCTCGTGTTGCATGCTGTTCGCAGACGATATAGTGTTGGTGGACGAGTCCAGAGCGGGAGTTAGCAGCAGGCTCGAAACTTGGAGGGAGAAGCTGGAGTCTAAGGGTTTCAAACTGAGCAGGACCAAGTCATAATATGTAGAGTTCAGGTTTGGGTAGTGTACAACACCTAGGGAGGAAGTGCTTTTAAGAGGAGAAGTAGTAACGAGGAAGGAGAGTTTTAGGTATTTGGGGTCAGCTTTGCAGAGTGATGGTGGCATAGATGAAGACATCACACATCGGATCCAGAGAGGTTGGCAGAAATGGAGGGCGGCATCTAGGGTTCTGACAAGAAGGTACCGCTTAAGCTTAAAGGAAAATTCTACAGAACAGTGATCAGATCGGCCATCCTTTATGGGGCAGAGTGTTGGCCCACCACAAAGGCACATGAACAGAGGTTGATGGTAGCTGAGATGAGAATGATGAGGTGGATGAGTGGGCACTCGATACTAGACAAAATCAGAAATGAAGTGATCTGAAGTAGGGTGGGGGTGGCCAGTATAGGAGATAAATTGTGAGAATCAAGACTGCGCTGGTTTGGACATGTTCAGCGACGGGGCCCCGAAGTGCCAGTCCGTAGATGTGAGAACTTGGCCCTTGGAGAGGTACGGAGAGGGAGGGGACGACCGAAGAAATGTTTGAGGGACAGTATAAGGCAGGATGTCATCCAGTTGGGGATTTCGACAGATCTTGCAGCAAACAGGAATAGTTGGAGGGAGAAGATACGAGTGGTTGACGGCTAGTCACCCACCGGAACAGACCGACCCTTGGAGGCCTTGAGACCCCGGTGCTACGCTTTGGTTTTACGGTTCTATGTTCTTTATGTTTTATTCTGTTTTGGTTTTTGATATGTTTTCGGCTTTGCTTTTGTTGCCTTGGTCCTTTCTTTGGTATGTGGTCTTCCCTCCGCTTCAAGCCAGGGGTGCCTTCATCCTGACTCCCCAGATTTCCCGTGAGGGTAGCCATACTGGGTCAATGTTATTCTTGTTGTTGTTAGTGTCATCAAATATGTGTCATTATAAAAAAAAGAGTCATCAAAAATTATAATTTTTTTCTAGTGTCATCAAATATGTGTCATCACGTTTATTTTTATAGTGTCATCACATATAATTTTTTAGTATCATCATTCAAAGTGTCATCAAATATGTGTCATCACATACGATTTTTTCATAAACTGTCATCACTACTTGATGATGGTTTGATTGTCATCAACTATCATCATAAATGTCATCTCTACTTGATGACAGTTCGATGGTCATCAATCATCATCGCTATTTGATGACGGTTTGATTGTCATCAATTATCATCACTACTTGGTGACGGTTCGATTAATTTGTCATCAGACATTGATGACAAACAAGTGTCATCAAAGGGTCTTGAAGACAAACAACCGTCATCAAGTGTCATCACTTAAAGTTTGTTCATTTTTATATCATCGCAAAAAGTAGTTGTCATCAAATTTCATCACCACATAAAAATAGTTGTCATCACCGCATAAAAAACAATTATCATCACTAAAAAAAACAAATTGGCATGAAAAATTATCACTTGTCATCACTAAATATAAACTTGTCATAAAAAAATGCAATCAAAGATCATTAATAAACCTATATGGGATTTAAACCCACATCATTATGCATTAAGCAAATTGTCTACCATTTAAACTAATAGGCTAACCAATATAATGCACAAAAAACACCTAACAATCAGCAATGTGCAACAATAAAGAACAAAAAGTTGGAAAAATATTAGTGGAAAAAGTACCTCTTAGGCTCAGCTAAAGCAAGCTCAAATCACATAATTTTCATCCTACTTAAACATGACTAGTTAGAATCTAGCGTGTAAGTAATCACTGTATTATAAATCAGTATATATCTTATAGCCTACTGAAAAAAAAACTTATGTCTAGGGATTCCAAACACATTAAGCTTTTCCATGAGAATACATGCAACACCAACATCACAGTAGTAACAACCTCCCTAGGCAGCATTAAAATATGTATTGTGATGCTGAATATATCAGTCCGTAGTCATGGCTGATGGCTCCCAGCATATAAAAACTGTAATCTAACAAAACTATACTATACACCTACAAAGTAATCGATCAACAATTCAATTGACAATTGCAAGTTGCAATTTAATATTATATATTGCCAATATAAGATACCAGTATATATGTTTGGGTTTGGTATCATATGGCATATTAAGATTTGTAAGGAAATAATACAAAGAAGGATGATGATATATACCGATTTATAAAAAAATCAAAACAAAACACATATTCTGGCTAAATAGTGAATATCTTCCAAATAACTAAAATGCCATATAATTTTTCTAAAACAGTATATTCAGATGAACAAGTACATGGTTTGAACTCCAAAGTTCGGTTAATTTGAACAATTTCTCAGTATATACACAAATTGATAAATCACAAATTCAAATTTGAACACAGATACGCACAACCAACAAATAAGATCGAAAAATTCTACCAAAACAACTTGCAAATTGAAGAGAGGAGTGGCAAATTAGCAACGAAATCGAAGGAAATCGATTTATCACCTCGCTCCTCGCCGTTACCGAGTATCCCGAGGCTAAGATCTCCGATCGACTTCTTCTCTTTCACATACTGGCTGGGCAAGTTACATGTCTGCGATTTCCATTGCCTAAATCCTTGACGAGCTCCTCCGATCCGCGGTGAAACCCGGTGAACTCCTTGACCTAATTTTCACCGTAAAATCATGAATCGGGCCGAATCAGATCTCAGATTTGATGGTGTCCAAAATGGTAAAGAGAGAAGTGGGCCCGGGACGCAAGGAATAAATAGATCCGACGGGATCCCAAGGTAGATTCTGCGGCCCACAACCACACCCATCTTTTATTTAAACAAAATCCCTATCTTAGCGAGGTCTTCCGAAGCCTCGGAGCGAGGTCTAAACCTCGTTGTCGAATCTACTGACACACCCGCCCATCCTAGCCACTCAGCTGACGCCGTTCCCCCGAGCCAATCACCGGCTGCCTCGCCTCCGGACCAATCAAAAGCCCTGATCTCGGGCGTCCCACATCGGATGATAACCAAAACTCGACTCCTCAATTCTCTATAAATAGAGGAGAACCTCGTAAGGGAAGGAGGTCGAAAAACATCTTGAACTCAAGAACTATCTTGCTCGTTGAAGATCAACGTGTTGAAACATCGTCAAAAGACCTCGCTATAGACAAGTGAAGTCCACAAAAAGACTTCAAGTCACACAGAGTCTTCACTCACACCAAAGACCTGCTACACAATCTCGCAAGCCATCTTCACCACGCTCGAACTCTTAGCTCCGCCTCGCACTAAAATCTATCAAGTGACCCATAGGTGGTAGAATCGCGTAGCAATTAGGAGCTCTCGAACATTGTTAGATCGAGATCTTGAATAATCGTAGGAGGTCTAGGTTGTAAATCTCGTCTGTTTGTAACCTCGTGATTTGTAACCTCGCTGTAAAGAAACAATAAATAAAGAAGCAAGTGTTTGCACAATCGAATAAAAGAATCTCGTATCTTGTCTTCTAGCATCGATTTATTTCGTGTTTCATCACTGGCGTCGTCTGTCAGAACCTCTTCATCCTAAGCAATTTCCCGATTTGTGCAAACCTTGGCTTTAAACCCCTCAAAATGGCTTGTCCAAACAACTTTTTCCCCCAACACCCCGATAACATGCCCGAGACCCCGCAGTGGATGGCCAGGGGACCTTCGGGGTGCCCATTCGTGGTCCCTCTGGGTTGGACGTATACCGCCCCACAAATCTCTACCCGCTCCAAGGGTACGAACAGGGCAGAGCACCCCCGATCTCATATCCCTTCCCGGGTTATGGGCAGTACCAGCAAGGTTTCGCCCCCCCCCCATACGTCCCTATCCTCGCTCCGGGCCAACCCCACTCCGAGTACGTACCCGCGTACGTCCCCAGGCATGTGCCGGGACACGAGACGTCAACCAACGGCTCGTCGACGGAGAGGCCTCCCCGGGACCCGATGCAGATCTCGCGATCCCGTTTGCGACGTTCAAGGATGCAGGACACAGAGTTGTCCGAAACGGCAGGGAGTGCTATGCACCCCATGAAATCGAAATCGCGCCGCCAACCCGTCGAGGTTGGGTTCCGTTCCCCCTTCGTGGACGAGATTCAGGAGGCACCCATGCCCAAAGGTTTCCATTGGCCATAAATGGGGCTCTACGACGGCACGGCTGACCCGGAGGACCACGTAAAGCAGTTTGTTGTCCAGATGAATGTCAACTCCTACAATGACACCATATTCTGCCGCATCTTCCCAACCACCCTGGACGAGGCCGCGATGACGTGGTTCATAAGCCTCAAGATAGAGTATGTGGCCTCGTTCGCTCAATTGTGCGAATCCTTTATCGCGCACTTCAACGGCTCGAGGAAGCGCAAGAAGAACATGCGGGACCTCCGTGGTATTGAGCAAGGAGAGAGCGAGTTGTTGGGCACCTTTTTCACAAGGTTCACCACCGCGGTGGCGGAGATCGCGCACATCGACGAATCATCAGTGCGAGATACCCTTATGGGCAACCTGTGTCTGGGGCCTTTCAAGACTTACATTTTCTTGAAATGCCCGACAACGTACGACAACCTATGCGCCTGGATCACGTCCCATGTATATGCCGAGGATGTCGTAAACCAGAGTTCGCGACCGAAGACCGACAAGGAAATCGTCGCCGAAGCTAAAGGGAAGGCAAAATTGGCCGCGCCGGCCGCGAGGGATGCGTATGTGACGCAGGCCCACAACCCCGTCAACTACAACTATAACAACAGCAACAGAAATAACAACAACAACATGAAACCGCGAGGTTATAGAGGCAAGGGCGGCCATGCGTACAACCCAAATGAAAAGGGGGGCGCCAACCCAGCATCAGGAGCCAACATCGTGCCGCAAGGCCTGGGTCAGGCTCGGGCCAACTACGTCGAGCAACAAGCTCCCGCGAAACAGGCGCGGTCTGGGCAGACAACAACACCCGACGGGTATATCCATACCATCTCGGGTGGACCTTCGTTGGCTGGGTCAAGCCAGGCGGAAAGAAAGAGGTATGCGAGGGCAAGCCACCACGAGCCCTCGGTATTCAGCGTCGCCCAGACCTCGCGGTCCCACGTAGGGTTGGCCTTCACCTCCGAAGATGCCGAGGGACTCCACATGCCGCACTCGGACCCCTTGGTGGTGCACGCTCAAGTGGGCTCAAAAATGGTGAAGCGAGTGCTGGTGGACACGGGGTCCTCCGTGGACATCATGTACTACGACGCTATCTGCAAGTGAATTTTGTTAGAAAAGACAAAAAAACAGGAATTTGAGTTGATGACTGGGAGAAAGTAGTTGCTTCTTTCAATTACTAGTGTCCACAGAAGAAGCACTTAAATGAAGAGTTGGCTTGACCATAACCGTACATGGACACTCTTTTTCATTTTGATTTTTGGTGTGGCATGGAGGAAGATGAAACGATGCATTGAGTTTGATGTTCATCAATCCAGACGCATAAATTTTTTTGTGGTAGTCTCTAGACGCTTACATACGAAAATAAAAAAACAGATCCCACTTTTTAGGGGAATAACTGGAAAAAATTAAAAAATGCTAATGAATATAAAAAGACAACTTTTGAGAAACGAAGGGAGTAGGTTTTAGGCCTTGATGTGAGAGAGATTATGGGTAGGTGTTGTATGTTCGTGTGGCTTATTACGTGGGTTAGATGGAAAAGCTAAAAAGTAAATTGGAAAAGTAAAAATTATTCAATATTATTAATCGGAGGGAGTAATAAGGATGAATTAAGTAAATAGCAAAAAAAGAGGCTAATTAGGTGGATAATTAAGGAGGGGGTGAAAATTAGGTAAATAGCAAACCCCCCCATCACCCACCCCTACCCCACTCCTACCGAGTTGACTCGATCGTTAAACCAGGTTGACTCGCTTGTTGACCGAGTTGACTCGGTCGTTGACCGTCCGTTGACCGGCGTTGACTGACCGTTGACCGTCTTTGATCTCATCACAATCATCACTTTCATAACCGTCATCACAATTTTTTCCACCGTCATCACAACTTTTTGATTACAAAAAGTGTAATGAAAGGTAAAAAGTGTCATTAAAATGTCTTGATGACACTTTTGATGATAAAAAGTATCATTACAGGCTTTCAACCACATAAAAACAACCGTCATCCCCCGTCATCACAATTTTTTCACCGTCATCACAATTTATTTCACCGTCATCACAATGTCTTGATGACACTTTTTGATGACAAAAAATATCATTAAAGACATTCAACCACATAAATACAACTGTTGTCACCGTCATCACAATTTTTTGATGACAAAAAATATAATAAGAGATAAATAGTGTCATCAAAATGTCTTGATGACAACTTTTTGATGATAATAAGTATCATCAAAGGCATTAAACCACGTAAAATCAACCGTTATCACACATAAAAAACAAAGTTATCATCAAATATCTATATCACGTTTAATTTTATAGTGTAATCAAATATGTGTCATCGCATATAAATTTTTAGTGTCATCAAATATGTGTCACCAAGGCATTTGATGACACATTTTTTTCACCATCATCACTGTCATCACTATTTTTTTCACCGGCATCACTGTCATCACAATTTTTGATGACAAAAAGTATCATCAAAGACATGCAATCACATAAAAACAATCGTCATCACACATAAAAAACAAAGTTGTCATCATCAAAAATTTGTCTTCGGTGTACAATGCAATCACATAAAAACAATGGTGGAATTTTCGGTGGTACACATGCCTTCAGTGTACAATGCAATCATCGAGAGAGTCTCTCTGATGAAGTTCCAGGCGGTGGTGTCCATCTACCACCTCAAAATGAAATTCTCCTTCGACGACGGGGTTGGGGAGGTAAAGGGAAACCAAGAAGAGGGCCGCGTTTGCTATGCGACCTCGACAAAACAAAAGTGTCTGGTGTTTATGGTGGAGTCCCCCGGCGAGGCCGAGCTCGAAGTCCGGGACTTCAAGATCCCCACCCCTGAGGCAGAAAGAAGGGTGATATCCCCCTTCGAGAGCGAGTCCGAGAAGATCTACCTGGAAGAATGTCTCTTCGGGACGTTAGTGACGTCACTAAAAAGCCTTGCTTGTTGGGTCCCATGATGTGTTCGCCTGGACCGCGAAGGATCTCCGCGGCGTCCGGCGAACCGTGGCCCAACACTCCCTAAACGTCGATGTCACCACTCGCCCCGTGGTGCAGCGGCGAAGAAAAACGAATGAGGAGAGGGCGAACGCCACAAATGACGAGGTGGCGAAGCTGTTGGCCGCGGGATTCATTCGCGAAGTCCAGTACCCCCGGTGGTTGTCGAACGTCGTCTTGGTAAAAAAAGCCAGCGGGAAGAGGAGGATGTGCGTGGACTTCAAAGATCTCAACAAAGCCTGTCCCAAAGACAGCTACCCCTTGCCCTTGATCGACAAGCTAGTCGACTCAACCGCATGTCACAGGATATTGAGCTTTCTCGATGCGTACTCAAGATACAATCAAGTCTCGATGAGCCCGCGTGACGAGGAGGAGACGTTCTTCATCACCCAGCGAGGTACTTATTGTTACAAGCTCATGCCGTTTGGCCTAAAGAATGCGAGGGCCACCTTTCAGCGCCTCGTCGACCGCGTCTTTAAAAATCATCTGGGAAGGAACGTGTCGGCCTACGTCGACGATATCGTGGTCCGGAGCAAGACACCTGAAGAGCATCTGGTCCACCTCGCTGAGGTCTTCGCTACCCTCAGGCACAACCGTCTCAGCTTGAACCCCGAGAAGTGCGTCTTCGGCGTATCGTCGGGGAAGTTCCTAGGCTTCATGATCAACGAGCGCGAAATCGACGTCAACCCCGCCAGGGTCGAGTCGATCCTCTCAATGAGGTCGCCACGATCGCGCACTAAGGTACAACGGCTCAACGGTGCCGTAAATTATCTAGGGAGGTTTTGCTCCCGCCTGGCGGACAAGTCTCTCCCCTTTTTCGCTGCTCTCAAGAAAAACGACAAGTTCGTTTGGGATGAGGGGCTCGAGTTCGCTTTCTCTGAGTTAAAGGCCTTCTTGTCGAAGCTCCCACATTGTCGCCTCCAATGGCAGGCGAAGACTTGCAACTATATGTGGCAGTAAGCCCGGAGACGGTCAGCACGGTGCTAACCAAAAAGGCCATGCACCCAGTCTACTTCGTGAGTCGCGTGCTCCAACCTGCAAAGCAACGATACTCCCCGACGGAGAAAATGGCGCAGGCAGTCGTGACCGCCGCAAGGCGCCTACGCCCTTACTTCCACGCGCATCCCATTCAAGTCCTCTCTGACCTCCCACTTCGACAAATCCTCCACCAGCCCGCCCTCTCCGGGCGAATGACGAAGTGGGCAGTCGAGCTCTCCGAGTTCGACATCAGTTACCTCCCGAGGACCGCGATGAAGGGGCAGGCCCTCGCCGACTTCATGGTGGAGGTCACCTTCCCCGAAGCTGACGCAAGCTCGGAGGAGTGGAAGGTATTCGTTGATGGCTCACGATGTGATGTCGGTGGCGGGGCTGGCGTATTCCTCGCTGGTCCCTCGATCGAGACGGAGTATGCCCTTAACTTCGCCTTCGATGCCACCAACAACGAGGCCGAGTATGAGGCCATGATCGCCGGGATTGAGATGGCGCTCCTCAGTGGAGCCCGCAAAATCAAGGTCTACACCGACTCCGAGCTGGTTGCGCGTCAGCTCAACGAGCAATATGACACCAGAACGGGTGGGAGGGAAAGACTCCTGGCCGGCCCGCTCAAGCCAGTCTTGTGCCAAGTACTCCTGGTACGACTCCTAGCGCTCAGGAGCGTATCACTTCCTGGGCTCGTCAGCCTTCTGCGTACCCTTGGGCCGAACAAAGTTGTCCGGGGCCGTGGGGAAGTTGAGATAGCTCCCGTTAGGGTCCCGGACCAAGAACCATTTCTTCTTCCACGGCCCGACGTTTGAGGGGGTCGTGGTGATCTTAAGGTCGGGTAGGCTGAGGTTGACGAGGCAAGACTCGTGTTCCCTCCTCGATAAAAATAGGCTCGAGTTGGTGTCGAGATCAGGTCCCTCCCCGAGCTCGTGGCTGCGAAGAGTGTAGGCACACATGAGCCTCCACGCATTGGGAAAAAGCTGCGCGGGACAGACGTGCATGGCCCACAAGAAGCTGACGATGTGCTAGGCCAGAGGTAGCCTGAAGCCGGCCTGTAGGCTGAGCAGGTGCACGACCACACATCTGTCATACTACGCCAAGGAGCGGCCCTCCCCTTCGGGGAGCGCTAGCTCAAACCCCTCGGGCAAGGCGAAGTCCTTGGCGATGTCCGTGAGGTCTTTTAGTTTCCGTATCGTTGGTACCTCTCGAATAGAAAGATCTCTTTCGAATACGAGGACATGGGAATCCGCTCCTCGAGGACAGGCGACACGCTGGACACAGTGTCGGTGATGTGCTCCGCAAAAAAGCTCACAAGGTCGTTGGAGTCGGACTACCTCACAATAGCACTAGCCACTTCCTCATCAGAGATCGAAGACGAGGCCATTTCAACACCAGACGATGCACAAAGTCGGGAGAAGCGCGAGTTAATGGAAACAACGGAGTCGCTGGAAGAAGGGTCGCTGAAAACCAACGAGGGAGACCTCGGGTTCTGAGAGTCACTAGTCTCCACTCTCTACGCATTCGGAAGCCTCCTCGTAGAATCTCTCTTGAACTTTGAACACGAAGCCTGTGAAGGGCTCAAAGAGGTTCCTCTAGGCATGAAAG
This sequence comes from Fallopia convolvulus, assembly GCA_964016875.1. Classification (NCBI taxonomy): domain Eukaryota; kingdom Viridiplantae; phylum Streptophyta; class Magnoliopsida; order Caryophyllales; family Polygonaceae; genus Fallopia; species Fallopia convolvulus. The sequence continues at coordinate 18,143,937 of OZ024734.1, read as the reverse complement.
AACGACGTCCAGGCCACGAGAGGCGAGCACCTGGAAAAGAAAGAAATGTTGAGACATCGGGCAAAGCAACCAAAGAAAGAAAATGCGAGGTCATAAGAGGAGGAAGGCACGTGGCACCCTAGGACTACCCTGACAGATGGGACGTCTTAGGAGGAATGTGAAGCGCCAAAAGGAGGAAAGAGATGGCGGAATGGAAGACAGCGGTGGAAGCCCAAACGTCTCGTCGGTCAGACATCATGACGTTTGGGTTTCCGAGGAATTCAAATTTCAAAGAAAAAAAGAAAAGCCGAGGAGCCGCAGAAACCGAATCGTCGGTTGGCAAACGGTGGGCTCAAGAGCGCGACCGGCGCCACCCTCGCCCCACCGCCTCGCCGCCATGATGCTGGTGCTAAACGCCGAAAAGCAACCACCGCCCGCTAGAGCACAAGACGAAGAAAGAAGAAACGCAAGAAAAAAGAGGAGTGAGAGCACCGCGCAGAAGCAAGCACCACCCTCACCCCACCGCTTCGCCGCCATGACGTTGGCACTAAACGCCGAAAAGCAACCACCGCCCGCTAGGGCACTAGACGAAGAAAAGAAAAAAAATGCAAGAAAAAAGAGGAGCAAGAGCACCACGCCGGGGCAAGCACCACCCTCACCCCCTCCGTACCACCACCGTAGCACCACCGCGGAACACCGTGAAACAACTGTCTCCCGCTGGGGCAGGTGGCACGAGAGAAGGGAGAAGAACATCGAAAACGCGAAAGGAGGAGTCGAGCACTTACTTGCTTAGAGTTGGCGCGGAAAAAGTGGTGGCGCTCCTGGAGGAAGTCAGAAAACCGCTTGGAAAACCGTTCACCAGAATCTGTAAGGGTGTGAGAGAGAGAGAGAGAGGAAATGCCGAAGGAGGAGAATGAGGATGAGGCGTGTGAGAGACGCCTCTTATAAAGACAGGCCTGGGCCTCTCCTCGCCCCTAAAAGGCTTATTGGGCCTGGTCTATCTTGACGACCCACTAAGCAAAACTCGGAAGAGCAGGCCCAGAAAGCATCGGGTTTTGATGTCAAGCCTCGCAAGAAAATTTCCCACCATATGCCCACCCCATCTCTAAAGACTTCGCATCTCGCAATCCTAAGAAGTGAAACCCCGTGCCCCGGGTTTTGATGAACCCAAATTCCCCTCGAGTTTATGACCTGCGATCCTCGGGACAAGGTCCCCAGGCCATGGGGTTGTGATGGTGTCCAAAATGGTAAAGAGAAAGTGGGCCCGGGACGCAAGGAATAAACAGATCCGACGGGACTCCCAAGGTAGTTTCTGGGACCTACAACCGCACCCATCTTTTATTTAAACAAAATCCCTATCTTCGCGAGGTCTTCCAAAGCCTCGGAGCGAGGTCTAAACCTCGTTGCCGACTCCACTAACACACCCGCCCATCCTAGCCACTCAGCTGGCGCTGTTCCCCCGAGCCAATCACCGACTGCCTCGCCTCCGGACTAATCAGAAGCCCTGATCTCGGGCGTCCCACATCGGATGATAACCAAAACTCGACTCCTCAATTCTCTATAAATAGAGGAGAACCTCGTAAGGGAAGGGGGTCGAAAAACATCTTGAACTCAAGAACTATCTTGCTCGTTGAAGATCGATTTGTTGAAACATCGTCAAAAGACCTCGTTGTAGACAAGTGAAGTCCACAAAAAGACTTCAAGTCACACAGAGTCTTCGCTCACACCAAAGACCTCGCTACACAATCTCGCAAGCCATCTTCACCACGCTCGAACTCTTAGCTCCGCCTCGCACTAAAATCTATCAAGTGACCCATAGGTGGTAGAATCGTGTAGCAATTAGGAGATCTCGAACATTGTTAGATCGAGATCTCGAATACTCGTAGGATAGGGTGTAAATCTCGTCTGTTTGTAACCTCGTGATTTGTAACCTCACTGTAAAGAAACAATAAATAAAGAAGCAAGTGTTTGCACAATCGAATAAAAAAATCTCGTATCTTGTCGTCTAGCGTCGGTTTATTTCGGGTTTCATCAAGATTGAACGGGGAAAAGGAGGTTACAGTGAATATGGCAAACGAGAGTTGATGGACGAGCAGGAGCTTGGCTTCGGAGATTCATGGTGAACAAAATTGCAGCGAGAGAGATAGGTGGGGCAGAGAAGCGAGGGGAGAGAGGAGCACGGAGAGAGAGCACAAAAAAATAGCGTGCCGACAAATATTACGATGAGAAAAATTTATATACTTAACAAAAATCTAATTAATTAAGGAGCTTAACATCCGTCCAAAATATTTTGGGCTAAATTTGTTCGAGTATTAAATATATGATCAAATAAAAACTTAATAAAATAGATTTCATTAATCTTATTTATACAAATTTCCACGAATTTCCGGACGAAAAATAGGACGTCTTCAAACCGAACTTAAACGCGTAGTTTTAAGCGCTCAGAACTTAAACCGAACTTCAAAGCGCTCAGAATCTCAGATCTCACCGTAACATACTACAACGCGTCGTTTGAAGTTTCTCCTTCCGAGAAATGGCTTCCGAGGTTCTTTCTGGAAATAAAATGGAAAGTTATTTACACGTCAGCTGAAGCTGTGACGAGACTACCGTGACCCATCCAAGTCCAACCATATAAGTCCTTCATTTTGGTATCGTCACCGCCATGTAACACAATTCTGATTGTGCTGTCGTCTACCTCAGCCCTTTTGCAGGAGAGAGAGGGAGAAAGGAAAGGATTTATTTCCCGTCAAATTTCTGTTTTTGAAACTAGAAAGCTTTCTCGAAAAGGAAACAAGATACGGGAGCGAGCGAGCGAGCGACCGAGATTAGGGTTACAGGGCAAGAGTGCGTCCGTGTAAAGAGAGAGAATGTCACCTACGGCGACCGCTTCAGCGGTGGCGCGTCAAGCGGAGCAACTGAGGCAGGACGGCAACCTCTACTTCAAGAAGGGGAAATTGGGCGCCGCTATCGATGCTTACACCGAGGTATTTGTGATTATTTCATATCTTTGTTCTTCTAATTCCTTTTCGGTGATGAATAAACTTGGCGGACTTAAAAATGATGGCCTGTTCCGAAAATTTGTCGTGTCTTTGCTCGGTACCTTTAGGGTTTCTTGAGTTAAATGGTCTCTGGTTATGACCCTTTTCTTTTTTATTTCCTGCAGGCTATAGCATTGTGCTCCAATGTGGCGGTTTACTGGACAAATCGTGCGTTGTGCCATGGAAAGAGAAAGTATGAATCCACCATAAACCCCCCTTATTCATCACAGTGATAAAAAAAAGTTCTTTAATTTTCGATGATTGTCTTGTTTATTTGGTTTTTGCAGCCATTGGGATAAAAAAAAGTTCTTTAATTTTCGATGATTGTCTTGTTTTTTTTGGTTTTTGCAGCCATTGGGATAAGGTTGAGTTTGATTGTAGAAAAGCAATTCAACTTGATCACTATTCGGTAAAGGTTGGTGATCAGAGTTCTTATTTTTCTTAACTTCCACAGAAAGTGCAAATTGGCTTCTGTGAAACACTTTAATCTGTATGAGATCAACGAAAGTGGATGATCAAATACAATGTGGCGGATGGACTCAGTTCTTTCAAATGACTTGCCTTTCGGAATGCAATTTGTTATTAATATGAAAGAAATATTCACTTGGATTCACCTATAATGCAAATTGGGATCATTTACCATCAAGTGCTTGCTTCCCACAACAAGTGCCTTGTGTAAATGAAGTTTGTCTTGCTTGCTTATCCATATATAATTAAGTCATTGATAGACAGATTAGGCATATGTTATTTAAGTTATTTTGTTGTGAAGTTGAGCTGCTTCTTCACTCTTAGAATCCAATAACTGTTCCTGGGTATTGTAGTATGTTGGGCTGACTGTGGATTCTGACTTGGAATGGCAGGCGCATTATATGCTTGGACTGGCATTGCTCAAGAATGAAAAGTATTCAGAAGGAATCAAAGAATTGGAGAAGGTTTGAGATGTCATCTCTTTCAGATTCTGAATTCTCATCAACCTTTTTTCCTTTCTTTCATTTGTTTTGATTCCTTTGTGTTGTGATGAACTTTGAAGGAAATGCTCTTGAGTGAGTAGTAGTACATCGGACTATGATTTTATGACCAAGTGTATTTTCTGCTTTATTTGGTTTTGCTAAGTTATAGACCTTTGGTGGTTTTGCTTATTTTTATTATCATTTGGACACTTCTATTTGTCAAGGTTCATTGTCTAAGATTTTAGCAGCTTGCCTCTGTTTCTTCTTGGAAGTTGCATCTTTTGTTAATTTTTTAATGGTTTGTAGGTTTTCTTTGTTATGGATTAGTCTGCATCAGTTTTGAACCAAAACATGTGTATTAAGAAGATTGACTGTACAAATGGTGTTCACTTCTTACAGATCACAAGATAGCTTAAGAGCTTCAAAATGGCTGTTACTAGCTAGAAAGTTATACCCACGATGCTGGACCATTGTGGGGTGGCTAGGTCATGCTTGCCCTATTTTGCAATCAAGGAAGCTCTAAATCTAATGTGGTTAATGATGCACCAAGAACATAACATTTTATAATATTCTTGTCTAATAACCCAATAAATGCTAGATCTTTGTATTCCCCCCTCCCCAGTTGTATCATAGTTTTCGACACATTGTTTTATCCTTGGAGGGTAGAGTATTCTGGGTCAAGTGGTCAACTCAATGTTTCCAGTTTTATCTTGGTGTAGTTAGAAAGATGGTTTTCTGGAAAAAAAATTAGTGCTTGCAGTGTAGCATGAAGAAAAAATGTTATTGAATATTAATTTTGTATGATCTGCATTTGTTTCATGCTACACTTATAGACATAAAACTTAGTTGGTATGGGGCTGAATGACGATGACCTAAATGATGCTGTAGAAGGAGCTTATAGGCGATTTACATTCCATTCTTTTTCTCTTTGTGATCAATGCATTTGCTATCAAAGACCTGTCCTCTTCTCCCTGTTTTTCTTAAATTGAGTGAAGAACATGTACATGAGGAGAGAGTTTTTTTTATGGCTAGGATATTTATGGAAGATTCATTATACTTGATGTTTAATTTGTTGCCTAGGCTCTGGATCTTGGTAGAGATGCAAATCCCAATAGCGATACAGTAGAGGAAATTTGGCGTGAGCTTGCAAAAGCAAAGTACTTGGAGTGGCAACAAGGATCTTCCAAGCGCTCATGGGAACTGCAAACTTTGAAGTATGTCATTAATTTACCTAGGATCATTTTGGAACTTCATTTTTTAGTTTGTTCACAAATTTAAGCTTCATTTTGCTTTTTGTTGATGAATCAGAGATAATTGTGAGATAGCTCTTAGAGAAAAATATTTGATTGATGGCTCCCAAACAGAAGGGTTTATTCATGATCCTGATATGTCAGTTGAAAAGCAACTGGAGACTCTAGAGTGGGTTTTCAGAAAAGCTGCATTGGAAGACATCCCCGCCGAGGTATTTTGCCTTACTTTCTTCTAGGCTTATCCTCCCTTAAATTTGCTTGCTTTGAGGACTCTATTTGGTTACTTCAAATAATTATTCATCATCTTCAGGTGCCAGACTACTTATGCTGCAACATAACCCTTGATATCTTTCATGATCCTGTCATTACCCCTAGTGGTATCACATATGAGAGAGCAGTTATCCTTGATCACCTTCAGAAGGTGAGGCTTCGGTTAAATTCCATAGGCTAGTTTGGCATGACTTTCGAGCAATTTTTTAGGCTCCGAATAGTAAGTAGATATTTCCCTTTGGATAAGAATTAAGAAGCAAGCTTCCTGCTTAATAATTTGAAAAGGCCTTGTTCTGTATATCATCAGTTGCCCTTTTCTATTTCCTTTTTTTTTTGGAAAAAAAACAAGTTGTAGAGGCTCTATAGTCTTATGATCTTTCTTAATAAATGTAATACAACCAAACTAAGGTCTTCTTGTCCTATGTTTTTAACATATAACCTAGACAAAACTATGTATGGCCATGTTTTTTTTTTCTTAAATTAGTCATTTCTATTAACTATTTGATTGAATTGGTTTCTCCCTATTACATACGTATTTGATTGCATTGGAATGAATTTTGTTCTATGATTTAAAAATTACATCGAGTTTCCGGGTTTAGTTTTCAAAAATGAATTAAAAAAATGTTCAAGCTTCTGTTACTGATTTGTATGCTAATTTAGGTGGGCGAGTTTGATCCAGTGACAAGGGAACCACTGACACAATCTCAATTGATACCCAATTTGGCTATGAAGGAAGCAGTACGAGCATTCTTGGCAACGCATGGCTGGGCTTATAGAATAGACTAACACCTGGTAAATGCTAGAACTCCTCAAAATAGTTTAATGCAACAGTTGTGAATCTCAACATCATATGTTATTATTGGTGCTGAATGAGCTCAAACAAATCCAAATTGCATCATACAATCAATTCCTGCACAAGTTTGTTTGATGTAATCATGTTTTGATCAATTGAGAGGTCATGGCTAAAATTATCTTCTGGAACTGTACAGTTTGAATAGGAGTAATGGGTTGAAATGTCACTAAAGATGAATTTCTTCATCTGTTCATGTAAATAGATACATCAGTTCTGAGAAACTATACGCAAAGTTATCTTGTGTGTCTTCTGTGTTATTATGCATTTGTTGTTGGTACTCATTACCCATACTAGAGATTGGTTACAAAAAGCTTTGAATAACTTGTAAAATTTGAACCCATGATTTTAAGCAGACAGATAATGCACAAATTCATGTGTCATCAATTCATCATGCATCATTTTCTTTTGGCTTTGAGCTGAAACATGGGCCATATTTCTTTCTTTTCAAAGGGATAGTACAGTTCCAATTTAGCAAGCTAGCTGTGTATGACTCGTTTTCCCCTCCCCTCTTATCTTCAAGATTTTGCAGAAGAATTTGATTATGTGCCACAGATTACTAGCCAATCAAAGGGAGATAAACCAAGCTTGATAAATCGGTATCACAATTCCTATTTGTACTATACGTGTACATTAGAAATGCAGCAGAGCACATGCCTGATAAGTGAGTACATGCAAACGTGGGTATGTTACAGTAGAGAATAAAGATTGACGGATTCCATGGCTTTATTCTCTATCTCCTACATATGTTTACACCTTTCAATATACCCTTTTGATACTTCTCTTCTCTATGGCTCAAAAAATGTTGAGATTTGTTGATAGCTCGTATAAAGCAACCGCGAGTAAATTAATGCTTGAACTCGAGTTGATGTACTAATCATGGATAAGTTCCTCTCAATTGGAAGTCAAGTTGCAAGAAAATCGTACACATTTATAGTAGTATAAAACGATACTTCCAAATAGATACTTATCGAATCCCAACTCCCCCCGTGGAGAATGACTGACTAGTTAGCTTCACAATGGCCACACTGCCTCATAATGTTACTAATCGATCCTCTTAATCTCACTTCCGTGCAATACTTTTTCTTTGGCCTTAGATAAACACTACTCCCTCCGTTTCACAATATTTGTTCTCCCAAATTTTTTTTTGGTTGAATCTCCTAAAAAGGAAGAGTATTTAATATGGGCAATTTGGGAAAAAAATTTCCTTAATATGTGTGAAATTTTGTCTAAAAACAAATTTTGAATTGTGAAACGGAGGGAGTATTAAATTTTCACGTCATGTTAATTTTTAAATAAAGACAGATACCCACAATAGTGAATAATACTATAATAGAATCACTCTAGTAAAATACTCTCTTAGAGTAAATCATGTGGTTAATCTACATCTGTTAGATTGAGATAAATAAAGGGTGAGGATTAAAAATAAATAGGGTGCATAAAACTTTTGTGGATGAGATGCACTTGATTTGCACACAATATGATATATTAATTGCAAATCCCTATATTTTTGGCCGTGATTTATTTCTCTTTCCTTATTTTGCTGATTGAGATCCATTTCTATCCCTTCATATTTCTTTTTCATCATATCTCTTCCTATTTCTTTTTCATTGTATCCATATCATTCATTTATCTTCAATTTCATGGCACCATTGCAGACTCACGAAGATGAGTGGATGGCACGATCGGAATCTGAGACTAGCACGATGCGGCGATGGCGTGAGTCATGCATGACGCAGATCCGTGACACAACAACGAAATTCAATGACACGATAATTTCACCTTCTTTATATCAGGTTTGGATTGCACTTCATACTCTTCGATGTTAAATAGTAGATGTAGATCTTCTTGTATGGTGAGATTTTTTAGGGTTTGAGTTAAATTGAGCCTTTTGTTTGTAACTATTTTTTTGGATCCAATTGAATTGGATTGTTGTTTTTTCATTCTAGCAATTCTGTATAATAGATTTTCTAGATTTAATTTGGTTTTCATAGATTTAATACAGTAGGTTTCCTAGATTTCAATTGCTTAGTCTCGTGTTTAAATTATTCGTCTATGTATTAAATGTTATTCATGGATGCATATCTTATTATTCAAACATGCGTGTCTTCTTATTCATACATGTGTGGCTTGATGTTCATGTTGATGTTTCTGGATTTTGTTATTCATATATGCATGAATTGTTATTCAACTATACGTGTTATTCATATATACTATACATGGATTGTTATTCGTATATACATGCATTGTTATTCGTCTATGCATTATTTGTTTTTCATATATGTTTGATTTATTATTCATATATGTGTGGTTTGTTATTCATGTATGCATTTTTGTTTTTCGTATATATGTGACTTGTTATTCAGGTATGCATTCTTTGTTATTCATATATGTGTGAATTGTTATTCATATACATATAGTGTGTTATTCAAATATGCGTATTTTAATATTAATATATGTGTAAATTGTTATTCATAGATGTGCGTTTTGCTATGCAGTTAATCAAGAATGACGTATATTGCTATGCAATATTTGGTTTTAACATTTGCGTGTTCTGCTATGGAGTTATTCAAGAGTGATGAAGAAGTGTAAATGTTTGATATTGAAGACGAAGACAATGGTTTATTTTTCATATTAGTGTACATATAAATAAATAGATGTACTCATTGTTGGAGTATGTATTCGAGATATAACACTCCTTAATTTGTATTATTCAATGTATATATCCAACTTATTCAAATAAATGTATGATACTATTCACAAAACTCTCAATCAGTTAAAGACTCATTATATTATTCATGGTAATAAGATTACTTTTTCAAAAACAAAAAAAATACTTATTCAACCAAAAATAGCAATTGTGCAATCATCCCTTCCAATGTTGCGTGGTTATTCAAAAACACAAAATTACTTATTCAACAAACAATAGCAATTGTGCAATAGATAATTCCAATATTCCGTTATTGTTCACTATAACATACTTATTCAATTGTATAAATATTTAACAATTATATATCTTATATTGTTCAAACCAATGTATATTATTATTCGAACGATCATATATTCTTATTCAAATCAGAATTAAAAATTACGTTTGAGTTAAATTCGATTATTTTTTTTTCTAAAAATCTTCTCATTTTATCAATTCCTAAAATCATGCTGATCCATTAAATTTAAATGTGGGTTTTTTTTAAACGTGGTTTTTTTATTTCACAATCCCTTAAATTTAGGAACTTCCATATTTAAATCCAATCCTCCAAATTTAAATCAACCTTGAATTAATCCAATCCCCCTCCCTATTTTTTCTTATTATGTTGCCTAATTTTTAGCCGTTGATTTATGAAGATCCAACACCCCATGTTCAACCACACATTGCACTCTAATTTGTATTGTACCTGAGCGTCACTGATATTGGGTAATTTGGCCTAATACCAAAATCTTACCTTATCCAAAAAAAATTGTATAATCCATAATGAATTTTCATCATAGATTCATAATAGAGCAAATTCTCACACTTATGGAGCAAACACGTTCTCCTAAAGGCTAAAGAAATCAATTTCAATGATAAAATAATTTAATAAATTGAGCAATCTAATTTATATATACACAATAGTAATGATTCTTTTTGTTTTATTTATTTAAATAATATGTTAATTTATATATACACAATAAATTGAGCAATCACATTGCACTCTAATTTTTATTTACCTTCTTGCATAGCATTTTCCAAGTTTTTCCGCTGTTTTATATTGAATTGATACAGGTCACTACTCACTGCTGACATTCTGATTATCAAAAATTGTCTTATTTCTATTATACCATATAGACCACCACTCAGTTAATATAACAACTGTTTCATTTTTACCAATTTTGCTTTGAAGTTCGTATACAATTTCCTTTATGTTTTCATTTTGATAATTTAGTCTCTCTATTATTTTGTCATAGTTCCTATGAATAAGCGACATATTTTGTAAAGCATACGAGCATTTTAAGAATAAATGGATAGAATCCTTCTCATTGCATGAGCAAAAAAGATATTCTTGTGTAACTGCTATATTATTTGTAGCCAATCTTGATTTTGTTGGGAGGCCATCAAAACATAGTTTTCATACAAAATTCTTCACCCTGGATGGCATATTTAGAGATTAAATCCAATTCCAGTTTTTTTAGTCTCTCAATTCCTTTGTTTTGATATCATTCTGATTGCTGATTCTGTTGTGAACCACCCATTTACATAGGCCACCAGTATAATCTATCATGAATGTCAATGGATTATACAGTTATACTTGTATTGGAGGTCCGACATTATGGGTTTCCTCTATCAAACACGAACCTCATTAGCATGTGTACCGATCAATAATTGGGCATGTGGGCCTGATATAATAATACGAGTAAAAGAGGTACTTAATACCCTCCTATCAAATAGGAGAGTGCCAGATGGCATCCTGTCAGTTGCCCAAATCTCACAATAAAGTAGGAATTCGACCTAATATCCATATTCATTGTGTGCCATTGCAAGTTGTTGTCACATGACACCGGCCATGTCGAATCCAAACTAAATAAATAGATAAGGATTTTACATGTGATTTACCTCACACAACGACTTCTGGTTGGTACATAGATCTATTCGTTTGGGGTTTACTAGCAATTATTATGCATTGTATAAAGATACTATTATAGCAAGATGATGCATTTTCTCACCATGTCTTAAATTGATCATTATCAAATAGAACAAAAGTATCAATCTGGATGGTGCATGCAGCTCTGCACTACATCACCATGCTCTCTGACTCCTGGTGATGGTGTCAGAACTACATTGCTATGGCAAGGAATAGTGACACATAAAATTTTAAAACAAATTCTAAGCTTGTTCCAAGTTTTGATCTAGGTAAACTTCAGTCCGGATCGTCTGCTACGATTTATACTACCAATACTGTTCCACCAATAATATCATGCCACATGTACTCTTAAATAAATAATTAAATACTATTAAATTACTGCTATCAGTGCCGCCTCCTTCTGCACACTACTCTCTTCTCTTCCATCTCCCATCATCTTCTCCGTTCTCAACTTGGCATATTTCAATTTCATCTCCTTTAATTACAGTAAGACCTTTTTAATTTTGTCTTTTAATGGCTTCAGATAACCTATTGTTTTGACACATGAAAATTAGTCAATTTAAAGTGATTAATATATACACACAAGTTATTGGCAATTATATTAGAGAAATCAGGAACGGGATCCGGCCTCTTTAAGAGTGGGCGTGAAATTGAAATTTTTGCAGGCTTAAACACAAGCGCGCGCGTTTGATTGTTTGGATGAACGATGACAAGATCCGCCATGAGAGAACCGAAAAGAGGGCAGAGTTGAATCCCTCTGGGGTCTTCTTGGGTTCGGATTTGGTAGCCCGTGAGGATCTGTAAATGGAGATTTTTCATCTGTACTTGTCGTTGTTCCATAGAACTTAATTACTTATCACCTTGATTTTTTCTGAATTCTCAATTAGAGAAGAAATCCATGGATGTTGGAATAGAGAGTATTGAGGGGAGAATGAAAATCTGAATTTATTATATTTTGGAGTGTGTTTAATAGTATTTAATTATTTATTATGTGGCAACATATTATTGGTGGAATAGGATTGGTAGCATAAATCGTAGCAGACGATCCGGACCGGGTAAACTTTACAAAATCATCCTTAATTAATTGATCCTATTTTGTATACAGCCATTGTTTACAAGTAAAAGTTCTATTGAATCTGAACAAAAAAAAGTAAGAGATCTATCTATTGAACTCACTTTCTCCATGAGTTAATAAATTGTCATGTAACCTCATTTAGCATTAATGCACATCAAGAAAAAAAATGTAAATGGAAAAATCCTTTGTTGAAAGATAATTTAGGAGTATTTTATGTGCTACATACTTTTATAAAATGTTTATGCAAAATTGCAAGGTTACAATCGTACACATCTTGAATTAGAATAGCATATAAATAATGGGTCGTATTATTAATTGTAATTAAATAGGTTACTTTGTACAAAGTAGACCAAATTAAGGCTAGTTTCTTGTAACTCACACTTTTGACTAATCAACCCTAGTTTTTGTCTCCCATAATCCCTTTCTTTCAAATAGCCAGCCCTTTAATAATGATGGATTAGGTATGCACATCTCCATCAAAATTGGATTCCTCTATACTGAAAATGAAAGCAGTCAACTTAAAAGAAAAGAAATGGAAGAACTTAAATCAAACTAGAGAGACTTAGATTCTAAATGATGGATTTAGGACTGAAGAAGAGAAGACAAGTGGTACCCATCCCCTCTCTTATTAGGGAGAAAATGACCAAAAACAGTCCATTCCAAACCTTGTGAAGCTAAGCAAATAGATGTGGACTTACCACCATCCCACACTTAAAAATTTGTTTTATTAGGGCAGACAAAAGCTTGAAGACTTGCTTGGTTGTATATGTTTTATCTAAGGCTTCACTCAATCATTGTTTTTTCAAATTTTCACTGATTTATCAAGTCCCTCCAACTTTAGATGTGAGTTTTTTCTACATCTTATCCAACCTACAATATTAAATATCAACACACTTTTCTTGCTCTGGTTGTAATCTCATCTCAACCATTCATTATCTTAATTAATACATGGAATGAATGAAATCAGTCCATGACAGTAGTAGTACAGTTCATACTTTTGGAACTATTTATTGTCAGAGATCAAGCTACTGGGGCAAAAAGCTGTAAAATCTTCCTCCAAATGACTATTATATTTTTGAAAAAGCATTAGTTTGGTAGTTTCTTCAAGATTCTCAAATCTTCATAAGAAAATTATACTCCTCTCTTTGTTTCACTAAAATAGCTCATCTTATTTAAAAAATAAGCCAGCCTATCCAATCCTTTTTGTCCTACCATTTTGAGGGTGAAAATGAGGACAAAACTCCCTCATCAAGATGTTGAAATTTAAAAAACAAAAAAGGATCTGGCAAAAAACCATTCTGAAGTTACTCCATGGGGACCTGAGTATCAGATTTTACTGATAGTAGCTGTAAACTCATAACCCATAAGAAAACAAACCAAATACCCAAAACAAAACAGGAGATGGGATCAAAAAGAAAGAATTTACATTAAGGGTGAAGTGAGAAAAGGGCCACAGAAAAATTGCTAAAGAAGATAGAAAACATTTACATGCATTCCAGTTTGCAGATTCTACCCAACCCACCAACCCAAACAAAAACGAGATCATCTCATGTACTTGGTTAGGCAGTGTGTGTCAAATTCATAGCTCTGTTCAATCTCTCAAGGACACCATTCACCTTTCTCTTAGCTCTAGACGTACCGTCCTTTGCAAGCCTAGACAATGTCCCATGCGCCCTCTCTTCATCCCTCACCTCCCTCAGCTTAGTCCTGTCATTCATACAAACCGTATACAAGACTGCAATGCAATTCTCCTTATTTTGAGCACAAGACGACTCCCTTATGATCCCGAGTAGGCAAGAAACGGCTCCTAGCTCGCCCAACTCCTCAATCGCCCTCTGGTGACTCGATAACATTGCAAGAATAGCCAGCAACTCATCCACGTGGACACCGTTCTTGATCCTACTCAGCAAGACACCAATTGCACCTTCTTTTACGGCCCTTGCCTTGTTCTCGTGCAAGATGCATAAATTGAAAATAGCTGATGCTGCATCTTTCACTGCCGACGAATGGTTACCCACATCGTTTAAAAGGCCAACTAAAGGCCCTAAGGCCCCAGATTGACCAATCAGAGCCTTGTTTGAGTCAAGGGCTGATAATGTGAACAATGCTGCAGCTGCATTGCTCCTTGTTTCAATGGTCCCGCATCGTAAGCTTTTGATTAGGACGGGGATCACCATTGGAGTTTCCGCCACGAGTTTTTTGTTGCTGTCGTGGATTGAGAGGTTTAATAGGGTTGTGATAAGATCTTCTTGGAGATCAGGGTGGGTTTGGGTGGTGGTACATAGGTTTTGATTGGTTAGAGGCTTTAGGAGTTGAGGAATGGAATCGGTGGATTCGCCAAAGAGCGCGCGGAAGGATGGCATTCGCTTCGTGAGAAGGCGGAGTTCTTTGGCAGCTGACTTTTGGGATGAGATTGAGGAGGAGGAAGAGATTTTGGAAAGAAGGGAGGAGAAATGATCGCGATCTGGCTCGAGGATTAATCCGGCTTCTTTGGTGATGGATTGTGATTGGCCATCGGGTAATTTGATTTTGTAATTTTGGCACCATTCGGAGATCATGTCTTTGACTAGGTGGTTTGGGGTTAAGAGTGTGTGGGAAAGAACTTGTTGGGTTATTGGGCAGGTTTTGTGCCCTGCTTTTATCCATTTTTGGATCAAGGGTTTGTCATAAGTCTGCATTGTAGACAACAAATACAAACAATCAGATACCAAGCAATTATCATCACACCGATTAAAATGAAATTGAAGAGCATTATAATATCTCAGAGCCCAAGTTTTATTCCAATTGCCAAGTATGAGATCACATAAAAAATTGATACAGAGTAGAGTTCGGAAGATAGAAGCATATACCAACCAGCAAAAAATAACTAAGCAAAATAGCAGAATGACACAGATGTTTTCATTTCATTCCCACTTCTAAGGGTATAAAAAAGGGAAAAATGTTTCAGAAAAGCTTAAGGAAAAAACAATCACCATATGATTAAAAACAGAAGCAACATCAAAATGAGCATCAAGAAAGCTGACCAAAGAAGCCATGCAATATCTGCTACTATGATAGTGTGTTGAAAGAGAAAGTATAAAATTGTCAAGTGGGAATATCCTGGTTTTATACCTGACCAGTTGCAACAATGACGGGATCCCTCATGAGCTGCTTGGAGAGAGGGCAACGAAACTCGTCAGGGCAAGAAAGGGAGACATCATCCACCCCCAACGACGTCGTTTTCCTAACCTTCAAATCCCTAAGAGAGCACAGAACTTGCTTCGCCCTGTCAATGGCGTCCGTTATCGCAACCTCGTCTCTCTCTTCTTCGATAATCGTTCTCGTAATCTTCTTCAGCTCCCTCTTCAGCTCCTCCTCCTCCTCCGCCGCCGCCGCCACTGCCATCTCCTTCTTCGCCATCGCTCCTCCGATTTCCTTCTCTCCCTCTCTCTACTATCCCAAAACGCTAGCTGATACTAGCGATCGTATTTCATAATTCCTCAAATATTCACAGATTTTGTTTCGAATTTGCTCAAAATTCAATTAATTGCGTGCGTTTGCGCCCCTTGCTAGTTTCTCGCTCTGGCGCTGTCTCTGTCTGTGTGAAAGATAAGTGATAAGAGGAGATCAGCGGAGGATGAATAAAAGGGGAAATAGAGAGAGAGTGGGGTTGGGTGGGACCCAGTTGGTCGACGATGAAAGCAATTTACGAAAGCCAGATGGCAGGTGACACCTGGCACTGCAAGACTTGCTCACTACTACTCGTCTCTCGCTCTTCTTTAATAAGCGTGGAGGGAAAGTGGTAGCGTCGTGTTTGGATGGATCGGCTCAGGCCTCAGGAATAGGGGACAGAATCCCATTCTATTTGGAATTTACAAATGGGAAGGCCCAAACGCGGCACATTGCATGCCCCGATCGATCAAAACCTCGCTTTTTGAATAATCCGACAAATAATAAATCATAGCAATAAATCAACAAAAGTCAAAGTTTTCGTATTCGGGTTATCCGATGCGGGTATTCGGGTCACCGCGCACTCACCAATACCAACGCCTTGTGAAATTAAGACTCCTAGTCTAGTAGTTCCGGGGGTTAATATTGAATGTTTGATTGGGTAGGTGAAGGAATTCAAAGGAGTGAGGTGGAAGTTGGTATCACTTGTACTCATTGTTTAATCCTATGCCGGTCCTTTTTATACCTCTATTTGCATCTTTTTGCTTTTTACTGTTTGATAGGCTGTTTTCCTACACCGCAAGTATACGGTTCGGTTGTAGTAATCAAGGTGTCGAACTCAGGGAACTTTGTAGTATTGATTATAACACGCTTCAGTAGAGTAAGCCAAAAATAAGAAAATGGAGTTGTAATTGTATTCAGAAATAATTAAAATCAAAATTAGGAAGAAACTATCAATGGAGAAAAGCATTTCAAGGTCAGGATCCCCACAATGATTATTCAGTAGATTACCGATGATATTTATTTGGATTTCAATTCAAATGTTGTTTGAAGGACTAACTATCTCAAGTGTCAACATTAACTCTTTTCAGACGATTAATGCATGTACCTAGACTCGACTAGCAATCACTCTCGCACAAAGCAAGTCTTATTTAGGTCCTTTAAGTTTTTTAGAGATCAATGAATCAATAGAAATAACATCCGCTCTCGCGCTCCGTTAGAACTACTCAATCAATAATTTCTAGGATAGGTTAAGTTCCACATGTGAATTAAGTCACTCTCGCACAAATAATTCAACAAGTTCAAACCTAGGGATCTAGCATGAATTAACAATTTGTAAATTCAATTCAATCAACCTCTTGTTATTTTTATCTCCTCTCGGTCTCAAATCATAACAAGATTCCTAATTCAAGCAAATTAGGTCATTAAGCATCCTAGGTTGAATCAAACAATAATTCAAATATCAATTCAACCAAACATCACCCTTAGATCTACTTACTAAACCATTGGGTTCACCCTTCCTTAGAACTAAGAATTTAGCTAGACATAATATGAAGAGAAAAGCAATCCAAATCAAAGAGAAACATACCAATTGTCTTTTCAATAGATCTCAATTCAACTTCCAATCAAGTCTTGCCAAAATCTACAAATCTCCAATCTAGGGTTCTTCAAAGAGAGAGGCTAAGAAAATAAAACCTTAATAATTATCCAAACTTAATCTCCAAGTATTTATATGAAACCCTAAAAAATAAGATAGAAAAGACCCGAAATTAATAAATAAAACACGCGGAGGAGAAATCTCGGAAAAAGACGCGACTCGGTCCAAAACTCGGTCGTGACCTGGACCGAGTTTTGTAACCCTCGGTCCAAAACTCGGTCGTGACCTGGACCGAGTTTTTGACTGGTGGACCGCTCCGTTCAAAACGTTGTATGAGCTTTCTTCTGTGCCATCCACCGAGCTTTTGCCCATCTTCTCTTCAATTCCTTGCATGCGCTTGACTCCTAGACAATTCCTATCGGGTTGCTCCACTCGTCCTTGTCCTTGTTGTTGCCATAACTCCTTGAATCCACCTCCAAATGATCCTGAAATCGAACAAAGCAAGAGTAGAAACCGAAACTACAAATTCTACTAAAAAGACAATAAAACCAAGAGGAAAAGAAAATAAAAACATCTAAACTAAGGAAATAAACATGCTTTATCCTAGACTAAAATGCATGCTATCACTGCCGTCAACAACAACAAGTTAATTAATTGCCTTCGACATTTGGTTTAATGATTTGGCCTTTGGGGTAGTACACCAACGGTAATCCTCTATTCCAAATTCTTGTTTCACTTTAGTGTTCCAATTAGCTATATAAATATTAAATTAATGTTAAAATAAATTTAAAAATTATATTATTTTTTTTGATACAGGAAAGAATTAGGAGGGCCAGCTCATCGAGAGACTGGTCGTCCTAGGGCATCCGCACGGATGAGATCTTGAAGATCTTTAGCAGCTGCGTCAGTCAGGGCGTCTCCATCGTGAGAAGTCTTCGCGAGGAAGTCTGCTACTCTGTTGATCTCCCTGAAAATATGGCTGATGTGGTGCGTACTGAATCGCCTTAGAAGAAGGAGGATGTCAGCTCGCAACATCTCACTCACCCATGGGCAGCTCCTTGCGCCTTGATGGCGTTAATCAAATTAAGATTGTCTCCTTCGATCTCAATATGAGAGATCCCACGACGGATAGCCTCTTGGATGCCCTCTCTAAGGCCAAGAGCTTCCGCGACGATTACTGGTTGGAGCCCGCATCTCTTGTGGCTCCACGAAATTGGTTCTCCAGCATCGTTCCTGATTATGAATCCAAAACCAGCTTCACCGTTACTTAGTCTAGAGCTGTCAAAATTGAGTTTGAACTTGCCAGTTGCTGGTTTGTTCCATTTCATGTTCTTTTTTTTCCTTCTTTTTTCATCATGTTGAGGCTTATGCGATTGCTTTAGGTCTTTGTTCTCTTGTTTGGCCATTCTCCAATTTTTTAGTTGTTGTTGAATGAATCCATTTATATTTTTTATTTGTTCTATGTTGTCTTGTCGAAATATTTTTGTGTTTCGTTGATACCAAATGCTCCACCAGATAACACATAGTTCCTCAAATTGCTTTCGTTTTAGTCTCCCTCTTATTTCATTAAGAAGTTCCATGGGGTTTCCATTGCCTATTTGGGTATGGCTTATGATATGATAAGTTTTGGGGTTAATTCCATGAATCGTTTGTTTGGTGTGTGGGTACGATATGAGGAGGTGATCTATGTCCTCGCTTGTGTAGTCGCAGAAGGTACAAGGTAAGGTCACACTCACATGCCTTTCAAAAAGTTTTGTTTTTGTTGGCAAGCCATTTCTGGCTATCTTCCATACAAAGATCTTGATTTTGGGTTGGATGTCGAGTTTCCAGATCCAATTGATTTCTCTCTGAGGTGGATGTTTTTTTTTGTTTATCAACTCTAGAGCCGAGTGGGTGGAGAACCATCCATTCTTGCTTGGCCCCCAATAAAGTCGATCTGGAATGGGGTTAATCGGTAGGGGTGTGTTTATGACTTGTGCCACATTTTCCTCGTCTAGTACTGTTTTTAGCTTTATAATATCCCATTGGTTATGTTCCTTTAGATAGTATTCTACTTTTTCATCCTTGTTGTTTTTTAGGGTTGCATCTTGCTTGGGTTTAAGCAGGTCATCCCCAATCCATATGTCAGTCCAAAAGTTTACTGTTTTACCATCTCCTATGCACCATCTTATACCATCCTTGAAGAGGTCTAACAAACTAACAAGTTTGCTCCACTGCCAAGAGGTGTTATTAGTCTTTTTGTAATGGAGTATGTGTGTTCCTTTTAGATATTTTTCTCTAATTATTGTTACCCATGGATTTCGGGGTTCTGCCATAATTTTCCATAAAAGTTTCATTTGTATAGCTTTGTTTGTATCCTCTTCTTTTGTTAATCCTAGTCCCCCATTTTCCTTTGGTTTGCATATTTCTCCCCATCCAATTAAGGGTTTATAGTCGTTGTTTTTATTCCAAAAGAAGTTTTTGTTGATTCGATCTAGTTCTTTATGGATTCCAATTGGGAGGAGGAAGCTTTGCATTATGTAATTAGATTGGGCTGATAAATTTGCTTTTATGAGGATCCTGCGCCCTTCTTGTGAAAGGGAATTGGCTTTCCACTTTGTTAGTTTATTCTTTGACTTTGTTAATACCTCTGTAAATGTGTTTTTGGTCACTCGTCCGTTAATAATCGGACATCCTAGATATCTATCCAGTTTCGGTGTGTTTTTTATGTTTAGGGTTTGTTCGATTTGGTTAATGGTGCCATTGGTAGTGTTCTTTGTTACTTGGAAGGCTTATTTGTGATAGTTGACTTTTTGCCCTGATACTTGGCAGTAGTCATCTATTAAGTCTTTTACTTGTCTAGCTGCTGTATAATTTGCTTTTGCAAAGATGATTATGTCGTCCGCAAATGCTAGGAAAGGGATACGGGTTCCCCCTCTAGATATCTGAATCCCAATATTTGGTTTGTTTGTGTTGCTTGCATTTTGGAGTTTCTTAGCTAGTATCTCTGCGCAAAGGATAAAAAGAAAGGGTGATAGTGGATCTCCTTGCCTGAGTCCTCTTTGGGGTTTGAATTGTTCAGTTGGTCCGTCGTTTACCAGTACGGAGAATGATACCGAGGTGATGCATTCCTTGATCCATCCAACAAATTGGGCATTGAAGCCAAATTTTATCAAGAGTTGGGTAACGAATTCCCATTCAATGCGATCATAAGCTTTTTCCATGTCCAATTTAATTGCCATCCATCCTTCCTTTCCTTTCTTGTTACGGAAAGAATGGAAAACTTCATGTGCTATTAAGATATTATCATGTATATTTCTTTTTGCCACAAAGGCTCTTTGTAGGTGGTGTGTGATTTCAGGTAAGATTTTTTTAAGTCTTTCTGTTATTATTTTCGAAATCGTCTTGTATATTGTGTTACATAGGCTGCTTGGCCTGTAATGGTTAGTTGATGTGGGGTTATCACATTTTGGTATTAGTGCGATAAAGGTATGGTTTGTTTGTTTTAACATGTGCCCGGACAGGAAGAAACTTTTAACAGCTTTAATAACGTCCGGTCCTACAATGTTCTAGTACTTTTTGTAAAAGCCTGATGGCATTCCATCAGGGCCCGGGGATTTCTGCTCTCCTATGCTAAAGATTGCAGATTTGATTTCTTCGTTTGATACTGGTTGCGTTAGCCTTCTATTTTGCTCATCACTTATTTGTTTGTCGACTATTTGTAGGGTTGTTTCTATTTGTCTCCTTTGTATATCTTGTTTTTTGAATCTTCTTTCGAAGTCTGTTTTGATTTCTTTCTTAATGTTCTCACTTCCTATAACTTGTGTTCCTTCGTTTGTTGTTATTTCTTTTATATGTTTTCTATTTCTTCTGCATGTGGCAATCCTGTGGAAGTATTTTGTATTTGTGTCCATTTATTTTATGTGCTTGTTCTTTGCTCTTTGTTCCCAGTACTCTCTATGAAACTGGAGCAATTTTTCTTTTTTCCGTAGTAGGTTTGCCTGTTTGTTAATGTTTCTTGTGTTCCCTTGTGTTATTATTTCCTCCTGGATTTTCATAAGAGCTTTTTCAGTTTTTTTAATCCGCTCAAATATGTTTCCAAAGGTTGTCTTGTTCCATATTTTTGCTTTGGTTTTCAACATTTGTGTTTTTTTTGCTAGATTAAACATGGCTGAACCCGAATGTTCTATTCGCCATGTTTGTCTCACTATGTTTTGAAAATCGTTTCTTTTCGTCCACATCATCACAAATTTGAAGGGTTGTCCTTTCCCATTTTGTTCGTTATGTATCTCAAGGGAGATCGGACAATGGTCCGATGATGTGAAAGCGTGATTCTTGGTGACTATGTTAGGCAACCATTCGAGAATTTGGTCACTTACAAGGACTCTATCAAGTTTTTCATATGTGTTGTCATTCGTGCCTTTGTGTTTTCACCAGGTAAATAGGTTCCCTTGTGTTGGGATATCTAGAAGGTCACAATGTGCCTTGAAGTTTATTAGTCTGCTAAATCTGTTTTGTGAGACTTCTGTCCCTCCTTGTTTTTCTGTGTGATTTTGTATTTCGTTCAGATCCCCCATGACAATGCATGGAAGCGTGAGGTGCGTAATGTAGTCTTGGAGCCGATTCCAAAATTCATTTTTCTTTCCTTCCTTGGGCGGGGCGTAGACAAAAACCAATGCCATCTCTTGGTCTTTCTCAAAGTTTGTATATTTAACGCTTATGAATCGTTCCTCTTTGTGCATAAGTTGTAATGTTTCGTTCTTCAATTGGTATGATTTCCAAAGTGTGCAAATGTCGCTTGCTAAACCGGTCGCGGGTGAGAATTCACAAATATCAAAACCCGCTTTTTTCCATAGTTTTTCATCTGGTGGGGTTTGCTTTTTTGTTTCAACTAAGGTTATCATTTGTATTCGTTCTATTTTGCAAAACATCTCGATCTCGGTCCAGATATTTTTCCGTCCGAGTCCTGTGCAGTTCCAAAGGCTTATCTTCATTTTAATCTTGCGGAAATTTTGTTTTTTTCATCTAGTGTTCTCTTTTTTTGACTTCGTTGTAAGTTTTTGTGTCGATCTTGCAGTTTCTCTTGTTTTGACCGTACTCCTTTTGTATGCGTATTGTGTTTGCCATGTCGTTTTTGTTTGCCAATGCCATGTAGTTCTTTCTTTTTCTTTTTTCGTTTTTGTTGTTCTGTTGTGGTTACCTCTCTTAAAGAGAGTGTGCATTTATGGGATCCTTGATAGCCCAATTGAATTTTTCCATTGGTACTTTTTGAGCATTCAGTTCTTAGGTACACGCTTGGAAAACAATCAAAAGACTTCCAACACCATAAGGGTTTACATGCTACTTCACTATTTTGTACCCTTTTAGTGTGGGTAGTGTTTATTTTGTCAATTTTTGTAGGAGTATCCACACTTTCTTTCTGGCCTCTGTTCTCGTGTTGTTTTTGGTGTGATGAGTAAGCATGAAGCTTGGTTTTAGGCCCATTCTTTTTCCAATTTCTGCACTAGTTTGGCGTTTGGTTGCAGTCTACATCTTTTGTTTTGTTGAGCCAACTTGACATACTTGGGCGATATATGGTGTCGATGTGTTTTTTGTTGTTCAATGCATTTTTTGTTAAACTTGCACGGGTTGGTTTGTTCTTTTTAGAAAGGTAGAAAGCACATCTCAATAGCAGGATCTGAAAGTTGTTTAGAGGAGGACTTTGTAATTGATTAGAGTACGAGATGCAAAGATCTGTACCCTGGCCAATTGACGAATAACAAGTGAGTGAAGGGCGTTGAAAAGCCCTCAAATGGATCGCTTGTCTTTCATTCTTCATGTTCAGAAGACTCAAAGGATTATCCGGAGATTCACATGAGACGCCAGCAAGCTTGAGATCCACCAGTAAGAGCACGACGTCGAAGACAGCTCCGCCACGCCACCACCAGCGCCAAATCCAGCGTTGTTTGCAGAATCTCCTTTGTGCAGCCCAATAACGATTAGGGGCTGGATTTGTGGGTGTTTGCACCTTGCGAGCATCGAGATTCAGCCGGACTCTCCATCGGAGCCAAGCTACCCCCCAATTGTTGTAGAATTTGCGGGTTGTGCAATTAAATTGAATGATAGCACTTTGAATGGGCAAGGTGATGTTTCTAATGGCCTCGGATTCACAGTAGCCATTACTCCCATTAGAAAGGCAGAAGCAATTATTAAAGATCAGGTACAATTGTAGGAGATTGTTAGTGTTGAAAAGATGGGAGATCTGGGTTTGGGGCTTGGATGGGTGAGAGAGGGTGGAGGCGGCGGTGAGAGTGTTCTTAGGGTTCGGGAGTTTCATTTTTTTAAAGCTCTCCTCCCCCTCCTCCTCCCTTTCTTCGTCTTTCTTTCTGTGCTTCTTTTGATGTTTTTTTGTTGTACATTTGGAAAAACATTATATTTATATTTAAAACAACTATATGTATATGCGTCCAAATTTTTAACTTGAAAATCATATTATACAATTTTTAAAAATTAAAAGGGTAATATTTTGTACGAAAATCATTCTCTTAATTTTAAAAAAATTTATAATAAGATTTTTAAGATAAAAATTTGCACATATATGCATATAGATAATTACAATATAAATATAATTTTAAAAATTTTTAACACTAATTTAATATTTATATAGCTAATTGTAACATGGAAGTGGAACACAATTGTGTAATAGAGGATTAGCGCTGGTAGTACACTAGTTCCCCGAGGTCATCATTTCGAACCTTTCGGACGGCGCTTATACGAGTACAAGTAATATTTGTGACGATCCTAATTCTTACTCTATAAAAAAAACAAGTTAATTAATTACCTTATTGATGTAAAACTAGCCCGTCGTGCGGGCCCCAGTGGGAGGCCCACGATTAATTCAGATTGATTGAAGTTGTATATGATATGCTCCATTCAACTATGAATTAGATACAAATTATACCGTGATTGAAATTTGATGCATGCTATAATCAAATTGTAGGCACGTAAGAGGTGGTCTTTAATTTTATTACGACCCTATATAAATTAAAGCATAAGACGACGGTCAAGAACACCGCTTTTTGGGTGGCTTGCTTACTTTTTAGCTAGTTAGGGTTCACGTTACAAAAGCAATTCAAAAAGGAAGCACCCCTGTTCGAATTTGCTACAGAATCAAAACCAATTCAGAGACAACGGAGGGCCACAGAGGACCCTCTTTAGACTACGACATTAATGCTTTTTTTTTTCTTCACGGAATCTAATCTACCACCTTACTTATATACTTCGTATATGTCATATTTGTGGCTTGCTTTCCTATCTTATAATTTTCTTTAATTAGGTATAGAGCCCACTAGGATCTTTTTCATTTTATTGACAAAATACATAAATGGTCCCCTGAACTTGTGTCCATTAGTCACTTAGTACCCTATATTTTGGGCCTATTCGATTGAATCCTTACAGTTGCACTTCACGACTTATGAACACCTGATAGCTGAGACTTTTTTTACGTGTATTATACACGCGCTATTGTGTACAATTTTGTTTCCATGATGGTGCCACGTGTATACCACATCATTTATTTTAATTAAAGAAAATAGGGAAAAAGATTAAAACATAAAGAAAAAAGAAAAAATTAAAAATAAATAAATTTGAAGTCATCTTCCTCATCAACCCTTTGCATAGATACTTGAATCTTTTTAGACTTGAATAAAATGTTTGCCTCATTTTATTGCTTAGATCTAGCATTATGTTGTTTTTGTTTGATGGAGCATGGTAGATTTTATTTTTTGAAGCAAATTTCGGATTCAAAATTTAGAGTTTATGAACCCATAATTTTTAGATATGAAATTCATACTTTTATGGATTTGAATCTTGACATTGCTTGAAGATATGAGTAGATCTGAGTTAAATTTATGTTTGCCCCATAATTTGATTGTAAATTGCTTAAATTTTTATGCTTAATTGAAAACCTTGTGTAAGCTTCCATTGAAGAAGCCATGAGATGAGATGAGAGAAGTCTGTGAAGAAGAATATGAAAGAAGGTCCCCAAATCTCATATCTATTTTTTGCATATTCTTTGTTTCATCAAAAACCCAAATCCACCCACATAAAATCTCAAGTCCAACTCCTAATTAAAACTCACTTCAAAAAATGGCTTTGGGTGTTCTTTAAACACTCATCCATGGAAATTAAGCCAAGAAAAAGAAAAGAGAAAAGGGAAAAGAAATGAGAAAAGGGAAAAAAGAAAAGAAAAGAGAAAAAAATGTCATATCAGCATCCTCACTTGCCCAAAGAAGAGTCTAAATGCGTTTAAACTGCACGCGCCTTGCCGCATAAGCGAGCAGGTGTTCAATAGGTCGCGAAATGCAACTATAAGGGTTCAATCGAATATGGCCAAAGTATAGGGTGCTAAGTGACTAATGGGCACAAGTTTAGGGGGTTGTTTATGTATTTTGCCTCATTTTATTAGGACTTGGATTATCTCCCGTCAAAAGTAGAAAGATTTCAAAGAAAAATCTGTTGAATCTAAATTGTGTTAGGATGTTCCACCAAAAAAATGTGTTAGTGTGAGCGGGTAAAACAAACATAATTACCATAGTTATTTTCGCTATTAAAAGGTATTTCTTAAATTATTGTGCATTTATTATTATTATTATTATTATTATTATTATTATTATTATTATTATTATTATTATTATTATTATTATTATTACTTTCCATATTATTAAATTTATGGTAGTTATGCAACTTTATGGAAGATCTATCTTGCAAATATGATAAGATTAAACTTGGAGAAGGTGGGAATATTCCTAACTTGGGATTTAATTAACCCTAGGAGATAAGTAAAATTAGGCTCCCTGATCTCCTTCTTTCATTATATATACACGTCTTGGGTGTGTAGGGAGAGCCACATGCGCACATCGGCGTATTCAGAAAACCTGAACAGCCTAATACTCGCTTAGCTCAATTGTTCAGGGATTCACCGTTCTCTTGTTGTACCTCGTCGCTCGAAACGACAATTCGCTCTTTCGACTTAGGCATCGGAGGTGGATAAGGGGGTCCTCGCCCCTTGTGTCCATTGTTTTGCTGGTTTTTAGGTCAGAAGACTGAAGGCGGAGCGGAAGGGAAAGGAGCATTCAATTAGTGCATTAAAGACAGATTGAAGACATAATTTTTGTGCACTAACAATTGGTGCCATCTGTGGGAAACAAGTAATCGATCCACGCAATCTCATCGATGGATTCGATCCTAAACAAAGAATTAGGGTTTTTCGAAACCCTGAGGCACCTTTGGCTCGCAAAACCGATCGCGGCGCCCCAGCCGAGCAAAACCACGATCGCGGTTTATGGCACCACGATCGCGAAACATGGAACCGCGACCCTTCAGGCCGCGATAGCGGTCAATGGTGCGATCTCGTGAAATCCGATTCTCGATCGGATGATCAAACCCTAATAATCTCGAGGTCGAAAATCAGGAAAAAGGTGACAATTTGGGGGCAGGTGCGTGCCTTAACCCCCAAAAGCGAAAACTGGATCACAAAAGACTCGTCAATCGATCTCCAAAGAGACAAAACCCAAGCGGAACGGAGTCGAAAGATCCTAAGGCTGAAAGAGAGGATCGCGCAAGCGGCGACAATCAGGGGGAACACGATCAATCACGCGCGATCTCGAAAACCCGCCCGGTACTGGCTGCAATCACGGAATCCCAACCCGCGTTCTGCGAACCGCGACCGCGGCTCGACTCGCCGTGATCGCGGCCAACCTGAGGTCGAAAATTTCTGAGAGAGGCAAGAACCTCTCGACTTTGCTAATATAGGCTCGGAACCAACCCAAAAGTTCGTAGATGAACTTCAAGAAATTTCGATCGGAGAGTATGAACCTGAGAAGAATCTTTTCGTGGACGCAAACCTCTCAAGTAATGAACTTTTGGCTATCACACATCTATTGCGAAGTAATCGTGACGTCTTCACTTGGAGTCCATACTATATGCCCGGAATAGACCCAACTCTTGCTTGCCATAGGCTGAACGTCTATCCCGACGCAAAGCCAATCGTACAGCGAACAAGGCGATCCTCTATTCAGCACACCAAAGTTGTAATTGCTGAAGTAAAGAAATTGCAAGAGGCTAACACTATAAGAGAAGTGTGGTACCCTGCAAATATGGTAGTTATGCAACTTTATGGAAGATCTATCTTGCAAATATGATAAGATTAAACTTGGAGAAGGTGAGAATATTTCTAGCTTGGGCTTTAAGCAACCCTAGGAGATAAGTAAAATTAGCCCCCCTGATCTCCTTCTTCCATTATAAATACACGTCCTGGGCGTGAGGGAGAGCCACATGCGCAAATCGGCGTATTCAGAAAACTTGAACAGGCTAATACTCGCTTAGCTCGACTGTTCAGGGATTCACCGTTCTCTTGTTGTGCCTTGTCGCTCGAAACGACAATTCGCTCTTTTGACTTAGGCATCGGAGGTGGATTAGGGGGTCCCCGCCCCTTGTGTCCATTGTTTTGCAGGTTTTTAGGTCAGAAGACTGAAGACGGAGTGTAAGGAAAAGGAACATTCAATTAGTGCATTAAAGACGGAATTTTTGTGCACTAACAGTTAGGATGATCAAAATATACTGTAAATTCGATTTGATTAAGATTTTGGTCGAATTATTTTTCTTTATGTAGTTTAAAAACAATGTATTTGTGTTATGCTAACAAGGTACGTGTCTTGAATTGGGATCTTGCCATGCAAATGAGATTCACCTATATATCTCCAAAATATTTCGCTTGAATTGCCAGACGATGCAGAGAGCAAAGCGCTTGGATCAGTAATTGTGTCTTTTTCACTGAAGGATCTTGGATTACTTTATTTTTTTTTCTCGATATTGAGGTCACTCGTTCCTCTTCGTCAATTCACTTATTCCAACAGAATTACATTGTTGATATTTTAGGGCAAAGTGACATGTCAGGCGCAAAGCCTATCGCTTCCCCTACTGAGCCTGGCTCTTGCCTGGTCCTATTTGGTGATTCTGTTTCCGATCCACATCTTTATCAGAGTATTGTTGATGCACTTTAGTATTTTACTATTACTCGACCTGAGTTTCATTTGTTGGGGATATGTCAATTTATGCATAATCCGATTGATCTCCATTGGGCCGTCGTCAAATGGATTTCTCACTACCTTAAGGGCACTCTCTCGTCTGGGTTGTCTCTTAAGAAAGCGACTAATAAGCGGCTTGTTGCTTTTCCTTATGCTGGCTAGGCTTCACCTGATGACTGTCGATATTAGCATGGTTTTGCCATTTATTTTGGCGGTAATATTATTAGTTGGTCATGCAAGAAGCAAAAGGCTGTTGCTTATTCTAGTAGTGAGGCAGAGTACCGGGTGATTGCCTTCACCGCTGTCGCGTTCGTCTGGTTGCAACAGTTTCTTCAAGAAATGTCGATTCTTGTAGATCGCTCGCCCATCCTTTTGTGTGATAATCTCAATGCCACCTTTTTGTCAGCTAATCATGTTTTTCATTCGCGCTCCAAAAATATCAAGATTGAGTACCACTTCGTTCGGAAACAAGTTTCTGGTCAAGAACTTGTTGTTCATCATGTTCGGTCTCTTGATCAGTTCGCTAACATTTTCACCAAGGTAGTTGGTACTCATTGTTTTCAGACCTTAAGTGCCAAGTTGCATGTTCGTTCCCGACCATGAGCTTACGGGGGCATGTTAATATATATTATTATATTTGTAAATCTTTTATTTTGTTAATATTTGTATTATAGTTTCCTTTATCAATTTAGATATTTTTTTGATAAGGATAACTTCCTGATTTCTACAAATCATCATTTGTATTCTTTAACGATATATACGAATGAATGAAAATTAGAGAGTTATCTTTCTCTCCTCAATTTTAGCGTTTAGAGAATATAATTGAAAAATAAATCCCACTAATTAAAATAACAATATTAAAAAATTAACTATAAATTACATAGTATACTATATATTATCATATGATTTTGAGTTGAAACATCAATGTGTTAATTCTGTTAAACATATAATCCCTAACTTACTGTATTCGTAATCATATTGTACAATGCATGGTTTTCCTATATATTTGTTTTTGAAAATATCACTCAATTGATGTTTATTAATACTAGTTGTTTATACAAAGACCACATTTTTGGAGCCTTCGGCATTTGATTCAGCGGTTGGGTCTTTGGAGTAGTACCTCGATGTCACCGTTTCGAATTTCTCGGGCGGAGATTTGCCCTTAACTCGTATTGTGATGACTCTAATCCTTATCTTAAAAAAACCACATTTTTGGAGTGTTTTTCAAATATAAAATCCAAGACAAGTGCATTCTGGATATGCACTGGCCTGGGCGTCCGAGTCGGATTGGGTGAAATGGCAGGGTGGAAAAAATAGAAAAAGTTCTAAGTAAACAGAGGTACATAGCTATCTAGCTAACACTGTGTGAGTAGGGACTAGGGGGTGAAATTAAAGGGAGGCGTTGAAGCTTGGGCTGCAAAATTAGTACCAATAAAAGCATGTGTCATGATGTGTCAGCACTCAGCAAGGTGTACGGCACGTGTCTCCTTGAATTGTTTCCTTCAATCATGATCGACTTCCAACTCGTTTTCAAGTGCTCCGACGGAGTCATCTATTGATACGCAAGATAGCGGGCCGGCAGCCTCGGTAACGAGGCTTATTCGTGAGCATCGACTTCCGGCGCGTTTTAGGGATTAAAATTAATTAATGTAATATTTTTAAACAGAATTTTATAATTCTCTTTTCGGATTTTCTTTACGGTTCTTTCCCGGGACGCCTTTATTGAACCGTTAGGGGTAGCTATCTATAAATACCCCCTTTTGTATTCTAGAAAGTTAATCAATTAATCAGAATTATCTTATCTCAACCCTAATTTCCTTTATCCCCAATTCTCATCTATTTCCCCCATTTGGCCGCCGGCCATTCTCCTCTAGCTTCTCATTCACGTACTACTTCTCTCCTAATCCTCAATTCCCTATTCCCTGGTGACTTTGTTTAATTGTTTAGCAAGTTTGGTATTGGATTAAGCTAATCACTTATCATCTATCCACGAAACGATGATTGATCGAGGAGGATGTTGGGCATGGAGCCTAATTATATTTGGGCGAAAAAGCTAAATACGTGGCTTGAAACAAAGAGACGTGATCGTGTTACGAAGGAGTTGTCTGCCTCTTGACCAACGGCGGATTTGTTCGGTGCCGTGCCATCCTCGTTGAGATTTAAAAAAAAAATTTAATATACATAAATATTTTTGTTTATTTTAGGTTTAGAAGTTTAACGCAACAACACGGGGCTGAAAAGACGATTGAGAGAGCTGTGGCGCGCTAAAGTCCTCTACTCCGACTACTCGTGTCCTCTGCTCGACGATCAGACGGGTCGGCACGGCGCGTCGAAGGCCACTATTCTGCGGTCGGGTCCTCCTCTGCTCGGTGCCTCAGCCTCTCGCCTACTCGCTGGCTACAACTCTACAATCCTCCATTGATCGGGCGCTCGCCTGCTCGCTGAGACGCCGCGCCTGCTCCTCGCTCCCTCACGCCCGCCCCTGGTTGCAAGTGTGCAATCCCTGTTTCTAATTAAGGTCATTTCAACTCATTTATTCCCAATTTCAACTTAATGTCTTGCAACTTATTTAGCAATTAATTTCAATTTCAAATTAGGTTTGATTTTAAGGATTTGTGAAGGAAAATACAACTCTAAATAATTTAGTGCACTAAATGGGATGTGTAATAAATGCGGTTTTTATGGATATTTTTGAATTTTTCTCGGATATCCTTTTAACCTTTTTGTCCGTTTTAACGCTTAATCCAATATTTTTATTGGAAATTAAATCCTAGAAAATTGTTGGTGATATCCTAAAATCACAAAGAAATGATTTTATGGATCGTTGTGAATTCTAGGATTTTTCAGCGGAAAAAGAGTATTTATTGGATAAGCCGTCTTTTTAATTATGTACCGGAAAGGATTAGAAATACGAAATGGAAGCCTTAAAAATTGAAGGTAGCAAGATAAAATCATGGAAAATTGATTTTATTAGTCTACATAATTTACGGGACGTTTTTCGTTTAGTAAGTTTTTCCACCCGAGGTACATAATTTTACCGCTTTAACGCGAGTCCCGTTCCGAGACGGGTTTTGATTTTTTTTAAACCGCCTTTCTTTCTCTTAGTAAAGAAGGAACCTGTGAGATTGATATAACAAAAGGGGGCTCGACTTTTGGGTTAAAGAAAAGCAGAGGATGAGGACGAACGGCAGGGCTCGGGCAAGATTTCACCACCGGCTATTCTCTGCCTCGCCCTTGCTTCCTCCACCAGCTCTTCCGCCTCCATCTTCACCCTCATATCTTCTTCTCCCTTCCATGTAGCTGCTGCTAGGAGGTAAACCAGAACCAATATGAGAACCAGTACGGAATGACGGAACAGGGGAGAAAGATTCTTCATCGCCGGCGCTCATCTCCTCTGCCTTCTCTGCCGCCGGCCACCTTTCCTCCACCACCTTCATCTCCTTCCTCTGTATGTCCTTGTGTGTGGCTGCTGCTGTGAGAAGGAAGCTGAACCAGTGAGAGGACGGAACGACGCCGGACTCGGGAAGAATGAATTCAACACGTCACCGCCGGTTAGTTATTTACCTCGCCAAGGTGACGCCGCCGGCGATCGCCAGGCCCTCCGACCACCACCCACCGCAAGGTCTACTGTCGGGCAATGCTTAGCCACCCTCGGACTCGGGGATTGAGCCATGATCGAGCCACACGAGCCATGGGCTCGAGTGAAGGTATATACGATCGAAATTAATTAGCGGTTTGATTGCGGAGCCACCGTAAGGGCCTTTCGGTGCCGCTTTGCTAATTAAACTTATGATTTTTATGATCTTGACGTTAATACGGTTCTACAGGTTCGAACCTCTCGTGAAACGGACGTCCGGATCTTCCGTTATAGCGAAGACAAGTTTTGGATACCGATTGTCAGGTAAAGGACTTCGGATAATTACTTGGGATTCGTCGTTAATCCGTTTGAGCTGAAATTTGGTAATCTTTTAGAATTGTTGCTGATGAACAATTTTTATTTAAAAAATTGTTTCAAAAGAGAAGCGGATAATTAGTTATAATTCCGCCAAGATGGCTCCTTGAAGCATGATAACTAAGGATTTATTATATATCGATATTCGGAAATTAAATCGTTTATCGATTAGAAAGTTGTAGGTGTTGAGAATAAAACTAAGAGATGTTTTTGTGAGCTCGTTGCTGAGAAATCCTTTGGTTATATTTGTCAGAAGGATGATACAAATTACTGTTGGAATTGCTAAGGACGTCGAGCACGCCTTATAAGGCAAGTGGACGATTCTCTCTTGCGTTATTGTTATTAAATGAGGAATTGGATCCCATTTAATATTTGCGTTGGGAACAACTTGTATGATTAATAAAATATGATAGGTCGTTATATTTGTTAGAAATAATGACCATGTTGTTTATTCAGTTTCGCGTTAGAACTGGATTTAGGTCCGTTATGTGTGGCCTTATATGTTGTCTCATGCTGAGACATTATTATGAAGTAAGTTAGTTTTTCAGGGGTAGGAGCCGAGTCTCCGATTACCTCTTTATAACACAGTCTATGTTGGGAGGTTTAGCTTGTTACTATCATATCCCAACATTCGGGTCATGACTCATACCTCACTCAACGCTGGAGGAGGTGTTTATGCACTCTAGCTAAGTGCAAATTGGTACTAGGTGTTCGTCAATGATCATGGTTGAAATAATCCCTCTCATCTTGGCGTCTCCATGTACAGGTGAATTCTCTGCGGTTTTAGCCGCTTAAAAGTTACCAACATGTTTGTGAAAAGTTATGAAAGTAATAAAAATAAGTGCGTTAGGCACATTAATGTACCCGGATGGTTAGTCTATTCGATAACCATTCTTACTCCCGGTTATGAATGATTCTTAATCAAACTTTGATTAAGTCAATCTGATTAGTCGATGGAGACTTTTCAAGATGTTATGTGATTAATATGAATTCCTAACAATTGTTTATGCTTCTTAAAGAAACCACAAGCGGTGGTGTTCTCTCTCTTGATTATACGAGTCTTCTTCTTATTCTCTACAAGACTGCTAACTGTTGGATCAAATCCGAGTCTATTCGGATTTGGATGCCAATATGTTTAGTTACAACCATAAGAACCAAGTTAGATTCTCCGCTTGCTAGTCTATCATTAGACTAACCCGTCCATTTTCTTTTCTTTTATTTGGTCGGCTGGTGTCCACCGTTGTATACGATACATCAGGTTCTTCTTGGAAGTTGATTCAAGAGGCGGATTCAGATGATTGAAGCTCCAGAAGTTGAAGAAAGGTTTTCAATAGTTATACTTGAGTGAAGATCATGGTTGAACTACTTCAAGTGAAGCTGAGTTTCAGAAATAAGAGCTTATGGAAGACTGTATGAAGATTTTGTTTAAATAGAAGGTTGTGCTATTTATTTAATCTTTTTGGATTAAGGTTTGTATAAGACCAATTGTATTTATTCCGCTGTAATGTTTGTTTTAGTTTGTTCAGTCAGTTTAAAGCCTTGGGTAGCTTCGGTTTAGTCTTAATCGAGGTTACTGGCGGTAATACCTCCAGGATAGGAAGGGGGTGTTACAGAAGTGGTATCAGAGCTAAAAGTTCCTAAGTCTTGCTTAAGACTTTCATCCTTCCATATAGAGTTATGGATAATTCTAGATTGGTGTTGTCTTAGAACCATTTGTGGAAAGTGGTTAAGATTGGAAGCCAGACTCGTGAAGAGATAGAAAGAGGAAAGGGAATTGGAGAACATGAGGTAATAAGTTTGTAATAGCTTTGGTGAAAAAGGTCCTATGGGGGACATTTGATTCCCTGGAGATGGGAATGGCTTCCGAGAAGGATCCAAAGTAAGATTAGGTGAAGATTCCTAAAGTTGAACCGGTTCTTGACCAAGTTCTCAAGGAATTCCTATTCTCTCTTGAGAGTTTGAATTGGGTGTACCCTCGTTGCTTCTCCCATGTCATTAGGAAACTTCTTGTGAGATTTTGAAGTTAAGTATTGTACTTCATAAAGACTTTATAGTTTGAAGGTTTCCTATTTTAAGCTCGTATGATGGAAGATTTCGAGTTAAGAATTTTTGTTAGAAAGTTCATGATTCAAAGATATGTGAAAGTTCAAGTGTTGTCTTGAAGTCATAAGAGTAAGAGTTTTCCCGAGAATATTTTCTTAGGAATTTCTGAATTTGGTTGAAATTCGATTATCAATAGAAGTTTAGAGTTGGAACCACTACTTCTAAGTATTAAGATTTGGAAAATCTTGTGAGTCATGAGTAATTCTAAGAGATCCATATTGATCATGAAGTGATGTAAAAGAATCCTAAATAGAAAAGGATTTTCTTTGGAAACTATCTTCAACAACTGTGTTTGTGAATCTATAGTATAGAATCATGGATATTCTGTACTTTTCTTTGCTCAGATGGAAGTTAAAGAGCTTTGAAGTGCTCAAGTCTTGGATCAATTGAATTGTTAAACTATGGGAAGATGCAGTTCAATTTTGAATATGAGAGTATTCGAACTCAGATGTTCATATATGTTGTTATCCTTTGAGTTAAGAGGATTGAGATTCCTAAATGGAATGGGAATTTCTTATGATTATAGTAAGAAAGGAAGGAAGAATGTTGGTTCAGTTTAAGTTGTGAACAAGTGGTTAATCATCAAGGTTGTTGTGAATAAGGTTGATTGGTCAAAATGGATTAAACAGGTGAAAGTTTATCAGTAATGTGTTTATGTTCACTTAACTACTTAGCACAAGTGTTAATTGATTACATGAGTTGTTGATATCCAGATGATTAACCTATGCGACAACGTTATTGGAGTTCCGTTGTATGATACCCAACTCGGGATAATGGGAAAAGACTTGAGGTCTATAATGAACTAGAAATGGAATCAACATTGAGATGTTCTAATTTGCCAATGGTATTGGATTATGTTTCTTCAAGGATGGAATGATAAAGTTCAGCTTTGAAAAGATCAATCAAGGAATGATCTTAGCATATTTGTCTTTGATATTTTAAACAGTTGAGAGAAAAATATGAATCATTCAACATTGTGGTTAATAAGGCTTAGCCCTTATCGCTGAAAAATAATTTCAGTTGTGTAGGTTTTGAAGATTTTATATCAGTCAAATCCAAAGCCTAAGGTGGTACTGGTGAGACTGTTAAGTTGTCGACAAGCTTCCTAACCACAAGCTCTTCCTTTGCAATGTGGTTTGAACTTGAGCTAATAAAAAGGTATATGTCTTCTTCTTATGATTAAGTAAGAAGACAAGAATGATGGAGAAGTTTAGTTGGTTCACCAATGTTGAGTTGAGAAAGGTTTAAGAATACCTTGTTTGGTCATGTGCATTCTTCTGCTAAAAGAGATTGGAAATTAAAGGAATTTCCCTATATGTAGAGAGATATAAGGATTGAATCTTTTGAACTAGATGCATAGTTTGAAAGTTCATTTTTTTTTATATATCGAGAAGATTAAGTTATAAGAGGATTGAAAATCCTTAAACTCATTAGAAGAGTTTCATAGTTTACTTTTGGATATCAGAATTTATATGAAGATTCACTTGCAGAAGGTTCGTTGTCTTGTGAATGGATGAACTCAAGTATTGAATTCTGTCAATGGATCATATTTGCATAACTTTAAAGTAGTATGTCAAGGAGGCATACAAGTTGAGAATGATCGAAGAAGAATCTTTGCTATGAGTATGAAGATGTTGGAATCACATTTTCCCTAAAGTTTACAAGTAAGTGGATTGGAGTGATCAACTTCTGTTATTGAACTTGTGAAGTTAAGCTGGGTTGAGATTGAGTTAAATCAGACAGAGATTTCTCAATATATGGATTATAGAAAAGTCTAGCAGTATGTCTAATTAAGAAAAGTCAAGGTATGTCATCAAGTTCTACCTTGAGGAGGGAATGAAGTGTCACATTCGAAGGGAAATGTGGGGCTCAGAAGTGAGTTGGAGCATCTTAGCTCCTTTGAGACTCAGTTTTAATTGAAACTTTGGTCAAGTTGGTAAAACCAGGTAATGTGCAAATGTTGACACAGAACTAGGGCAAAGCGTTAGTAGCATCATTAAGATAAGGTCAGCAATTTTATTTGATGCATTAGCTTGACGCGCCAATTCTTCAAGAGAATAGCTAATCTTTGTTTCCACAGTATTCCAGGTTAAAGCAAGTATGTTAGTAACCTATGTCGAGTTCTTGTCAAGCTGTTATGATTTAAGGATATTTGAGATCGTTTCATGATTTTCTCTTTTGAGAAAATTCTTTGGACTTTATAGAATTCAAGTAGGAATTTCTAAAAGTAATGATAGTTTGTTATAAAGGATTTATGAATAAATTTTCTACGGTTTTCATGGTGGTGAGTAAGAATGTGATTTGTCTTCCATCTTGATCACATGGTAAGGCAAGATTACATGTCTTATTCCTATGAAAATGCAGTAAAGGATTATGTTTAATTTTGTTTCCCATCTTGATCACATGGTGGAATAAGATCACATAATTCCTTGGGTTTTAAAGAATAGTTTCTAATATGAGTTGGTAATCATATAGGTTTCTCTCAAGTGAAGTTATTGAAATTCAAAGACGAGAGTTTTCTTGTATAGCAATTGCTATATCAGCTACTTTGTAAAAATCTTTTGAGTTAGTATATCCTTGGTATCCTATACTATTTAAGGAATATGGTCAAACTTCCCGAAACAGTTCGATTATAAGTAAAGAAATTTGGTAAGATTCTTTACAAATATGTGTTGATCTTTGAAGAGTCTGGAGTAATTCCATACTTCTCTAAAAGTTTGGGATTGTTTTCAATCAACGATTATTGGAATTCTCTAAGCAGTTTGCTAGTAGTTCATCTTGGTTGACGTCATGACCTAAGAAGGTCATTGCCTTTTTAGAGGAATTGTCCTTGAAAGTAAGTTGACATGGACTCCTGGAATGGAGCCTTCTCTAAGAAATGATATTGTAGTAATCCTATCTCTAGAATAAAGGATATACTAATGTTTGGTCCATTAGTTACTATTGCTTTCATGTTGCTTTGAAGATTTAAATCTCTTTGAGAAGAGATGGTCAGGTAAGGACTTTAACCAGAACTCCAATGGGTCTGGAGTTTGGATATGCAAATTAGTATTGATATTCAATCTCAGTCTGATAAGTTGTTGGATATCGAGAGTGGACACGTGAGGATATGTTTTTGATCCTAAGAGTTAAATTACTCAACAAGTCAGAATGTTAAGTGAAGTCTAAACAGTGCATTGATGAAAAAGACTGAAAATTGTCAATGGAGACAATTTTGTTGGAAATTATTGGACTAAGGGTATTATTGTCCAATATGTTGATATAGTAATGCATAAGAGTTTAGTTTGAAATGGTTGAGAAAGATAACTACTTTTGAATGTCAGTATGCCCAAGTTGAGTTTTGGTTGAGGAAAAGATGTAAATGTTGACAAGAGAGGTTATTATCTTGCCATGTGTTGGATAAATCTCATATTCTTGGTTAAAGTAATACTGAGAATTTATTTCAAAAGGAAATTGAGTAAGGATTTCAAGTAATCCTTGTAAAGAAACTAATTTGAGAAGGACTAAAGGTTTAGTTTGGATGACAACAAGGTTGTGTGAATCCCCTAGGATGTTATTCAAGATTATGGATTGCTTGGTTTCAAAACTGTTCATGGGTATCTGTTGTTGATGAGCTTTGAAAGCTTATTTCAAAGGAGGTATAGTTGTTTGCTTAATTAGTTCATCCTGGAACCAGAAAATATATAAGGATTTAAGATAAAACTTTTGATAGTTTGACATGAAGCGAAATGTCACCGAATTGTTGTGATATGTTTAGTTTGTTTGGAAGTCCTGATTGAGCATAGAAGACCAGATGAAATGTAATAGTCTCTTCCTGTTCCAGAATGGAAGTGGGGAGATGTTTCAATGGATTCTTGTCATTAGTCGTTCAAGACTTAATGAAAGAAATATGCAATATGGAGGTTGTTAAGAAACTCACCTAGAGTGTTCTTTTTAATGCATTTAAAATGACTTAAAGAGTACAGAAGTTAGCTAAGGTGTTCATGCTTGAAGTTTTTGATCTTCATAAAACTCCAAAGACTATTATCTCTGATTGAGATGGATGGTTCATGCCAAAGTTTGAAAGTGAATTAAATTGAATTTTAGTGTTGGTTTCCCTCATCAAAGTGATGAACAATGCAAGGAAACAAATTCAAACTTCTGAGGACATGTATTCTGGATTCCACACGAGTTGGAATGGTAGTTTGAGTTTGAGTGACTTCACATACAAGAATTTTGAGTTCACGATAAAGAAATGACTCTTTTTGAGGCTTTGTAAGGCTGGAAGTGTTGGTTGTCAATTTGTTAGAATGACAATGCTGACAAGGTTCTTCATGGGCCAGACTTGGCCAAGAGAACAACTGCTGATATCGCACTAACACGTTCAAGGGTGCTAACTGCTCAAGGGTGACAACAGTCGTGTGTTGTTTTAAGCGAGAGCATGTTGAGTTATTGTAGAAAACGACGTTTTTGTTCTAGTATCCGCCTTGAAAGGCATATTCCGCTGGAAAATGCGAGGCAATGTAAATGCTCGCTATGTTGGATCTTTTGAGATACTGAAAAGAACTGGTAAGCTTGTTTATCGGTTGGCATTGCCACCTTTAGTGCATTCTATCCGTAATGCCTTCCTTTGATTAGGTTATCTTGACCTAAAAATGAAAGTGAAGAAAAGACTTGAGAAATTAGACAGGAAATACTGAGCCATTTTCCAAAAGTCAGTGAATGTTGTAAAGAAGGAGTTTGGTAACTAAGCAATAATTGATTGTGCTTGGTGCAGAAGTAACGATATATTTTTAAGGGGGTACTACAAACTTCTGTATAGGTTTGTAGTAGTGGTGTATATGTTTGTACTATCCTTCTTGTGATCCGAGTTCTCCTTGGTTTCGAGGACGAAACCATTTTTAAGGGGGTACTAATGTAATAAATGCGGTTTTTATGGATATTTTTGAATTTTTCTCGGATATCCTTTTAACCTTTTTGTCCGTTTTAACGCTTAATCCAATATTTTTATTGGAAATTAAATCCTAGAAAATTGTTGGTGATATCCTAAAATTACAAAGAAATGATTTTATGGATCGTTGTGAATTCTAGGATTTTTCAGCGGAAAAAGAGTATTTATTGGATAAGCCGTCTTTTTAATTATGTACCGGAAAGGATTTGAAATACGAAATGGAAGCCTTAAAAATTGAAGGTAGCAAGATAAAATCATGGAAAATTGATTTTATTAGTCTACATAATTTACGGGACGTTTTTCATTTAGTAAGTTTTTCCACCCGAGGTACATAATTTTACCGCTTTAACGCGAGTCCCGTTCCGAGACGGGTTTTGATTTTTTTTAAACCGCCTTTCTTTCTCTTAGTAAAGAAGGAACCTGTGAGATTGATATAACAAAAGGGGGCTCGACTTTTGGGTTAAAGAAAAGCAGAGGATGAGGACGAACGACAGGGCTCGGGCAAGATTTCACCACCGGCTATTCTCTGCCTCGCCCTTGCTTCCTCCACCAGCTCTTCCGCCTCCATCTTCACCCTCATATCTTCTTCTCCCTTCCATGTAGCTGCTGCTAGGAGGTAAACCAGAACCAATATGAGAACCAGTACGGAATGACGGAACAGGGGAGAAAGATTCTTCATCGCCGGCGCTCATCTCCTCTGCCTTCTCTGCCGCCGGCCACCTTTCCTCCACCACCTTCATCTCCTTCCTCTGTATGTCCTTGTGTGTGGCTGCTGCTGTGAGAAGGAAGCTGAACCAGTGAG
The DNA here is from genome assembly GCA_964016875.1 of Fallopia convolvulus. Lineage (NCBI taxonomy): Eukaryota > Viridiplantae > Streptophyta > Magnoliopsida > Caryophyllales > Polygonaceae > Fallopia > Fallopia convolvulus. Next base: position 18,104,048 of record OZ024734.1, on the reverse strand, counting down.
AGGACGGAACGACGCCGGACTCGGGAAGAATGAATTCAACACGTCACCGCCGGTTAGTTATTTACCTCGCCAAGGTGACGCCGCCGGCGATCGCCAGGCCCTCCGACCACCACCCACCGCAAGGTCTACTGTCGGGCAATGCTTAGCCACCCTCGGACTCGGGGATTGAGCCATGATCGAGCCACACGAGCCATGGGCTCGAGTGAAGGTATATACGATCGAAATTAATTAGCGGTTTGATTGCGGAGCCACCGTAAGGGCCTTTCGGTGCCGCTTTGCTAATTAAACTTATGATTTTTATGATCTTGACGTTAATACGGTTCTACAGGTTCGAACCTCTCGTGAAACGGACGTCCGGATCTTCCGTTATAGCGAAGACAAGTTTTGGATACCGATTGTCAGGTAAAGGACTTCGGATAATTACTTGGGATTCGTCGTTAATCCGTTTGAGCTGAAATTTGGTAATCTTTTAGAATTGTTGCTGATGAACAATTTTTATTTAAAAAATTGTTTCAAAAGAGAAGCGGATAATTAGTTATAATTCCGCCAAGATGGCTCCTTGAAGCATGATAACTAAGGATTTATTATATATCGATATTCGGAAATTAAATCGTTTATCGATTAGAAAGTTGTAGGTGTTGAGAATAAAACTAAGAGATGTTTTTGTGAGCTCGTTGCTGAGAAATCCTTTGGTTATATTTGTCAGAAGGATGATACAAATTACTGTTGGAATTGCTAAGGACGTCGAGCACGCCTTATAAGGCAAGTGGACGATTCTCTCTTGCGTTATTGTTATTAAATGAGGAATTGGATCCCATTTAATATTTGCGTTGGGAACAACTTGTATGATTAATAAAATATGATAGGTCGTTATATTTGTTAGAAATAATGACCATGTTGTTTATTCAGTTTCGCGTTAGAACTGGATTTAGGTCCGTTATGTGTGGCCTTATATGTTGTCTCATGCTGAGACATTATTATGAAGTAAGTTAGTTTTTCAGGGGTAGGAGCCGAGTCTCCGATTACCTCTTTATAACACAGTCTATGTTGGGAGGTTTAGCTTGTTACTATCATATCCCAACATTCGGGTCATGACTCATACCTCACTCAACGCTGGAGGAGGTGTTTATGCACTCTAGCTAAGTGCAAATTGGTACTAGGTGTTCGTCAATGATCATGGTTGAAATAATCCCTCTCATCTTGGCGTCTCCATGTACAGGTGAATTCTCTGCGGTTTTAGCCGCTTAAAAGTTACCAACATGTTTGTGAAAAGTTATGAAAGTAATAAAAATAAGTGCGTTAGGCACATTAATGTACCCGGATGGTTAGTCTATTCGATAACCATTCTTACTCCCGGTTATGAATGATTCTTAATCAAACTTTGATTAAGTCAATCTGATTAGTCGATGGAGACTTTTCAAGATGTTATGTGATTAATATGAATTCCTAACAATTGTTTATGCTTCTTAAAGAAACCACAAGCGGTGGTGTTCTCTCTCTTGATTATACGAGTCTTCTTCTTATTCTCTACAAGACTGCTAACTGTTGGATCAAATCCGAGTCTATTCGGATTTGGATGCCAATATGTTTAGTTACAACCATAAGAACCAAGTTAGATTCTCCGCTTGCTAGTCTATCATTAGACTAACCCGTCCATTTTCTTTTCTTTTATTTGGTCGGCTGGTGTCCACCGTTGTATACGATACATCAGGTTCTTCTTGGAAGTTGATTCAAGAGGCGGATTCAGATGATTGAAGCTCCAGAAGTTGAAGAAAGGTTTTCAATAGTTATACTTGAGTGAAGATCATGGTTGAACTACTTCAAGTGAAGCTGAGTTTCAGAAATAAGAGCTTATGGAAGACTGTATGAAGATTTTGTTTAAATAGAAGGTTGTGCTATTTATTTAATCTTTTTGGATTAAGGTTTGTATAAGACCAATTGTATTTATTCCGCTGTAATGTTTGTTTTAGTTTGTTCAGTCAGTTTAAAGCCTTGGGTAGCTTCGGTTTAGTCTTAATCGAGGTTACTGGCGGTAATACCTCCAGGGTAGGAAGGGGGTGTTACAGGATGTAGGTTTGAGTTTAAGGTAATTGTATGTACTAGATCTAGAATGCTTGATGTGTAATGTTGCTTTCTTACGTGTGTTAAGTGGTAGATTATTGCTATAGCAAAATGTTGTTTTTGATTGAGCTGATGAAGCGTGGTTGTGTTTAGTTTGAGCTTGAATAATTGATTTAATTAGGGATAAACTTAAACGTGTGGGTTGGACTGGTAGAGGGTCAATGCAATCACATTTTAAAAAAAAATTGAACTTCTGATTTTAAAATTTTACTCCCTCCTATTCAAATTAATTGTCGTTTTAGCACTTCGAATTTGATCCATTTTATATGTCATTTTAGATCTTATAGGCAATTTTGTTTTTGATAAGGTAAGGATTCAGTTTACCGGACAGGCCCGATAAAACCGAGAGGCCGTGAAAACGGCAGGCGAAAAATCAACTTGGACAAACAAAAACAAACAAAAAAAACAGAAAAATAAGTAAAGTAAGTACAACAAGCGAAAAGTGGAACTAGAATGAAAAGAGTAGTGGGGAGGGTGAGGGGCTAAAGAGAGCTAAAGTCTTTAGCATTCGGGTCATAACGGACAAATCAGGTATGAAGTGGACTCTGACGTTGCCTCCACCGGAATGAAGGATCTTCAATAGCCACGAAAACATCAAAACGACCTCGCCAATCACAAGTACACCACACTCAATCCCAGAACCAACTCTCGGAATTATACAAACCTTACCAAAAACCTAAAAAGCACGAAAAAAACGAAAAAGATCTTATAGGCAATTGATTAGGAGTGAGTTATGAAAATTGTTATTGGAATGTGTTTTTATTAATTAATGTTATTCATTCATTGGTTGAAAAAGGTAATGAGTGGTAAAATTTATAAAAAAATTAACCTTTTTAAGTTTAGTTAATGCTTTTCTTAATTCTTGTGTCTAAAGTTAAAACGACAATTATTTTGGATTGGAGGGAGTACTTTATAGGTTCATAATAGTATGATGTCATTGATTAAGGGTCTTGGTGCCATAGCCATTTTCAAGAAATTCACGTCAAATAAATGATTCTTTATGCTGCCCTTCTAATTGATTAAGGATCCGAGATAATTATTAGTTAAGTTTGTTAATGTAAAATTTTGGAGCTTGATCTTTTTATTACTTACTCCGAGATAATTGAGAAAGATGAGCTAATGAATAACTGTTTGATTACTTATATTGAGAAAGATGTAGTGCGTTGTATTGAAACTGATGATAGTATTGTACGATTTCAGGATATGGCAAATCGAAGAATGTCATTGTAATAAACAAATTATTGTAATTTTTTTTATTTTATTAAAAAGACAAAAAAAAGTTCTTGGCTTCGCTGGGAATTTTTTTGTTGTTAAAAGAATTTAGCCCCCCATTAACAAATATTCCTGGCTATGCCACTACTCTTGACGACATGGAGCTCGGGTGAGAGACGTGGGCCATAGAGGGCAAGATGCGACCTCATCTTCAGGGGTGTTGTACGCGTCTTGAGAAAAGAAAATTTCTTACCGTATACGAAAGAGATTTAGGATTGTTTCTGCAGTAATTGTCCTGAAAAATAGAAACTAGGATTTTCTCTAAAATTAAAAAAGTCAAATCACTTTCAATTCATTGATAATGGAGGTCTTTTAAATAGGGCTTATACACGATAAATATTCTTGAGATTATTTAATATCTTTTCTTAGGAAATAATCTATCTATAATTACATTTATTACAAATAATAAAATAAATACATTAAAATAAAGCACCTAAAATTTCTCTTGAACAATCGGGTGTGTTAGTAGGTTGAGATAATCTATCTATAATTATATTTATTACAAATAAAAAAATAAGTATAATAAAATAATGCACCCACAATTGTCCTTGAACGATCGGGCGTGTTAGTAGGTTGAGATAATCTATCTATAATTACATTTATTACAAATAATAAAATAAATACAATAAATAATGCACCCAGAATTGCCCTTGAATGGTCGGGCGTGTCAGTAGGTCGAGGGTTTGAGCCACATCAGGTGTACATCGGTGTAACAATCTTCTCGCATGCTTGCAAGTAAACAAATTGCGACACTCTTAAATTTCCTTTAGTATAAACTTTACCCTGAAATAATTAATAATTAATTCCCTTACTATAAACTTTACCCTAAAATAATTAACAATTAACTTTATGTTTTTTAAAAAATATAATAAGATTAATTAGAAATTACCTTTAAAAATTCACTATATGTCATGCCAATATGCTTTGCGCATGTTACTAATATTATATGAATGCAAAATGAGTAAATGACGTATGCACTTTGGTCGGAATATTACATAGACTTTCACGGTTTTATCGCCGGGATCGACTGTCGAATGACGTCTCGTTAGGAGCCAACCGACTTTTACGGTTTTGTCGTCTGGATCGACCTTCAAGTGTCCAATACCTTAGAGGTTAGGGGAATCCCAGAACGATCTTCTTGCCTCGTTGCAGAGAAACCGATTTTCACAGTTTGGTTATGATAGCGGTGTAATTGTGACGTGCTCATTGAGCGAATTCTGCTAACGACCACTTTTAGATTGTAAAGACAAAACATACTTCATTAACTATAAAAAGAATGTCCACCGAATGTCCGAGTTGAACCAAAAATAAGTAAAGAGAGAGTACGTAGCTAGGTTGTAAGTTGTAACTTATATTATCTCAAAATAGACACTATTCAACTATTTTTTCCGCTTTTTTATCTTCTTGGTGACACACGACGATGAAAAATAAGAAAAATAAAAATACAACCACCAAAATCATACCCAAAGCAATCATCTCATCTTGAACTGTCCACTTAAGCGCGTTGGCGTCGTCGCCGTGGGCAGCTTGTGTTTTGTTCATCTCCGTAGTAGGGCTAGTAGTAGTAGGGTTGGCCTTTTCAATCTCGTGATGGTCGCTCGACCTCCACCTCTTATAGGAGAAGAAGCTAGGCCTCTTCTCCGTCTCTACGGGTCCAGAGGCAGGGGCGGCCTTTTCGACCGCTTCTTATAGAGTATCCATAACGCCTCGTCCGCCTCCAAATCCTTTTTATCCAACTTGAATTCACTAGTAGCATCCACTCTGTTGGCTGCGCACATTCAAACTAACCCTTACAATTAATTCATTATATATTTGTTACAATAATTGAAGGAAACGTAGAAGAATTGCAAGGAAAATATCAAAAAAGGGTGGCGGGAGACTAACCATATGCAGCGTAACCGACACCACCACCGACGCCAGCAAGCACGCTGCACAATCCGAACATCGCAAACTCAGGCAACCGTCGCTTCGGCGTTGCAGCGGCGCAGGCGCTACTGCTGGTGGAGAACGGGCGAAGCTTTGACAAGTTTTGCTTGGCTCCGGCAACGCTACGGATTAAGAGGCGGCACCCCAGCATTGTTCTTGACCTAATTGATTGATTAAGGATCTATGCCTGCTCTCAGATTAGATGATGCTAAGTACTAATCTTTTCTTTTGGTACAAGAAACTGTTATATATATTGGGCTTCAACCAGAAGACAAAGCGTTATTGTTTTTTAACAAGATAAATGAGTTTTTGGGCCTATTAACAAGCTAGGGCCTGGTGTGATTAACTACACTTTTGACTATTCGATCAAAAAAAAACTACACTTATGACTAAAAAATACTTTTTTTTCGAATTTCTTGTATTTAAAAACAAAAAAAACAATACTTTTTAATAAAAAGTATTCAGCTTTATTCAAAGTTACTTGCTAATTTTGGAATTGCTTTACCACTAATAGGTCGAGTTTTCAATACATACTTGGATTATCAGATCAAATATGTTCAAATTTGGTTATAGTTAACTTGACTAGGACTTGAAGAATGAAATATGAAGAACCGAAAAGATGAAGGGGTTTGCTCCAAAAAAAAAAAAAAGATGAGGAGAATCTTAAAAGGGAGGGTTTGGGTTAAAAATTTATTTGAAAAATATTTAATTTAATTCTGGTTGTTTTATCGTCATTTTTACATGTCAATTATATTCAAAATTTCATTTTCGATATTTATGATATTAGTTTTTGATATTCATATTTATGTGTGGTTGTATACTTGTATGCACGATAACACTCGTTGATGTTCACATTTGTTTACGGTTATATTCATTAAAATTGTCATACGTGCAAATGAATATGGTTGTTTATAGTCAAGACTATCATAATTATTAGCAATATAAGTATTAAATACATAAGTATATATAACTGAATACACAATTACATAGAATCTGAATCTGAATACAATATGTAACAAAGTTGAATAAAAATTGTATCGGTATACCGCGAGATATACAATGTTTGATTCAATCCTAAAAAGTAATATGCTTGTAAATTAAATTTTTCTCTCCCTTTAGCAAGGCTATCAAATGATTGGGATTTTAGGATCGGATCATAAAAGGTTTTTCAAATTAGATCGTAAGATCGGATTGTTGAATCATAAGATCCCACATTATAATTAAATGTATGTATGAATAATGTAATATATTGTATATTTTCTTATATATAAAGTACAAACATTATAAACATTATTATTTTGTTGTGTAAAAATGTTGTAAGATGAACAAGATAACTAATTTTATGGAAATGAGATGTAAATCTCGAAGTTTGTAGAAGGTCATGTAAAGATTCAAACCCTAACAATCCAATGAGCACAGTAATAGACCAAATAGAGCAAAGAAGGTAGAATAATGGAGGAATCAAGCAAAACAAAGCTCAAACACAGATAGTAAAATATATTCGTGGAGAAGAAGCTAGAAAACGCCATAGAGGCGGTAAGCTAGAGTCAATGCTCTCACACATTCCAAAAAAACAAACACAAGGGCTTTTATTCTAAAACCCTGAAACAACAAACCAAGCTAACAGGATGAACCGGGTTCACTCCTACGGTCTAATAGAATCAGATATTCTACACCCCCCCTCAAGCTGGACATGGCAAGACAAGTCCCAGCTTGCAAGCAAGAAAGTAATGTTTTTGGGCACCGAGAGCTTTGGTGAAGATGTCAGCAAGCTGTAAGTTGGAACACACATGAATAGTGGAGATGAAATTTTCTTGCACCAAATCTCGAATGTAATGGCAATCGATACGCAAATGCTTGGTTCGCTCATGAAAGACCGGGTTGGGTGCCAATTGTTGTGCAACAACATTGTCACATTGAAATTGAATAGGAAGTGGAATGTGAACCTTGAGATCTCTTAGCAACCCTTCTAGCCAGACTATTTCACTAGCTGTTTGTGACATGCTCCGGTACTCGCTTTCAGCCGAAGATTTAGACACCACTTTCTTTTTTTTCGTTTTCCAGGACACCAAAGATTTCCCAAGAAAAACACAGTATCCAGTTAGAGATCGACAAGTAAAAGTGCAGGCACCCCAATTGGCATCACTATAAGCAGAGAGAGTGAGTTTAGTCTTGATAGGGTAAAAAAGAGAGCAGTTGATGGTGCCCTTAAGATACCTAAGTAAGTGCTTGGTAGCCTACATGTGTGGTAGGCGAGGAGTAGCTAAGAATTGGCTCAATTGTTGCACTGTATAGGTGATATCTGGACGAGAAAGGGTGAGATATAGCAGCCTACCCACAAGTCTTCGATAAGATTCAAAATCTCCTATAAGATCGCCTTGATCAGGGTGGAGGTGCAAATTGCGATGCATTGGGAAAACTGCTTGTTTACAATCCAATAGGCCTTCCTCTGTCAAGAGATCAAGAACGTACTTTCTTTGATTAATTTGGATCCCTTGAGTAGATCGAGCAATTTCCAGCCCAAGAAAGCAGCGAGCAAGTCCAAGATCCTTGATGGTGAATACTTTGTCAAGATATTCCTTTGTAGACTGAATCTGATTTGGATTGTCACCGGTAAGGAGCATGTCATCTACGTATACAAGAGCTACTGTAATAGTATCATTGCACTGTTTCACAAACATTGAATAATCATGCCGCGACTGAGCATAACCAAGCTTGAGAAGGTGCTTTATTAATTCGAGGTTCCACTATTAGCTTGCTTGTTTTAGCCCGTATAATGATCTCTTGAGTTTGCATACAAGACCAGGTGATACCTTGTAGTAGCCTGGTGGGGAGGGAGGGGGGTTCATGTAGACTTCTTCTTCTAGGAAACTGTGGAGGAACGCGTTATTAATATCGAGTTGATGCAAAGGCCAATTTTTAGCAGCTGCCATAGCCAACAATATACTCGCACAGAAGAGAACTTTGCAACCGGAGAGAAAGTTGCCTTGTAATCTTTATTTTTAACTTGATTGAAACCTTTGGCAACCACCCTTGCTTTATATCTTTCAACCTCACCATTGGGTTTGAACTTTAACTTGTAAACCCATTTGGAGCCAATGGCTTTCTTTCCCTCTGGCAAAGGAGTAAGATCCCATGTCTGATTCTTTTCCAAGGTCAATAGTTCAACATTCATGGCTTTAACCCATTTTGGGTGCACTTTAGCTTGATCATAGGATCTTGGCTCGTCAATTGAAAAAACATTAAATAAAGACTGAATGTATTCAACTGAATGATCTTGCAAATCGCCCAAACTCACCAAATGGAAGGCTCTAGAGAAAGAATCTGATTCTGCTGCAGTCTCTATCATGAGCTCCATGTGAGTGGGCAAGTTTCTAGAAACAAAATTGTTCAGATGTGCAGGTCTCTTGATCATTCTCTGTGTCCTCCTCAAGGGAGGTGGAACAGATATGTGAGGGACGGAGTCTCTAGTTGTTGGTGCTGCACTATCACCAGCTGGATACAATTTAGAGGCTAAATTTGGTGAGACCTTTGACTGTTGGACAAAATCTGGTGGCCTAACCTCCCTAGTTAAGTGTTCCAAGTGCAAATCAGGCCTAGGAATTTGGTCATCAAAGCCGAAAGAAACAATTGGTAGCTGGGAGGTGGCAACAGAAGTTTTATCTTTAAAGGGAAAACAATCTTCCCTAAATAGAACGTGTCGAGCAACAAGTATTTGTTTGGTTGAAATATCGTAAAGTTTGTATGCCTTTTGCCCAGGTGGGTATCCTAATAGGACACACTTTCTACTGGTGGCATCAAACTTTCCTCTCTGTGCCTTTGGAATAAGAACAAAAAACAGACAACCAATGACCTTTAGGTGTGAATAATCTGGCTTCTTTCCATACAAGCATTCTTATGGTGTTCTCCATTTCAAGATAGAAGATGATAATAAATTAATAAGGTGAGAGGCACTTAGTATGCAGTCACCCCAAAATGATTGAGGCAAATTGGCATGGAGTTTGAGAGCCCTTACCATCTCCACCAGATGTCGGTGCTTCCTCTCAACCCGACCGTTCTGTTCTGGCACCCCTGGTGTAGACATTTGGTGCACAATACCCCTGTTAGCCAACAGATTTGCAACTTCTCTACTGACAAACTCAGTGTAGTTATCTGACCTCATAGTCTTAACCTAGACCCCAAATTGGGTCACCACATATTGAAGAAAATTGAACAATAATTTATAGACTTGTTCCTTATTATTCATAAGGAAAGTCCAAGTTCCTCTGGAAAAATCTTCCACAATAGTGAGGAAGTATTTAGCCCCTCCATAAGTTGGGGTCTTATAAGGCCCCCAATGAACAACATGAATTAAATCAAACAAACGAGTAGAAGAAGAAAGACTATCTGTAAAGGGTAACTTGTGATGCTTGGATAAAGCACAAATGTCACAATCATATTTCTCCAAAAGTGACAAGGCACATTGCTCAATGTGTTTCATTTTAGACAAAGAAGGATATCCTAAACGGGCATGGAACAGATCAACAGATTTCAAATCAGCAAAACTAGCTTTATTACAAACTGAACCCCTTAAGTCTGGGAAAACAGAATCCTTAGAGACAATATTAAAACTACTAAACTTGTTCTTCAACTCAGCTGTACTAGACTCTTTTGTATTGAACTTGTAAATACCACCTTCTTTCCTTCCTTGTGCCAAAACCTCTCTAGTTGTAAGGTCCTGCAAGTGGCACCCATGTGCCCCAAACACAAAACAATAGGCTCCATCAGAAATAAGTCTTGAAATTGATATTAGATTATGCTTGAAGGTGGGCAAATAAAGCACATTTTCCAGTTTCAAAATAGTTGACAGATGCACGGTGCCACTATACTCAACAAGCTGAGTGGATCCATCTAGCAATCTAATTCAGATTGGTTTATGAAGAGCCCTTAAATCAGATATGATATCCTTAATAAAGGTAACATGGTCAGTAGCACCACTCTCTACTATCCATGTATAGTTTCGTGTCTTAGCAATTAATTCATGTGACATTAGAGCAATGTTACCTGCAAAGTTAATTGCATTGGCTTCACTGCATGAAGTTTCTTCCATGGGAGCCTTGCCTTTGATAGCCCTGACTAACTTTTGTACTAAAGCATTCACCAAAGCACCATCAGCCTTGCTACTTTCTTTCTCTTCCAAGTCAAGAAGACTGTTGTAGGTATTAATGTCCTGAACAGTTACCATCATTCTGCTAGATTCTTCAACACGTGGTCCTTTCCACCATTCCGGGTAGCCCACTATTTTGAAGCAAGTCTCCTTGACAAGTCCAGCCTCATGACAATAACCACATTTTCTATCATATTTGGCCTTCTTGAAATCTCTCCCAAAGTCCCTATTGGAGTCCTTGTTTCCTCCCCTGTTAACATCTGTCATTCCATAGCTTGCATTTCCATTACCAGACCTTTTGTAGCTACCTCTTGGATTCCTATTATGACCTCCACCTCCAGTCTTGTTAACAGTCAAGGCATCGTGAGGAATTGTAGCATTTCTTGTCACTTCCTTCTGCCTTTCAATACTAGGCATGGTATTGTAAATACGATTGAGGTTTGGCATTGGATCGATGGCTAGAATCGTGCTTCTTACATGCTCATAAGCATCTGAGAGTCCCATCAGAAACTGCATAGTCTTCATGGTGTTTTCCTTGTCCACCACTCGTTTCATCAAGCTGCATGAACACTGTACAAAAACACCAAATGTATAGACCGGTGTGCCCTCAATAGATTGTAACTCGTCCCAGATCCTTTTTAGCTTGGTGTAATATGCTGCAACACTCAAGTTTTCTTGCATGGTGTTGTTCAATTCCCTTTGCAACTGGTAGATTAAGAGCGCATTCGACTCAGCATACCTCTCTACAATATTTGTCCATAATTCCTGCGCAGACAAAGCATAGATAAAATCTTGGGACACCTCACTTGTCATGGAGTTGATGATCCAACTCATGACCATACAATCAATGCGTTCCCATCTGTCAAAATCCTCAGAATCAACCTCAGGTCTCGAGTACAGTCCATTGGTGAAACCCAGTTTCATCTTCGAGCCAAGTGCTCGCTTAATATTACGATTCCATCTTTGGAAATTAGTACCATCAAAGTGAGCAGACACTAATTGCATCCTAGGGTTGTCAGAGTTCGAAAGGAAGATGTTGGTGATTTGTGTCAAGTCATCAAATCCCATTAAGAGCATGTTGAGGTTTAACAAGTCATATTGCTAATGTCGATTAAAGAATTGACATATATGACTTTCCATGATGTGTATTAGAGAGTTCTCATAAATCCAAAAGTAGATTGCACACCAACACCAAGGTTAGTGACCTCGAGTGCTACGACCTTAGGCAAGGGCGCGCCTTGGCATTGGCGTCGCTCGGCGTAGGCTCGGTGCAATGGCACCGTGCAAGGGCATGGCGCGGCGAGGACTCAGTCTTGATGATTCAAGGCTTGGTTGGTGTGGCGCGCCTAGTGTTTGAACTTGAGGTTCATGTCACGGCTGTAGAGGCGCGCCTAGGGTGGTGCAATGGCATGGCAAGGCTGCGGAGTGGCTAGCGACGCACTTACAAGGCTGTGGTGGAGCTTGCGGCGCGCCTAGGGCATTGGCCCATGGCGCCAAGCACTAGTTGTGACGCTAAGGTAAGTATTTGAGCTTTGTAATTGAGTCTTATGGCTTTGTGCATATTCTAATGAAGTTAGGAAGATTAACTTTAGCTTGGAGAATGCTTTAAGCAAGAACCAAAGCTTAAGTTTAGCTTGGAACATGGGTATGTATGCTAGAAAGGAGTTTAGAAGCTTCATACTAGCTTAGAGTAAGCTCTAGGAGCTTGAGCAAGCTCAAGACTCATTGTACAAGCTTTATAAGAAGCTCATGTAGCTAGGAAGTAGCTCATGGAAGCTCAATCTAGCTCAAGTTAGCTCAACGAGCTAGAAATTCAGCTCAACTAGCTCAAGCCAACTCAACTAGCTGGATGCTAGCTCATCAAGCTAAGGGGTAGTGACACTACCTATGTGACCTCGCTAGGTACCTAGCTATGCTAGCTAGGTGGTGGGCTAGGTGGGCCGGCCCATGAGGCACGCCTATGGGTTGTTGGGCCGCTAGCATGCGCGCATGGCATGGGCCTTGTGCCTTGCCATTTGGGCCGTGTACTTGGGCTTTTTGGATTAATTTTTGGGCTTCCTTCTTGGGCCTTTATAGGCTGGATTTAAAAGGCTTTTAGAGTCCAAGGGGGGCTGTATTTGGACGCCCAAGGATGACAAGGAGAGAGGAAGAGAAGTTACAACTAACTTCCCTAAAATCACTCTCGGCCACACACTTGTGCAACCGATTTGGTAACCTCCTCCAAGGCAGTTTTGGGCAGGTTTTCGCACGCCTATTTAAGGGTGAAATGTCGGAGATTTGAGGCATGAAACGCATGAGGAAAATCATAACCTTGTCCCTAAGAAATCAGTGAGGAAAACACGCAAGAATCTAGAATATCTTGTCGGTGTTTTGAGTGCAAACACACGAGTGTTTCAACTTTCAAGTACGAGTAAGGCATCATGGATGGATCTTCAAGCATGAAGAGAGAACCTCAAGAGGAGTTGGATGGGCAGTATGTTCGAGTGAAGGACGAACCCCAAAAGTCTATGGAAGATGACTTCGTTCAAGTCAAGATCGAAGAGGAATCATGGAACTCGCATAAGGTACGCTTGTTCTAATAGTCGTGTCTTGCCAACATGTCTATTGTTTCGTTTGGTTACGTTTTATCTCGCAACGGTATTGCAAAACCCTTGGTATGGAATAGGGGCAATATACGTTGAAGGGAAGCGAGATCTAATCTCGTGACTTGTAGCTTTATCCAAGACACTTAATATAAAGTAGGGGTCGATGGTGATTGTCCTCGGGCCTATACCCATGAGACTACCTTTCAATGGGTCTACTCGTATTGCCTTGATTATCCTTCGGATCTACAAGGGTCGACTTTCCTTCAACTTAAACAATGTAAACATGATAATATGATTGCATGCATACCCTAAATACCAACAATCTTCAACGTATATTTGTTTATTTTATGCATTCATTCGCTTATGTTCATGTATGCATTGTTGTTTTATCTTGTTAAGTTCGAGGATTTGGCTAAACGAGGGGATAAAACGGTTGCTGACGTTACCTCTCAATTGAGGGAAGTCAAAATAGAGCCTTCTAGTCCCATAAGGCCAATTGCAGTGCAAGGCGGACTTCAAGACTTTGACGAGTGGCTTGAGGAGTACAATAAAAGCAACTTGTATTGGGATTGGGTCCTCGCTAACGTGAGGTGTGAACCCGATTTCGAAGATGCTATCCAAGGTGAGGTTCTTGCGCCTCAACCCTCCAAGGAGATGGAGGCTCGTGATCCAAGGCGTGGACATGAGGCAAGGCAAGGGTACTCGGTTTTCAAGCGTCGTGGCAAGTCAAGGGCTAACCACTCTCGTGCCAAGCCAAGAAGAAGCGTCCCTTGGGGCGCACCGTTGGGAGATGGAGGAGCCTCGGTTGGAGGAAAGTATTGGCAAGTGGTCTATGGGGACCGAAGGCCAATAAAACCGGTCTATTGCTCCTTATGTGGCGTGAGACGCCATGGTTGATTGTATACTTGAATTGTTTCCATTTATGTACGTGTGTATGTATGTAATTTAGCATTATACGTGTGCTATAGACTATGTGTGTTTGTATGCCTTGAATAAAGGGCATTAGTGTGTGATTTGATCGTAATAAGATCATGTAATGTTTATGGTTTAAAATAAACTATGGTTTGATTCAATGTTAATCTTAACGACATGTGTGCAAGAAAAGGACTAATGTCTAATTCTTGAGATCGACTTTAAAAGGTTGATTTTAGGCTCATTCTCTTTTGGATGATCCTAACCAGACTACCATTGAGTCGGCCATACTTTAATTAGGATGACTCATGCTCTAGACTACCTTCCGGTCTACTAGAGTAATTAGACTACCTTCGGGTCTACTAATGTAAGGGTCTACTAGATTGCCCCCCACATGAGAGGGTATGCACATGTTGGCCATGAATGCACTAAAGAACACATAGAAGATATGGTAAGAGTCTCTTAATAAGATGCATGTGGAAATTCACTTAGTGATTTCATAAATTCATGCTTCTTATGGAAAAGGGAAACAAGGAAGTCTTGATTGGTTTACATTGAGATTTGTGGTATACTAGTAGTGAGCAATGGTTGGATGAGAGTGAGAGATCTCTCATGGCTTGGTCAAATAAAATTTGACAAAGTTTAGAAAGTGTCAAAAGGAATTTTGATACTTTGGCATGACAAAAGAAGTTCATGCAAAGACCGTTATATCATATGGTTAAATCCTAAAGTTTAAACGACTTGTCTAAATTGTAAGTGTGGTTTGATGTTGACTTGGATGAATGTTAGCATGATGAATTGCCTTGATAAGACATGCAAATGTCAAAAGATATTGCTTTGCTAAGATGAGGATCGGCGCATAGAAATCTAGGGTGAAAACCTAGATACGCCTTTGGCTAGGTCATAGGCGCACCGGGTGGTGTTGAGACTCGACATCGTTCCTCGCGGCGCTAGGCACTCGTGGTTGGATCCCACGAAGCGCCGAAGGCACGCCCTTATAGGGCCTCTTCCTAGGACCCATAGGTGCTTGGCGCTAGACGCTAGACGTCGCGTGGGGGAGGCGTCGTGTCGTTCGCAAACGCAACAGCTATGGCACGATCAAGAATCGCATTGGCCTAGGCACACCGAGTTGTAACGCTCTGCACATGGCAAGGCTGGATATGCAAGGCAAGGCAACGGTGTGCATGGACCCGATGCGTCGCTAGCGTAGTGCAAGACACTTGACATTTGGTGACGCGGTGCATAGGTTTGAACCTTGGCACGGTTGGGGTGCACAAGGCGCGCCGAGGCTGGTTGAAACCAAGCCTTGGCTTCGGCGAGTGCTAGACGCATGGCATCGGTGTGCACTCAATTGCCATATAAGGCGCGCCTACTATAAGGCATTCAAAATTGGTTTAAATAAATCAATGAAACCATATTTGAAGGCATGTTAGGTTTTCCTAGTTTAGGGTTTGATAAAAATTGTGATTGAGTTTGGAAACTTGGTTCATCACATGTTCCATATGATTGTTTTGAAAGGCTCATGTTATGTGTCATTTGTTTGGATGGTTAGAACTTGTTTGAGAAATTTGAAAGTCTGGTTTTATAACTTTCAAATTGACAAGTTATGGTCTAGAAAAGACTATGAGGAATATGTTGAATCCTCGGATCCAAGGAAAGTGTCAAGCGCCATTAAGGCTTAAAATTTGACAACTTTGATAAATTAGTCTTATGATTGAGAAACCATTGAGAGGATTAATGGAAATTAATGACATGGTTGATCAAAGACAAGTCTTAACATGTGTGTAAACACTTGTGATAAGATGATTGTCATATGAGCATAATTCTTCTAGTTTTCGTGAATGAAGTTTTCTAAAGATAGAAGAATTGAATCATCTCATGTAATTGCATAGATCATGATCCTATGGAAACTCCCAATGAATTGGTAGTTAGGATGGAAGTGGAACATAAAAGTGGAATACTTTGTGTTTGAATGGCCAAGAGAAAAGGAATGTCATAAGGAAGTCTTTTTAAAGACTCTATATGCTTATTGCATGATAAAAATAGAAAATTTAGTCACTTGTGGAAGAAGTGTCTAATGAATCTATATGGAAATGACATGATCTACTTAGTAGAAACCAAGTTAAAAGGTTAAAGATGATAAGACCTTGTTCTTCTTTGATAAAAGATGAAGATGCCAATGAATAGAGGTGAAGGTGTATTAGTTTTTCTAAATCTTCGTCTTGGTTGTGTTTCATTGGGATGGAAGTAGAATTCCATGATTATACACATGTTTTGAGAACATCTATTGTTTTATGAATACACGGCTATAAGTTAGGTGTGTCATGACTTGAGGACGCTCAAGTGAAAATTTAGATGTGGATATCTTGACATAGGCCATTTGTCAAAGATATGATTGATGCATAAGGCATTGGATGTGTATGAAACTTCCTAAGTTGGAAAGTTTGAAAGCAAATTGGATCACTAGAATTTGGAAGACCTTTAGTGCACTTGGTCATGAATTCCTATTTTTGTGATGGGCGCGTATTCTTGGAGTTTCCAAGAGGCAATTTGCGATACTCCGACTACATGGTCGGAAAGTGACATCTAAGTGTGAGGAAACCTTGTATTAAGGCACATTCCATACTTATATTCAACTCGTTTGATTTTTGTTAATCACATCGAATTTGTAGGTTTCTCCATAGAGAAATTTGCATAAGTGTTTGTGTTAAATTCAAATCGAGGGATGGGGGTAACATCCTTATAACTCTAAGATTTGGACACCCAATTCCCCCACATCGAAAGGTGTGGGCTGAATTCAATGAGGAAAGCCAAAGTCATAGAGTTGGAGAGCATACATAATATATCCCATCAAGGTTTATGCTCTAGGCCACATGAAACCTAGTTTTGAAACAAAGTTTTAATTAATGAGTTTTGGTTGCTTATGTGGAGTATGATAGAAAACTCAACTATGCATATGTGCAAGTGTAAGGCTTCTTCCAAGTTAGAGTAGAAGGATGACTCGACTAAAGCATATGTGAGAGGATAAGGGACGAAAGAGCCTTTCAAAAGCGTCAAGTAAAAGGATAAGTGTAAGAAACTCATGCGTAATTCTAACGACGTGTACTTAGACAAGTTGATGTGGTTCAAACCTGAGGAGCACCACGATTCTTTAGTGCATGATTGTAATTTTTACAAGTTATAAATTCAAGTCTACGGACATTTATGACTATGCGTAAAGTTTGTTTAATAAACTTCGAGTTTTGATGACATGGCTCAAATGGAGGAGGAATGTTGGTGATTTGTGTCAAGTCATCAAATCCCATTAAGAGCATGTTGAAGTTTAACAAGTCATATTGGTAACGTGGATTAAAGAATTGACATATATGACTTTCCATGATGTGTATTAGAGAGTTGTCATAAATCCAAAAGTAGATTTCACTCCAACACCAAGGTTAGTGACTTTCTACGGCCTTAGGAAAGGGTGCGCCTTGGCATTGGCGTCGCTCGACGTTGGCTAGGTGCAATGGCACCGTGCAAGAGCGTGGCGCAGCGAGGACTCGGTCTTGATGATTCAAGGCTTGGTTGGTGTGGCGCGCCTAGTGTTTGAACTTGAGGTTCATGTCACGGCTGTAGAGGCGCGCCTAGGGTGGTGCAATGGAACGACAAGGATGCGGAGTGGCTAGCGACACACTTACAAGGCTGCAGTGGAGCTTGCGGCGCGCCTAGGGCATTGGCCCATGGCGCCAAGCACTAGTTGTGACGCTAAGGTAACTATTTGAGCTTTGTAATTGAGTCTTATGGCTATGTGCATATTCTAATGAAGTTAGGAAGCTTAACTTTAGCTTGGAGAATGCTTTAAGCAAGAACCAAAGCTTAAGTTTAGCTTGGCACATGGCTATGTATGTTAGAAAGGAGTTTAGAAGCTTCATACTAGCTTAGAGTAAGCTCTAGGAGCTTGAACAGGCTCAAGACTCATTGTAAAAGCTTTATAAAAAGCTCATGTAGCTAGGAAGTAGCTCATGGAAGCTCAATCTAGCTCACACACTAGCTCAAGTTAGCTCAACGAGCTAGAAATTCAACTCAACTAGCTCAAACGCAGCTCAAGCCAGCTCAACTAGCTGGATGCTAGCTCATCAAGCTAAGGGGTAGTGACACTACCCAGGTGACCTAGCTAGGTGGTGGGCTAGGTGGGCCGGCCCATGAGGCACGCCTATGGGCTGTTGGGTCGCTAGCATGCGCGCATGGCATGGGCCTTGTGCCTTGCCATTTGGGTCGTGTACTTGGGCTTTTTGGATTGATTTTTGGGCTTCCTTCTTGGGCCTTTATAGGCTGGATTTAAAAGGCTTTTGGACTACAAAGGGGGTTGTATTTGGACGCCCAAGGATGACAAGGAGAGAGGAAGAGAAGTTACAACTAACTTCCCTAAAATCATTCTCGGCCACACACTTGTGCAACCGATTTGGTAACCGCCTCCAAGGCAGTTTTGGGCAGGTTTTCTCACGCCTATTTAAGGGTGAAGTGTCGTCCATTTGAGGCATGAAACACATGAGGAAAATCATAACCTTGTCCCTAAGAAATCGGTGACGAAAACACGCAAGAATCTAGAATATCTTGTCGGTGTTTTGAGTGCAAACACACGAGTGTTTCAACTTTCAAGTACGAGTAAGGCATCATGGATGGATCTTCAAGCATGAAGAGAGAACCTCAAGAGGCGTTGGATGGGCAGTATGTTCGAGTGAAGGACGAACCCCAAACGTCTATGGAAGATGACTTCGTTCAAGTCAAGATCGAAGAGGAATCATGGAACTCGCATAAGGTACGCTTGTTCTAATAGTCGTGTCTTGCCAACACGTCTATTGTTTCGTTTGGTTACGTTTTATCTCACAACGGTATTGCAAAACCCTTGGCATGGAATAGGGGCAATATACGTTGAAGGAAAGCGAGATCTAATCTCCTGACTCGTAGCTTTATCCAATACACTTAATATAAAGTAGGGGTCGATGGTGATTGCCCTCGGGCCTACACCCACGAGACTACCTTTCAATGGGTCTACTCGTATTGCCTTGATTATCCTTTGGATCTACAAGGGTCGACTTTCCTTCAACTTAAACAATGTAAACATGATAATATGATTGCATGCATACCCTAAATACCAACGGAAGAGAGGATCAGAAGTATTATTGTTACCTCCAGCAGCGATTTCTCTGAATCGGCGGAAATCATAGTAGCCAGACCCATCACCACCTCTAGCGATTGATTCTCTGTCCTCGATGACCATCGTTCCTTCAGACAAGCTTCAGTGAACCTAAACAAGCTCGATCGTTCCAATTTCAACTGCAGCAAAGCCGGATCTCCCCTTGTGGCTCTGATACCATGTAAAGATTCAAACCCTAACAATCCAATGAGCACAGTAATAGACCAAACAAAGCAAAGAAGGTAGAATAATGGAGTAATCAAGCAAAACAAAGCTCAAACACAGATAGTAAAATAGATTCGTGGAGAAGAAGAAAACACCATAGAGGCGGTGGGCTAGAGTCAATGCTCTTACACATTCCAAAATAACAAACACAAGGGCTTTTATACTAAAACCCTAAAACAACAAACCAAGCTAAAAGGATGAACCGGGTTCACTCCTCTGGTCTAATAGAATCAGATATTCTACATATCACAAGGTCAAGAACAAGAGGGCAGAAAAAGAACTACGAAAGACTAAAGAAAAGGGAGATTTTAATTGAGATGCCTAAAAATAGTGACAACAAAAGAACCTATTGCATGTCTTGGCACCCGGCTGCCACAGTGGTAAGCCAAAGGCACTCGATCTCATTTTCTCTTTCGGTTTTTGAATTAATTGGAACTCGACCTGAACCTGAATATTATTCTTGACCCTATATTTTTGTCCTATTCTATCTTGCTTTGATCTATTACTTTAAAATTGAGATAAATACCCTATCGAATGTGTCCTATTTGTTATTTATGGGACCCCACGTATATTAATCCACCAAACTTTGAGAACTTTTAATTTTAGTCCTCAAGTAAATTAAGTGATGCTTAGAATATTAGATTAAAAATATAATTTTATTATCGAATGTAGGGCTATATATGGCATGCTATAGAATTGTATTTAGTTATCACAAAATTAGTAATGAGATATCCTAGGATGAGCATGTCCTCCAAAACTCTTAATTGTCTCCATCTACTCTTTCCAGCGACTCCATTCACCCTATATCGCAACAAGTAATTAGTCACTGCTACCTAATCATTAGCAACTTGTTTTTAAAAAAATGCATTTTTTAGACAGAAGTCCAGTGCAAAACTCAATATATAGGAGTCACCCAAGGTAATTTTAGCACACATGATTTTCAGGGGACTGGATTCGGACGTTCATCACCAGCCAAACATAAGATCCTTTCGATCAAGTGCATAATTCCACATACTTATCTGCTTAAAATGCACTGATGCACACATTTCATCTTATTATTCACATACTTATCTGCTTCGGTAACGTAAACTACTCTGTCCTAATGATTGATAAAGAGATTTATAAGCTCTAGCTGGAGTTAAAATTCTCAGTATAATTAATCTCAAAGCTTCTAACTTTATTTTTGCACAGGATCCCATCTTCAAACAGTTAAAGCTAGCTAGTCTCTGGGAGCTTAATGGAGAGTAAACCAAAGAAGGGGAGCAGATTGTAGAGAAAGCATGGCCGCATTCAGTACAGCCATGTCAACTTTGTCCCTCGAGAGGTATAAGAACTGATCATTCGTTTTCTCGAACCCACATAGCTCAAGAAACCGAAGACCTCCTCTTAGACTTCCTACTCTATCATGTTCATACATAGAAACAAAACTTTCAAAACCACTTACTTTATCATAATCAACTTATAAAATGTATTGAAGAGTAAATCATTCATAATACCTGGAAGGTTGGGTTTGTAAGACGTATCTTTCTATACTTGTCTTGATCCGGAGAATTGATTACATTCCTGACATACATATGTAGTGTTTCGAAGGCCATTTTGGCTTTTGCATCATCACCCTATGACCATGGAGAGAACAAGAAAAGAGATTACACGGTGCTTATTAAATCAGTTAATGTGATGATGATATTAATTGAGAGCGTATATGCTCATGAAGTCGAGCGTTTTCGGGTTTGTTTCTATGTCATGCAATATCAAGAACTTGTGCAGTATTGGGGATTCAAATTCAGAATTTGGCATTTGGTTTAACAAGTATTAATTAAGGTTGCAATCCAAAATAAATAATATAAATGTATCATGAAACATTGTTTGGCTTTATAATGCATAAACATACTAGATCACGTCTGTGTTATGCATCCAAATCAAAATAGGAAGTAAATTACGCACGTCGGACATAGTAGATCTCAATGATGATGCAAAGTACTAACCTCGCAACTTCGCCTCAGAGTTCGTAGGGATTCTGACAGAAGTTCTGCCCTCGGCGCAGGACGTTTGGTTGCTGAGGACTGAAATCAATGAATCAAACAAAGATGCATTAATTAATTAATTAGCTATTAGAACTAAACATCTAGACTTAATTGGGCAATTTTCATGCACATAACATCACAAACTGTCAAGAGAACCAATACCGAATTTTGTGGTGCTGCAGGTATGGCTAAGTTAGAATCGTTAGATTTTGCAGATCCAGAGGCGTCAGGTAATACTTGTCGTAATCTTATCTTAGCCTATGAATTTGAAAAGCATGAACAAAAAGATTACTTTTTCACATCAAACTGGGTCACTAATTATAAACTGTTAAAAGGTAGATATAAATCTAAATGTGAAAATTGTTTGAGTAATTGAGCAAATTAAAGGGACCTTGTCTGCCTCTAACTTGTGACGAATCCTCTCCCTCGCTCTTATCTCTTCAGCTTTCTTTGCTTCTTTCAAAGCAATCATCCTGAAATAACAAATTAAGAGTACAAAGCATACCGAATTTGAATAATAGACAGCTTCCTCTAGCTAGGACAATAAGAGACCTTCAATTCAAATACCTTTTTCTTGCATTATATTTTCTTCTTCTGCGGCCTGCTTTGCCTCAAAAAGTTGGTTCTCTGATCTTCTTCTCTGCTTCATTATCAAATAATTGAATTTAATCAGCAAGCTTGCAGTATATATACAATGAAACATAGAATCAATCCATTGTAATAATTAAGCTTCATAAAGGGGGTAAAAAGATGTTTTAGAAGCAGAAAACTACCTTCTCCCTTTATCAGATTATCCAGGACCATACCTATATGGAAGATAAATCCTTGTAATCAATAAACTCATTCAAGATTATCAGAAAACTACCTTCTCCCTTTGTCTTTCAATTAAGTTCCCTCGCTTTTCTCTCTTCAGCTTCCTTTGCTTTATTCAAAGCAACCATCCTGAAATAACAAGGTAAGAGTACATAGCTAGCTAGTGTGCCAATTAAGTTTACTTATAACATAGATATATAGATCGAATTACACAAATAATTAAGAGACCTCCAGATAGATAGATACCTTTTTCTAGCATTTTCTTCTGCCTCAAGAAGTTGCTGCAATAATATCAAATTAATTAACAATTGGTTTGAAAATTTAAGTAAGCTTGCAATGCATACAATATATAAGGACTTATTGTAATAATTAATTAGCTTCAAAAAAGAGAATGTGTATGGAGTAATTATTAAGATCCATGTTGTCATTAATACAGTATATAGGAGGTATAGCATTAATTAATTTATCCATATATGGATAGAAGATACATTAATTAGTTGTTGTAATCAATCAATAAACGTACGTACTCGATCATCCAAGATTAATACATGCACTACGTACCTTCTCCCTCTCTCTTTCAAGTTGTCGTGATGATCTGTTGGAAGCTGTGAGTCATTGATGAGAGAGTACATGTTAATGTTAATTAGTAGTAATAATACTTATAAATAACAATTCAAATTAAAAACAGCTAGCAAGACTAGCTTGTACAATTAATTAATTCAGCATACGTATAATATAATTACGGACCGTAAGCAGCGTAAGTAGCAGCGCCACAAACGCCAGCCAACATGCACCTTACAAATTCAGGCTTTGAGGAAGAAGGAGAGGTTTTTGTAGCGGTGGTGGAGAACGAGTGAAGCTTTGACGACAAGTTTTGCCTGGCTCCGACAACCATAAGAGCTCGCCGGTAACATTGTTCTTGACCTAATTTTTGGTGATTAGGAGTTTAGGACTCTCTCTAAGCCGGCCTGCTGAGATTAATTAGCGGATAGATTTATCAATTTGGATAAAGGGAAAAATCACGCCTAAAATAGAGCAGATTATAATTTCATTAAAACGGAGATTTTTGTCAAAGGTGATCACGTGGCAAAGAAGCTATAGATGAACACACCGACTCTGTTGTAAAATTTGCGTCACGTGATATTTTGAATAAATTAATGTGAAATTATATTTTAATAAATTTTGTAACAACTTATAATATTCTTGCTATATATACTAAATAGATAACATGTTTATATAATTTTCAATGTATATAATTTTCTATTGGATGGATTATGTATTAGTTTATTACAATAGATAATATATTTATATAATTTTTATATATATAAATTTTGTATATCTTTTTTTATCTTGTAACAAGATTAGAGATCCAAACATATAATTTTTTTATTTATATATCGATAATTACTTGATCTAATTTTTTTATATTAATTTTATGCACAATATTTTTTATCTCTTAACAATACTCGAGCTTCAAGTATATAATTTTTTTTATCTATATGTTGATAAAATACGGGGCACAATCTTACACATTTTTTTATAAATTACATAATTTTATTACGATATTATATACAAGTGTTTAAAATTTTATATTAATATCATAATTTTGTATAATCTTTTGTAAAATTATACCATGAGTATCACGAAAATTCAACTAGTTTCATATAATTTCCTGCACGGGAATAATGTAAACTAATATTTAAATTTTTTGTTTAAAACTAATACGGAGTATATTACTTATAAAATCATCTACATCTATAGCAAAATGAACATGTTTTTTTTATTGTAGTAGATAAATAAAACAGAAAAACATGTCTATAGATTTTTTTTATTGTAGTAGATACATAAAAAAGAAACACATGTCTATAGATCAAGTTTGCAGTGACGTCAATAAGCCAACCAAACTATAGCTTAGAAAACCAAAATCTCAAATACATGCAAGAGTATGCCATTGGAAAGCTCCGGACTTGGGATGGATCGCTCTTAACGCTGACGAGGTAGCTAAAGGCTCCCCTGGCGTGGCTGGTGGGGGCGGTCTCTTTCGTGACCATAGTGGCTCTCTTATCAGCGGATACATGTTGAAATGCGGGAGCTGCAATGCCCTCACGGCTGAACTCAAAACGGTGTGGCATGGTTTAAAGCTTGCTGCTGAATTGCATATTCCACACCTGCAATAACTAGTATCATCATATTAGTAAGATCAATTGAGAATAAAAATATTAACAATATTAGTAAAATCAATTGAAAATTAAAATATTAACAATATTAGTAAAAACAACAAAGAATCAAAACATTAACCAAATACTTGAATATACATGATTCACTTTAACAACTAGTTAACCACCTAAACCAAACTATTTCTCCTAACACCCTATTCTAGATAAAACGATCAACAAGGACTCTCTCAGCACACCCTGTTCTAGATAAGCAACCTAACACACTTTCCACCGCTACCCCCATTCTACACTAATTAATGAACCGGTTACCTTCAACCCAAACCCACAACGATTAGTTAAGATGCCTGCATACGACCCGACCCTCGACATGCCTTCAAGACGCCTCACAACTGACTCCAAATCCTGGCACCTGACTGATGATGTCCAAAACAGTAAAAGCAAAAAGTGGGCCCAGGAGGACCCCCATAGGCAAGTTAGGGACCCACGTCCATGCTCGATTATTTAAAAACAAAACTCCCGACGGATGCGAGGTCTCTCAAACATCCCGGGACGAGGTCTCGACCTCGTCACCGACTCTACTAATGCGCCCGCCCGCTCGAACCAATCACCAGCAACCTCACTCCCAAACCAATCACAAGTGACCTCACTCATGGACCAATCAAAAGCCCTTATTTCGAGTATCCCACATCGAACATTGGCCTAAACTCAGCCCCCCAATTCTCTATAAATAGAGAAGAACCTCGTAGGAAGAAGGGGTCGAAAAACCACTTGAACTCAAGAACCCTCTTGTTAGTTAAAGATCGACGTGATAGGAACATCGTCAAAAGACCTCGCTACAGATAGGAGAAACCCACAGAAAGACCCCAAAGTCGCGCAGAGACCTCGCTCACGCCTAAAACCTCACTACAGAAACTCACAAAACTCCCTACATCATATCCTCAAATCTACCTTGCCCTAGAATCGACCTCGCAACAATAGGTGCGATCTCGGAACCTTGTAGGAGGTCTAGGTGTGATTCTCGAAGTTGTACATCAACCTCGTAGGTTTGTAACCTCGCAACCACGGAAAAATCATAAATAAAGGAGCAAGTGTTTGCACTCAAATATAATAATATTGTTTCTTGTCTCGTAGCGTAGCTGTTATTTCGGGTTTCATCACTGGCGCCGTCTGTGGGAACCTCTTCATCCTAAGAAGCTTCCCATTTTAGTGCAAACCTTGATTCCTAAAACCCCCTCAGAATGGCTTGTCCAAACAATTTCTTCCCCCAACATCCCGACAATATGACCGAGACCCCTCCATGGGCGACGGCAGGTCCGTCAGGATACACTTTTGTGGTCCCGCCAGGCTGGACATACAACATCCCGCAAAACCCATACCCATTCCAGGGGTATGAACAGGGTGGCGCTCCTTTCAACCAGTATCCCTATCTGGGGTACGGGCAGTACCAACAGGGCCAAGCTCCCCCATACGTCCCGATTCCCCCCCAGGGGCAACCTCACTCCGAGTACGTGTCCGCATATGTCCCGGGCTACATGCCGGGGCAGGAGGCGCCCACGAACGGATCTACCACGGAGAGACCCTCCTGAGATCCGATGCAGATCTCGCGATCCCGTTCGCGACGTGCAGAAAGGCGCGACATGGAGCTGTCCGAGACGGCGGCAAGCGCGCCACGCCCTCTGGCGAGGTCAAAGTCGAAGTCTGCTCGCCCATCCGTCGAGAGTGGGTACAGGAATCCCTTCGTACCCGAAATCCAAGAGGCACACATGCCCAAAGGCTTCCATTGGCCACAAATGGGACTTTACGATTGCACGGTCGACCCCGAGGACCACATAAAACACTACGCCGTCCAGATGAACGTCAACTCTTACAATGACGCCATTTTCTGCCGGATCTTTCCAACCACTCTGGACAAAGCGGCAATGACGTGGTTCACCAGCCTTAAGGTCGAGTCGATAGCCTCGTTTTCCCAGCTATGCGAGTCCTTCGTCGAGCACTTCAACGGCTCGAGAAAGCGCAAGAAGAACATGCGCGATCTCCGTGGCATCGAGCAGGGGGAAAACGAGAAGTTGGGTACCTTTTTTACGAGGTTCACCACCGCGGTCGCTGAGATCGCGCAAATCGACGAGGCCTCGGTCCGCGACATCCTCATGGGCAACCTTCTCCAGGGGGATTTCAAATGTCGTATTTTCCTCAAAAATCCGACCACATATGAGAGCCTGTGTGCTCGGATCACGGCACAGGTCTACGCCGAGGACGCCGCCAGCTAGAGCTCGCGACCGAGGACCGACAAGGAAATCGTGACCGAGGCTAAAGGAAAAGCTAAGGTGGCTGCGCCGGCCGCGAGGGACGCGTACATGACGCAAACTCACGACCGGCGTGCCGATTACAAAAACAACAACAACAACAAAAGCAACAACAATAACAGAGGCAACAACGACAATAGAAGCAACAACGACAATAGAAGCAACAACGGCTACGACAACCGTGGCGGTGGGGGTTGGAGCTGCTTCGGCGGGAAGCCACGAGGTTACAGAGGCAAAGGTGTCCCCGCCTACAACCCAAACGAGAAAAAGCGCGCCAACCCCGCGTCGGGGACCAACCTCGTGCAGCAGGAACCAACCCGGTCCCGACCAAGCAACACAGAACAACAAGCTCCGGCAAGGCAGTCGCGCTCCAGACAAGCCGCGACGCCCGATGGGTACATCAACACCATCTCGGGCGGACCCTCGCTGGCGGGCTCGAGCCAGGCGGAAAGAAAAAGATACGCGAGGGCAAGTCAACATGAGCCCTCGGTATACAGCGTGACACAAACCTCACGGTCCCACGTGGGTATGGCCTTCACGACAGAAGACGCCGAAGGGCTCCATATGCCCCACTCCGACCCCCTGGTGATACACGCTCAGTTGGGCTCGAAAATAGTGAAGCGAATACTGGTGGACACGGGTTCCTCCGTGGACATCATGTATTTTGGCGCTTTCGAGCAACTAGGGATCTCCGCGACATCCTTGAGGCCCTACGCTGGGAAGCTCACCTCCTTCTCGGGAAACGAGGTCGATGTCGCTGGTCTCATAGACCTGTGGATGACCCTCGGTACTGGCTCGACAACGAGAACCGAGGTAATAGAGTTTACGGTGGTGCACCTGCCCTCGGCCTACAATGCAATCATCAGGAGAGTCTCCTTGATGAAATTCCAGGCGGTGGTCTCCATCTACCACCTGAAAATGAAGTTCCCCACCAGTGTGGGTGTCGGAGAAGTAAAGGGCAACCAAGAAGAGGGCCGCGTCTGCTACATGACCTCGGCTAAGCAAAAATGCTCTGTGTTCATGGTGGAGACTTCGGGTGAAGCAGACCTCGAGGTCCGAGATTTCACAATACCCACTCCCGAGACAGAAAGAAGGGTGATTACCCCCTTCGAAAACAAATCAGAAAAGATCTACCTCGGGGGTTGCCTCACTGGGGATGTAGCAGCGTCACTAGAGGCCCTGCTTGCTGGGTCCCGCGACGTGTTCGCCTGGACTGCAAAAGATCTCCGAGGTGTGCCTTGGACCCTAGCCCAGCACTCCCTGAACATCGACGTCGCCATTCGTCATGTGGTGCAGCGTCGAAGAAAAATGAACGAAGAAACGCCGCAAATGAAGAAGTGGCCAAGCTGTTGGCCGCAGATTTCATACGCGAAGTCCAGTATCCGAAATGGTTGTCCAATGTCGTGTTGGTCAAAAAGGCCAGCGGCAAGTGGCGGATGTGCGTAGAATTCAAAGACCTCAACAAGGCATGCCCCAAAGACAGCTACCCCCTGCCCTCGATCGATGCACTTGTAGATTCGACTGCTGGGCACGAGGTCTTGAGTTTCCTCGACGCCTACTCGGGGTACAACCAGATCTCGATGAATCCCCGTGACGAAGAGGAGACATCCTTTATCACTCAGCGGGGGACATACTGTTATAAGGTCATGCCATTTGGCCTCAAGAACGCAGGGGCCCCATTCCAACGCCTCGTCGATCGGGTTTTCAAAGACCACCTGGACAGAAACGTATCCGCCTACGTCGACGACATCGTGGTACGGAGCAAGGGCCCCGAGGAGCACCTGGCTAACCTCGCCGAGGTTTTCACCACCCTCGGACACCACCAGCTCAGCCTGAACCCCGAGAAGTGCGTTTTTGGCGTGTCCTCGAGGAAGTTTTTGGGATTCATGATCAGCGAGCGCGGGATCGACGTCAACCCCGCCAAAATAGAATCTATCCTCGCAATGAGGTCTCCCCGATCTCGTACCGAGGTACAGAGACTCAACGGCGTTGTAAATTACTTGGGGAGGTTTTGCTCCCGCCTAGCAGACAAGTCCCTCCCATTCTTTGCCGCCCTCAAAAAGAATGACAAGTTCGTCTGGGACGAGAAGCTCGAGACAGCCTTCTCCGAGTTAAAAACCTTCCTCACCAAGCTCCCCACTTTGTCACCTCCACACGCGGGCGAAGATTTGCAACTATATGTGGCGGTGAGTCCCGAGACCGTCAACGCGGTGCTCACAAGAGAGGCCATGCACCCGGTATACTTTGTGAGTCGCGTGCTCCAGCCTGTGGAGCAGAGATACTCTCCGACAGAAAAGATGGCGCTGGCTGTAGTGACCGCCGCAAGGCGCCTACGCCCATACTTCCACGCACATCCCATCCAGGTTCTTTCGGACATCCCACTTCGTCAGATTCTGCATCAGCCCGCCCTCTCCAGACGTATGACCAAGTGGGCCGTCGAGCTCTCCGAGTTCGATATCAATTATCTTCCGAGAACCGAGATGAAGGGACAAGCCCTCGTCGACTTTATGGTGGAGGTCACCTTCCCCGAGACAGACACAAGCTCGGACGAATAGAAGGTGTTCGTTGATGGCTCACGATGTGACGCCGGTGGCGGGGCCGGGGTGTTCCTCGCTGGCCCCTCAATCGAGACGGAGTATGCTCTCAACTTCGCCTTTGATGCCACCAACAACGACGCCGAGTACGAGGCCATGATTGCTGGGATCGAGATGGCGCTACTCAACGGAGCCCGCAAAATCAGGGTCTACACAGATTCCGAATTGGTAGCACGACAACTCAACGGTCAATACGACACCAGGACAGGTTTTCTGCCCGCCTACCGAGCAAAAGTCAAGGCCTTGGTTTCATGCCACGAAACCTTCGCGGTGGAGTCAATCCCGCGGACCTCAAACACCAAGGCGGATGCCCTCGCCAGGTTAGGCTCCGCACTTCCCTTGGATGTGGGAAACCGCGTAATGGTGGAGAGAAAGCTCTCACGAAGCGTCGATAGCGAGGTCATGTCCATAAGGACCGAGGACTGGAGGTTCCCGGTGACGAGGTACATACAAAGCGGCATCCTCCCAGAGGACCTCGCGCTGGCCAGAAAACTAAAAATGCAAGTCGCCCGCTACTGCGTCGTCGGCGACCAGCTTTATCGCCGGGGCTACGCTGAGCCCAACCTGTTGTGCATACCGCCCGAGGCCACGGACCACGTCCTCTATGAGGCCCACGAGGGAGTTTGTGGGGGACACCCAGGGTGGAGGTCTTTGGCGCACAAAATCGTCCATTTGGGGTACTTCTGGCCCACTCTCCGACAAGACGCGAGAGCTTACATCCAAAAGTGCGGCGGATGCCAGAAACACGGGAACGTCCAGCACACCCCGACGGCTCCCCTCCGTAGCATTCACGCGCCATGCCCATTCGCAATGTGGGGAATGGACATTCTAGGCCCATTTCCTAAAGCTGCAGGCCAAGTGCAATACATTTTGGTCATCATGGACTACTTCACGAAGTGGATCGAAGCACAGGCAATGGCAAAAATCACCGGGGCAAAGGTCTGCGAATTCTTGTGGAAGAACCTCGTCTGCCGTTTCGGTGTCCCCATGACAATCATGACCGACCATGGCCCCCAATTCGACTGCGAAGAAACTCGGACTTTCTGCTCTGAGCTGGGCATCAACCTCAAATTTTCCTCCGTGGCTCATCCCCAGTCCAATGGCCAGGTAGAAAACGTTAATGCCCGCATCTTGACAGACCTCAAAAAGCGCCTGGGCATGGCACAGGGCCGCTGGGCCGAATTACTTCCACTCATCCTCTGAACGTATCGCACGACCTCGCGCCGCGCAACGGGCGAGACCCCCTTCGCTCTTACCTTCGGGGCGGAAGCCCTCGTTCCCGTAGAAACCCTAATTCCATCAGCAAGGGTGTACAACTTCGACGAAAAAGAAAACGAGGCCAACCTCAAAGTCGAACTGCAGTTGCGAGATGAAATCCGCGAGGTAGCGGACCTGCGCTCTAGAGAATACAAGCGACGTGTCGCCGTATACCACGACAAGAAGGTCAGACCTCGCCTCTTGGCCACGGGAAACCTCGTGCTAAGACGCACCGAAGGAGGAAAATTGGACCCTAACTGGGAAGGACCCTACATCCTCGGAGAAGAAGTCGCGCCCGGGGCTTTCAAACTCAGGGACGACGAGGGGCGCACACTGAGCAAAACGTGGAACGTCGCACGACTCAAAAAATATTACATGTAGAAACTCGAAACCCCATTGTTCCTCACAGTTGGTAAATAAAGGATTGCAGGCTTTTCTAAAAACGCTCCCTCATTGAAAAATTCCACCCCTCGCTTCACGCTTGGGGTTGGAGAATCTCGTTTTAAAGAAAAAAGAGTTCCACCCCTCGCTTCCCGCTTGGGGTTTGAGAATCTCGTTTGAAAAAATTCCACCCCTCGCTTCCCGCTTGGGGTTGGAGAATCTCGCTGAAAAGACCCACCCCTCGCTTCCCGCTTGGGGTTGGAGAATCTCGTTGAAAAATTCCACCCCTCGCTTCTCGCTTGGGGTTGGAGAATATCGTTTGAAAGAAATTCCACCCCTCGCTTCCCGCTTGGGGTTGGAGAATCTCGTTGAAAAATTCCACCACTCGCTTCCCGCTTGGGGTTGGAGAATCTCGTTTGAAAGAAATTCCACCCCTCGCTTCCCGCTTGGGGTTGAAGAATCTCGTTGAAAAATTCCACCCCTCGCTTCCCGCTTGGGGTTGGAGAATCTCGTTTGAAAGAAATTCCACCCCTCGCTTCCCGCTTGGGGTTGGAGAATCTCATTGAAAAATTCCACCCCTCGCTTCCCGCTTGGGGTTGGAGAATCTCGTTTGAAAGAAATTCCACCCCTCTCTTCCCGCTTGGGGTTGGAGAATCTCGTTGAAAAATTCCACCCCTCGCTTCCCGCTTGGGGTTGGAGAATCTCGTTCAAAAGAAATTCCACCCCTCGCTCCCCGCTTGGGGTTGGAGAGTCTCGTTGAAAAGTTCCACCCCTCGCTTCACGCTTGGGGTTGGAGAAACTCGTTTGGAAGAATTCCCACCCCTCGCTCCCCGCTTGGGGTTGGAGAGTCTCGTTGAAAAGTTCCACCCCTTGCTTCGCGCTTGGGGTTGGAGAATCTCGGTGAAAAGTTCCACCCCTCGCTTCCCGTTTGGGACACGAACGAGGTTCGCGGACGACTATTTTTAGGTTGGAACGAACTTCCAGAAAAACGAGGTCCGAACAGAGGCTCACGACCTCGTCGCAGGACTACAACGCCCGGTGTGGTCCGAGCCCCACAAAAGATGTGACACTCGAACCATGGGGTTGGACGGATAAGGACTGACGTATGCAAGAAAGTCTAAATCAAACAAGCATAGGAAAAGAAAGTGACGAAGGGCACAAAATCAAAAGCAGGTGTTTCGATTACAGACCCCGTAGGGTCACCCAAACAAAAAAAAAAGAAAAAGATGTTTTAATTACAAACCCCGTAGGGCCACCAGAAAAAAGTTATCATCATTTCTTCGAGGTTTCAACCTCAGGACCGGTAAGATCAATGGTTTTAGGGGTTTCGGCGGAGGCAGCCGAGGCTTCAGCAGGAGCAGGCTCAGCAGGAGCAGGGGCAGCGAAGGCAAGAGGCGCGGGCGCACTGGTTGCGGGCTGAGGTCCCATGGAGGTTAACTCCGGGTTCCCTCCAATAAGCTCTACCTCGGGGGGCGCAGTGCTGGACACAGTCCCGTCCTCGTTGAGGAAGAACTCGCATTCCCCCTCGGGATCCTTCGACCCCAGCTCCCCCATGGTTTCATTGTAGTTGGGGTTGAAGAAGACGATCTGGGGGTTGAGGTGCCCATACTTGGCCACCGCCTGCTTTACGCCCATGCGGACTGCCTGGTGGAACATTGTCCTCACACTCTCCACCAGCTCCGCCTTGTACTCCTCCGAGTCCACATACCTGGGACCCGCGGCCACGACCTCCTCGTTAAGCTCAACAATGCGCCCCTCGAGGCGCCTGATCTCCTCCTCGGCCCTCAGGAATTCCGCTTCCTTCGCCTTGAAGAACTCATGTTCGGCGGAGAGCTCTCCTCGAAGCCCTTCAACCTCGCCCCGCAGAACCTCGGACTCGCCCCTCGCCCTCTTCTCCCCTTCCCTCGCTGCCTTCACCTCCTCCCTTGCCGCGGCCTCCGCGGCCTCGACCCGCTTCTTGGCCGCAGCCTCCGCGGCTTTGGACGACTCCGCGACCTCGGCCAGCTCCTTGGCCTGTCGCTCGCACACCTCGCTGCGGGCCCGAAGCGCCGCCTCCATCTTGTCCATCCTCGAATGAAGGAGGACGATGCGACTTCGGTTGTAATTATCAAAAAAGGTGTGCTGCAGGTTCACAGAAGGATGAGACAAGAAACAAGAAAGAGACAAGAATTAAACACACAAAAACAAAAAAAAGAAGAGGCTTACCATTGCCGAATATCGAGCGGCCTCGTCGTCGAGCGCCGCCTCGGTGAGGTTGTTGGCCCACGCGACCTCCTCCTTGTAATCTCCCCGGGCCCAATCCAACGGGGCCCCTCTGATGGGTCCAGGGAAGTGAAACCTGGCAGGATGGGGGCCTGTATCCCCGCGGCTTCGCCCCTCGAAGTTGAAAGCAGGAATGAGTTCCAGATCCCGCGAGCTTCGTTGGTGGTCGCCCGACCGGGGTTTCTTCTTCTTCTCGGGGGAAGACCCCGCTTCCTTCCTCTTCCGCCCGACCTTGTCGTCGGACGCCCGGGGTGGATGGGTGGTCCCCTTCGTGGTGGCCCCTTTTGACGGAACCACATCAGGCCTTTTTTCCCCTTGGGGCGGCCCCGTGACGTCCCACTGCGACGCCCTCGTGACGTTCCCCTTGGGCAGGGCTCCCCCTGCCGCGGCCGTTGGCGGGACAGGTCCCGGCTGCGTTGAACCTGTCCTCGCCTGCGAGCTCGGCTCGTTGATTGAAATCCCCTTGGGAACCCGGGGAGCAGGGGTCTTGGAAGTAGACGTCATAGGCTGTTTCCCCTTCGACGTCGTGGTAAGAACGTGCAGAAAATCCACTGTCAAGAAAGGAGTAAAAAGAAAAAAAATAGGTTAGGACGAGGTCAGAAACAAATGTAACGAGGTGTATAACCCCGCAATCCTACAAGGAAAAAGAAAACAATCAGAGAAATAGTGGTAATAAAATACCCTCTCCGCCCTCGCGAGGAGGGAAACTGAGGCTCAGCCCGGCCCGCTCAAGCCGTTCCTGAGAAAGGTAGCGCTCGTATGGCGCCTGGTACGTTGTGGCATACTTGGCCTTGAGCGCCTGGAACTCGGCGACCTTGTACGGGCACACGCATCTCTCGTAGTTACCCGGTGCCACAGGGAAATTAAGGTATCTCCCGCTGAGGTCTCGGACCAAAAACCATTTAGGTTTCCACGTCCCGACGTTCGACTGGATCGAGATGATTTTGACGTTCGGTGTGCTGAGGTTGACCAGGGAACAGCGAGGTTCTCTCCTCGCCAAGACTAACGCCGACAAGTCGCTGAGATTCGGCTCGTCCAGAAGCTCGCGGTTTCGAATTGTGTAAGCTCATAACAACCGCTAGGCGTTCGGGAACAACTGAGCGGGGCAGACACCCATGGCCCACAAGAAATCAACAATGTGCTGGGCCAAGGGCAGCCTAAAGCCCGCTTGAAGACTGACGAGGTTCACGACCGCACACCCCTCGTAGGACGCCAGGGGTCGCCCCTCCTCCTCTGGCAGTGCCAGCTCGACTCCCTCGGGCCAGGGGAAATCTTTAGCTATGTCCGCGAGGTCGTCCAGCGTCAAATCGGTGGCCACCCCCTCGGACAGGTAGGCCTCGAGAGTACTCGGACTCATAGGAATCCGTTCTCTGAAGACGACGGGAATGCCGACACAGTGCGATAATATAGGCCTCGGGGAAGCTCGATGGCACATACGCGGCCGAAGCTGAGGCAATGGCCGCGTCCAACCTCGCCTCGACCTCAGCGGCGATCACATCAGGAGAAGAAGAGGAAGCCATTTCAACACCAGAATATATGCGCAGACGGGGGAAGTGCGAACTGATCGAAACAACGGAGTCGCTGGATGAGGGCTCGCTGAAGACCAACGAAGGGGAACTTGGGTTCTGAGAATCACTAGGCTCTACGCTTCCTACGGACTCGGAGACCTCCTGATAGAAATTCTCTTGGAAATTAAAGACAAAGTCGGGCGGTGGGCTCGCAGAGGCTCTCCTAGGCATGAAAAGACAACGTCCAGGCCGCGAAAAGCTAGCACCTGGAAAAGAAAAGGTCAGTAAGGCACTAAAGGCAAGACAAACAAAGAGAAAAACACGAGATCATGACCCCGTGAATGAAGGAAAAACGAGGTCAAGCCCGAGATCGAAGAACGAGATCACGACCCCGGGAAAGAAGGAAGGACGAGGTCGAGCCCGAGATCAAAGCACAAAGATCATAACCTCGAAAAGAAAAGAGCACGAGGTCATAACCTCGAAAAGGAAAAAGCACGAGATCATAACCTCGGGAGAAAATGGACACGAGGTCGCAACCTCGGGGGACAAAGCAACGCGAGGTCGTAGAGGAAAAGGCCACGTGGCATCCTACGGGCTACTCTGACAAGATAGGACGGCAAAGAAGAATTTGAAGCGCCAAAAGAAAGGAAAGAGAAAGAAGGCCAACCAACGGTGGAAGCCAGCGGCGGAAGCCCAAATGTCCCGTCAATCAGACATCATGACGTTTGGGCTCCCGAGGGTTTTCGAAATTCAAAAAATGGTGAGCGGAGAAACGGAAGTTCAACCGTCACCCCAAGCAAAAAAGAGAGAGAGAAAAGCGATAAACCCAAAAGCCCAGCGATACCTTCACGGCGGCAACCGCCCCCCACCACCGTCTCACCACCGTCTCACCACCACAACACCGCCCCCCGGAGCGTAACGCAAAGAAAAAAGAGGGGAGAAAAGCAGAACGAAAAGAAAGGAGAGGAGACGAAAAACCAAGGGGAGACAAGGGCTCTACGGAACAAAAACCACCAACAACGCCGCCGCGCAGCCAACAAAGAAACACCCAGAAATCACAAACACCCACCCAGATGCAAAACGGAACGAAGAAAGAACAAAGAAAAATAACAAAGTCAAACGCCAAAAACCACACAACCCTGCCACCGCCGCTTCGCCACCGTGACACCGGCGCGAAACACCGGGCGACACACCGTCGCCCTTACAAAATGCGGGGCAAAAAGTGAACAAAGGAAGAATCAAAGGCAAAAAATACCAAAAGACAGGAGGAAGAAGATCAAGAACTTACTTGTTTAAAGGTTGGCGAACGAGAGGCGGTGGCGCAACTAGCGAACGGCGAAAAGCTCGTCGGAAACCGTCTGGAGAAACCGCTCAGAAGAAACCGAAGAGATAAAGAGAGAGAAGGAGCGAAAATATTGGAGAAAGAGGATGAGTGGGAGGTGTGTGGGATACGCCCTTATATAGAGCAGATTTGAGCCTCCCCCCACTCCCGAAAGGCTTCTTAGGCTTGTCTCACCTGGACGGCCCACTAAGCAAAGTACGGCGAAAAGGCCCAAGGATCTTCATCCGCGCAGAATAGAGCCTCACACCTCGCAAAGCGCCCTCCCAACCTCGAGAACTTCATAACCTCTAAAAAACACCCCGCATCTCGCGAATCCAGGAAACTTATGCCCTGCGACCCTCGGGGCGAGGCCCCCAGGCCATGGGGTTGTGATGATGTCCAAAACAGTAAAAGCAAAAAGTGGGCCCAGGAGGACCCCCATAGGCAAGTTAGGGACCCACGTCCATGCTCGGTTATTTAAAAACAAAACTCCCGACGGATGCGAGGTCTCTCAAACATCCCGGGACGAGGTCTCGACCTCGTCACCGACTCTACTAATGCGCCCGCCCGCTCGAACCAATCACAAGCAACCTCACTCCCAAACCAATCACAAGTGACCTCACTCATGGACCAATCAAAAGCCCTTATTTCGAGTATCCCACATCGAACATTGGCCTAAACTCAGCCCCCCAATTCTCTATAAATAGAGAAGAACCTCGTAGGAAGAAGGGGTCGAAAAACCACTTGAACTCAAGAACCCTCTTGTTAGTTAAAGATCGACGTGATAGGAACATCGTCAAAAGACCTCGCTACAGATAGGAGAAACCCACAGAAAGACCCCAAAGTCGCGCAGAGACCTCGCTCACGCCTAAAACCTCACTACAGAAACTCACAAAACTCCCTACATCATATCCTCAAATCTACCTTGCCCTAGAATCGACCTCGCAACGATAGGTGCGATCTCGGAACCTTGTAGGAGGTCTAGGTGTGATTCTCGAAGTTGTACATCAACCTCGTAGGTTTGTAACCTCGCAACCACGGAAAAATCATAAATAAAGGAGCAAGTGTTTGCACTCAAATATAATAATATTGTTTCTTGTCTCGTAGCGTAGCTGTTATTTCGGGTTTCATCACTGACCACCAACCACGACATGTCCACAATAGTTTTAAAGAGCCTGTGGAAGAAGGAACTATGACTCGATATATTTTTAGATATACTATAAAAAAGATATTAATAAATAATAATATAATATAAAATTTAATGTAAGTAATTTATTGCCCGTAATATGTATAAAAATTATTTTTTAAAATAAAATAAAATAAAATAAATCTAGATTATTAAGTTTAAAATTGAGAATAAACATATATTATTAAGATAAAATAATCTACATTACTCATTTTCCTTGACAATATTTGATAAATATGCTTAATTTAAAAGAAGGAGATAAAATATGAAGAAAATAAAACAAAAAAGATATATTTTGAAAATATGGAAGAGATGAGATTGAGCATATACATTTAATTGACTTATAAGGAAAAAAATCCAAACATTAGTTAAATTTTTTTTAGTTAAGATATTATCTCCTAATAAAAATAAAGATATTATCTAAATTTAAGAAATAAATATAAATTAAGCGGAAAAATTTTTCCATGTGGAATATGAAGTGGAAATAATAATTAATATATAATATGGAATATGAAGTGGAAAGAATAATAATTAATATATATTAGGAGGCGCTCCCTTACAGAGGGCGTCCTAGAGCATCCTGACGGATGAGAACTGAAAGTTCTGGATGATTAATAATAGCATTAGTAGGGAGACCGTGACCCAATTTGGCAATTTTGTCAACCACAACATTACAACCCTTATTGACATGCATAATACGAACGCTTTGGAACCGTTTTAGAGACACAAGGATATCAGAAATGATCATTTCAATTTCCCAAGGGCAATTAGGGTAACCTTGGTCTGCCTTTATAACCTGAAGATTGTCTCCCTCTATTTCAACATTCCTATATTTTTGTTGTGCTTCTCGTACACTATCTCTTAGAGCTAGACATTCTGCTTTCAAAGCTGAGATCTTACCATATTGTTGTACTCTAATTCCAATTACCTTTCCGTTATGATCTCTTATTACAATGCCTCCGGAAGCTTGCCCATTTGTTAGTCGAGATCCATCAAAATTAATTTTGATAACATTCCTACTCGGCTTATTCCATTTAGATTTCGTTTGCGATTTTCTTTGCTTCTTATGTTCTGGCCCTTTCATTCTTTCTTCATCTTCATTCCAGCTCTTCGCTTTTTTTCCAATTTTCCATTTGTGTTCGGATATATATGGGTAAATCTGTAATAAAATCATTGGGTTCTTTTTGAAATACTAGCTTGTTTCGTTGGTGCCAAATACACCACCATACTACCGCTAGGTTGGCAAACTCCTTATGGCCTAGACATTGAAATAGATCAGATAAGACTATTTGTTGTGTTTTATTGGTCGTATCATATTGTCGTAATGCTTGATATATAATTGGGTTAATACTTCCTGCAATCGTAATAGTGTGTGGGAATTCTACAAGCAGGTGTGTAGCATCTTCATTAGTGCAATGGCACATGAGGCATCCTGCTGGGGTCATGACATGTTTCTCACGTAATCTTGACTTCGTCGGTAATCCATTTGATTGTATTTTCCATAAAAAAGTTTTTCACTTTTGGAAATGTATCCAGTTTCCATATCCGACTATTATAGTTCCGATTTTCTGTCGATGTTTTGGTTAATAAGTCTCTTGCTGAAGAGGTTGAGAACCATCCATTTTTACTAGGTGTACAGTAGAGTCTGTCTTTGATATCATTATCTGGAATCGAGGTTGACATAATTTGTTCTATTATATTGATTGGGAGCACTTGTCTTAGTTGGTCTAGTTTCCATGTTCGGTCTTCAGAGATCATCTCTTTTACTTTCATTCTTTCATCTATGCCTTCTAAATCAATCGCATAGTTTTTTAATGGTTCATCCTTCATCCAATTGTCAGTCCAAAATTTAATAGTTGCTCCATCTCCTATTTTCCACACTAGCCCTTTAACGAATTTCGGGCGTAGGTTTATAAGTCGTTTCCATTGCCATGATGTGTTTGGTTTAATTTTGTAGGAGAATAAGTTTTCACTTTTAATATATTTTTCCATAACAACTTTGACCCAAGCATTTTCAAGTCAGCAAGTAACTTCCATAGCAGTTTCATTTGAAGTGCTTTGTTCATATGTTCTGTTTTCCTAATTCCTAAACCTCCTTGGGATTTTGGTCTACATATTCTATCCCATCCAACCAGGGGTTTATGGTTACTATCTTTATTCCAGAAAAATATCTGTTTGTTCGGTCTATTTCCTCATGGACATTTTTTGGTAACATGAAACTTTGCATTATGTAGTTTGGCTTAGTTGCCAAGTTTGCTCTGATTAAGGTGGTATGTCCTTCTTGTGATAATGAATTAGCCTTCCATTTTGACAGTTGGTTTTTATTTCTTCCTATTGTTTCCTTAAAAGTTTCTTTGTTTACCGTACCATTAATAATTGGGCACCCTAGATACTCTTCCAAATCTTGCATTACGCTTATTCCTAATGACTGTTGTATTTGTTGTTTTTTGTAGTTGTTCATATTTTTGTTTACCTGGAAAGCAGAATTATGGTAATTTACTTTTTGACCAGAAATTCCACAATATTCTTCAATTATTCGTTTAACCTTTACACACGCAGACTGTGATGCTTTGCTAAAGATAATAATGTCATCAACAAAGGCTAAAAAAGGAATTCTAGATCCCCCTCGAGTGATTAGAAAGCCAATTGATTTTTTATCTGTGTCACATTCCTTTTGAAGTTTTCTAGCAAATAGTTCCACAACAATTACAAATAGACAAGGAGTCAAAGGATCTCCTTGTCTTAATCCTCATTCAGGGAAGAACGGGTCCGTTGGGCCATTGTTAACAAGAACCGAAAAAGAGACTGTGCACAGACACTCTTGAATCCAACCAATAAATTTTCTATTAAATCTGAATTTGTCTAGGACCTCAAGAAGGAAATTCCAGTCCATTCTATCGTATGCTTTCTCCATATCCAACTTAATAGCCACCCAACCATCTTTTTCTCTACTTCCCCGAAAGGAATGGAAAATTTCATGGGCTATAAGAATATTGACTTGAATAGCACGCTGATTAACAAATGCTCCTTGCAAGGGATGAATGATTTTGGTCATAATCTTTTTTAGTCTCTCTGTTAAAATTTTAGAGATTATCTTATAGATTGTTGAGCATAAACTAATTGGTCTGTAATGGTTGGTTGAGGATGGATTTTCTATTTTTGGTATTAAGGAGATGAAAGTGTGATTGATTTGTTTTAACATTTTCCCTGAATGAAAGAAACTCTTAACGGCTTTTATCACCGATGGTCTGACAATATCCCAATACCTTTTATAAAATTCCGTTGTTATACCATCAGGCCCAGGAGATTTATCAGAACCAATATTCATTACAGCTTGTTTTATGTCTTCGTTTGCTACTGGCTTTGTTAGCATTTCATTTTCTTCATTAGTTATTTTTCTGTGATTAGTTCTAGGTAGTCATGGGTAAGTATTTGATTAATCGGCTCTTTAGCATATCTTCTTTTGAAGTCAGTTCAGATTTCCTCCCTTATATTTTCTATTCCCACTATCTGTATTCCTTCCACTTTTCTTATTTCTCTAATCAACTGTCGGTTCCTTTTTCCGCTTGCAATTTTATGAAAGTATCTTGTATTTGCATCACTAAGTTGTGTATGTTTCGTTTTTTCTCGTTGTTTCCAGTATGTTTTATGAAAGTTTAGTATGTTTTCTTTTTTCTTGATTAATCGGTATTGTTTTTGTACCTAATCAGGTTGTGGTGATACAATGATGTTTGCCTGGATTGCAACTAGATTTTTTTCTATTTCTTTTAGCTGTTCAAATGTGTTTCCTAATGTTCTTTTACTCCATAGTTTAGCATTCTTTTTAAACAATTGTGTTTTCCTTACTAGTTGATACATATTAGATCCATGCATGTTTAGTCTCCATGCTTGCTTTACAACATTTCTGAAGTCTTTCCTAAGCATCCACATTTTCTCTACTTTAAAAGGCAATGCTTTCATTATTGTTTCATTATTCAGGTCTATTGATATTTTGCAGTGATCAGATATTGTAAAAGCGTGGTTCATCATTTTAATTTGAGGAAACCATTGTAAAATACAATGACTTACTAGAGTTCAATCCAATTTCTCATAAATATTATCTATTTTAGTCTTATTTTTCCTTCATGTAAATTGGTTTCCTATAGAAGGTACATCTACAAGATCACAATCTTTTTTGAAATTTATTAATCTTTGAAATCTACTCAGGTCTGGATAATTACCACCTTTCTTCTCACTCGGGTCCTTTATTTCGTTTAGATCACAAATTAAGATAATGGGAAGGTTAAGATTAAGCAAAGCCAATTTTAAACCTTCCCAAAAGCTTTCCTTGGGACCTGTATTAGGCGGTGCATAGGCGAAACAAATTGCATTGTTGTATTTTGTTATTAAATGAGTATATTTTAGAATAATGAATCTAGGTTCTTGGATTAAAAGCGTAATTTGCTCATTTATAAGTTGATATTCTTTCCACATTACCCCTATTCCTCCTGACTTCCCCGAAGCTGGTGACCATATCAAATTATCAAATCCTGATCTTCTCCAAGCTTGATCACTTGGTATTTTATCTATTTTTGTTTCAACTATATCCATGATTTGAATTCTCTCAATTTTGCAAAAAGAGTCTATTTCTGGCCAGAAAGATTTTCGACCCATCCCCCTACAGTTCCATACTCCTATCTTCAGTGATAACTAATTTGTTTTGGATTTTGCGAGTGACTCCTATGAGTCTTTCTTTAGTATGTGTCATTAGTTTTCTTGCGCTTGGCACATGATCGTTTTTCAATCTGGCATCGCCACAATTTATTCATGTTATGCATAAGTGAGGTATCATGTTATTTTGTTGGCTTTTATCCTCCATTCTTGGTCCTAGGATAAGGTAGATTAAATACATTACAGTGTTATAAATATCTTGAACATTCAACAAGCAAACACTAAGTCTATTACAAATACAGTGAACCAAATTCATGTTCCTCATCCGTTTTTGTACAGATTTCACAGCAGACTTATAAGACTGTTTTAATTTCCTAAAATTGCAATTGATATACATATCAATTTTCAGGTTCAATAGCTTTACCTTTTTCAATCTTTCAGTGTTTTGTGTTAACTGCCATGGTTTGTATTGAAATACAGAGCCGAGTAGTTGGAGCTAGTGTACACATCAGAGTACATACATATACTGAATATATCCTCTAAATCCAGTATACAAAGCATATATTTATTATCTGTGGTCTGATAAGTCCCACCATTTCCATCATATATACAATTATTTTCCTGATTTCTGATAGATCGAGTTTGTTCCAAAAAGTTGTTTACATTTTCCTTCTTGGCTGTTGGTATTTGATAGTTCCATAAATAAAATTTCTCTACATTCAGTTTTTTCATAATCCAGATTCTAAGTTTAACAATAGCAAGAACATTGGAAATACTTCCAATTAGCATCAGTTGTTTAATCTCAAGTAATAAGTACTGGCAATAATTAGCGTAGTGCATATTCATTATAACATCATTACTGCACATAACCAACATTTGCATAATCATGAACCAACCACCTAGTTGCTTGATTCTATGAATCACAACATAGCAAATAACAATAGGTGGTGAATTCATCATTTTCATACTTCTAACATTCACCTTACAGTAGCACCTCTTCTCCATCCATTTTTCTCCTCTTCTACTTTCTTCATCCCAAATAACAAGATAGAAAATAACTAGAAAAACATAACAAAAGCAGCCTTCATCAAACAGTAAGGTATTTCCTTGCATTGTTATACATGAAAACCTGATCAAAAGTATAATTACATTTCTCTGTTTATAATGATTCATAAGAAGGTTTCTTAAGCAATTATTATTCATCTTTATCTTATCTATATTCCAGAATTTGAAATCAATCAGCTTTCTTTCATTTAACTTCTTCCATTGTAATAACACAT
Source organism: Fallopia convolvulus (assembly GCA_964016875.1). Taxonomy (NCBI): domain Eukaryota; kingdom Viridiplantae; phylum Streptophyta; class Magnoliopsida; order Caryophyllales; family Polygonaceae; genus Fallopia; species Fallopia convolvulus. The sequence continues at coordinate 18,060,929 of OZ024734.1, read as the reverse complement.
TGGTGCAATAAGAGGAAAGGTTCCAACTGCAATCTATAGGTACTATTCTATTAGATTTTCTACTATAATTCATAATGAGCCAATGCATAAGTTTAGCTTCTGCATAGATTTGTTTATTTGCAGCAGGCAAAGCACCTATTGGAGTCGATCTACTCCAGGAGCAACCCAGTTCATTGTAAACTGAGGTAGTGCAACTTATGGAAGAGCCATATTGTTCTATTTGACTTAAATTCTCATGAGTTCTCCACATATAGCATGATAACATAACTAGATATATTAGGCTTAACCAAAATAAGATTACAATGTTCATTATAACTTCACATTTTTCATAAGTATTCATGAGAGTACCACCCAACTTGCCACTAATCAAAGGGAGCCACACGGCCGCTTGATTAGTGGGTGGAAGTGTTCTCACATGAACAATAAAATCCCTCATAATCTGCCAGTCATTTCTGAATTTTTCAAAATCGTCCCCAAGGACAGAGTCAAAAGGAGGAATTTCTTTAAGATGTTGGATGTTCTCCTTAAGCATAATCAGTTGGCTCAGAAAGGCAAATGAAGCAAGCTTACCCCTTCCCTTTCACTTTTCTTTCTTAGACCCCGAGGACCCAGCCTCAAAAGGCTTGTTGGAATTGCTACCCTTTAAGGTCTCATTGACCCTGGTAGTCTTAGTTTGAGAATGAGTATGATCAGACTCATACTCATTGTGTTCTTTAGAAAATTGGGCATCAACCCAAATTGCCTTCTTAAAGGTTTTCTTATTTCTCTTCACCACCTCAAAAATTTTCTCCATGGATATAAAATTCAGAATAGGTTCCCAATCAGAGATTATGATATCATTTCGAATAGTAACTATAGATGGGCAAATAGTGAAATCAAAGAGTGTGGGGAAGAATGAACCCCAGCAACTCCTTATATATGTCGAAACCTCACACATACTAGTAGTCATGGACAAGTATACAAGAAATTCATCATTGATATACAAGGAAAGAGACAACCTGATAACTGAGTTCACCCGATGTTCCTTCTTGAAATTCCCTAGCCAAGAGAGTAGCATCTCCTCAATATTAGCCATCCGTCTCCAACACTGGAGAAGTTGCGCTGCCATAGCCCTCTCAACAGCCCCCATAGCATCCGCCATGAACAGGCCTACGCCGTACCGAAGGCGTACCAACCTTAATCGCCAATATGCCCGTTGTTCCAGGATTGCTAGCCCAGGTCGCCTCCCGCGCCGCCATGACAAGAAGGAGGGAGTCATCACATAGGGACCAAAGGTCAGAAGCTCTTCTCCACGAGACCAAGAATACCGATAAGTCCCGCACGAAAAATTGTTCACCGCAGGAGATCTGGGCGGATTCCTTTGAATTGGTTCCTAAGGGTATTTTGATTCATTATCAACGATTTGTGAAAGTAATAGGTGGAGGATTGTATCGATTAGAGCTACGATTCTCAATCTAGGGTTCTTGTTTTGGGCAAACGAGGGTTTCGAGGAAAGGGGCGAGGGTTCCGGGAGCCGCAGGAGCATTTTCTCTACTTAATATATATAGTAGATATGCTAGAAACTTCCAAAATTACAATTTGGATTCTTTCTAAAATATTGGATGATATTATAAGATTTGTTTACAAAACTACCAATTTATTTGTATAATTTATATGAATTAATGAGGAGATGACATATGTCAAAATCTGATGTGGCGCATTTTAGGAATGACATGTGGCAAAAGATGATGTGGCGCAATGTGGTGGCTCCAAACCTTATTGCTTTTATATATATAGTAGATTTTTTTTGTTACTCAATTTTATCTTTTTAGGGTAATCTTATCTAAACTAGAGGTAATTACGGATGGCTTAGCTAGAAGATAAGATTAACTTTTTATTTGGAAATAGAACGACTAAACATTGATATTAGTACTTATTCCCAATTCGGGATTACTTGCGGGTCAAGAAACAATTACTTGCAATCCAAGAAACTCGTTTTTCCGACTTAGAAGGAAAAACGTAACCCGAATATTACTAACTATCCCCTTAAGTAAGTTTCGTCCCGAAACTTTTATAGAAAAAGAAAAGATGTCTTGAGGTTTCATAAACCTCTTTCCCTAAAAGGGGTTCATCCTCGAACTGTAATTTACTGATAAAGGAACATGCAGCACAACAACCACCAGTCAAATAGTCAAGTCAAGAGAAAAGAGAGCCACGCAAACAAACATCGAATCTACGACCTCTCTAACTACTAACCCTCCTCTCAAACCCATCTACTAAACCCAAGTAGAGTTCTGGGTAACTCTCTCTCATCCTAGACTCAGTCTACCAAGTAGCCTCCTCAACTCCTCGTCGAGACCACTGAATCAGCACCAAGGGAATCTCTTTGTTCCGTAGCTTCTTCATTCGTCGATCCACAAACACGCATAACTAAATTTTAAATGATGTGGTAAAATGTTCACATGTGGCATATGACGTGGTAAATAAATAATTAAGGTATAAATTTGACGGAGTGAGGAAAAAATGACATGTAGAAAAATTATACGTGGCTTAATGTGAGATCGCCATGTGGCGAAATCTGACGTGGCACAACGTGGTGGCTCGAATCCTTACTGGTTTTAATTATATATAGATTTTAATTAAATGATTTTATATGATGTCATATTATTATATATGATACATGGTAGATTTATGAATCGTATTAATTTTTATTATGTGAATTTGATAGTATTTCAATGGTATTTCGCTCTATATTTTATATTTATTAGTGATAATATTTTGATCTTAGTCATTTGTAGTAGATTTCATATAATCGAGCTAATTCAAGCTCAATTTGGGAAGGAAAAGAGAGAGAATCAAGAGAGAGTTTCAAGGAAGAGAGAGAGATAAGAGTTTGAGAGAATTTTGTTGTATTCAAGATATCCAACAACTTGCACCGTCTCCCCTTCTTATGGTTGCAACTAACCATTTACAATTGTTCCCATACTTTCCTTGTTATTACAAGAATGACCCCAACTTATTACAATAGACACTATATGATAATACCCCCTCCGTTACAAAAACTTTGACCTCAAAGTAAATCGTTTAGACATAGAATTCAGGAAATTGTTGTAACATATGTCCTACAGCTTCCCAAGTAGATTCCTCAGTAGATAGATTTCTCCATTTGATGAGCCACTTAGTAACCGGCTATCTATTGGTCAAGTAATGTACTCTGGTATCCAAAATCTACTCCGGAGCTACCTCAATTTCACCTGTAGCATTGGTGAGTGGTGGATCAATCAAAGGAACCACATTACTGCCTATTTTCTGTTTGAGTTGTGACACATGAAACACAAGATGTATCTTGGCATGAGAGGGCAGAGCCAACTGATAAGCGACTTGTGCTACCCTTTTAACCACTTGATAAGTTCCATAATACTTGGCACAAAGCTTCATATTCTTTCGAATAGCCATTAATGTCTTCATATAAGGCTGCAACTTTAGATATACCCAGTCACCCATTGAAAAAGACCTTTCTATTCTGTTTTTATCAGGATACTGCTTCATCCTGGACTATGCTTTCTTCAAATTCTATTTACACTAAGCCAACACAATTTCACGTTCTTTCAACCATTCTTCAACAGAAGCAGTGCTAACCTCAGATTGTTGAAGTCCCAATTGAGGAGGGAAATAACCATACAAAGCTTGGAAAGGTGTCATGCCAAGAGAGGAGTGAAAAGCAGTTTTATACCACCATTCCTCTAAATGAAGCCATTAAACCCAGCTTGTTGGCTTGACTGAAGTCATACACCTCAAGTATCCCTCCAAGCATTGGTTGACTCTCTCAGTTTGTCCATCACTTTGGGGATGATAAGTTGAACTGTAATGCAAAGAAGTACCCAAGGCTCTAAACAACTCCTTCCAAAAAGTACTAAGAAATACTTTATCCCTGTCAGAAACAACACTTTCTAGCATCCTATGCAACTTATACACACAGAGCATGAATTCCTAAGCCACTGAAGGTGCAGTAAAAGGATGAGCTAATGGAATGAAATGAGCATACTTTGTAAATCTGTCGACTACTATCATGATAACATTCTTCCCATTTGACTTGGGAAGCCCTTCTATAAAATCCATGCTTACTTGAGTCCATGAGTTGGAATAGGTAAAGGCTGTAATAACCCCGAATATGCCACATGCTCTACCTTATTCCTCTGACAGATATCACAAATTTGAACAAACTCTTCTACAAACTGTCTCATTCTAAGCCAATAAAGAGCACCTTCAATCTTTGGTAAGTAGCATTCATACCTGAATGTCCACCTAAAGGCTCCTCGTGCATAGCTGCCACCAATTGATGCTTGAGTTGAGAATCATTCCCAATATACCACTTCCCTTTGAATCTTAAAATTGCTTGCTGCAACTTATAGTCTGAATGTCCTCCCAAAGCTATCCCAGCAATCAATCTTTGCACTTTAGCATCATTTTCATAGCTATTTTGCACTTGCTGCATCCATAAGGGAATCATAGTTGTAATCGAGGCACAATCTCCACTTTCATTCTCAAACCTCCTTGAAAGAGCATCGACAACAACATTCTCCTTGCCCTTCTTGTAGGCAATGGAATAAGATAATCCTAGAAGCTTTCTCACAACCTTCTTTTGTAGATGAGTAATCACTTGTTGCTCAAGAAAATATTTAAGTGCTTTATGATAAGTGCGAATGAAGAAATGTGCCAGCTCCAAATAATGCCTCCATTTATCAATTGCTAAAAGAATGGCCAAAAGTTCCTTTTCATAAGTTGATAACAACAAATGTTGGCCATGTAGAGCTCTACTAATATATGCCAGAGGTTGTCCCTTCTACATCAACACGGCACCAATCCCAATATCGTGAGCATTTGTCTCTATCTCAAATGGCACATGAAAATTTGGTAATCCCAACACTGAAGCGTTACTCAATCTCAATTTCAGTCCTTGAAAAGCACCCTCAGCTTCCTGATGCCAAGTGAATGAATCTTTCTTGAGTAATTCAGTTAAGGGCCGACTTATGACCCCATAATTCTGTATAAACTGCCTATAATACCCTAACAGCCCTAGAAATGCTCTCAATTCCTTCACACTTTGAGGTGATGGCCAAGACAACATACCTTTCACCTTTTCCATGTCAGTAGCTACCCATTCCTTAGAAATAATGTCCCAAATATTCCACTCCAGACTGAGCAAAAGAACACTTAGATCTTTTTGCAAAAAGACTGTGTTGTCTAAGAGCTTCCAACACACGCCTTAACTGAACAAGATGCTCCCCTTCATTCTTTCTATATACCAAGATATCATCAAAAAATACTAGGACAAATTTCCTCAAGAACAGGCCAAATACCTCATTCATCATGGCTTGAAAAGTAGCAGGGGCATTTGTAAGTCCAAAGGGCATCATTGTAAACTCAAAATGCCCATGATGCGTTCTAAAAGCTATCTTATGTATATCCTCATCAACCATTCTGACCTGGTGATACCCTGATCTGAGATCCAACTTTGAAAACACAGATGCTCCATGTAATTCATCAAGTAATTCCTCAATGTGGGGAATTGGAAACTTGTCTTTGATAGTGTTGTCATTTAGCTGTCTATAATGAATACAAAACCTCCAGCTTCCATCTTTTTTCTTCACCAACAAAGTAGGTGAAGCAAAAGGACTATGACTAGCTCGAATGGTAGCATTCTTAAGCATTTCTGCCACCTGTCTTTCAATTTCATTCTTCTGAAAGTAGGGATATCTATAAGGCTTGCAACATACTGGCTTAGCATCCGACTTGAGATGAATAAAATGCTCAAATTCCTTCAATAACTCCTGCATCTCAACAGAAAGCTCCACTGATTTCTCCTCAATCATACAACAGTGTGCAATCTGTGTCACCATCATAGGAACTTTCTTCCTCATTAACTTCTGAAATTTGCTCCCATTAATCATTTTGACTGATCCCTGTTCCTTTAACCCTACTAACTCAACTCGGTTCCCTTCCTTCACAAAAGACAACTTAAGCTCTCTAAAATCAAATGAGAGAGGGATGAATTCCCTCAACCAATCAACTCCCAAAATCAAATCACATCCCCCCAAATTCAAAGTTCTCATATAAAAACAAAACGAATGCCCTTGCATTTCCCACTCAAATCCTTTGCAAACTTGGTAACTGAACATCTTATTACCATTAGCTACAAACACTGCCATAACATCAGTTTCTTGCACATCAAACTTCACATCTCTAGCTACTCTTGGATCTAAGAAATTGTGGGTACTCCCACTGTCTACCAAAATAACAATTAGCTTATTCCTCACCTAACCTTGAATCTTGATAGTATTCAAAGGAGTACTACCAGTCAGAGCATGCACATAAATTTCTACCTCCTCTTCACTATCTTTTTTTGGAACACTCATGTCAGAACTCATTTCTCCACAGTCAGCATGTTGAATTTCCTCTGGTTGAAAGGATACTAAGCTATGCAAGGACTGTACTTTACACTTATGCCCAATGTAGTACTTATCACCACACTTGTAGCACAAACCTGGGGTTTTTTTTGGTTCACTTGTTACTTGGCTAGGATTAAAATTGGAGTTGGAATTTTGGGAATTGGAGTTAGGATGTCGGGTTTGAAAGAAGTTTTATTGTTTTGGAAATTTGAATTGGGCCTATGAATTGGTTTATTCAAGAAAGATTGTTGTGGTTGTGAGGTTTTGTAAGAATTGGAAGAAGTTTGGTTTGGAGTGAATTTCTCCACGAATTCCTGCTCAGTTTAACTATAGCATGCACAACACCAATTTGCAGTCTGGTTTGCTCAAAAGCACTAGCCAAAGAATTTGGCCTAGACAACTTCACCAAGTTCTTGATCTCATCTTTCAATCCGCTAAGAGTGAGAGTGATTCTTATATTTTCCCGGTGAGGTCTAAAGTGGATAACTTGTTATTCTCTTTGATGGTTATTTGTTTGTTGTGATGATGCATTGATAATATCTAGAGTTGTCAAAAGCTGACTGAACCCGCCAATCCGACCCGAACTGCCCAATAATTTTAGGGTCAAGACCCGAAAATTTGAACTCGAACCCGAAATCAACCGAACCCGATAGAACCCGAAATCCGTTGGGTTGACCGATTTAGTATATTTATAGAAATTTGAAATTTTATTTTGAAAATTATAATATATTTTATTATTAAAATAAATGAAAATAATACATTATAATTAAATATTATTATTTTATTAAAAATTGATTTTAATAATCATAAAAAAAAGGATATTTTAGACCCACTGGTCAACTCGAACCGACCGAAAACCCGCTACAACCCGACCCGATTTACCCGTGACCCATAACGAAACCGATCCCGATTCAACCCGAACCCGCCCGACCCGACCCGATTGATAGGTCTAATAATATCTAAACCTTCATTGATAGCTTGATTTTATGATGGGTTGAGATTCCTTTGATTTTTCTGTGTAATTTAATCTTAATTCTTGCTTGAGGACAAACAAAGTTCAAGCTTGGGGGAATTTGATAACGCTTAATTAATATATATTTTATTGGTCTAGTTGCATATTAATTTAGGTCATTTTCATGCATATTTTCCATATTTTATTTTTATTTTTATTTTTATTTTTATTTTATTATGCATTTGGAATCTACACTCGTGCTTTGATATTTTTCAGGTATTTTCGAATAATTTTGGAGATAACTAGAGATTATTTTAAGAGCTTGCAAAAGTATGGATCAAGACTTGAATATGGACTTGGGCAATTTCAGATTTGGGCTGGATCATCTGATTTAATTAGCGAGGAGGAACTAAATTGGTGGGCCGTTCTTTTTATTGGTGTCATTGTCGGCATATTTTAATTGTGTGAGGTGCCACTATATATTTAGAGGGGAGGTGACGTACAGATGGGGGAATTAGCTTAGGATTTATTTTTATTTTTTTCATTAGCTTTTAGAAGTGTCGCACAGAGGAGAGTTTTCACGTGGAATTTTCGGCCGCATGTTTGAAGATTGGTTTTGTTGTTTCAAGTTCTAGCCTTTAATTTGAATTATCTATTTAATTGAGACTAAATTTTCTTACTATTTGATTATATTGAATAATTTTTGGCTAGTTTATATATTGTGATTATATCTTCAATTATGTTTGGCTTCCTTAGTTTAGGGGTTTGGTGGTCCATTCAATGTGTATTTAATTAAAGTAAAAAAAATTTCCTAAATTAAAATATATTTGATTCAATCCTAAATGTTTTATACTTTAGTAACTTTTATTAAATGAGAACTTTTCAAAGTTTGAGACTGAAAGATAATAACTTTGATAAGTAGTCAGACATGAAACTAAGACTGAAAGGTACTTTTTCCTATCGGAACCCTAGGATTTAAACCTGAGATTTCTTTATTGCGAAAGTGTTTTGATTTCTATTGTGGATTAATAGTTGTAATAAAAACCTTAAGGTTGGGTTGAGTTAGCAAGTCGCGAAAGCGGATGTCAATTTTCAATTTAATCTTAAATTCTAAGTGCTTAAAGGTCGATTTCAATTGGCAAGTCGCGAAAGCGGATGTTGGTTGGGTTTAGGCACGTTGCTATCGTTCGAAAGGACTTAGTGATTATCTTAGATAACTACCTTCAAATGATTGGAAATAAATTCAGGCAGGATTTAAATATATTTATTGAAACATTGTTGTGGTGATCCTTAACCTTAGACACATCTTTCCCATTGGTTTTATCCTTCAGTTTATTACTCGTTATCTTAGACATAGATTTTCCATATCTCTTATATTTCTTGGCCTAATTTACTAGTAGAGTTACAATTGGTATTACATTGATCCTTATGGGATCGACATTTGAGGTACTACGATTGACCTCGTTCACTTGCGGGTTAGTTTTGGCTGTATCAATACCTTAAACACTGGACATCTTTTCTAGTAACAAGGTCCGATGAAAGAATAGGAAAAGTAATTTCACTATATTTTTGCCCCGGACCACCAAGGTGTTAGAATATGTCCATCCAACATCTGAAAGTTGGGAGTAAATTGGACTGGTATATAACTTAGCGAATTACTTCTCCTATTGCCAATTGGTTTTAGGATAGAACCCCACTAGGATAATGTGGTATCAGATTCATTTGCCTAACGACATCTCGATCCTAGGCCCGCCTCGTTGTTTTGTGCAAGTGTCAACTGGGTCAATTCCCCCAGTTGCACTTGCGGGGGCGTGTTAGAATATATCCATCCCACATCTGAAAGTTAGGTGTAAATTGGACTAATATATAACTCATCAAATTACTCCTATTGTCAATTGGTTTTAGGATGGAACCCCGTTGGTTAATATGGTATCAGAGCAATTTGCCTAACGACCTCTCTCATTCCGGGGCCCGAGTAAATTGGACCAATATATAACTCAACAGATTACTCCTCATATTGCCAATTGGTTTTAAGATTGAACCCCGATGGGCTAATATGATATCAGAGTCATCTGCCTAACGGCCTCTCTCGATCTTGGGCCTTCCCCGTTGTGTTCTCAAGTGTCAACTGGGTCAATTCCCCCAGTTGCACTTGCGGGGGTATGTTAGAATATGTCCATCCCACATCTGAAAGTTGGGAGTAAATTGGACTAATATATAATTCAGCGGATTACTCCTCCTATCGCCAATTGGTTTTAGGATGAAACCTGTTGGGCTAATACAAGGCATCTTGAAAGTGATTCGTATTCCATGATATCTAGTGTGATGTATAGCTTAAAAGCGGTATCGTGAGCAATTGCGATAATAGGGTTCATTGATATTCTCGTTATAGTAGATGCTATCACACGTACAATCATACTCAATTCAATGAAATTCTTTGATCTTAAAGAAGATCTTCTATAATTTCACCACTTTATGATCTAATTGATACGTCATTGAATTAGTATTTATGTATCAAAAAAGGATGTAAATTTCCCATAATTTTATTTGGATTTATAACACTTAAAATAAAAAAAAATTATAGAGTCCTTGTGAATTTGTTTATTTTTTATTGGGGTAATAGGAGAGGCGACACTCTTCGACTTCTCAAGGGAGTGTTTTATTAATAAAATATAGAGGAGAATGAATTTCAGTACGGGCGCAATATGACTAATCTTCACTTCAGCCCCATTCCTCATGAGGCCCAAACCAAAATTTTGGACCCTCGATCTAAATCTACCACCAAAATATCTGTTTCATGTGAATAACATTGAAATAATTCCAGAGCAGAATTACAAGCATTTTTATGCAAGTTGTCAAAAATGAACTAAGCAATGCCTAGTTTTCTCTCACAAAATACATCATCATAACATATATAAAGCCCCCACATAGTTATTTTAAGGTAAAATCAAATCTAAGAATGAATCACGTTTAAACAGAATTAATACCTACAGAAGTCCCCCCTCTCACAACACTTGCATTACGAGTGCATATATATGATCAAGAAGCTCGTGTAGCAGAGCCAGAGGCGCGAGTTGTGGAGCTCGGTCTCACCTCATTCGCCTTCCCATCCATGGCTTCTATCTGCTGCAGCACCTCAACCACTTCCTTCATGGAGGGTCTAGATCTATGATCTCCCCTCAAGCATTTTATGGTAAGTTGAGCTGCCTCCTGGCCTGCCTTTTGCGGATATCGCTTTTCCAATTTCGGGTCCATTATGGAGTTTAACTTCTTCTTGTTGCCAAGCTTTGGACTTAGCCAATCTACTAGGTTTTTTTGCCCTTCTGGACGGTTGTTATCGACTGATCTCAAGCCGGTTAGTAGCTCGAGTAGTACCACTCCAAACCCATAAACGTCGCTCTTCACATACAAGTGCCCTGCAGATTGTATAAACAAACTTAACAAAGCTTGAACATACTGATTCAAGAAGTGTAGGCCAGTTTCCCTTCCTAAATTAGCAAAGTACTTGTACATAATTTCTAGTGCCCGAACAAATTCAGTAGATGGAACATTTCATCATGAATATGTAGAGATAAGGTTGTACTCCGTATATATTACCTGTTGCGACATATTCAGGGGCGGCATAGCCATATGTCCCCATAACTCGGGTTGTAAGATGTGTCTCCTCTGACGATGGTCCAAATTTAGCTAACCCAAAATCCGACAATTTTGCATGATAGTTCTGAAAGAAAATGGAATAATAAGAGGTAAGAACTAAGATGAACGGAAGATACCTTCATGATTAAATCAAAAGAAATTTTAGGAGTGCATTAAGTATTATTAAGCCCTTACTCCATCAAGTAGGATATTTGAGGCTTTGAAGTCTCTGTATATGACTTGCCTATGTGATGCATGAAGAAACGCCAAGCCTTGAGCTGCTCCCAACGCTATGCTGATCCGTCTACTCCAAGAAAGTGGATCCACGGACCCTGTGAGGCCGAGCAAATGATATGTAATTAAAAGCCATTGAAGTTGATGATATTGCTAGGGGTCTCTTTCATCAGTTTATACATTCACCATTAATTAATTACTTTATCAAAACATGACATAAACACACACACTTACTTCCAAAAAGATGATTTTCCAGGCTTCCCTTTGGCATGTACTCATAAACAAGAAGAAGCTCCTTGTCCTCCCAACAATACCCCAACAACCTTACCAAGTTAGGATGCGAAAGGCTTCCCAAGAAGTTCACCTCTGACTACATTCCAATCAATAAATAACAAAATTTCACCAAACAAAAACCATTGAATGAATATACAAAATCTCAAGTTTAAAATGATTTTGTATACCTGCCATTGCTCGAATCCTTGTATACTATCCGAGCTGAGCTTCTTAACGGCCACAACAGTCTTAGAGGCAGTCTTGTCATCGATCCAGCCTCTATAGACCTTTCCAAAACCTCCGATTCCCAACACGGTGTCGGGCTTAAAACCTTTGGTGGCGGATTTGAGCTCAGCAAAGGTGAAAATTCTCAAATTGGGTGTGTCCAACATCTCTCCATTTGGATCCCTCTCATCAAGGCTCCCACTTGCAGCCAATGAAAATCTACTATTTGCACCACTTCCACTACTCTCTGAAAGTCCTCTGTATCTACTACTACTAGGCCCAGAAATCCCTACAATATGAGATCCACACTCCAACATTCAATCAACCAAATTATACTATGATTTCTAAGAAACCCACAAGTAATTAGCAGAATTTCATAGCCGGATTCAAAAATCAGGGGGAAATAATAAAAGAACAAATTAAAATTAGAGATCATGGATGGATGACATTTTTTTTATAATTAGTTACCTGAGGCTGAGGATGATAAAGTAGGTGGTGTTGTGGCGTCTGGTTTGCGTTCAGCGGATGATGAACAGATACAGTTACCCATAAGAATAAGAAGGATCTCTTAGTTTCTGTTATTTATAATTATTGGACTATCTAGATGAAACCCTTTCTTTAAGAAGCAACAAATTGAAACATGAGTTTTCTTTCAACCTGTGTTTCTTTCTTTGCTGGTGAGGAGAAGAAAAGAATGCTAGCAAGAATGATTTCAATTTGCAGAGATCCTTGAGAGAATTTCTCAATGAATTTTCAGCTTGACTTGTGATGACTTTGTTATTCTCTAGACCATTTGTTTTCTATTGCTGTATAATTATTATTATTATTGAAGAATTTTATTTTGCACGGCCATGGTTGCATACCGTTTGTGGTGGGGTCAACGTCAAAAAGCATATGAAAAATTCAACCCACTTATTTTGACCGAAACTTGGTACGAATTTCCTTTTGATTTTTCAAGGAAACGTGTGTTTTGTATATTTCTGTTGGTGAATTCGGTATCTCTGCTGGGGATTTGTTAATTATATCAATCGAAAGAACATTGCGAAGGCCAGCTTTCAATTAATCGATAATTGGCAGAAACTAATCCAAGTGCTAAATGACAATGGGCTTGATTTTAAAACCACTCTTGATCAGGTACACCAGCAGCTCTCCTAATTCACGCTCTTCAGCTGTTTACACTATTTGTTTGTTTCAGATTAATATCAGATATTGAAACTCGTGAGCTAATAATTTTTTTGTGCCTCTCAGGTGTGTTCAATTGGCATCTTGAAGATTCAGTTCTGTTCTGTTAGATACATCCCTGGAGCATCAATTTCAGGTATGTTCCATAAGCACAGCATTTCAATAAACTCAGCAGATGCTTCTTTCATTCTGCCAGCCTTGCCCAGATTGATCCTTGTCATGTTAAGAGTAATAAGAAATTGAGTTTTATTCTCATTTTTTAAAGATACCTTCGGTCTTGCACTATGCTTGATTTTTGGAATCAGCCATTTCAGGTAAATTCTTAGATTTCAGAATCTCAAATATCTGCACCCCTCTGCTTCAACTTCATACACTTGCCTACAATTCCCAATGCATTTCTCCTCACTCGAAACTAAATCTTCAGAATGTATAATCAAGTTAGCCTTTTAGGTCTAGCAAATGCAGTTCTTGGCAAGGTCAGCCCCAATTTCCTGTTTTCTGCTGTCCAAGAAGTTGCAACATATTCAAAAAAGATTAGAGCTAGAGGCCGTTAAAAAAGACTTCCAACTTGTTGAGGATCAGTCTGATGTCCTAGTTTGTGGGGATAGTCAGACGCGCGAATGCCCAGTCATGTTAACAAACCTAATATTGTTTGGTAGAAGTTGATAGAAAAAGAGTCGTAGGCCGCTTGTCAAAAGCTACTAAGGATATTTGTGTAATTCCTGTTGTTGGATGAAGAGGTCTTGGAAAAACTACCTTTGCAAAGTTGGTTTGTGACGATGAATGGGTTTGTCAGAATTATGATTTTCAAGTATGGGTGTACGTGTGTTTCCAACCACCTTGATCTAAGGAAAATAGTAGAAGGAAGACATAGTGGAATCTGCTAATGGTGAAAGCATAATAAACCTAGAAATGGGAAAGCATTTTGATATATTATATGCAAAGAAATATTTGCTGCTTCTAGATGATGTGAGTGTTGAAGATGCAAAAGAATGGGACGAGTTCAAACGCATGGTGTCTATTGGTAAACCTGGAAGTGCTATTCTGCAGACAACATGTACTTCAAGTGTCAGCTTAAGCAAACTATCTGATGAGAAATGTTGGCTGGTATTGAAGCAATATGCACTCAGAGAAAAATCATCCACAGCTGGTTGAATTAGGCATGTCCATTGCTAAGAAATGTGGTGGAGTGCCATTGGCTGCTAAAACTCTGGGGTGTATACTGTAATCTTAAAAATGATTTGTTAAGATATAGATATAGTTATATATCTTAACAATGGTACCTGTGTCTTTGAGGCTTCAGGATCATTTATAGATTGTTCTACAAAAGCGCTTGAGCATGCTTGTACTGAATGCAATGTTCCCAGCAAGCATCTTGACTTGCTCCACCAGAAGAAGGTCCATCATTTTGTAGCAGTGCAGATGTACTAAATTTTAAAAACAATAGATGTATTATCCTCAAATAAATGTACACTAATTTGAAAGATAACATTAAGTTAGGCCACAACAACAATATCCCACACAGAGTGAAAGAAGTAGGGATTCTGTAGTTCACCAATAAGACAAGCTCATCAAAGTCTCAATTGAGAAGGTCCTCGGTGTAAATGAAGACATGCTGTCATCTTTCTGTTCTACCCTGGGGTTTCTCATAGGTGAGGTACAACTCAATTGAGATCTGAGAAGTAATGGCACTGAACTAGTATAACAAATACTTCGCATCTAGGGTTTTAAAAGAAGATTGAAAGTGATTTCTTTTCTTCAATTATGTTCATGGTTCCTTCAAATTATAATACAACACAACAAAAAATGCGTTCAAGTCAAAAAACAGACAATAACATAAGAAGCTGTACACCACTGGTACTTTTGAACCACTGGTGAGTTCACCACCACTCACCTGATATGGTACTGCTGCTTGATGATATATCATCATTCTATTTGCTTGATGATCTAAAATGCTTTAAAGTGCCAGAAGTATCAACCACACCAGAGGACGGGGAGTCCTTATATTTGAATTCAACTGAGCAATGTTGAAAGGGCCATACTACTAGATGCTGGAGTCACAGTGCATATAAGCTATGCAAAAAACCACAACAAAGAAAGAAATCTGAGAAAAAGCAATCTCACAAACCTAAGAAAACAGCAAAGTATCCAAAGTAAAATAAAAATCTACAATACACTATTTAACTATCAATACAATATACATACAGAACATAAATATTGGAGCTATATCCCCAGGACTAAAGGCACAAACACTCAAGTATTCAATGAAAATTCACATTGATACCATGCAGGCCTTATTGTATAGGAACACTACTCTTAATCATATGCCAATAAACATATCAATAAGAAAAGGGAGATAGAGACTAGGTCCCGTTTGGTTTATCGTGACATATGGAAACGCAAATGTAAACGGAAACAAAATGAATCTAGACCATTTTTGGTATCATAATACATTTATATATAAAAAAAAATCATCCAACACATTGTTCATTGTAAAAGTGAGATAGAAGGGAGTCATTCACCATTTTGTTACCCACCCCTTGATGCAAGAATGATTGAGGTGGAACAAGCTTTTTTTTACAATGGATAAGAGGTTCTGCAAAACAAATTGATTTTTTTTAGTCAATGTATTTCATTCCGTTTACGTTTTCATGAATTGCAACCAAATGGGGCTTTAATTCTTTTAAATGGTCAGGAGTTCAATATTTCGCATAAAGGACTAGAAGGAAGCTGACCAAGTTGTTCTTAAGTTATAGCAAAGCTAATGCATTTGCCAGTAAATCGAAAGATGAAACATATATCTCAAAGTATAATTGGATAAGAAATTCCTCTCAGTAAGAACGTACAAGAAAGCTGGACCTCAGATTCATAACATTAGATAACAGAAAACTGCATATACACTGCCGAAATTTTTCAAACTCTACCCTAAATCCAATATCATTGTCAAATATGACTCTGTACTAACATCTCTGTTATCTTTGTGTAAAAGATGCATTGAGTTGGCCTGAATCGAGATGAACAAACTCTTCTAATTTCTAATCGGATTTCCGACAAAAACTTTCTAATCTCATTTGTAAAGATGAGATCGTAGATCGGACTGTCTCGAGATGAGCAAATCCCACTTTGATAGTTTGATCACGGAAAAAAAAAATTGAATAAAAACTAAGGAAAGGAAAAAACAAGAAGAAGGTTCGAAGGAATTAAAAAAAAAACTTGGGAGAAAGAGAAGTATAAGAAAGAACATAATTTAAAATACTGCCTATCATCTTCATTATTTGAGTTTTGGTTTTGGTGAATGACCATTCTTTATTCATACAAGTGCCCCCAATCTTCAATGATAAGTAAAATACATTACATTATTGGCTATTGCTCTGCATAAATTTCCTTGAAAACCAAGAAATTTCGGGTAATCTCTCGCCTTGTTTATTTCTTTACACGTACACATTCAGGAACATTCAACGAAGATCAACACTAGCAATTAATAAACAAGTCTTTTTCCCTCAATTGCCACCAAAACTTTAATTGAGCACCTCATGCGCTTCATGGGCCATGGCGCCTCCATTAATGTGCGAGTCTCTCAACTGCAAATCCGTGCAATTAAAATCTTCCTCTCCGTCCAAACCCCAAACCCCATCACATTTACTGATTCCACTTGACAGCTACCTCTCACCTCCTCCTCCCCCATACTCTTTTCTTTTCCCCCTCCTCACCAAATCCCAACACCTAACTCAGTTTCAGAGCTAACTCATAAAGCTACGGCACACATTTGCCCTGAAGTTCAGAAACTAAAGACAATCTCATATTACTGTTCTTTGTTTCCTTTTTCAAGCTGAATTAGAAAAAGCCGCCATCTCTTAACAATGGGCTGCTCTGCTTCTCGCCCCGATATCCTCCTCAGCAAGGCCGTGGAGGGCTCCGCCTCTTTCTTCTCCTCCGATTCCTTCACCGGCTCATCGGCGCCCTCGCCTTCGGTTGCCAAGACCCGTTCCCTGTCGACGCCGCTCGTCCACCACCTTCCCACATGGGAAGGCGACACTCACCATCTCGTTTCTCTGACCTCCACCACCTACGGCTCTCTCATCCTCGTCGACCGCCGCCCTTCCGCCGACGCCCGGGATTGCGCCGATCGGTCTCACTCGCCGGACTCCGTGATCAACACTTGGGAACTCATGGAAGGCCTCGACGACGAAGACGGCGACTCCAATTTCAACTCCGCAAACCCCAATTCGCGAATTCCCAATTCAAGGACGAATTTGGTTTCTCCCGATTCCATCAGTAAATTGTCCGATTCCTTTGTGTTTGTGGAAAAGCCCCTTGAAGAATCGAGCTCCAATTCGCAGAAAAATTCGAATTCCAACTCCAAACCCTTGTGGAAACATCTCTCAGAGGAATCACTGCTTTCCAAAATGGACCCTAACGTGGCTTCTACTTACGAACGGGCAATATCATCAAGACATTTGGGAGGAAGCGCCCGCCCAACAGCAATGAACACGAGATCAATAGCCTCTAGTCCTATGATAGTCCCGAAAATCAGCAGTGTGCCTTCAAGCCCCATGCTTTCACCTCCATTAAGCAATGCCAGCTCCAAAAACAAAAACCCAGGTCCTGGGGATAAAATTGTGGTGTATTTCACTAGTTTGAGGGGAATCAGAAAAACCTATGATGATTGTTGCACGGTTCGAATGATCTTTAAAGGGTTAAGGGTTCCAGTGGATGAGAGGGACATTTCCATGGATTCAGCATACAGGAAGGAGTTAAAGGATGCATTGGGCGGAAAAGCAATGACCTTGCCTCAGGTTTTTATCAGGGGGAAACATGTTGGTGGAGCAGATGAGATCAAGCAGATGAATGAAGATGGAGAATTGGCAAGGTTATTGGATGGGTTTCCAGTTCTCAAGGATTCAGGCTTTGTTTGTGACAGTTGCGGCGATGCAAGGTTCGTTCCATGTGGGAATTGCAATGGAAGCAGGAAAGTGTTTGAGGAGGAAGAAGGGAAGACGAGACGGTGCACTGATTGTAATGAGAACGGTTTGATTCGATGCCCAGCTTGTTGCTCGTGAGTGAGTGATCATTACACAAGCTGTTTGTGCTAATTGATTTGGGGTTTTGGTTGAATTTATTGGTTGGTTATCTGTTATAGCCTTGTATTATTGATTTAGTGATCTTTTTGTTCAGAATCTTATTGAACATGTTGAAGTTAACCTTTGTATTCATTCTCTAGTTCTTATGATGAATTATGCTATTCAGAAAGGGTTTGGTTAGGTTTTCTTTTAACTTTGGAAAAGAATGGAATGAGTTTCATTTCTTTCTATTAACTACTTCTGTTTCCCTTCCATTTTCATTCCTTTGCCTAACCAAAGAGCCTCTTAGAATATTCTAAAGATTGCTTATGTAGACATTGCTGTTTGATCTCATAACTTTCATTTGCTTGGCTGGTAAGAGTAGTAGTTGCTTTGCTGCTCATAAAAGAAGGCCTAGAGTAATATAGTATCATATAAATGATCATTATGTATCTTATTATATGGCATTAAATTTGAAGTCTGAAGCAATAATCATGTGGGAGATGCACTGATTGCTTTGCCTTTGGTGTTCATACTTTAGCATCCAACATGTGGAGAAAAATAAATCAGGATACACTACAGCAAATCTTTGAAATGTTAGGAATAAATTATAAATACACTGTCAACAGGCTGTGCAGTTGTAGTACTGCTTTCTGTATTGAGTTTTAGCTTTCTTTCATTTTAATTTACAATGCACAGATTGTCCTGGATCAGGTGGTCCTATCTTTGAGCTTTTGCACTCCATTACTTGCATAAAATGGACCACCTTTTTCTTTTGTTCAGTGCCTTTTGCTTAAAATTAGATGTAAGCAGATGCTTTGATGTGGAAAAAAAAGTGATGTGGACCATGTTATGTAAGCGATATAAATGTAGAATTGGTTTTGCCTGGACAGAGATATGGGATATAATTGGAACTACATAACACAAGATTAACCTGCTCTTGTGCAATGGCGACACCCACAATTTAAGTATAGAGCTTTGTTATAGGTGAATGATCCAAATATTTTGAATTGTATACTGCATTGCTTGCAAATTGCAATGAACAACATAACTTTGGACTAAGATTGTTTCAATATAAGTACATAAATAACCTCTTTGAGCATTCAGATAAAGGAGTATCTTAAATCAAAATGCAGGATATGTTTGGATTTCATGTAGCATAACCGATTTGTGTATTATCAGGCGTTAAATGATGCATTGTAATTTAATACTCAAGAACACTTGTAAAAATCGACACTGTATTACATGAAACTTGCTATATATGCATTCAAACACATGCTAAAATCAGCTTGCCATTTGCTTCATGAGATTTATTTGGCAATGACTTCAGTCTTGAAATTTTGGATTTACATAAAAGATCTCTGAAGTAGTTTTTGGATTGAATGTTCACTGGACACAGCCAGTGGCCCTATGACCATAATAGATGACTGACAATGGGAGATATAGGTTGTATTCAGGTATGCATTAATATTATGGCGACTGATGCCTGTCAAATGTTTGGTCGTTTTTGGCATTTTGTAATTGTATTGGGCCTCTCTCAGTGGTCCGCCTTCTACTCTTCTATGCATAACAAATTAACAACCACCCGATTCAGATTTTACCTACTTTGTCAAATGAGTTTACAATTTGACAGTTTTTTTTTTTTTTTGTAATTCTATGCATCTCTTGTATACCAGTCAAATAAGTTGGGCAGATCAGATCGGGTAAAAATGAGTTCGGATTAAAGTTATGCACCAATTATATTATTTCATTATGTGTTTGGTATGGGTTTGAGACCACTCAACAGGTTAAGAACGTCAATTTTATTATAGAAGATATCCTAAGCAATGTTGTAACCTGCTTAGTTATCGATCAACTATGAGCTTGAATTGTTGAAGCACAATCATCAATGGAACCAATGTAGGTCATGAGGTTGCTATTCTTGAAATTATTGCATGGTTACTACACCAACACATGTGACAATGCCTTTTAAGCTCTAATGAAGGTAGTGGTTCCCTTTAATGGTTTCATGTTCAATGATTATTAGCAAAAGCCAAGGTCAATCTTTGTCATAAGTTGATCTTTACCTTCAAGATCATTATTCGTACATGAAAAATTATATACTGTTTTTTCCAGAGTTACAAGTAAAAATGGATTAACGATCTTGATATGTGATAAAGAAGCCCATCTGTCAAAGAGTACCACAAATGTTGTTTACTAAAATGTTTTCCAAAATTGGTGATGGTGGCAAATGTATGTTGATTACTTGGGGTCCTTAATTGTGTTGGTTTATCTCTTTGAATTTTACTACTTACTAGGGATTATGCCCGCGCTTTGCACGGATTAAATTATATATATTTTAACATTATTGGTCATGTGTTTTTTTAATGGAATATGGATTGTTATAATAACTTTTTCATAATTTTGTTATAGTATTTGATAGTTTTAACGTAATTTAGATGCGCATAGTATACTTAACATACAATACAATTATTATAATATTTTCGAAGTAATCAATGTTAATAATTGAATTTATTTTTATTTTAGGTTTTTATAGAATTATTCTTTAATTTCTTTGAAAGCAATTAATTAGTCATAGATGAGTCATACACATACTATTATTATGGTATTACTATTATTATCAATAAAACCACAAAATTAAAATAGAACCACAAATATAAGTAGAGCCAAAATTCAAAAACAACAATTCATACAAAATCTCATATATCGACGTAGTATAGTAAAAAGAGTGAATATGAGAATGTGATTATTAGAAATTACCTTTGATGGAGTTAGGATTGAACCTCTTAAAATATTTCATTATCTCCTCCCGCTCACTTAGCAACATAAAAAGGTAATATATTAGCATAAAATCCACGCATCAAACCATAAACCAATATGTGCAAAATTGATTTCCTAAATTATAAACCACAAATTAAAGTAGAACCAAAATTCAAAAACAATAATTTTTCAAATAAAATCTCATATATCAGCATAGTAAGTGAAAAGGGTGAATGTGAGATTGAGATTTTTTTTCATAATCTCTAAAAGCTCATAAAAGGAGATTAAAATTAAAAACAAATTATCACTGTAATTCTATGAATGAAGTAAAAGATGAAAAAAATTATCATTACTCGACCATGAACTCGCAAAAAGTGTATTTGGATCTTCACTATACAAAAGCAAATAATTTAAACCAAATTTGGGATTTTAAAACATACCATGAATAAAGTAAGATGATTTTGGGATGTGAACCAAATTTGAATGCAACTTGAACTTGAAACTGATCCTTTCCTTAAAGTCAATGGATGCTCGATCGAACTGAGCGTCTGCATGAGTACACCAACCTAAAATTAGGATACCGTTTTTCTCTAAAAATAAAAAAGCATCATATCAAATGAAACAACCACATATAATGAAACACCATTATCAATGGAATATATATTTCAATATTTTCAACTTCAAAAGTTTAGAACAAATGATAAAAAATAAGAATAATGCTTTTGGTCATAGTAATACCAAAAAAAAATCATAAGGAAATTTATTGGATTAGATGGAAGAAATTTGCAAAAAAAAAAGTAATAATATCATACTACATATAAGAAGTAATAAGAAGGTGGCAAGGATTGAGGATTGACAACTATAGAGTAAAACGCATGCTTTCTACAATTGACATGACATGATTTGTCAAACTGATAGTGGATTATAAGGAAATGATTTTACATTAAAATGAGGGGCATCCAATTCAATTCAATTTAATGTGAAACATCAATTACATATATGTTACACAATTTAATTAGATTGAATCTTTGACTATTCTTCAAAGGAGTTATAAGAAAAACACTAAATTCTATGGTCTACTTAGTTAGATTAGGGGTATTAATTTTTCTTTTTCTTATGCTATCTCATTGAGAATCCAATGTGCATTTATTACACTTTGTTATGATAAATTATGATAAATATTTATATAATATGCTTGAAATAAAATTATAAAAAACCTTATTAATTGTATGAGCATTAATTGCTCAAGAACCTAAGTTTATAGTATTACTAGGTGGACAAGCCCATGCATACACACGGGACATTATATAATAAACAATTTATTTATATATCATGGTTGAAAAAAGTGATTATTTTCTTATATATCATATAAATTTTGTATCGACTTCTTAACATATGATTTTGATATGGTTTATATGTGCATAATTACAAAGACAAGGTCTAAATTACTAATTATTAATCAAAAATAAAATTTTGTAAATTATTTATTGCCATCCCTAGGCATGAATCGAGACATTTGTTTTTTTTATTGGGGAATGGGAAAAAGTGTAATTATCCAATTTCAAACATAATTTATAATATTTTATTTATCTATTATAATTTTTGTAAAAATAAGAGAAGTTTAATTAGTTGCATTCACATTTGAATTGTTTTTAAATATTTTTCAATTTATAGTCTTTCGTTTCTTGTATAAAAATTTATTTATTTATTTTTACCCTCTTACTCAAATATATTTGATCATTATTTTTTTTTTAGTATAGGAGAAGTGCTCGTTTCAAACTTTTTGAGTAATTTTGTATGACTGAGCTTGTAATATCTTATGCATTTTCTTTTTTAATCAAAAATTTTTTAGATATAATTGATGATTGATCCACTACCTTATGTTCTAATAACTTATAGGATGAAGTTTTATTTAGATATAACATAGGGCAAAGTTAATATTGTTATGATGGTAAATTGATAATTACTTTGTTTACATTACTTTGAGAATATTTGGCATAATATTTTGACTTTAAGTATTGATCTACGATTGAACCAAAATCTTTCAATTTATGATGTCAATTTTTGGTCAAAGTGAGAATGAATCGTATCATGACAGCAAACTAATTGTATAATTTTAATTAATTTACCGTTATTTTTTAAAAGAAATTCATGTGTTATAATAATGAAATAGTATGAATGGTTTTTCGTTACAATTTTGATTAATTAATGATCTAATAACTCATGGGGTGCTAATTTAACCTCTTTTGGACTTTACTGTTTTTGATCATTATTATTAAGCATATTATATAGTATGAGTTTGGTTCAAATGAAACAAACTCTTATCCTAAAACGAACTCTTATCCTAAAACGAATGCACTTTTCATAGTTAGTAATGCATTTTTCATATAAAAGTGCATTGAAAAATACAAAAAGTGCATTACGAAAAAGTGCACTAAAAAATTTGAAAAGTGCACTAAAAAGTACGAAAAGTACAAATGCGAAAAAGTGCACTATGAAGTATGAAAAGTGCACTACTAACTACAAAAAGTGCATTCGTTTTAGGATAAGAGTTCGTTTTAGGATAAGAGTTTGTTTCATTTGAACCAAACTCTATATAGTATACCATATCAAAAGAGTGTTTGTAATTTTAGTTTTAACTTAACAAGCATATAAACACAATCCAATTATAAGCATATTGATCTACTATTTTATTTAGAGGACATTTTTAGAACATAATTGACATATAGGTTTTACAATACATACCATTAGATTTGCATATAATTAACTACTATATCATCGTCAAAGTTTGAAGAATTAAGATGACATGACTACATAAGTAGCTTTATACTTGGTTCTCTCGCTCTCTCTCAATCTCAAAGGCCCTAGTTAAGTAACACATTACTTATTTACGAAATTTAATTGAATCAAATGCATTTTTTAATGTAAAAAATATAATCGAGGTGGAAGCATAATCATCACATACCTTGAAAATTGATAGAGAAGACATGAAGCTTGAGTATGATTTTTTTTTTGCCATGAAAATTGAGTTGTGGGTGAGTGGTTATAGTACTATTTATACTAATTAATAGAATGAATTGAGTGCATTGTACATTGTACATAGTATTAATTTTTTTTGGTCGAATGTACATAGTATTAATTGATAATTGACGTTTTAGTTGTTTAGGGTATAAATTCTCTATAAAATGGCCGTTATGCACTTATGCATTAGACTTGATACATGGTGCATGCATCTAATGTAATTTACTTATTTTAAATGTCATTTAGTGTAGTTGTTTTTGGTGATCTTTGCATTTAATTTTTAACCAATTTAGTAGGATGATGATCTAGGTGGTGTTACATAGTGATCTTCATATTTAATATATTATTTAAATTTTAAAAGGATTGTTAATAATCAATTCATATACTTCAATTAATCGATAAATATTATTTATACAACTTATTTGACAGTATTATTTATATGTCACATGTGTTTTTTATTTCCAATTATTTTTAAAAAATAACTCATACCGCTTATGTACAAATTAATGTTCTA
The DNA here is from genome assembly GCA_964016875.1 of Fallopia convolvulus. Taxonomy (NCBI): domain Eukaryota; kingdom Viridiplantae; phylum Streptophyta; class Magnoliopsida; order Caryophyllales; family Polygonaceae; genus Fallopia; species Fallopia convolvulus. The sequence goes on along the minus strand of OZ024734.1, from coordinate 18,036,644 downwards.
TTAATATAACTAAATTGGATAAAATTAATTTTTTTAATGGTTAAATAAAAAAAGAATTAATTATTAAAAATTAGTTAAAAGTTAAGATCAATAATATAATTAAACTAATAACATAAATAAATACATTAGCTTTATATGTTAAAATGTTAGTATTAATGAGTAGATTTTGACATGATATTATGCTTGTAAAAAAAACCCAAAGGTAAGTAGCCTGAGATTTGAACCTTAGACCTCCAAGACACATGACATAGGCTCAACCATTAAGCTAAAGAGTTTATTTTGATGTAAAACACAATTGGCTTGATATGAGTAATATGCATGATATGTGCAATAAATGCACTTCGTACACAACTTTTTATTGTTATATATAGATAGACTAGGCATAGGTATATATGAAGATATTATGTAAAGGTATTATATGTAGGTTTGCATCAGCCTTTTTTCATTGTATTTTTTTTTGTTATAAGGAACATTATAACTTTTGACCATTTACACTAATCAAATTTGAATTTTTTTCTGAAATAGGCACTTTACATAAATTTATTTTGAATATACGCTCGGTCAAAAAAGTTTTCCGGGTATTGGATATGATGGAACGGACCGAAGTCGTCGGTGGAACCATTGGCTTTACAAAACCATGAGATTGTGCAGCGACTCACTAGCATAATTAACTTTAAGATAATGAAATGCAATTTTTTTGGTCCAAAGATGAAATACAATTTACACCCACTAATAACTAACTACTATCTTTATTTTTTTAGTTCCACTAACTAACTACTATCTTTATTTATTTTTAGTTTAATGTCAACCTAAGTCGTTGCTCTAACAAGAGACTTACTTTATTTTTTTATTTAGTTTGTAATGTCTTATTTTAATTAAATAGTATAAGAGTTTATTTTATGAAAATGATATCAATTATTTAAAAAAAAATATAAAAACTGTAGATTAAAATAAATATTTATGATCATCTAATAATAATAGACAATCTAAGTTTATATGATCATCTAAATTCAAACTAAGCAGTACGTAATCTATCACTAGCTTATTTGAACTTCAATTTTATTCATCGCCCTCGTCATCCTCGCCATCGTCATCCTCGTCCTCATTCGGCTCCATAATACATGGCAAAGAAGGATCAAAGGTGGTACGGTCATGTATGACATCCCTAGACGTCGGCCTAGTAGGAGAAATGAAAACATTCGGAGCAACATGTGGTATACTCCATGAACTATCAACATATCCGGAGAATAATGGTTGTGTACTCGAGGCACCACCAAACCCCGAAGCGCCACCAAACCCTGAAGCACCGCCGAACCCCGAAGCAACACCGAACCCCGAAGCACCACCGAACCCGAAGCGCCACCGAACCCGGAAGCACCACCGAACCCCGAAGCACTAGCAAACCCTTGAAATCCTGAAAAAGAGGATGGGGGTGTAAACGACAATGGTGGTTGTGGCATAGACATCGGTGGCGGCATAGACGACTGCGATATATGCATCGATGGTGGCATAGGCGGTTGCGACATATACATTGGGGGCTGCATAGAAGGTTGCGACATATACATCGATTGTGGCATAGGTGGTTCCGACATGCACGTTGGTGGCGACATATGTGTGGGCGAGCTAGGACAACCCGAAGTAAAGGATGTCCCACCCATGTCTTGTTGGCCCCCAAAAAAATGACGGGTCAACGGATATTGGATTGAACACATCATTCCCTTGAGTAGGCACATGTTGTCCCTGCAAACGAAATTAAATTAGACACATTTGAAAGGTTAGATAAGTAAGAAACTTGAAATTTAAAGCTTATTAGATTGCATACACACCATAATGTAAAGGTCTGAAGCCACTGGTTGGTATTGACCAATCGCCGTACGAGTAGGTGGGCTAATGAGGCGACGTGTAATTTGTTGGTACCAAGCCATATATTGTTCCTCAAGTCTTGATATATCAACGTAACCCGTAAGACGAGGAGCTAGAAATGATACACGTCTATCCCATTGCTCTACAAATTTCTTATGAGATGTAGCCCAATCCATTGTAGGTTTTCCTCTCCTATCTATCTCATGCAATTCCTTATCATAATTACAACCACCTAGAACCTCTTTTGGATACCCAAATTGACGCATCACACGCATAGGTCGATGATGCTCAACTATGTCAAAGCAAATCAAAGGAGCTTGAGTCATCCACACACGAGCTCCTAACCGATAAATGGGATTAAGGGACGCCAATACATCTTCAGAGTATGGTTCCCAAGTAAACTACAAAGAATAACATATTTGAACATTATAAAAAAAATTATACATTTTTAATTTAAGTAGTAGTGTAAGAATAAACTTGATCACGCCGTATCATGTCGAAGGCATCCCTGTAACATCTAAGGGTTTTTGTTGTATCCTCATAGGTATAGCGACAACCCAACCACCTATGAAGGTGCAAAACTGTTCATTAGTTAAAAAGTTGATTTTTTTATCAATTTAAGAAGGTGTGTATACTTACTTTGAAGCTAGTGCATCCTGACCATCTTGAAATTGTGTAGCCAATGGAGGAGGTTGTGAACCAGTGGACCTGTTTGTTAGAAAACTTTCTAGCTTCCCTCCTACTCTTAGCTTCATCTACCTCACCCGTCGGGAAAAAAGTGCATCGTGGCCTTCCAAAGTGATTATTAAAATTTGAAGTCGATCCAAGTAACGACTTAAGATGCTTGTCTTTAAAGTGATTATTAAAATTTGAAGCGACATGGCGGAGGCACAACCTGTGATATGCATTTGGCTCTTTCCACCTGGGAATTTCCCTCATGGCCTTCATGATACCTGCATGTCTGTCTGATATAACACACAAACCAGACCATTCACTCTCGACAATGGCAAAAGCTAGGGGAAATATTTGTTGATTTGCATCAACTCCAAGTGCAATTAGAAGTGCTCCTTTGTACTTGCCATATAGGTGAGTGCCATCAATGGTAATCAAAGGCCGGCAATATTGAAAACCTGTAATAGATGGCCCAAATGACCAAAATACACGCTTGAAGATCTGCTTACTTCCATCGGCACTGGGTGTCATACACCATTCCACCACAGTACATGGGTTGCGTTGTTCAAGTGCAGCCATAAAGCGAGGCAACTCAGTATATGATTCCTCCCAATCACCAAAAATCTCTGCAATAGCCCGTTGTTTTGCATCCCATGCTCTTTTGTACGTGACAACCACTTGGAGTTGCTTCTGTATTACCTCCATGATGGCGCAAGGTTTCAATGTTCTATCAACGCGGATAAGAGACAAAATCTCATTATGTATGAAGTCTGAAGTGGCATTGCGATTATCCATGTGCATAAGATCTCTCACACAATTGGGAGTGTGTGGACCTTTATACAAGCTAATTGCCCATATGGGAAGATGTTCATTGACTTGATGAGCTGATAATCGCCATGTGCATCCTTGCTCTTTCTCTTTGCAAACAACAGTATACCATCTATCTCTTGCCTTTTTGACCGTATATTCCTTCCCCCTTGAGACAGAATATAGTGTGATCTGCCTCTTCAATTCATTAAGAGAGTTGAAATGTTGACCACGGGCAAATTCACCTCCAATTGGGAATGGATTTGATGCATTCCAAGTCTGCCAAGAGTTCATCATTTGGGGATCAGGAGCTTCAACTACATTCCAAGATGGGGTTATAGCCACCGCCTCTCTAGCCATATTAGCTTATGCGACATCCCCTTCATTCACCTCACCATCCTCTTCTGATTCATCCATGTCATCCTCGTGCTCGACACCAAACTCATCAATATGAAGATTATCATTTATGTTGTCTATGTCATCCTCTTGATGACTTGTCGTGTCTCTCGGTGGCTGCATAGGGTTTGGAATTCCAAAATGTGATCCACTAGCCTCATATGTTATTTGCGTTGAACTTATATAAGCCCTAGTATAGTGCTCTTGATTGTATTGAACAGGGTATGACTCTTCATTGTACTGAATATGGCAAGACTCTTGACCATGTTGACCCTTTGTAAGCAATCTTGTAAATGATTCCATTCCAGAACTCCAAGGATAGTCCCCGTTATCATCCATATCTAAGTCATAAAATTTACAATCCAAGCAAATATAATAATATATACAATTTTATTGTTAAGAAACTAAATATAATATTTTTCAAATCCTAAACTAATATATCATGCAAGTTAAAATCACAGTAGAAGATATATACTAAATCACAGTAGATAATGCGTGAGAACATTTATTCTAAATCATAGTAGATATCTAAATCACAACAAAAGAACACCATACTTAATTACAAACATATGAATAAAATTATGTAAAGAGCTAGTTCATATATGTACGTGAATGGTGGTTTGGTCGTGGAATACCAACTTCGGGAACGTCTAATTCCAATAGCATCGGATGTGGATTTGAAGAGATCTCCGATTAAGATGTGGAAGTAGGAGTTTGCTGCATGAAGAAGGGAAGTGAAGTAGGAGTTATGGAGTTTGCAGAGGGGAAAAGAGTTAAAGGTTGCAGTCGATGGTGGTTGGGAGCTGGTTGAATTTATTGTGGTAGGTGGAGGTCAAAGTCGCTAGCCAATGCAACGATTTAAGCTATTTAACCGCCACGTGTACAAAGTCGCTGAACGTACCGACGACTTACTTTCCACAAAGGCAAAGTCAATGTCTGCCCCGACGACTTACCCTCCACGTCCGCAAAACCTCTATTTGCCCCAACGACTTACTATTGACCATGGAATATATTCACTTCCCACATTGTTAATAACATGGAATATATTCGATTTCAGGCCTTCTTCGTATTGTTCCATCGCTCAGTAGTCAGTTCTATCTTTTAGTATTATCACATTATCTTTACATTTAATTTTTTTTTCAAAATAATTATAAACATTATTTATGACTTGCCCAGGCTTTTTACTCTATGGCTTGCTCAGGCTTTTCATATTTGTAAAAATTGTAAAAAAAAATTGCACTGCATTCATTTGGAAATTGATAATAATAGTAATATAGTGGTCAAAGTTGCTCAGACTTTTTTATTTTGAAATTGATAAAGTCGATGTGGGTGCCAGAGACTTAATCTAAACACTCTGGCCTACCCATCGACTTTGGCCACGTGTACAAAACCCAGAGCAAAATCTCTTGATGATCCAGCGACTTCTATCCGACCCTCAAACACCAGCCTATTCTCGGAATAAAAAAAATTATGTCGAGCCTACATTCGGAAATAAAAAGCTATAAAAGCCTATTTCAGAAAAAAAAATCATCAAATTTCGTAAGAACATTTTGTATGAGTTTGGTTCAAATGAAACAAACTCTTATCCTAAAACGTGAACGAATGCACTTTTCCTAGTTAGTAGTGCACTTTTCATACAAAAGTGCATTGAAAAATACAAAAAGTGCACTACGAAAAAGTGCACTACAAAAAATATGAAAAGTGCACTAAAAAGTACGAAAAGTGCAAATGCGAAAAAGTGCACTCTGAAGTAGGAAAAGTGCATTATTAACTACAAAAAGTGCATTCGTTTCAGAATAAGAGTTCGTTTCAGAATAAGAGCTTGTTTTATTTGAACCAAACTCCATTTTGTATTCCATACCTCAATATAAGGCCTCAAATATCTAGTCATGACTCACAATGCCCCATATGGATACATGGGAAAAAAAAGTCGGTAATGACAATATAAGTGATCATTTGCAACTACCACATCTTAGCCTTTTAGTTTTAACTAACCAACCATATGAGCCAGACGGTGAGAAATCCATTCATATTAACCCGACAAATTGCACAAAATCTCTAGGCCTTGTTTGGTTAAAATTTGGAGTAGGCGTATTGAATCAGGATGTTATAAACATAAGATATAATTATTTTTTTTAACTAGATGGTTTGTCCCGTCCGATGAACGGGATTAAATTTCGTGTCTATGGTTATTAATTTTATAAGCAGACATAGATAAATGTGTATATTATTTGAATTAGAATAGAAATGCAAAATATATGTGTATTTTGATGAAAAAGGTAATGAAAGAAAATTGGATTTAAACCTTAAATTCGAATGGTTGATTTGGTGCAGGAAATATATTATGAGTCGTAAGCATTTGTTTATGAAAGGTTAAACATATAGATATAAGTATATTGTTGTATGATTATAATTGATGTAATGTTATATTTTTTTTCTCTTTTGTATTTTTAGGGTCGTGTATTTCAATTGTGATGTGTTTATGGAGCATATTTAATTTTGACATTTTCATAAAACCAACTTGCTTATATTTTTCCATGTTTATTTAGATTATAATTTAAATTCATTTTTTATTGAAATTAATCGATTGAGAAATATTAGGCCGTTTATACATTTAAGTAGCAAGAAAAACGTGTTATTATCTTAAATAATATTTTTCAATATTTATTAGAGGCTTTTTGTATTATAATATTTTTTAATTATTATTTTAATAAGGAGAAAATTGTATAAACCCAATAGGATATATTAGTAAGATATTAGTTTGCATTTAAAAAATAGAACATTTATTATTCTTAAGAGGGAGAATTTTTATAGTTGTAAAGACAGTTTTTTGCAATTTTCACCGGATATATGCGGCGAACATATAGGAATGGTTAGTCATTGCTAGTAATTTAGAGCCTCGCTGCTTATGTCATCAGAGACAAACACAAACCCACATACAAAACCAGACATGAAGAACCTATTCTCAAAATCAGGTTCGAAAGTAAAAAACAAAAAACTAACACAAGACTAAACTTTGGATGCCCAAACCTATTTTTGGCACCTCATTTCCCAACTTAAACGTCACCAGAATGATTTTAAGTCATGCAAATCCCAAAGATAACTGGACAGTTTAGCCACATACATAAAAAGAGCATCAGTCGCAAACAAGGCAATTCAAGAATGCCCAATCCCATGTCAAAAGGTTGAAACAAGCCAGTCCCATATTTCCCTTTTATAGCTTAGCATGGTCAAGATTGGGCATAACTATGTACCAAAACATACCATATAAGATTTGAAATTGGATACAATCACGCAAATAACCAGGGGGAGTGGTTGGCTAGAAATACGTCCCTTCGGGAGGCTGGACAAGCTTTCGGTTGTGAGAGGCAGCCATTTCTTTCCTCAACTGGGTCAGAATGTCCTCCATTGTATACTCCCTCTGCCAATTAGCCAGCATTCCAAACTTCCTCGGCTCCACCTGTAAAGATCACAATTCTCCATCCGTCATTAACGTCAAGGAGGACTTACTGTACATAATAGTTGAAATACACAAATACATTTATTTTTATTACAAAAAAGAAAAATTACTCACTGCTCCGGTATCAGGATTCACACAAGTCATATTCACCCGTGTGTGGAAACGAACACTGGGAGGCTTTTCTGGGTAATCCTTGTCACAGAAGAGTTTCAACTGATAAATACGACCTTCATGAACAGTCTGCACCATTGGAGCTCACACATTAGAGAATTAAAATTAGAATGCTCCTAATTTGCAGTTGATCCCATTCATTTCAGATTAAGACAAAACGGTCCAAATCAACTTATGACAAAACAGCCAAGCTCTTAAGCATGATCAGCAGTAATTTAAATCTAGTCCTAGAATCACTTATACATATACTGCCAAATGGCAAGTGCTATATTCGGATTGCCCCTGTACGTATGGTACCTTCAGACAGGAAAGTTATAAAAATCCCAACATCAAATCAAAAACTAAAACTAGAACTCAACTTGTTCTGATTTTACTTGTTGATTTACTCGTGTTAACAAACTACGCAAAACAAGACCTAAGAAGCCTTGGTCAAACATAAATCAGTAAGTAATTGAAATCTAGTACACCCAAAGGGATAATGCTAACAAATGAAGTTCCATTTCACTATAAGGGATAATGATATAGCTACCAAATGAAGTTCCATTTCACTATAAGGGATGTATTCACAATTAGCACAATTAGCACTTCAATTTACAAGCACAGAGCAACAGAGAATCAAATAGGCTATTCAGATAACAAAGACTAAAGCATTCCAGAACCACATTCTTGATTTTAGCTTTACAAGCTGTAATAAGATAAAGAAGCTGGAGGGTAAAGTTAAAAGGCAAATCTTGCTATATAAAGTATTATTTCCGGCATACAAGGGAGCAAATGAAACTTCCATCCATCCATGAGTTAAGATACTTGTAGGAAAAGTTAAGAGCGAGTTGAGAGAAGCTTATACATTATGATGACCAATTATTGTACCAGTCCAAGAGCGCATGTAAATATCATCTCCATCATCCATTCCATAGCTGACACTGCCATCTCCGATTCCCTTTTCCCCACATTCAAGTTCCTCCAACAACCTGAAATTTCTAGGGACTGCAACAGCATACAAAAAACAAATACAAATTTATATTAATAACTAGACTTTCACATATAACAAACCAATGAATGAACACATTTATACATCAACCTGCTCTTGCTCTACAAATAAAGGATTATAAGCACTCGTCTATAACAAACCATAGATTGCACATGCACGAGTGAGGGGGAGGGGGGGGGGGGGGGGGGGGAATAGGTAAACCAAGTTTGTCGGACACGTCATGAAATTTTATTTTTGTTAGGGGAGAGAAAAAAAATTTAAAGATAAGACAGTCAATTCACCTATAAAGTATGATTTTTTACCTTTAAAAAATATGCCCCATTACAACCTTTCCCTCTTCTTTTTGTTTGTTTTAGTTGATATGAACTCAAGAAAAAAAAAAGATATCTCAAGCTGATATTTGTTTAAGCCTGAGAAACATACAATATCTCACTATTGCATAATGAGCAGAAAACTCTTGCAGAAGGAAACTTTCAGCTTCAGGAGGTATAGGAGACCTAAGAAAGAGTAAATAAGAGGTAAAGAGGTAACTTATAAAAATATTTAAAATTAAGGCCCCATTTGGTTTGTCGTGGCATATGGAAACGGAAACGGAAACGAAATGAATCTAGACCATTTTTTGTGTCATAATACATTTATATAAGAAAATCATCCAACAACTTGTCCATTGTAAAAGTGAGATTGTAAAAGTGAGATAGAAGGGAGTGATTCCCCTATTTATTACCCACCCCCTTGATGGAGGAATGTTTGAGGTGGAGCATGCCCCTTTTTACAATGGATAAGGGTGTATCATGACACTAAAATGGACTATATTCATTTCCATTTCGTTTATGTTTCCATGAATTGTAACCAATCTGGGCCTAAAGCTAAAACAAAACAGGCCATTCAGCTCAACAATCTGATCTTTTAGGAACCAGCAAAACTAAGTTTACCATATTCATAAAGAAAGAACCTAGGTCCTCATATATCTCACACATCTACCTTTCCTCCATAGGTCAAGTCCTCAAATACTCTTTACAAAGGCACAAAATGAGCTTGCACAGGGGATATTAATAAGTTCAGTTCCTCTTAAAAACATCAAGATCTTTCTAACAAGTAAATACTATGGCAAATTGGCAACCCATAAGGTCTAGTGAGTTAAAAAGATATGAAAAATTCATTTCTTAAGCTTCCCCAACATAGTACTATGTTAGTAAACCTCATAAACTTCAAAGGATTTGGTGCATGTTGACTAAGGATATACAAGCTGATCTCTTTCTGGCCAAAGAAAAGATCTAGCTCTCTTCAAAATTTTCTTTTCCAAGGAAGAAAAAACTAGTATGGACAAACACTAGCTTCGATGAGCTAGAAAATCCAAGGGGTGTTAACAATACGCAGCAATTACAAAAAAAAAATCAATAGATTCCAGTTTTTATCCATAATAGCATCGGCCGCTGAAGAAGACAGGTTCCCTGGTACCCAATAGAAGTCAATTTTAGCCAGAAATATCCAGAATAACAATAAAAAAAACTCCAAAACATCAAATTTGCTTCAAGAAATAAGACCGACTCATCAGGATTCAGCGGCACACAGATCAATTCGCACACCTAGGCAAGAGATCAACAAAAAACTAGCAGAAACCGGAACAGATCAGAATCACAAGGATGATTCAATTCAAATTGAAACCCCAGAAATATGTAAAAAAAAAAAAAAGAAGGTGTCCGTTCAGAGCAAGGAAAGAGAGGGAGAGAGAGAGAGGAATACCAACGACGCTAGATCCTCCAGAACCAATTGTCATGATCGGAGATCAAAGTCAAGATGAAGAAAGCGGAGGAGCGCGTGGGGAGGCCGCAAGGGTTTAAAGGTAAGGGGGATTCTGGGGAAGAGGAGAGAGAATACCAGTGGTTTGCAAATCGAAATTCACCCACAATCAGGTCCGCGAAAAAGGGCAATATATTATGTGCTTGTCAGTACTTGCTCCACCCCAATTAAGCCTAACCTCCACGCTCATTCGAACGGACTATTTTCGAATGAATTGGTCTGTCATTTTTTTGGTCATAATGAATTGGTCTGTCATTAAACTGATGGTGTTAAGTGTTAACTGGGGCGGATTGGTTCGGTTTGGGGCATTTTAGTTTCGAATACGTTTGAATCTCTGCCAATTTCAGACATTTTAATAATCGGACCGAATTAAGTTAGATCATTTCGAATCGGCTGTCAATTAATGAGGCAAAGTTGGGTTTTTGGGCAAGCAAGATATCAACCGCTAATTGGTAGAGTGTGAGACAAACACCTTATCTAGTGGGTCGGCAAGCTGGGCATGTGACGTGTCGTTTCATGCTTTCACCATTGCTTGACTCATCACTAAGTGCAAACCAACTTGCGGAAAATGCCACATGGCTTGCATAATTCATATGCATCCAATCTTTCATTTTGACCTGCCAGTTTTCGAACCTTCCAGCCACAAGCCTTGGAGGCTTGTTGTTCCCATGTCCGATTTGAGTGAGTTCCTAAGACATTTTGTAGACCTGCGATACTAACATCGAAATCTAGAGCAAGTCTGCTCTGATACCAATTATTGGATCATAATGCGTTAGTAAAGAGCTTAGGAACAGACTTTGGATTATTCCCAATGCAGTGGAAGTAATATAATCGCAAGTAATAAAAGCAGATAAAAGCGCAGTTCCTTTATAGAAAAACCCCACTACAACCAACTAGTTGTATGGGTAAACATCTACCTCTGTTTGAGTATTTTGAACGATCTACTTGTTTTATTGATTGTTCCTTAGTTACAAAACTAGTTACAAAACGCAAGACTCACACTTCTCTGTTCCTAGCAGTCACCAAACTCTAGTAACACTAGTGAGTCTTCTCGACCTAGTTCCTAAGCAAACAACTCAACTAAAGACAAATAATCGAACCTTATACCCTAACTTTACTATTACAATTCCCTTGCTCTTGGAACCTTGGATTCGTCGTCGTCGATATACAGTAATATAACTAATTTAAATGATATCCTTGATTTTAAAAATTAGCTTTGAATGGTCATCAATTCACATAGTCATCCATAACATCAATTATTTGCTTCTTTAAATCATCTACCGGTAAAGTTGCTAAAAGATCTAATCTTTCAAATTCTATCTCACCTAAAGCTCAATTCTAACAACCATAGGACTATGCCAAAAATGTCAGATTCAATTACAAATAATACATTATGACAGTGCAATTGTAGAAGAAGCCATATCTCCTTTTTGGAAAGCTTAGATAATTAAAAGATTGAAGTAGCAAATAGTGTAGGAATTGGAAACTAACAACTAACCAGAGAGAGTTAGAAGCAGTTGGAATCGAAATCAACCAACATGAAAGGCGTCGATTTCTCCCAATCGAAGAGAGCCGACGATATCATCGGCGACTGCACAACAAGCGGCCATCAACACCATCTTCGTTGTCCATATTATAAAGCTCCACTGCATCGCCATGTTCCAAATACTAGAATTTCTCGAAATGAGAATTTTGACTTCCTTTATGATCTGTTTGATGTTTGTTAGCAGTCCCAATTCGACAATTCCTATGCTCGTTTTTTTTTATATGGTAAGGATTAGGGTCGCCACAAGTACTACTTGGGCTCGCTTAGAGCATCCACTAGAGATGAGAACTGGTTATTAACCGATTCTAAAGAGGAAAGGCCCGAGAGGTTCGAAACGATGACCTCAGGGTACTACCCCAAAGGCCAAAACATTGAACCAAATGTCCGAAGGCTCCTATACTCGCTCTATCATTACCAACATGTTTAGAAAAAGTATAAAAATAAACTAACTCTAGTTAGGCATCCAACTCCAAGATTTTACACTTTTACAGTATATATTTCATGCTTTATAGTAAAAAAAATTAGTTGAAGTCCTCACATGATGATTTTATTAAGAATTATAAAGTATTATAGTATTAATATAAATTATAAAATACATGTATATAATATTGTAATAAAATTATATAAGAGAAAGAGACTCGTGCGAATGGGCGCCTGTGTGAGAAATAAGAATAAATCTCGGTCGTTCATTCCAAAAAATCAACGTCCCTGATTAAACATTCATTAAAAAAAATAAAATACGACACAGGCGAATTTTTCCCGTATTATTCGCGTATTTTTCAATAAAATACGACACGGACGAATTTTTCCCGTATTATTCACGAATTTTTCGAAAAATACGTTTTTATGAGATGCGCCCAGTTTGTTCATCAAAAATAGCGATTTGTTCATCAATATGCACCAATTGTTCATCAATACTAACTAATTGTGCATTGAGTTTTTGATAACATTGTTCATTGATTTCGAACTTTTTTAATTTTTAATTTTATTTTTTAACCTTATTTATGTATAGGAATACAATATTATGTAGTTTTTTATGCACATATAATTAGTTTTGATATACCCATATTTGTTCATTGATATACCTCTATTTGTTTATTGATATACCCATGGTATACCATTATTTGTTCATTAGTATACTTCTTTTTTGTTCATTGGTATACCATTATTTGTTCATTGATATACCCTATTTGTTCATGGATATACCCTTATTTGTTCATTAATATAACCTTATTTGTTCATTATTATACCCTTATTTGTGAATTGAAATAAACTTATGTTTTATGTGTCAAGGCTATCAACTTGTACATTTAGGACTATTAATACCATCAACTTGTACATTTAGGACTATCTATTTGTGCATTTTTGAATTTATTTTGTGTTTTAAGGCTATCTTGAATTCAAAGTATAATACGAATGAAGTACTTTAAGGCTAACTTGTCAATACGAATGAAGTGCTCAATATAGTACCAAATTAAGATAAGTTTGATGTAGAAACTTGAATGCAAAAGATAATAGATAAAGAATTTGACTTTGCAATAATATGGTGTATGGTAAGAGAACGAGATAGCAACAAATCGAAGATGAGTGCTTGTGCCTTATTTAGCTATGAACAAATTGATGTTATTAATGAACAAATATGCATATAGCAATGAACAAATTAAGGTTACTAGTGAACAAATATGCATCTAGTAATGAACAATTATATGAGAAAGGCAATGAACAAATATGCATAAACAAGTGAACAAATTGATGTTACTAATGAACAAATATGCACAAATCGATGAACAAATATCCCAAAACACATGAATAAATATTTTCGTTTTTTATGAACAAAATCACAATGTTGATGAACACATTGCATGTAATTTTGATACACATTTGTTCATTTTTTATGTACAAACAATAGATTTTTGATGCACAAGTAATAGTTTATTTATGCACAAAATCACAGTTTTGATGAACAAAATCACAGTTTTGATGAACAAAATCACAGTTTTGATGAACAAATGCACATTATTGATGAACAAATCCACAATACTAATGAACAATCTGGGCGTGTGTCCTATTTCCGTTTTTTTCAAAAATACGTGAATAATTCGCCAATAATTCGCCCGTGCCATTTTTTCCCTTTTTAAGTGAAATGATCAGCGCCTTTGATGTTTCTTGATCCAACGACTCTTGTTCTTTCTTATTTCGCACCTGAACCGGACTCATTATATAATGTATACAAAAATTAGATCGTATATTTTGATTGAATATAATTATAAAAAATTATTTTTTTAGATCATGCCCCATATTTAAATTGAATATATATAAATATGTTTTCACTATTTTGTTGAGATCTTGCCCCAAATTTATATTAGAATTGTTAAAATATTAATTTCACTTGAATTGAATATTTTTAAATATTTTTTTCATTTTTTGAGATAATCATATACATATAATACTCATTTTTTATAAAGATACTAATTAGAGCATGTTGTCTACAAAAGCATAATAAAAAAAAAAAATTTCTTGACCAAAAAAATTTGAAATTTGCTTTATTAACGCTCGAGTGGATTTATTTGATAGGGTGAAAATTGCAAGCAATTTTGGACTCTTAGATCACACGCATAGACGGACGAGATTAAATAAAACAATTAAACAAAAACTACAAAAAAGGGACACGCGTCATTTTTGATTGCACGGAACGTAATAATGGTAAATTTTGTTTGGGAAGACAAAACTACCCCTCACCTAAAAATCCACAAAACACCCATCATCTTCAACCTATCTTATTGTCTGGGCGAAACGCCGCACACGAACCACGATCTCCTCGATCAAGCGACCAAACACATTAATTTGAGGTGAAATCTACCAAGAACTTGAGAGATCTCTTGCACTCTAGCTCAATCAAAAATGTTGATTTAGGTTCATCAAAAGCATGAAGAAGGAAACAAAGAAAGGTATGCATGAATTGGATTTTTCTAGGGTTTGTTTTTAGGGGTTCAAGTAGAAATTTGCTTGCAATCTACAAGTTCTTCTTATTTATGATAGCAAGTTTGTTTAATTTTATAGTTTAAAATTCTAAGTTGGAAAGAAACAACTCAATCGTATACTCATTTCTTAGTAAAATCAATTACCCCCAAATTCCCAATTTTTAGCCCTTTGTTGTTTGTAAGTAGAAGAAGTATTCACTGATTTTCACATGTATTTGTCACTAAAAAGAAGATTGTTAGTTCCTCCTAGGAGAAATCTCTATGTATGTTTGTATGGATTTTGTTGTATTGGTGAGAAATGAGAAATGTGCATTAAACACTTGAAAATTTATATATTTGGTAGCCTATTAGCTCAAATGGTAGAGCAATGTGCATGTGTACATAGATGTGGGTTCAAATCCCACATAGGCTAACTCTTCGTACGATTTATGTCTTTTGGTTCATGGTAGTTCTTTTTTGGTTCATATTTTTATATGCTTAGGTTCATGATAATTTATCTTACAACTCATGTCTTTTAAATCGTATCCTAGTTGTTATTTTGATTCACATCTTTTGGTTCATGATATTTGTTCATTTGGTTCATATTATTATAAACACATGTTCATAATATTTCATCTCACGGTACATGACTTTTAGTTCATAAAAGTTCGTGTATTGGTTCATGTCCTTACAAGGTTAGGTTCATACCAATTGTCAATAAGGTTCATTAAATTTAATTCATAATACTTGTTATTTTGTGTCATGTATTCATAAATGATATTCTATTGGTTCATGTCTTTATACGACTAAGTTCATAACAATTTTCAATAAAGTTCATGAAATTTAATTCATAATATTTTTTATTTTTGTCACGTAATCTAGTACATAAACTTATTGTATGGGTTCATGTCTTTATAAAATTAGGTTCATAACAATTATCAACAAAGAACTTTAATTCACAAGTACATGTTACTTGTGTCATGTATTCTAGTTCATAAATGGTATAAGTTAATAATTTTGGTATACTAGGTTCATATTTTATGAACAATTGGTAAAAAAAATGATATATACTCTAAGTTGAACATTTGGGCATTTTGTCGAACACATGGTGGGCGGATAGATGTGCATTGGTCATTAACCTTTATTTTCAATCAAAAACTTGAAGTTGTAAAGCAAAAACAGGCACAATTTTCATAGGTTTGATTCTAATCAACAAAAATCAGTCCAAAACACACAAAAACATGTAATCGAAGCTCCAAGTTCCAAAATTTGAAAAAACCCCAAATGTGAACTTGAAACCATAGAACGAGATCTATAGCAAAATCTATGAAGAGAGAACATATATGTGGGCCGAAATCAACAAAAAAAAAGGTGAACCAAATTAGAAGAAGCAAAGAGGCAACAAAAATGGTGAAGATTCGATCGATATAGGCAAAAAAACCAACGATGTAGAGTTTGAAGAAGACCCCTGGAATTTGTGTTCTAATTTAATGGCTAAAAGACGAAAATACCCCTCTGTGTATAAAAAATCACTTAACGCGTGTAACGCATCTGGACCATTAAAATTCATTGATCGAACGACTCACATGTGCTCGCAAAAAGCACTGTAGCATGTTTATGCATCTGATCGCAGAATTGCGATCAGATGGGAGATATTGCTACAGTGTTTTTATGCGGGCATTTATGAGCCGTTCGATCTCTTGTTTTAATGGCCAAGATTGCTTACACGTGTTTAAGTGATTTTTTATAAAATGAAGTCACGGAGGGTTATTTTCGTCCTTCCCCCCATTAAATTAGAAAATATGTTGCAGGGGTCTTCTTCAACCTAGCATCGTGGGTTTTCATTCGTCTATTTCGATCGATTCCTCTCTATGCTTGTTGCATCTTACTTCTTCTGATTTGTTTGGCTTCTTTTGTTGATTCCGACCCCAATTTATATTCTCTTTTCATAGATTTTGTTATAGATCTATTTTCTATGTTTCCAAGTTCACAATTGGGATTTTTTTTCAAATTTTGGAGATTAGTAATTCGGTTGCATGTTTTTGTGTATTTTGGACCGATTTTTATTGATTATAATCAAACCTCTGAAGATTGTGTATGTTTTGCTTTACATTTTCAAGTTTTTGATTGAAAACAAAGGCTAATGTCCAATGCTCATCTAACCGCCCACCATGTGTTCGACAAAATTCCCAAATGGTCAACTTAGTGTTTAGAGCACTTTTTTTTACCAATTGTTCATAAATAATGAACCTAGCATACCAAATCATTAAGTCATACCATTTATTAACTAGAATGCATGTGACACCCCTATACCCTATGACGTATGCTTAGTAATAACTTATTTCTTATATCAACAAATAATTCACATATAGCAACTATTCATATAAGCACAAAGCAGAAAGTAACAACCATAAAGGGTTGCACTCACCCACACACATATAGGTAGTTACTTCTTATACTAAAACATCCATTACTCTAACTTCTATTACAACCCAAAATGTCTATGATGCAAAATGAGGAGGAGAAGGTTGCTTAGAGCTTCAGTCGACCGACTTGTATGAATGTGACCTCTAAACGGACACACGTCAGTAAGAACTAGCTGAACCTGAAAAATTGTTTTGCGATTTACGTGAGTCGCATACTCAGTGAATATAAACCATCATCAATTATTTCACACAGATTCAAACATTTAATCAATATACATATTCCTACATATTATATATGTCATATATGAATTTACTATGCAAATGCAACTGCTGATGTATCCGATTCATTATTCTGTAAACTGTTCAAGCCTGAATCTGCCCCGGGTTTACTGTATATGGACTCTTATGGTCCTTGTAAGAATTGTGACCCGTAGGTCCTGTATGATCCGAAGATCCTGTATGACCCGTAGGTCCTGTGATACAAATTTAGGGCAAGACAGTCACAGGTCCTTTTAATCTCATTGCAATATGCTATGCAATCAAGTGCATCATGTAACCATATATCATATGCCATCTGTTAACATACTTTATGTGCAAACAACTCTGGAAATTTCAGAGCTATCATATAAAACACATATATCCATATAACCCATATACCACATATATACATATAGCTCATATAGCACATATATCCATATCACATATAACACATATATTCATATATATCCATATACCACATAGGGTTGAATCTCCAGTCTATACTCACTTGTTTAAAGCAGATACTATATTTCTCCCCCTTGACTCTGACCACGGTCTATTACTTGGGCTCCTATATGTAACCCAATGCAAATTAGGCTATTTACTCTTATAAACTCTAACCCCAAATGCAATGAAATGCCAGAATGCATTATAACTTCTTGCATATATATCCAAATCCTTTAAAACTTGACAACAATAAACTATATATATAAAGGAAAATTTTTCTAGTTCAAACCTTTATGAAAAACTTGATCAAATGGCTCCCTAATATCATTACAAGGAAAATCCTAAAATTATTCTGAAATCTTTTTCCGAATATAAATCCGATATCGAAATCAACCTTTGAAAACTATAGATCAACTGATTTCTCAATCAAAAGCAACTGTAGATCTAGATCTAGAAAAATTAGGAAAATCCAAATAAACCATTAACTAATTAAAAACTTACCAAATCAAGCTTGTACTTCAGGATTAAAACCCGATTGAAGAGATCTTGTACCAATCCAACCAAAAAAACTCAAAACCAACAAAAATCAATCCTTTACTCTTTTTTTTTCTCATCTATACTTCTCTCTGTATTTTTTTTTCTTCTACGTAGCCTTCACATGTAAGAAACAATGAAAGATCAAACATATATATAAAATTAGAGAAGTCGGCATAAGAAGTCCGAAGTCGGCCAAAGATTTGGGAAAATCACATTTTTCACCCTCAAATCTCCTTTACTACAAACTTTACCCTTAAATAATTAATAATTAATTTTTTCTTAAAAACTTTTTAAAATATAATAAACTTAATTAGAAAATAAATATTACTTTTAAAAAATCACTATATATCATGTCCATATGCTATGCATATGCTCTTAATCTTATATGAATGCAGGATGACGTATGCACTTTGGTCGGGGATGTTACAATGCATGACACACGTAACAAGTTTTGTGAATTTAATTTCATGAACCATATTGGTAAATGTTATGAACCTAATCATATAAAGACATGAACCCACAAAATACGATTTATGTACTAGATTACATGTCAAAAATAACAAGTATTATGAATTAAATTTCATGAATCTTAATGACAATTGTTATGAACTTAACCATATAATGACTTCAACCAACATTATATCATTTACGAAAGCATGACACAAATAACAAGTATTGTGAAATAAATTTTCATGAACCTTATTGACAATTGTTATGAACTTGACCGTCTAAAGCCATGAACCACTAGTCCAACTTTTATGATCTAAAAATCGTAAGATGAAATATTGTAAACTTATACTTATAAAAAAACATGAACTAAAAGAGCAAAAGTCATGAACCAAAACAACTAGTATGACTTAAAAAACATGAGCTATAAGATAAACTATTAAGAATTAAAAGTCATGAACCATAAAAATTATTATGAACCTAGCTTACAAAAACATGAACCGAAAGAAGAATTATCATGAACCAAAAGACACCAAACAAAATAATAACTATCATGAACTAAAAGACATGAACCATTAGATGAACTTTTGATGAACCTAAAGTTAGATAAACATGAACCAAAAGAACAATTAATTATAAACAAAAAAACAAGAAACAATAAGAATTGAAAGACATGAACAATAAGAATTATTATGAACATAGCTTACAAAAACATGAACCGAAAGAACAATTATCATGAACCAAAAGATACGAAACAAAATAATAACTAGCATGAACTAAAAGAAATGAACCATAAGAATTATTATGAACCTACCTTGCAAAAACATGAACCGAAAGAATAATTATCATGAACCAAAAGATACGAAACAAAATAATAACTAGCATGAACTAAAAGAAATGAACCATAAGAATTATTATGAACCTACCTTGCAAAAACATGAACCGAAAGAACAAGTACCATGAACCAAAAATCATGAAAGAAAATAATAACTAGCATGAACTAAAAGACATGAACCATAAGATGAACTTTGATGAACCTAAGGTTATTCAAACATGAACCAAAAGAACAATTGTTATAAACAAAAAAGTATGTAACAAAATTTATGAACTATAAGAAGAAATATTATGAACCTTACCTTAAAAAGTCATGAACCAAAAGAATAACCGATACGAACAAAAAAGACATGACCGTATCAAGAATTAGCCTATGTGGGATTTGAACCCACATCTATGTGCACATGCACATTGCTCTACCATTTGAGCTAATATGCTGCAAAATATACTATTTCTCAAGGGTCAAATGCACATTTGTTATTTCTCACTAATACAACTAGATCTAGACAAACTTACATTGAGATTTCTCATAGGAAGACTTAGTAGACAACTTCAACAGTGGCAATGTATCATCAATCATGCCTTCTATACCAAAAGCATGTCATGAAAGGATCAATTCCACTTCTAAATTAACCATTTTTCTGATAACTTATGAACCACAAGCTCAAAACATCACAATACATCAATAAACAACCATTTTTCTAGAAAAACACACACAAAGTGAACAATAATAGTTCACCAACCAAAACCATCAAAAATCGCCCAAAAAATACCATAAACACTTCCATTACTAGAAATCAAATCCTAGAACCCTAGAAAATCAAAATCAAACATTAGAAAATCCTATAAGTTTATGCATACCTTCTTGTGTTTGTTTCTCCATAGAATTAGAACAATCGACAATTTGAATGAGTTAGGGGGTGGTGGCAACGATTTGCGTAGAGATGTATGTGAATCTAGGTCTTTGTACATCGTTCGTCGGCGGGGGAGAAGAGTCACGGGAAGGAGAAGAGTAAAAGATGCGTTTGATTGATTTTTTGGAGTTGAGGGTATTTTTGTCATGTGAGTCAAATTTTAATGTAATTACCTTCCGTGCCATTCAAACAAATAACCCCCATTTTTTTCCCTTTTTTGTTATATAATTTTGTTATAATCTGGGCCGTTCGTGATATTAATCGGACGCTCCAAAATTGCTCGCATTTTCTACTATAGCAGCAAATTGTACCCGAGCGTGACTCTTATTAAAGTTATGTATTTGGGCTTTTATCTTTTACTTCATAATGAATAAGATAACATTTATAAAGAAAGAAAATATTAATATAAAGATTGATATAGAAGATAACATACGGAAAGAAAATGAATACAACATAATGTTATAAATTAAAAATAGAGGTTTTTGTCGGAAATCACCCGTATGATTGCTCAAATTTTCGAAAACCATCCGTTCAATAACAAATTACTGAAAACCACCCTTATAACTATCTCCGTTAACAATCAACCACCCATTCTCGAACTTCCGTCAACATATATTTACATGTAATTTTTGTTTTATTTTAATTCAAAATGAAACCAAACCCCTAAACAAACACTAATGAAAAACCTAAATATACGAAGCAGATACCTCTTTCTTTACTTTGTCCACGAACAAGCTGCTCTTCCTTATCTACAGCTTCCTCCTCCAAACAACAAAGTGACTAATCGAGCCTTTTCCTCTTCACCATAATCAGAATCGAAGGTGGTAAAAATGGTTGTCTTCCAATTTTCACTTGTCGGCGCCAAGAATGACAATTACATGGGCACTCGATCTAAATACGATTCTTCTTATAAGGGAATAATCATGCATTTAATATCTAGCATTATTATTACCTTGTGATTAGAATAATTATAGCACATAATCCCATTGATTGATATGCGATTAATTGTGTCTTCCTTGTATAAATACATCCTTCATGGCATTAATAAGATCAATCTTTTCTCTCTACAATACAAAGTCTCTATACAAAGCATTTTGCCTAGCGGCATTTCAATCCTCAATTTTTTTTCTCATGGCCGCCGATTTCTATAATCGGTCACCAACAATCACCACAAAATAACTTTCGCTGCTTATAAAAAAAGCTCAGCCTTTGGGCATCTCCGACAAAATCGGGATCGCCTTCGGACGTCTCATACAAGACCGGGATCGCCTTTGGGCGTCTCATATAAAATTGGGATCCCCTTCGGCCGTCTCATACAAAATCGGGATCGCCTTTGGGCATCACATACAAAATCAAGATTCCTTCGGGTATCTCATACAATACTAAGATTGGCCTTGTCCAACTCCAACAATACGAGATCAACTTCGCCTTTAAGAAATTGTCTTCAAGCTCGAACTTTTCCTATGGACCTCTCTTTACAAGGGCATCTTACGAAAACCAAGAGGCTTAGCCCAATTCCAATTTGTCTCTGGCTTCAAACAATCGTCTCCAAGTATAGACTCTATCTCTGATCATTTAGCTTGATGGGGCATATAAGGGAATAATCATGCATTTAATATTTAACATTATTATTACCTTGTGATTAGCATAATTATAGGACATAATCCCATTGATTGATATGTGATTGATTTTGTCTTCCTTGTATAAATAAAACCTTCATGGCATTAATAAGATAAATCTTTTCTCTCTACAATACAAAGTCTCTATAATTCTTACTTCTCCCTTTTTTCGGCTTGAACACAAATGCACTTGTAGAGTTGTAGTTGAGGCCTCCCATGGACTTGTGAGCATTGGTGGCCCATGAGAGAAGCAGATCTAACATCCATTTGTAATTTAGAGATTTTTAAAGCTAAATTTATGATCGTCTGGCTGAATCAGAGCAGATGACGGAACTTCAATGGCACAAATCACACGGATATGAAAATGAGGAGGAGGAGGATGGTTTGGCGGGGAGTTTCAGCAGCGACGCAACACCTACAAATGGAAGGATCATCTTTGGTTGTAGATCGAATTCCAAATTTAGAGTTATTGTTTACCGCCCTCTTCTCGAGTTCCCCTGCCACCAAATTCTATCTCCCCCTCTTGACCAATGCCCCTTTGATGAGTGCCAGACCAAAATCGCTCCTACTCCGACCATTGCGGTTGCCTCACACTTTACCTCCTCAAAGTTAGTAGATCAAGATCCCTAACTTCTAAATTGAGTAAAATCTAGATCTAAATCCCTAACACTCAAATTAGTTTGTAGATTACTGTTTTGACGTGAATTTACCATTTTTAAGGTTTGTGAGTTGATTTTTATGAAACATAAGTGGTGTAAATCACACCCTCATTTTGCTACACTTCACACTTTTCCACTTTCTTTACCATAAAGCCTATGATACCATAAAGCCTATGATATAATTTTGGAAAATTTAAACTTCCTTTTAATAAGAAAATATTTAAAAAAGATTTTTGTTATAAGATCTAAGTGAAAGACCGTACAATATTTTGTTCAATGATACCAAATCTTCACTCTACCAAAAAATGAAACAAAGTATTCAAAAAATATATAATATTATTATATATAATTTAATACCCTTATTTACTAGAATTTATCCTACTTCTACATCCTATAAAATACGTTGAAACTTGAAGAAATTTTGTACGTACAACAATGGAGTTCTTTGACATGGTAGTATGTGAATTATACTTCTTTTCTATTTTAAAATTTCATAATAATAATGATTATCTTTAATTTTCTCTTTTACAAGATGATAATGATAGTGATATATCACATGGTCATCCACCGTTGACCAAATTTGTTGATTATACTCCACAATTTGCCATTGATCGGGTGTTTCATATGGAGGATGAAGCGATTGAGCACCTTAGATTAGTTGGGAGAATGAGTTATATATAATTAATAAAGTATCGAACAAAAAAGGATGAAGCTGGAAGAGTATTTGTTAGATGGTTGGCTTGTACAAGTGATGGACATTGGAAGTCAAAAGCTAGGGATAAGGAACAGATGCACACGTCAAAAAAGTGTGCATGCCCATTTTTGATCAAAATTTTATTGGTTGAAGATTTAGGGTGGAAGGTAGAAGTACTAAACGGTTTGCATAATCATGATGTTATAAATGATGCCCATGCACATTATTTTGTAGGCAAAATTTTATTTGTTATGTGCCAATATTCTTATATCATATATAGTTTGTATAATAAAATTTGATCATACTTTTCTTCCTCTATGATATGTATGTGTGTAAATAGGAAAATTGACTAATGAACAATTTCAAATAGTCAAAGAGATGACTTCAGCAAAATGTAAACCGAAGCAAATAGTTTCTCATCTTAACAAGGACAAGAAAAACACCTTTAAGGTTACTTCTTCTAAGCATGTCTATAATGCAAGAAATAAGATTAAAAAAGAAGCAATGGAGGGTAGATCTCTTATGCAACAGTTCCTACATCAAATTAAGATTTTCAAGTACTTTGAGCGAAATCGAAAAATGCCAGGTATGATGGTCCTTATTATATTTCTTTCTATATTATTATTATATTATATTTAGTTGTATTCGTATTAATCTTAAAGTGATCGCACAGGTAAAAACAATGTCAAGGACATTTTCTTTGCCCATCCTGAATCTATCAAGTTAGTTCGTGCTTTTCCGTACGTGTTGGTAATGGACAGCGCGTATAAAACTAACAAATACAAGATGCCCTTGTTTGAAATTGTGGGATTCACAAGTACTTGGAAGAGCTTCTATGTAGGTTTTGCTTTTATGAATTCGGAGACAACAGACAACTACACTTGGATCTTCAATCAATTGGAAGAGTTACTATCATTATATGTTGGGACGACTCCTATTGCGTTCATTACAGATAGAGAGCTTGCTCTTCTTAACGCATTAAATGAAGTGTTTCCTGAGAGCCATAGTTTTTTGTGTCGGCGACACGTGGAGAAAAATTGTCAAAGTCAAGCCATGGCAATGACACATAACAATAATGTTGGAGTTGCATTTTAGTATTCATGTAAAAAGTTGTTAGAGTCTATTACATAGCATGATTATCTTCAACAATTATCTAAAATTGAAGGGAGGTGGGCTGCATTTGGTTTGGCTACATATTTGAAGAACACATGGTTAAACAAATACAAAGACCGTATTGTCTCAGCTTGGTGTGATTGGATTACTCATTTCGGACAACACACCACAAATAGGTACATTTGTGTGTATATATATACACAAATGCTGAAAGTTGATATTTTTTATATTTGTGTTAGTAAAGTTCACACTCTATGCTGAAAGTTCACACTATGTGTATATATACATATGTGTTAGAAAATGTGATATTTTTTTTTATTCTTTATTTTAGGGCTGAAAGTTCACACTCTATGCTAAAAAGTTACTTGGGTCAACTAATGGTGGTTTTGACACCGTTTTGAAGAACACACACACCCTCTTAGAGGGGCAAGTGATTGAGGTGAAGAAAACATTTGCGGCGCCAAAAATGAAGTTGCCTAATCCTATGAGACTTCCCATTTTCAAATAACTACACTATCGAGTCTTGTACAGAGCATTCAAATTGCTTAGAGATGAGCAGAAACGTGCTCAAGCACCATGATGTGAGCCCCACCATGACGGCGAGCCAAGAAGAGGAATACATGTTCGTTCCCTCCGACGGACCCATAACTCGAGCCAGGACCCGTGCCATAGCCCGAGCCACTGCGTCCCTTATCGCGCGCGTCCTCGCAAGCCACGACACAGCCACCGGCGCGCCCTTCTTCCGGTGTGTCTCCTTCATCGAAGGCGCGTCGCCACTCTCAGTGCGTCTCCTTCATCGAAGGCGCGCCGCCACTCCAGGCCGACGCTACGCACCGCGACACTGAGAACCTCACTCTCGGTGTCGTGCCAGCCACGCAGGCCGAGCACCGTGCCACTCCGGGCCACCCCGGCGTGGGAACTTGAGGTTCTGGTGCGCCTCGGCCTCGATACTCGAGGTACGGGTGCGCACCAGCCCCGACGCCGCCGAAGCCCTGTCGTGCCCCTTGACCGTGTCGCGACATGCCCTTGGTGCGCCGAAGCCTTGTCACGACCTTGTCGCAACACTCGCGACTAGGCCACCGTGACCATTTATGTTTTCTTACTATTTTTAGTACCTTTTCCATTCCAAGACATTTCTAATTATGTAATTGCTACTTTTATTTAGAATTTTGGTCTTGGGCTTGCATCTTGGGCCGCGTGCGTGCATCTCCCTTATGTCGCCCTTGCCACTAGGTTTAGCTAGGGTTGGCGTGCCATCTTCTCTATAAAAGAGGCACGCCCCCTCCATTGTTTAGCACGCTTTGTTTTGATTAATGTTATGATGTCGAGATTTCTCCAGAACACTTCATAAAGACGTCACCCCAGTTCTCTTCTCGTATCCCATACTCTTCATGATTCCGTCAAACGAAGCCACCTTCTTAAATCCTTTCACTTCTTCCCTACCAAGTCTAGTCGTTAATTCGGCTCAATCCTATCAAAACCGACGTGAGAAGACCATTTACGAGTCCAAGATCGAGATCCTCTCGTGAATCCTTAACAGGGTTCACATCAACTGGCATCAGAGCCAAAGATTGCGTAAGTCTTTCTCACTCATTTACTTGTTTTTTGCACGAAATTTTTTTCTTTTTCCATCCATTCTCATTAGCTTTTTCCATCTCTACCAACATCCACTAGTACCATCGTTTTTATTTCGAGAAAATTAAAAAAAATAAATCGCCATATCCCCGCCGACTTGCACTTGTTTTTCGGTTCATCATATTGAGTTTCCGAGCATTGCTTGAATTCATCTTGCCTTGTTTGAATCGATTGATTGTATTTGTCGTGCATATTGTTGCTTGGTGCGAGATTTGGTCCGATTTGGCCTTATCTCCAATCTTTTATTGTTAGGTAGAATCTTGGGAGATCATATCTTCAAGATCTCGTTAGTTGCCGAATATTAAAAAAAATTGTGGAAAGTAAAGCCAAAATAAGGCAACCTTTATCCATTCGTGTCTATTAAAAAAAATCTCAAAAGATATTGTGAAATACACAAGCCAAAATAAGGCAAGTATCTCACAAATATTTCGGCAACTCTCTCTCTCTGAAATCATATTATATCTTGCCTTGCTTGCATATCTTTGATTCTTTCCTTTCTTCTAACAACTCAATCTCACCTTTCCTCTTAGGTCGAGATCCTCTACTTCTCTCTCCCTCTCTTACGTGCCAAGGCTTCCCTCAAGCCGACGCCTCTCTCTCGTTTCTTACTTGCTTGATTGTTTGTCTTGCGTGTTCTTGCTCTTGTGTGTGCCATACTTGTGCAACGTCGAGATCCTTAGCCTCCCATTCCTTTCAAGTACTTTTCGTGCAAACTAAGGGTACTTGCGTGGTGAGACTTACAAAATCTTGACGTTTCTTTTGCTTGCTTGTTTTTGGAACTTTTGACTTGTTCATGTCTATGGTTGAGATAGGAGACGGTAGCATGGAATGAGACGAGAATTCCAACCAGCAGGGCCTCACAAACCAACAACACAACAACCAACAACATGTGTCGGCGCTTCAACCGAGTCTCCTCGGGACGCCCCGTGCGACGGTACCCGGTGCCGTGCCGCAGCCCGGTGTCGTGCCACAGGCTGGTACCGTGCCAGCGGATGGCCTCGCAGCGCTTGAGGCGCGCTTCACCACCTTGGAGAGCATGCTTACGAGGTTCATCGCGCAGCAACAAGCGCCACCAGCTGTGACCATCCATACACAGCCCGCTAATCCGAGCGTAACGCCACATGGCGTCTCGGCACCGCGGGCTACGGCGAGAGAGAAAGGCAAGGGTCTATTGGTTGAAACGTCTAACCCGAATGGAATCCAAAGGTTGGAGTCCATGAAGGAAAGTCGTCCGACTAATCAGGCTCAACATTTGGAGGATGTTGTTGACGTTCATTCCGATGAGGAGTATGACTCCGAGGAGTGGCGGCGTCAACAAGCAAAGAAAAAGAAAAAGGTGGTCACTCCGACGCCTAAGAAAAAGAAAAAAAAGACTGAGATGACTTCGATGTCGACGATTATCGAGGTCATCAAAGTCCAACAACTCTAATTTCGGATTCCGAGTACTCTATGACGGAGTACGAGGAGGATTCCGAGGAGGAATTTGACCACCCTCCGGTACATGATTCGGAGGAGTGGATAGATCGGGATCGGGAGTGGATTCTGAGACCCAAGTTGCCCGAGAACCGCGCGGTGTATGATCGGCTAGAGCGTCGTGACAACCGCGATCGGCCTCGACGCGATGGGGATCAACGTCGCAATAACCGAGACCGCGAGGACCATCGACGCCCTCGGCGCGATGGAGACGATGAGCCTAGCGACAATGGCGACGGGCCACTTCGAGGCTATGGCCGAGGTCCCCGGCGCCGACGCACACCGCCTCCGGGTGCCAATAGGCGCGCCGATAATGAATGTCCGGCGCATGTATCACGCCGCGACGTCAACGTAAAGTTTGAGGATTTTTATGGAAATTACAATCCTGATGAGTTTATTTCTTGGCTGCAGGGAACCGAACACGTGCTAAAGCATTGCCATTACGAGGAGCACGAGAAAGTCAAGGTGGTGACCCTTCATTTCAAGGGTGCCGCTCGTATGTGGTGGAACCGATTCGAAGCGGATCGGGCCCGAAAGGGTAAAGCCCCCATAACCGAGTGGCATCAACTTGTATTCTTAATGAAGCGGAAGTTCATACCCCCCGACTACAAAGAGAAGGTTCGGATTATGATCCAAGACGCACGTCAAGGATCCATGACTCTGGAGGAGTTCTTTGCTCATTAAGAAGATTTATTCTTCAAAGCGGACTTCAAGGGCACTTCGGTTGGCCAAAACTGTGACAAGGCAGCCCCTCCCCCACAAAGGACTCGAGACATCAAGTGCTATCAATGTGGTGGCCGAGGGCACTTGAAACGGAATTGCCCCAATCCGAAGCGCGTCTTGTTTTCGGCTCAAACCGCGGCGTACGAGAGCGTTGACGAGGATGAGTTGGATGAGGACAACGCGGCACCAATTGAAGACGGTGCTTATTGCGCACCATCGGACATCGACGCCAGCGTTGACAAGCTGTTGCTAGTGACACGTAGAGCGCTTAGCATGAGGGAGTCCGTGCCAACCGATCAACGGGAAAACATTTTCCGTACTCGGTGCTTGGTCCAAAACGTCTCCCTCAGTGTGATAATTGATTCGGGAAGCTGCGGAAACTTCTTGTCAAGAACGGTTGTTGACCACTTCAAGTTGCCTCAATCGGATCATCCAAAGCCCTACAAACTTGCTTGGATTTCGAATGATGGTGGCCATTGGATCACGAAACAGGTTAGCCTCTCTTTTTCCATTGGTGTTTATTCCGATTCAGTTTTATTTGATGTCACTGACATGGATGCCACACATCTCCTTCTTGGTCGTCCATGGCAGTTTGACCGTCACGTGATTTATGATGGCCGGTTGAACACTTACATGTTCAATTACCATGGTAAACGCGTGACCATCTTACCCATGTCTCCGAATGAAGCGTTACAAGATGAGGCCGAAAGGCAACAAGCTAACACTCGGGACAAAGCAGCGACCGCGCCTAAGCCGAATGCGACCACGAACGGCGTTGCGGGCCATGCCGACAGTTCTGGCGGCGCCTCTGGTTCCAACACACCAATTTCTGGATCCCATGTAGAATCGAACTAGAAGCGCCAAGCAAAAATCAAGGAGGAGCCTCGGACACCGAATGCGTCCTCGGCTGCGCGCCACAACGCGCCGGCAGCGTTGGCCAGCGGCGTTGGCTCGATCCAGCCTCCTTCCAGCGGCGCAAATGGTGCCCATCTTCCTCACTGGAAGGGGCCTGTTGGCCAGCATCATGGCGCCCATGGCGCACCTCGAACGAGAGAGGACGTCGAGCCCCCACTCCTCGGCTCGGTGCAAGATCGCTTGTTTCTTTGTCGTCGGCGCGACGTTATCAAGCACATCGAGAGGAGTTTTTCTTGTTTCTTAATGTGTCCTTTGCTTAATATTACTATTGATAAGACACATGTATTACCCCCCTCTATTTCTGCCTTGCTACAGGAGTTCTCGAATATTATGCCTGCCGAGCTCCCCGACGGGTTACCACCTATTCGGGGGATCGAGCATCGCATAGATCTTATTCCCGGCGCTTCATTGCCAAACCGGCCTACATATAGGGGGTCGCCTAAGGAAACTCAAGAGCTACAACGCCAAGTCCAATCACTTTTGGACAAGGGTTATGTTCGTGAGTCACTTAGCCCGTGTGCGGTCCCGGTTATTTTGGTGCCAAAGAAGGATGGTTCTTGGAGGATGTGCGTGGACTGCCATGCCATCAACCAAATCACCATCAAATACCGCCACCTAATTCCCCGCTTGGATGACATGCTAGACGAGTTTCATGGTGCTGTCTTGTTTTCGAAGATTGATTTGTGGAGCGGCTACCATCAAATTCGGATGCAAGAAGGGGACGAGTGGAAGATGGCTTTTAAGACCAAACACGGTCTTTATGAGTGGTTGGTGATACCCTTCGGCCTCACTAACGCTCCTTCTACCTTTATGAGATTGATGAACTTTGTTTTACGTAAATTTTTGGGACTTTTCGTCGTCGTGTATTTTGACGACATTTTAGTTTATAGTAAGACTTTGGACTCTCACGCGGGGCACTTTAGGCAGGTGTTAGATTGCCTCCGCGAACATTCTTTGTATGTAAATTTGGACAAGTGTGTGTTTTGCTCGGATACGACGAATTTCTTGTTTTCGTCGTATCCAAGGATGGCCTACGAGTGGATGCTGACAAAATCCGGGCCATCCGTGAGTGGCCAATCCCAACGATCCCCACCATGGTTCGTTCTTTTTTGGGGCTTGCTGGTTTTTACAAGCAATTTGTCAAGGACTTTAGTTCTATTGCCGGGCCACTCCATTCTTTAACCAAGAAGGCAACCACAATCAAGTGGATGCCGCATCACGAGGCCGCCTTCAAGGCCTTGAAAGATGCTTTATGCCGCGCCCCGGTCCTGCAATTGCCAGACTTCTCAAAGCGCTTCGAGATCGAGTGCGACGCGTCCGACTACGGTATTGGCGGCGTACTCCTTCAAGAGCAACGGCCTATCGCTTACTTTAGCGAGAAGCTAGCATGGGCTACACTTAATTATCCGACCTATGATAAAGAGCTCTATGCTCTTATTCGGGTCCTCAAGACGTGGCAACACTATCTCTAGCCAAGCGAGTTCGTAATTCATACGGATCACACGGCCTTGGCTTATCTCAAGAGTCAAACGACTCTGAATAGGCACCACGCACGCTGGGTTGAATACATGGAGACGTTTCCCTACGTCATACCGCACAAAAAAGGAAAAGAGAACGTCGTCGCCGACGCTCTCTCTAGGAGGTATATTCTTTTAACACAGTTACATTCCAAAATGCTCGGATTTGCTATGATCAAGGAATTAGACGCCTCAGATCCGTATTTTTCCTCAATCATTAAAAACCTTGAGCATTCAAGAGTCCATGATTCTTTCTTCTTAGACAACGGGTATCTTTATCGAGCTAGGAAGCTTTGCATTCCGGCATCTTCGGTGAGACGTTTGTTGCTCCAAGAAGCTCATGATGGCCGAGGCCACTTTGGCATAGCCAAAACATTGGCAGCACTTCGTGAACATTTCTTCTGGCCTCACATGGCTCAAGATGTTAACAAGTACTGTCAAAGTTGTGTGCCGTGTCATACTGCCAAGTCTCGGTCAGAACCACATGGCCTTTACGCTCCTGCCTATCCCCGATGCCCCGTGGGAAGATCTTTCTATGGATTTTATCACGGGACTACCAATGTCGAGGCGTGGAAAGGATTCCATTTTTGTAGTCGTGAACCGATTTTCCAAAATGGCCCACTTCATTGCATGTAAGGGGACTAATAATGCGGTGGAAATCGCTAATTTGTTCTTTGAACATGTTGTGAAGCTACATGGTATTCCTAGAACTATCATTAGTGATAGGGGTACCAAGTTTTGCAGCCATTTTTGGAGAACGCTTTGGGGAAGTTAGGAACACGACTCCTATTTTCTATTGCTTATCACCCCCAAACCGATGGTCAGATTGAGGTGACCAATCGGACCTTGGGCACTCTTCTTCGGACGATGCTCAAGGCAAACCCACGTCGGTGGGAGGACTTACTTTGCCATGTTGAGTTTGCTTATAACAGGTCCTACCACTCTACGACGAAGATGACCCCTTTCGAGGTGGTCTACGGGCGTAACCCTTGCACGCCAATGGACTTGGTGCCCTTGCCTTTCAAGCCCGAGGAGCATGTCGACGCGGCCAACCGCGTCTACCATGTCCGACGCCTACATGAGCGCACCAAGGCCCAACTGCTGAAACGCTCGGATCAATATGCGGCACAACGCAACAAGGGACGTCACGCGTTGATCTTTGAGCCCGGAGATTTGGTGTGGGTCCATCTTCGGAAGGAACGTTTTCCCGCTGCTCGGAAGACGAAGCTACACCCACGGGGAGACGGCCCTTTCAAGGTACTCAGGCGCATCAACGATAACTCTTACATACTCGACCTCCCGGGTAAGTACAACGTTTCCGCCTCCTTCAATGTCTCGGATCTCTCTCCCTACGTGGATCCCGAGTATCATGACGAGGAAACGGGGACGTTTCCCACCTAAGGGGGGGAGGGTGATGTGAGCCCCACCATGACGGCGAGCCAAGAAGAGGAAGACATGTCCGTGCGCTCCGACAGACCCATAACACGAGCCAGGACCCGTGCCATAGCCCGAGCCACTGCGTCCCTCATCGCGCGCGTCCTCGCAAGCCACGACGCAGCCACCGGCGCGCCCTTCTTCCGGTGCGTCTCCTTCATCGAAGGCGCGCCGCCACTCCAGGCTGACGCTACGCACCGCGACACCGAGAACCTCACTCTCGGTGCCGTGCCAGCCACGCAGGTCGAGCACCGTGCCACTTCGGGCCACCCTGGCGTGGGAACTTGAGGTTCTAGTGCGCCTCGGCCTCGACACTCGAGGTCCGAGTGCGCACCAGCCCCGACGCCGCCGAAGCCCTGTCGCGCCCCTTGACTGTGTCGCGACATGCCCTTTGCGCGCCGAAGCCTTGTCACGACCTTGTCGCGACACTCGCGACTAGGCCACCATGACCATTTATGTTTTCTTACTATTTTTAGTACCTTCTCCATTCTAAGACATTTCTAATTATGTAATTGCTACTTTTATTTCGAATTTTGGGCTTGGGCTTGCATCTTGGGTCGCGTGCGTGCATCTCCCTTATGCCGCCCTTGCCACTAGGTTTAGCTAGGATTGGCGTGCCATCTTCTCTATAAAAGAGGGACGCCCCCTCCATTGTTTGGCACGCTTTGTTTTGATTAATGTTATGCTGTCGAGATTTCTCCAGAACACTTCATAAAGGCGTCACCCCAATTCTCTTCTCGTATCCCATACTCTTCCGGTTTCCGTCAAACGAAGCCACCTTCTTAAATCCTTTCACTTCTTCCCTACCAAGTCTAGTCGTTAATTCGGCTCAATCCTATCAAAACCGACGTGATAAGACCATTTACGAGTCCAAGATCGAGATCCTCTCGTGAATACTTAACGAGGTTCACATCACACCAGAGTTTGATCCAACTATGTGCGGTTGTTGGTTTCAATCTATGTATGGATTACCGTGTGCACATGAGATAGCCGAGTTCATAGAAGCTGAGCAATCAATTCCTTTGTCATCAATACATGCCTTTTGGAGACAGCTTGATGTTGACATAAATATTGAGACTATGCAAAGCACAATGTTAGATGATGAGACAATAAAAGCGAGTTTGGACGAACCTCCTACTGTTGTCACAAAGGGAAGGCCCAAGAAGGACTCCATTGACAAAGAACTTTCATTGTACGAGAGGTTGGAAAGATCTCTTGCTCGATCATCTAGAGGAAGAGGTCGTGGATCAAATAACCTAGACCGAGGTTGTCCTCGAAAAGGACAAAGTGATGGTTTTTCATCTTATTCGGTAGGACGTGGTCATGGATCATTTAGACTGAGGCGTGTTTTTCCAAAAGGAATAGGTAGTGCTTCTTTATCTCATTCGATAGGCCGTGGTCATGCTTCTTCATCTCATCCAAGTGGGCATGCTTCTTCATCTCCTCCATCATCTACCATTACTCCAAATTTGTCATCAAATATCTTTCCTTGTGAAGATGGTGTCCCTAGGTGCATTCTTCCATTTATTCGGGCTTATGTTAATGTTCAAGGAGATGGAAACTGTGGGTATCGAGATGTTTCAATGAGTCTTTTTGGTATTGAAGAGGAGTGGTCAAAAATGAGGCGTGCTCTATTGGAGCACTTGAAAAGCAAGCAAGATTTTTATAAGAACTTGATGAATGTGGACAAAGAGTTGAGCAGTTTAAATCACTTCAAGGGAAATGCCCCATGGGAGTGTTGGATGACTGCACCTGAAACTTATCAAATAGCTTTAGTTATCTTGTGTGCATCTGGAACTTATTGGGGATCATACACATATCTTCCCTTAACAACGAACCATGATATACCTCCTCCAGAGAAAGTGGTGTATATAACATTATTGCACGATCATTGTAATATCCCCAATATTCCAAGGTTTTTAAAACCAATATAGCATTTTAATAATCGTTCTCTCTATAAAAAGAGAGGTTAAATAATTTAAAATAAACAAAATTAAGAATATTTTTATAAAGGATTATTAAGGTATAAAAAATTACTTAAATAAAGTAAGATTAATATAATTTCCGAATTTTATTAAGTATGGAGTGTTACAAGACTAAAAACTAGTACAAGGGAAAATAAATAAAAAGGAATCAAGAGCCGAGACTCGAACCCGAGATCACTTGTGTCTCCCCCTCACACACACTCTCCAAACCGCTAGGCTATTGTAACTCATCTACTCATAATCCCACTCTTTTAATAATAAACTCCACTTTTCTTCTTCTTCTTCAAACAAGTCAAACCAAGTCTGATATTGAATTGACGTTAAACCAGTGAATGAGAAGTCAGACCGCCTTTCTGCATTTTTTATTCAAAGACCATCCATAGTTGCATCACAATGCAAATATCATCACCCAACAAGCACAATCTCCTCCAATCCTCATCAATGATCCTCTCCACCATTGGTCCAATCCCATTGCCATGGACCACCAAGGCTCCCTTGTTGGCCTATTTAAAGGCTGGGTTTTTCACTTAGAAGACACCCAAAAATCCTCTTCTCTCTTCCTAAGCATTCTTGCTATTCACCATTATTATTTTTCAGCCCAAAACACTTTAAATTACTTGTTGATTTTTTATACAAAAACACCATTAAAACACCTTCAAACCACCACCAAATCGCCACTACACCACCGTCGGACCACCAGGTCGCCGCCCAGCCACCCGCGTGCGCCGCTGGTGCTCCGCCAGGCCGCCACCGTTCGTCGTTGCTCCGCCCTGACCGCCGACGCCCCTCTCCCCTGCCTCTCATGTGTTCTGTTTGCAACAGACGCTTAAATCTGTAATAATAAAAGCCCTAAGTTTATTTTTATCTTCACTAAATTAAATTAATTACTCTTTTATAAAAATAATAGCCGTATTATGATATTGCTAGATTGATAAAAATAACTCATTAAAAATATTGCTACAAGATCTTGTTAGTTGAACATATAAAAATAAACTATTAAACTCATCATACTTAGATAAAAAATTTGCCTTGCATGTTAGTTTAATAATAAAATAAATCTCAAGACATGGAAATTCTTAAATAAAAATAATAGACTTATTAACATTATTTTATATACATGGTTAATGTTATAAAATATTGTGTATATTGGATTTTTTTAAAGTTATCCTAAGGTAAAAGACCTAAGATGATAAGAAAAGATATGCCAAGGATATTACTAATACTTATAGATATATTAAATAGTTGCATGTTCTTATTTTTATAAAATAATGTTCTAGATATGAGAAGCCATTTAAATAAAAAAAATAAGAATATAATATTATTTTGACTTGCTTGGGAAGCTTGATATAAATATGTGAGTATAATAATTGGAAAATTACTATATAAGGGAAGTACTAGAAAAAATGCATATTATAATATAATATCATATCTTAAGATCTTCATAATAAAGTTGCATGCCTTAAAAAGGAATATATATCTTATTACAAGAAGTATGATAAGAGGATAATATAATAAAAAGATATTCTAGTATTAAAAAGATATTATATGATTAAGTGGGATAAAAGATAATTATAAGGAAAAATAAAAATATCTTATGACAAGGGAAATTTAGACTTTTCACATCCTAAGAAGAGTTTTTTTTTTTAAAATATTTCATATAAATATGGAGACTATATCTTAATGAGTTTTTTAAAGATATTCCCTTGCTTAGTTATAATAAAAGAACAATAAGTTAAGCAAAAAGGAATATTTTAATAATTTAAATAATGGTATGACTAGGTCTTTAAAGATTATAGTAAGGATTTTATAAAGAATAAAAGGATATTATAAAATATGAATATTATTATTTTATTCACCTCCACCTAAATTATTATTATAATAATTTGGTAAATTAATTCTCTTATAAATATAAGAGATATTTAGAATTTTAGAAAAATTAAAGAAGTTCTTATTAAAGTTCGTTTGTATCTCTCGTGTCGATAGGTCGAGCCTCCATTTCGTTTTAAGGACAACGTTTCCGTTCATTCGTTAATACACAATCGTATAAGCAAAGACAAGTGGAATTTTTCCTTGTAGCCTTGATAATGCTTTCCGAGAAATTTTTCGATGTTGGGAACAACTTGTTTGCTAATAATAAACGAATCATAGAATATCGATTGTTAGAAATAATGACCCCATTATTATCATTATTACGCTATTTATGATTCGCTAGGACTATTACGCTAATCTTGTTTGTGACCTTGTTTGTTTACGATCTCGTTTAGAGATCGATTGGATGAAATAGTTAGGGGTGCGGGATTAACTCGACACCTCTATATAACCTACTAAGTCGTATTGCCACCATGCCTAAATTGCGACGTTCAAGATCATGATCTATGTCCGCTCCCTTGCAATGGAGGGATGATTGCACCTTAGCTAAGTGCCCAGAACTATGTTCCTGTCAGTGGACCGGGCCCATGCAGGCCCCCACATTCCTTAAAAATCGTTAACGTAAGTGAAAGTTTTCATCACGATACAAGATAAGTGCCAAAGCACAATTAAAAGAAACCAAAACCGGGTCGGAGTAGTACAACGTGAAAAGACCGCCCGACTCTTGGTTCTTGAAAAGATCGTCTTTCCAATCTAAATGCTTATTCGGGCTTGTCTACGGTGGGCGTGTACTTAAGCGCCTTCGAGCCACCTCCCCTATCTTGAGCACCGAATAAGATGAGGTTAGTTGAGGTCCGACAAGGGCGCGGGAGGGTTTCAAAAACTTGTATGAATTAATAAACGTTCTCAAGATACTTTCTACTCTAAGAACTCTACAATCTTGTAGTTCTTCTCTCGATTAACGAGTTATCTCCTCTCGAGATACACTCTTCTCTGTCCCGCTAAGCCCCACATAAAGTACTATACCTCAAAACACATCCCGATAATATCTCTCGGATATTATAAATTACCGAAATACCCTTGAGAAGTTTCGTTCTCATTTGCTTAGTCTCTTAGATTAATTCTGCTTTTCCGCATATTTTGCCTGGCATTTCTCGCCTTTCGCGACTTATGCCAGACCCTAGGAACTCCAACAAGGCGTTGGTGAAGACCGCCTTCACGAAGGAAGGGCAGGACTTACGAAGATGTACTTTACGCTCTTTTTGGTTTATTTATGTTTATGCTGTAAGGACAAGCTTACATCTTCCGCTATCAAACTTTGTTTTTATTTTTGTAATCAAGGTTGTAAGAACAAAGTCTCCTTCGGGAGCACTCTTTAACGTATGTAATATTTATGTCAATTTCCGCATTTTAAAAGTTCTAAATATCATTTTAAAGCCTTGGGTGACTTTGGACGGTAAAGTCCAAAGTCACTCGCGGTAATACCCAATATTACAAAATAAAGGTGTTACAATTATGGTATCAGAGCCGACGTTTTGTTTTCAAAATCGAAAATTTTCAGAACCCGAGATCTTTTAAACCTAAATTTGTTTAATTCCGCAAACCTAAACTCCCATTTCTAAAGAACTTCCTTTCTACCTTCTAAAAACTTAAGTAACATAATTATTTCAACTTTTTAAACTTAATCATCTTAGTTAAAATCTCCCTTTAAACTTAACTCTTATCTTAGGAATTGTTTTTCAAATTAAAGAACTCTTTTCTAGAGTCATGCCGAGACTTATTAATAGGACCAAGAAAATGAAAAGTCTTAACTCAAATGTTTTATATCTACACTTTATAAATAATGCCTTAACTTTCCCTTTTATCAGAATGGTTGAAACTCGCCAAACCACCCGCCTCCGAAACCAGTTTTAGGAAGCCCTCCAAGCCTTGGAAGCTCAAGATCCCTACTGGCCCTACGAGAATGCTGAAGATGACCCTTTCTATGAGCCCGAGGAGGCGATCCCTATGGAGGATGATGAGGAGGATCCCGAGCTCAACGACGAGGCACCGCAGGAAGTACCCGAGCCAGTAGCACCTCCCCCATCCTATGTGTACGAACCCGAGGAATACCCTTCAGGGGATGAGGAGATCGTACCTGTTTATGAGCCATAAGACTACCTCACTAACGGGAACAAAGAAATAGTGCTCGAGTATCAACCCGAAGAGTTTGACCCTGAAGAGGGAGGAGAGGAACTTCCCGACCTCAATCATTACATGGCGGTATGTTTCATAAGTTACCTTCAACTTAATTATATGTGTTGTTTTGATTAACATTACTTAGTGTGTGTGTGTGTTTATTAATTGTGCTTACAGTTGACTATGGAGGAGAATTCACCCATGCCTGGCATTTTTCAAAAATGGTTTGGATATCACAATGCGACTGTCGAAAGATGGGATAGACACTATGCTAATTGTATCGACCACTATCATAAAATACATCGACGTAGGGAGATAAATTTGAATGCCATACCCGTCAGCTCTCCCCCAATTTTGGATGTTGATTCTGAAATTTCATGGCAGTTCTTTTCATAGCTTTTAGGTTGATGTACTAGGTTCAATGTTAGTTTCAATGTTTGATGACTGTTTTTACTATTTGTTTTCTTATTTTAGTTTTCTAGTTAGCATAATTTAGCAACTTTTCAGTTCAATTCTTGGATTTTTATTTTGTTTTTTAGTTTGATACTTCTGATCAATTCAATGCTAGAATTTTTGTTGCTTTTGCACTCTTTCTTGTATTTTTGTCTCTTTGTTTTAGCATACAAAATCACCATTTCAAGGTCTATTGGGTGCTGTTCTGAGGCATCTGTTGGTACTGGTTATGGCTCATCTTCTGAAGTGCTAAAGCATCTGTCAAAGCTATGCTGAACTGTTGGACGAAATAAATAAGCATATTTATGAAGAGTTTTGATTTAACCTTGTTTCAGTTTAGAAAGCAGTCATTTGTATACCAATTCATCAGCAAAAGCTGAATTAAATACTCAAAGATACAAATATACACAGACAAAACCAAACTCAATAAGCATATATGTAGGTGGGGGCTCGACCAGAAGTACGTAAACAAGCGTACTTTTTTTTGGATGACAAACTTACTAGGTTTTTTTTTTATCAACAAGAGGGCTCAACCTTTAAATTTTATTAAAAGAAACTAAGCAGCATTCTCCGAAGGAGTTACATCAGAATTAAGTAAAGAAACAATGCAGTCAGGTGGGTCACGGAACTCTGCAAAACTAACATCAAACTCTAAGGCGAAGTTCGCTAGACGATCAGCTACTCTGTTAAGAGACTTGGGGATGTACTGTATAGTAACGTCCCAGCCATTACCCAGAATGAGACGGTGACACTGATTCAACAAATGGTAGTCCGTATCAACACTTGGCAAAGGGTTGTTCAACAACTTGCATATTCAGCAGCATCCGACTCAATAGCCAGCTTGGAGAAACCCAATTTTAGCGCCATTTGAAACCCATGAAAAATAGCCCATAACTCAACCGTCCTAGCACCACATGAACCATAGAGAAAGGTGTAAGCTTGAATAAACCGACCGACTCGAATCACACATAATGCCTCCACCTCCTACAATTGCAGGATTCCCTTTTGAACAGGTGTCGGTGTTCAATTTAGTCCAACCACTTGTTGGGGTTGCCAACTAGCATTATTCTGATGAGGACCAGTCTCCCTTGCAGCAAAGAGACGTTTTCTGTTGGTTGCTGCTGCACATTTATAAGTTTCCACAACGCTCTTAACAGTTGGGATGATATGGTCGACAAAGTCGGAGCCTTCAAAGACGAGTTTGTTACGGGTTTTTTGTTGGTTGATGCACATTTATAAGTTTCCACGTACAAATTTACTAGTTTAAAATATAAGTATGATAATAACATTATTTTTTATTTTAAAAAAAAGGAAAAGATACCATATCTTTTTTTTGGGTAGAAGAAATGATACCATATCTTAGTGCAGCTAATTAGGCAATATATAATATTGAATGGTACAAAATATAGTAAATATCTTAATAAATGGTTTTTATAATTTTTATTATTTTATATTAGAAAAAGGCTATTAAAGTAATTTTATTGTGTGATGTTTAGTAAAAAAGGTGAGATGTATAGCATTTCCATTTATGAAATTCTAAAATGAATTTGTTTGGATGAGGTGTAAAATTGGGTCTGATTAGTTGATTGTTATAAAATCTGAGATGAACTCATTTGATTTAGGCTTGAGTTCGTAAAATTGGAGTGTGTGTGTTGATGTTTATCAATTTTGTTCTTTATTTTTTTTCTCTTTTTAAGAAATGAAACTACATAAATATTATAAATTAGAGGGGTAAAATTGTATTTTCAATCTTTTAACGGTTTTGAGACGAAAAAGTGAGAATGGATGGTTGATTATTAACAGAAATAGGTATAAGGGTGGTTTTCAATAATTTGTTATTAAGCGGGTGGTTTTCGGCAATATGAGGAATCTTGCGAGTAGTTTCTGACAAAAGCCTCTTAAAAGTAATTAGGATAGTGTATCTAGCAGACATATATATAATTTTTTTAAGGTAATCTATTAAGGTTATTCCATGTGGTGCAATTCTTTTAATATGGATGGTTTCTACTATATAATATATTAGATAAATTTCGTTTGATACCATTGAGTTTTAAAATTTTCCAAATGGTACTGGAAAAAAAATTATTTCGGATGGCCCCTAAACTTTTACAAACATTTGCCCCATACTCTTACAGTCTTACTTGTTAATTTCCATTAAATTATAACGAAATTTGTTTGTTTCCTAATAAAAATTAGTAGTTATATTTTTTAATTTAATAAACAATTTGAATTTAGAAATAATTAAAATAAACTTACAACTATATCCTATAAATAACGACAAGTCACATGACATTTTCTGCATATTGGTTTGCACTACAAGGACGAGTCAACCAATGGTAAAACCGTAAAACGATACGTAGCATGCCCAACTTGCCGACCCACTAGGGAAAGGTGTTTGTCTCATGTTCCACCAATCCGCAGTCTACATCTCGAGGCCTTAAAATATGACTTTGCTTGATTAATGAGCGGACCGATCCAAAATGGTCTAACTTGAT
Organism: Fallopia convolvulus; assembly: GCA_964016875.1. NCBI lineage: Eukaryota > Viridiplantae > Streptophyta > Magnoliopsida > Caryophyllales > Polygonaceae > Fallopia > Fallopia convolvulus. The sequence goes on along the minus strand of OZ024734.1, from coordinate 17,995,356 downwards.
TTGGTCCCATTGTCAAAATATCCGAACTTGACTTGGATTTGAACTTAGCCGAAACTAGAGTGACCTATCCGATTAACACCCCTATATTTGAGACCAGTTTAATATCGGACCATCCTTCGAAAAATGAAAATAGTCTGGTCGAATGAGCCTTGAGGTTAGGCTAAATTGGTCGGTCAAGTATCAGTCGGGTCGAGCTAGTTTGGGCGATTTGGGTAAGTTTTGACAAGAATATAATATATGGCCCTTTTTGCGGACCTCATTGTGCGTGGATTTCGATTTGCAAACCAGTGGTATTTTCTCTCCTCTTCCCCGGAATCTCTGTCTTCTAAACCCTCGCGGCCTCCCCACGCTTCTCCGCTTTCTTCATCTTTACTTTGATCTCCGATCATGACGATTGGTTCCGGAGGATCTAGCGTCGTTGGTATTCCATTTATGAAAAAGGCTATTAAAGTAATTTTATTGTGTGATGTTTAGTAAAAAGGTGAGATGTATAGCATTTCCATTTATGAAATTCTAAAATGAATTTGTTTGGATGAGGTGTAAAATTGGGTCTGATTAGTTGATTGTTATAAAATCTGAGATGAATTCATCTGATTTAGGCTTGAGTTCGTAAAATTGGAGTGTGTGTTGATGTTTATCAATTTTGTTCTTTATTTTTTTTTCTCTTTTTAAGAAATGAAACTACATAAATATTATAAATTAGAGGGGTAAAATTGTATTTTCAATCTTTTAACGGTTTTGAGACGAAAAAGTGAGAATGGATGGTTGATTATTAACAGAAATAGGTATAAGGGTGGTTTTCAATAATTTGTTATTAAGCGGGTGGTTTTCGGCAATATGAGGAATCTTGCGAGTAGTTTCTGACAAAAGCCTCTTAAAAGTAATTAGGATAGTGTATCTAGCAGACATATATATAATTTTTTTAAGGTAATCTATTAAGGTTATTCCATGTGGTGCAATTCTTTTAATATGGATGGTTTCTACTATATAATATATTAGATAAATTTCGTTTGATACCATTGAGTTTTAAAATTTTCCAAATGGTACTGGAAAAAAAATTATTTCGGATGGTCCCTAAACTTTTACAAACATTTGCCCCATACTCTTACAGTCTTACTTGTTAATTTCCATTAAATTATAACGAAATTTGTTTGTTTTCTAATAAAAAATAGTAGTTATATTTTTTAATTTAATAAACAATTTGAATTTAGAAATAATTAAAATAAACTTACAACTATATCCTATAAATAACGACAAGTCACATGACATTTTCTGCATATTGGTTTGCACTACAAGGACAAGTCAACCAATGGTAAAACCGTAAAACGATACGTAGCATGCCCAACTTGCCGACCCACTAGGGAAAGGTGTTTGTCTCATGTTCCACCAATCCGCAGTCTACATCTCGAGGCCTTAAAATATGACTTTGCTTGATTAATGAACGGACCGATCCAAAATGGTCTAACTTGATTTGGTCTCATTGTCAAAATATCCGAACTTGACTTGGATTTGAACTTAGCCGAAACTAGAGTGACCTATCTGATTAACACCCCTATATTTGAGACCAGTTTAATATCGGACCATCCTTCGAAAAATGAAAATAGTCTGGTCGAATGAGCCTTGAGGTTAGGCTAAATTGGTCGGTCAAGTATCAGTCGGGTCGAGCTAGTTTGGGCGATTTGGGTAAGTTTTGACAAGAATATAATATATGGCCCTTTTTGCGGACCTCATTGTGCGTGGATTTCGATTTGCAAACCAGTGGTATTTTCTCTCCTCTTCCCCGGAATCTTCTGTCTTCTAAACCCTCGCGGCCTCCCCATGCTTCTCCGCTTTCTTCATCTTTACCTTGATCTCCGATCATGACGATTGGTTCCGGAGGATCTAGCGTCGTTGGTATTCCTCTCTCTCCCTCTCCTTCCTTGCTCTGAACGGACACCTTCTTTTTTTACATCATTCTGGGGTTTCAATTTGAATTGAATCGTCTTTGTGATTCTGATCTGTTCCGATTTCTTCTAGTTTTTGTTGATCTCTTGCCTAGGTTTGCGAATTGATCTGTGTGCCGCTGAATCCTGATGAGTCAGTCGTCTTTTTTGGAAAGAAATTGATTTTTTTGGAGTTTTTGTTAATTATTCTGGATACAAGGGGAATTTGTCTTTCCCAGCGGGGAACTTGTCTTTCTCAGCGGGCGATGCTGTTATGGATAAAAACTGGAATCTATTGAAAAAAATTCGTATTTGCAGCGTATTGCCGTATTGTTAACATCTCCTTGGATTTTCTAGCTCATGAAACCTAGTGTTTGTCGATGTTCTTTGTTCCTTGAAAAAGAAATTTTTGAAGAGAGCTAGATCTTTTCTTTTGCCAGAAAGAGATCAGCTTGTATATCTTTGACGTATTACTCAGCATGCACCGAATGCTTTGAAGTTTATTAGGTTTACGAACATAGTACTATTCTGGGGAAGCTTAAGAAATGAATTTTTCAAATCTTTTCAACTCACTAAACCTTATGGGTTGCCCATTTTCCATAGTATTTGCTTGTTAGACAGATTTTGATGTTTTTTAGTGGAACTGAACTTATTAATATTCCCTGTGCAAGCTAGTTTTGTGCCTTTGTAATGAGTAGGAATAGAAATGTAGAATATTTTGAGTAAACCTATGGAGGAAGGTACATGTGTGAGATATGTGAAGCTCCTTGGCTCTTTCTTTATTACTATGGTAAACTTAGTTTTGCTGGTTCATTAAATATCAGATTGTTGAGCTGAACTGGTTGTTTTTGTTTTAGCTTTAATTTTAAATGTTTTTATAAGTTACCTCTTTACCTATTATTTACTCTTTCTTATGCTCTCTATACCTCATGAAAGTTTCCTTCTGCAAGAGTTTTCTACTCATCATGCAATATTGAAATATTGTATGTTTCTCAGGCCAAAAAATATCAGCTATCCTTGAGATATCTTTTTGTTTTCTTAAGTTCATACCAGCATCAACTAAACAAACAAAAAGAAGAGAGAAAGGTTGTAATGGGGCATATTTTTTAAAAGTAACAAATCATACTTTATAGTTGAATTGACTGTCTTATCTTTAGATTTTTTTCCCTCTCCCCTAACAGACCTAATATAAAAAATTTGATGACAAGTGTGAAGTGTCCTGCAAATTTGGTTTACCTATCTCTCCCCTCCCCCCTTTCACTCATGCAATCTTTGGTTTGTTATAGATGAGTGCCTATAATCCTTTATTTGAAGAGCAGGTTGATTTATAAATGCATTCATTCATTGGTTTGTTATATGAGAAAGTCTAGTTATTAATATAAATTTGCATTTTTTTTATATGCTGTTGCAGTCCCTAGAAATTTCAGGTTGTTGGAGGAGCTTGAACGTGGGGAAAAGGGAATCGGAGATGGCAGTGTCAGCTATGGAATGGATGATGGAGATGATATTTACATGCGCTCTTGGACTGGTACAATAATCGGTCATCATAATGTAAGCTTCTCTCAACTTGCTCTCAACTTTCCCTATAATATCTTAACTCATGGATGGATGGAAGTTTCATTTGCTCCCTTGTATGCTGGAAATGATACTTTATATAGCAAGATTTGCTCTTGGACTGCTAATGATCTCTTAACTTTCGATTCTCTGTGCTTGGAAATTGAATTGCTAATTGTGAATACAAGAGCTGACAAGTGGCAGCACAAAAGCAGGTGTTTGATTTCTTTTGTCAGTGCTATGCAGGTGACTTTCTCTGTTATAGGGAAATGGAAATTCATCAGTTAGCCATATCCCTTTGGATGTACTAGATTTCAATTACTTACTGATTTATGTTTGATTAAAGGCTTCTTAGGTCTTGTTGATTCGTAGCTTGTTAACACGATTAAAGCAACAAATAAAATCAGAACAAGTCGAGTTCTAGGTTTACTTTTTGTTTTGATGTTGGGATTTTTATAACTTTCCTGTCTGAAGGTACATAGGTACAGGGGCAATCCGAATATAGCACTTGCCATTTGGCAGTATATGTATAAGTGATTCTAGGACTAGATTTAAATTACTGCTGATCATGCTTAAGAGGTTGGCTGTTGTAGTGATTTGGACTGTTTTGCCTTAATGCTTGAAACTGTATATGGTCTGTTTTTTTGATGAAAACTGTATATGGTCTGTTAATCTGAAATGAACGGGATCAACTGCAAATTAGGAGCATTCTAATTTTAATTCTCTAATGTGTGAGCTCCAATGGTGCAGACTGTTCATGAAGGTCGTATTTATCAGTTGAAACTCTTCTGTGACAAGGATTACCCAGAGAAGCCTCCCAGTGTTCGTTTCCACACACGGGTGAATATGACTTGTGTGAATCCTGATACCGGAGCAGTGAGTTTTTTTTCTTTTTAAAAAAATAAATAAATGTATTTGTGTAGTTCAAATATTGTGTACAGAAGTTCTCCTTGATGTTAATGACTGATAGAGAATTTTGATGTTTACAGGTGGAACCGAGGAAGTTTGGAATGCTGGCTAATTGGCAGAGGGAGTATACAATGGAGGACATTCTGACCCAGTTGAGGAAAGAAATGGCTGCCTCTCACAACCGAAAGCTTGTCCAACCTCCCGAAGGGACGTATTTCTAGCCAACCACTACCCCTGGTTATTTGCTGTGATTGTATCCAATTTCAAATCTTTTATGGTATGTTTTGGTACATAGTTATGCCCAATCTTGACCATGCTATGCTGTAAAAGGGAAATATGGGACTGGCTTGTTTCAACCTTTTGACATGGGATTGGGCATTCTTGAATTGCCTTGTTTGCGACTGATGCTCTTTTTATGTATGTGGCTAAACTGTCCAGTTGTCTTTGGGATTTGTATGACATAAAATTATTCTGGTGACGTTTAGTTGGGAAATGAGGTGCCAACTGCCTAAAATAGGTTTGGGGCATCAAATGTTTAAAAGGTTCTTGTTTGATTCAATATGTTATTTTACCCCAAAATCACATTTTTAGCATTCTCAAAATATGTGAACTTTTTTTAAATTTTGGATTTTGGATTTTTCAAGACAATCAAAAAAAATAATCTAAAAATACAGCTTGGATGACAATAAAAATAGATATGGAAAAGGCTTATGATAAGCTTGAATGGGCTTTCATTGAAAAAATTCTGCTTAAATTTGGATTTAATTCTCATTGGGTTAATTTGGTCATGGCGGCCTGCATTTCTTCTACTCCTTCCTCGGTTTTAGTTAATAATGAGCCAGGTTTGGAATTTTTGCCTACTTGTGGAATTCGCTAGGGAGATCCTTTGTCCCCTTTTATTTTTTTAATTGCAATGGAATATCTTGCCCGATCACTTCAAACTGAATCGTTGCACCAAAATCCTCATGTAGGTATTCAATTAGTAAAAAATGGTACTCGTATCCCTTTTCTCACCTTTGCGGATGATACAATTATCTTTGCAAATGCCTCTCATAGTAATATGACATTTATTAAAGAATTTTTAACTTCTTTTTCTCGCGTTTCGGGACTATCTATTAATTATCACAAAAGCACTTTCCAAACTTCCGCCAATGTTCCCAGACCTACCATTATCTCTTTAGCAAGTATTCTTAATATAGAAGTTACCTCTTCCATGGAAAAATACCTAGGCATTCCTATTCTTAAAGGTAGGGTCCAAAATGAAATGTTTTCTGAAACAATAACAAAACTAAAATCTCAATTATCAAAATGGAAAGCTAACTCAATCTCCCAAGCAGGTAGTTACCTAATGTAGAGTTTCCTGCTACCTAAGGGGGTATGGGATGAAATTGATAAAGTTAATAAGTCCTTCTTTTGGAATAAATTCACTCATAATCATCATCCGCTTTGTAGCGGGGGAAAAAAATTGTAGTCCTAAGGAAAATGGGGGTGTTGGCCTTCACACAACTCAAAATATGAACATTTCTCTTCAAATGAAACTTCTTTGGAAACTCATTGCGGAACCTCATAGTGCTTGAGTTCAATTAATCAAAGATAAATATCCGGAGAATAATGATCTTTTTCAATATCAAAAGAAATCTTGTTCTTGGCAATTTTTCCGTTTACTAAACATTCGGGATATTTTTTTCAAAAGGAGTCAAATGGATTGTAGGAAATGGTAACTCCATTAATTTCTGGGTTGATAAGTGGATTGGAGATTCCAATCTACTTTACTATATTGATAATCAAGATCCATCACTTAAGGTTGCTAAGTTCATTACAATAGATAAAACTTGGAATGTTCAAGCTCTTTCAATTCTTCTTCCCAGGGAGATCATAGATGTCATTACTAATATTAGAATTCGACTTTCGGATGGTGAAGATCGAGTGGTTTGGCTTCCTTCTTCGGATGGATGCTTTTCAGTTCAGTCAGCCTCGATTCTAATAAATGAAAATCGAATTATTAACTCAATCGGGTTCTCCTGGATTTGGAGATTGAAGGTGCCTTTTAAAATACAAAACTTTATATGGAAAGCGTGTGCAGATTGCCTTCCTACTACGGATAGATTAAATCGTTTCTACAATTGTGTTCCTAATTGTTGTTCTCTTTGCAATATTGAAAATGAAATTTAAATCATATCTTCTTCCATTGTCAGTTTACGAAGAAAATGATTGCTAAATTGGAAAATGTCTTAAGATGCTCTTTTGAGTTTGATACTTCTGGATGTTTTAATGACAATTTAATATCTACTCTGAATTTAAACAAGAATAAAGAAATACTTTGTTTTTTATGGTGGCTCATCTGGAGTCATAGAAATGCTCTTATTTTTAACCCTTAAAGAATTAACCCAAATAATTTGCCAAGTGACTTGACCTTTCCTCATTTTCCTCATTGGGATTCTGCAAACTCCAAAAATTAAAAAAATCATGTCAATAGTACGAAAAGGAAAAATGGTACGTCTTGGATCACGCCTTCTTTATGGGTAAAGCTTAATTTTGATGCTTCGAAACAGAAAAATTCCTCAACATTTGCAAGTTTTATTATTAGAAGTCATGCGAGTACAATTCTTGGATATGATCGAATCTCTCTTCAACCAATGTCAGTTTTAATGGATGAGTCTATAGCTCTTCTGGAAGGTTTGAAATTTGTAGCAACTTTACCCATTGATAAATTAATTATTGAAGGAGATAATTTAATTCTTATTAAATCTTTAAAAAATACTTGGAAAGTGTCCTGGGAAATTTACACAATTATTCAAGACATACATAAGTTGGTGTCGGGGTTTCCTGCTGTAGTTTGTTTCCATTGTTTTATGAAGGCTAATTCCGTTGTTGACTTCCTTGCCAAAAGACATGTCAATATTCCTCATATTCATCAAGCGATTGCTTCTTTGTGCCAAGATTTGTGTTTTGATGTTTTTTCTCTAGGAAGGTTAAGACTATTGTTTTGTCTTCAACCTTTAGCTTTTAATTTCTTCAAGTTCATCCGCAGTGATGATTTAGGTTGGCCTTGTCATGTACATGCAACCTAATGTTTGTCTTGTAATGAGCTAGTAGCTCATTTTCAATTAAAAATAATAATATTTTAATCCAAAATGACATTTTTGCCCAAAGTGAAACACCCAAAATGACATTTTAGGCATTGTGTGTGTGTGTGTTTTTTTTTTTAACTTTCGAATCTGATTTTGAGAATAGGTCGTTCGTGTCTGGCTTTGTATGTGGGTTTGGTACCCGTGGGTGGGTGTTTGTCTCTGATAACATATGCATCGAGGCTCTAAATTACTAGATCCGGTGGGTGGGTGTTTGTCTCTGATGACTAACCATTCTCAATCGTTCGGCGCATAGATTCAGTAGAAAATTGCAAAAAACTGAAAAAATAAAAAACGGATGTTTGGCAAAAAGTTTCATATGTTTATAACATCCTGATTCAATATCCCTATTCCAACTTCAACGAAACAAGAACTAAAGATTGTGTTATTTTTCTGGTTAATACGAATAGATTCATCACTGTCTAACTCATATGGTTAGTTAAAACTTAAAAGCTAAGGCGTGGTAATAGCAAATGGCCACTTATCTTTTCATTACCGACTTTTTTTTCCATACATCCGTATGGGAAATTGTGAGTCGTTTCTAGACATTTGAAGTATTTGAGGTATTGAGTATTTTTGGAAAAGGTAAATATATTTCCAAGATAAGGGGATGTACAAAAAGTGTGCACGGGCATAGGAGGACTATACAACGAGTGGACTAAAACATTATTCAAAGAGACAACCACAATGACAAAAAATTAGAACAAGCCAGGAACAGTTGCACAACGAACTAACTACATACCTCAACTACTACTACAAAAACACCACAAATCTATGGCTACAAGAGACCTTTGAGTGTGATTGTTGCCAACAAACTCTCTCTCAAGCTCTCCCCAAGGAAGAACGGTTCAGGGCCAAGCGATCTCTGACGGATAGAGCGGACTTCCAAGCCCATCCATTTGAGCGCCTCACCACATAATCCCATATAGAAGAGTCTTTAAGAAGGTTGGACTTTGTCCATAGTGATATAAGACGTCCAACCATGACTCCGAAAGACAATGAGGACAAGTTGAAGGTTCCTTTTGACGATCCAATAACAAGGTCTAAAGCCAAGAAGGTACAAGAGGCAACTTTATCACTTTTGGTTTCTTTAATTGGAATTTCTTGTCTTCCAAGGCCAAGAAGATAAGAATTTCTATAAGGAATGTTGACTAGTCTTTATATCTTTTAGCTTAGGATTTTTCTATCTTGTTTTGAAGCTTTGTTAGGGCCAAAATTTACATGAGTTGGGCGGTCCTAGGAATGCTTCTAGATAAGACAATTTAGTTGCTTTAGTTTATTATTTATATGTTATGATTTTATTCAAAAAAATTAGATTGAAAATTAGAGAGCGTCTTGGCTAAGGTGTTTTCTCTATTTAGTATTGTCTTCTCTCCTTCCTTCTCTTGTTTATACGTGAAAGTCATTCAACCAAAACTGAATTTTTGTTCTTGCAGAGCAACACCAAACAAGTACAATTCAAGTTACTTGCCAAAGAGAAGTCGAGTTCAATTGAATTGGTCTAAGGATTCGATCATTTCCATTTGATGTCTACTTGGAAGAATCTTCCACACCAATCTAAGGAGAGGTTAAATCCATGAATTACTGCTGGAATTTATTTTCTTGTTGGATATGTGTAAGAATTGAGAAGTGATGAAATCGATGATCAAACCATTGCAAATCTGATCTCTAATCACTTATTTACCACTAAAAATGCACATTACTTTGTTTTTATGATTGTAAGAACATCAGACTACCTAACTTTCGAGCAATTTGATCTAATTTTAATGTGCTGGATAATGTTTTCTAAAATCCTTGCAATGCTGAAACAAAACAATTTTTTATAAACTGTTGCCTTGTCCTTTGCTTGATTTAGTAAAGGAAATTGATGTTTGGACTGAAGTATGGCCAAAGATTAGGATGTTAAAGAGGAATGATAACAACTTAAGAAACAATTAATTATGACATGCATATTGTTAGGCCCAAAAACAACTCGGCCCATTTGACATAGTCGTCCTAAAAACGAGTGAAGAATCATGAGAGAGCAGGATGAAAGAAAGCCCAAGGAGACAGAAGAAGTTATCAGTCATGCAAGAAGAAGAAGACTACGGTCACGAGAGGGAAGCCTGCGTTTGAGATTCATCCATCTATGGCGGTTACTCTTCCCGAGAAATGTGGGAGGTGGCTAGAGCATAAAGATATGCCCTAGAAACATGGACATCGTGGGGAACGAACAAGCAAGACTAGTTAAATAAGATAGAAGGGGTAGTTTTTATGACTGAATTTCGATTGTACCAACCGAAAAAGCTCTCAGGAAGAGAACACTTGTAACTCGGATTTCATCAATCCAACTATTTCTTTCACAATTCTTTGAGCTTTAATTCGATCGTTGCCCCAATCTAGGGCAAGAGTTTGATTGTCAAATTTTTTTCCAAAACAATTTGGCGCCCACCGTGGGGCCCTAGATTGAAAAGGTTCATCTTTCCAGATCGAAAGAAGTCGAAAAAGTCACCATGAGCAACTCCAACGAGAGAAACCAAGAGCAAGATGCCAGGGGTGACGGAGCCGCACGTCGGTACGCATCGGCAGTGCTCCACCTCGAGTTGTCTGAATTTGCCCAGAGGATTCAAGCTCTTGAGAAGGAGTTAACAGATCAACGTGCTTGCAACGAGAAGCGCAAAACTAGCATCGAGCAATTAACCGCTGATAATGAAGGTTTGCGTTCTCAACTACGATTTGTTTCTTCCGTCGGCCCGCGTGCCCGAACGACGGATTGAGTACGATCCAGTGGGGGAGAGGGTTCCTCTAGAAACACTACTAGGCGGCATGAGAGATCCTCCGGTACGGAGTTCGTTACCCCCACTAGCAACTATCCCAGGGGTACCATCCTTCACCCCCACACAAGGAAACCGTACCGATGAGGAGGCGAGAGCACCCATCCGCCTTCGATCGACACGAGAGGCTAGCCTTCGACACATTGAAGATGATATCATGGACGATGAAGATGATTGGGACCTTCGTCGTCCCTGAGATCTAGAAAACATCATCCAAAACCAGTTAAAGATGTTCACCGAGCAACTGGCGAAGATACCTAGGGTCCCTCGGCCCATTGACAAAGAAGTGGTTGACGGTTACGACGAGTCGCCCTTCGCTCCTCACATTGCCCAAGTCGAGATACCAAAGAAGTTCTCGGTACCTAGCATGAGCCCTTATGACCGAACGGGAGACCCCGATGAGCACATGCCTATATTCAAGCAGAAGATGATGACCAACGTTGTCCCTTATCACTCTCGTGAGGCGCCGATGTGTAAAGGCTTCGAAGCAGCTCTCGCAGGGCCGGCTTTGATGTGGTTCGTTAATCTTCCACGAGGAAGTATTCGTTCCTTTGCCGAGTTAATGGATTCCTTCAGGTCCAATTCACTAGCAGCCGAAGGTTCGAGAAACAGTTTAGCGATTTGTATCGGGTTATCCAAAAGCTGGAAGAGTCCACCCGAGAGTACCTTGACAGATTCAACCGAGAAAAGATTTCCATCCCGCACTGTGACGTGCCGACTGCTATGGAAGCCTTCTATTAGGGGGGTTAACCAAGATGAAGATCTTTACAAAGAACTCAACAGGCACCCTTGCCACAATTTTGAAGATGTTTAAACCAAGGCTCTGGCTCAAATCAGACTTGAAGAAAATCTGAAGATGAGGAAGCCCATAAGCATCTGGGAAAGGTTGGAAAAGAAGGTAACAACAGATCATTCTCAGAAACGCCGCGATCAACCATACAGGCGCCTCACCCCGACGTGGAGAAGGTAAACGTCGTCGAGGCTAGACCCGACAAGCCATTACCACCAAAGTACGATGAGTTTAGCCTGGGTATATCCTCCAACAAACTCGTGAAAAATATAGCTTGGCGATATAGGGCATCAGATGGCCAAAGAGAAATGAGAAGCCCTACCCGAACAAGGATATGAGCAAGTGGTGCGACTTCCATGATGATTATGGTCATATAACCAAAGAGTGTGTAGCGCTGAGAAGAGAGAGAGAGAGAGAGAGAGAGAGAGAGAGAGAGAGAGAGAGAGAGAGAGAGAGAGAGATTGCCTACCTTGTATTTCGAGGAAGAATTACAAAAGTAGCACCCAACGCACAGGTCCCACCGGATGTGGTAGAAGCCTCACGCGCGGGAAGGCCTGCATCGCCAAGACCCACCAAGGTTGTGAATGTGATCACCTGGGGATCGAGCGTGTGCGGCCTCACGTATTCGGAAGCCAAGAGGAACACGCGAGAAAATGCTTTCCATCGTCCTATGAAGATGAAGAGAGACGCCATTAACCTCACCATACACTTTGATGAGGATGACGACAATGGTCTTGAAGGTCCTCACCATGATGGACTTGTTATTTCTCTCTCGATAGGAAATGTCTTGGTCAAGCGGGTTCTCACTGACACCGGAAGTTCGACCAACCTCATGAGACTAGGACCATTGAAAGAAATGGGGTTGAGCGAGAAATACATAGAGAAGAATCCGACCGCGCTCGTGGGATTCATCGGAGAAGTGAAGCACACGATAGGTGACATCATCCTTCCCACATACGCGAAGGGCATGAACATCCAAGTTAGATACTCCGTCATGGATTGTCCTTCTTGTTATAATGTGATAATGGGGAGACCGTGGCTCCATGACATGAGGGCAGTCCCCTCCACTTACCACCAGACGATAAAATTTCCAACGCCCTAGGGAGTTCAAGAAATCTGAGGAGATTAGAGAACTTCAAGAGAGTGCTACAAGTCGGCTCTTAAACCGATCGCCAGTCAGAAGTCAACATAGCAATTAAAGGAAGCCACTGGTTCTACCTCTCCAAAAGAAAAAGAAAAGAAAGATGAACAGGTAGAAGAAGTGGTCTCAGGCCAATCAGACCTCAATCGGTCCGTAAAGATTGGAAGAGACTTGGAATTGTGCATGAGAAATGAGCTAATAGACTTCTTAAGTAAGAATACGGAATGCTTCACATGTCGCCTAATAGATTCGGAGGTCATCACATGCCGCCTAGTCCTGTTCGCGGACCAGCACTCCACTAATGGATTGCTAGGTGACCTAGGTACAAGGGTAATGAATCCTTGGGACAAGCCTTGTTCAAATCCGTGAAGTCTACGCACATCCTTCACTGAATTGAAGAAATACTTCTTTGATCCTCTAATCTTAGCGAAGCCGGAAGAAGGAGAAACTTTACCCTTGTAACTGGTTGTCACCAAGCAAGTGGATTGCTGGTCCGCGAACAGGATGGGCAACAACAACCTGTATATTACGTAAGTAGAACTCTCCTACCAATTGAAACCCGTTATTCTTCCCTGGAAAAATTAGTGTTAGCATTGGTCATGTGCTCCAATAAACTCCGTCCCTACTTCGAGTCACACACGATCGTGGTGAGAACCACACATCCCTTGAAGACAGTCATGCACAAACCCGAGTTTACAGGAAGAATGGCCAAGTGGGCAATCCACCTAAGCGGATTCGATATCCAATATGAGCCCAGGACTACACTGAAATCCCAAGCATTGGCCAACTTTGTGGTTGATTTTAGCCCTACCATAGAAGAAAGAATGGATTCAGCTGAGTTGATGATGCTAGAAGCTAAGTCTCCAATCAAATGGACGCTTCACACAGATGGATCATCCAACGCTAAGGGAACAGGGATATGAGTAGTCCTAAAATCAACACATGGGGATAGGGTGGCACAATCTGTGAGAGGCACCTTCGAAGCCACGAACAATGAAGTCGAGTACGAGGCTTTAATTTTTGGCCTAACCCCTGCCAAAGACCTGGCCATACAACAGATTGAGTCAACTGTGATTCCTTGCTAATAATTAATCAGTTCATGGGGTTGTACGAAGCCAAGGACGAAAGAATGTCGGCTTACCTAGAAGTGGTGAAAGGTCTAATCCCTCATTTTGAGAAGATATCCTTCACACAAATCCCAACAGAGCAAAACGCTCAAGCAGATGCTCTCGCTCGTTAAGCTTCGACCATCGACCCAGATGAGTATCTTGAAATCCCAATGATTCATATAATGGTTCCCGCCATTGGAAGAACCCGTGCTGATGGTGGTGGTAAGTCTCTTAGCATGACCGAAGACGTCTCCCCTCTCAGGTCCATGGCCCACGAAGATGTCTTCATGAGCAGTGATGATATTGACGCCAGGAGCTTCCGAAATGACCCTGACCCAGATCTATCTCTGGACGGTCTAGGTCAAAAAGAAGATTCCCTTGCTCCATCCGAAGTTAACGAGGAACCTTGGACCTAGCCGTACCTTGATTGGTTGGTCGAAGGGAGACTTCCATAGGATAAAACTGAAGCCAAGATGCTAAAGATGAGAGCCACACGATTCACGGTTGAGAATGGCATGCTCTTCCATCGGTCAACAGTAGGCACACTTCAACTTTGTTTGACTAAGGGAAGTGTCCAGAAACTTCTTGAAGAACCTCACGAAGGAGACTGTGGGAACCATACGAGAGGAAGAAGTCTATCCAACATAGCCCTCCGTCAGGGGTGGTACTGGCCTACCATGCGAAAAGATGCTATTGATTTCCGTCGTAAATGCGACGCTTACCAGAGACACACACCAATGGCTCATCAACCTTCCGAACCACTCTACCCCACACTCACACCGTGGCCGTTCATGCGTTGGGAAATGGATATAGTTGGGAAATTACCCACTCGTCCGGACAAAGAGTATTCTTTCCCGCCATGACCGATTACTTCTCCAAGTGGATTGAAATCGAGGCTTATCAGGAAATCAAGGACAAGCAAGTGATTTCTTTTATCATTAGAAATATCCTTTGTCGTTTTGGTGTGCCCTCAGAGATCGTATGTGACAATGGGTCTCAGTTCATAAGTCAGAGAACCAGAGATTTCTACTGTCGTTGGAACATCAATTTAGTCACTTCGACACCCCTCTATCCCCAGTCTATTGGGCAAGCCGAGGCTAGCATTAAGGTGATTGTGAACAACCCGAAAAAGTGACTTGCGAAAGCCAAGGGAAACTAATCCGATGAGCTACCTTACGTCATGTGGGCCGACCGAACAACGCCTAAGTTAGCGACCGGTCAGTCCCCTTTTTCTCTGACGCACGGGTGCGAGGTGGTCATTCCCGTCGAGATCCTCATTCCCACAACTCGCTCCAATTTCTTGACCGAAGAACAGAATCGTATAGAATTGTCGTCTGAAATGGATACCTCGAATGAACTTCGCGACCAGGCCCGATTTCGCCTAGCTAAGCAACAACAGCAAGTCGTCCAGAGTTACAATCAGAACGTCAGGGTTCATACTTTCCAAGTGGGCGACTGGGTATTACGGAAAGTCTTTCAAGATACCCATGAAACCAAGTCAGGCAAGCTAACCCTAGTATGGGAAGGGCCATACAAGATAACCAAGACGGTGATGTTGTCCCATGGAGTTGGAACGCGATACACCTGGAGAAGTATCATTTCTAAAAGAATTCTTCTATCCTCGAACCATAAACTTCTTAGGCACTCCCGGTAGGAAGCCTCCGCACGTTTTACACAAGGCGTTCGAGGTCATCTATCCTTAGCCATTAGTTCATTTAAGTTTGCTCTTTCATTATTTTACTTGTGATGAACTTGACTTACTGAAATTTGCTTGTTGTGTGTTTGTCATTTTGCGGTGGTTCGTTAAATGAATGGCTTATGTGCATGTTATTACATGATCATATTTGTTTCTTGCATAAGTGCTGGTAACACATAAAGCATGTTTTATTCAAATCATCATGAGATAGAATACATTCACATAGATAAACAACCATACAACCGAAAAGCTCAAATGGTAAAGGCAATAAATGCTAGACCAAAAACGTCTTCGATCGACAGAACATCCCGAGCTCATGCTCTGACGCGATAGCCGTCACTTTCCTAGAAACACCCTTCGGTAAGCGCAGCTACCACCATCAACTAATGACTTCTGCAGGAGTCTTCATCCAAAAGCCTTCAACCAGAAGTACTTATCCATCACGAAACACATGCACACAAAGGAAGGACGCAACCAAGCAAAAAATACGCTAGAAATACCACGCATGCATGCATAAACTAAGTTAAAATCCGTCCCAGCAAGACGACGCTCCCGGGATAGGGTAAGAGTGTCTTCGGCCCAAAACCTAGCCCCGCCCATCACAAAAAAAAAAGAGATTGTGCAAAAGACTTGTTCAAACACATCCGAGGTAGCAAAAGAAATTACAAGGGTGTGTAGCTCTAATCTTCGTTCTTGTCAGTGGTGTCCTTCAGCTGATCCTGTCCGCTCGCTAGGAGATCATCCCGTCCTTTGTCCATTTCAGGGGTAGCTCCGACATTCTTCCCACGATCGCCACCGACATCTTCAACATCAATATCCTTTTCTGTTGTTTCTTCTTCCAAAAGACCCAGGGAAGCAAAAATCTCGTCACCAAGAGCTGGCTTCTCAGGTGGGTAGCATTCATGGAAGGTCACAGTCTCTGTGTCCAGGTCCTAACCCAAATGTTGGCCCGCCATGAATTACTTAATCGTCTCCACCCGAAACATCATTGAGTATTAAGCCCCGATATCCCCGGCTTCCTTAAGGAACTTCTTGTTCGCAAGCTCAAGTTCGCAAGCTCAAGCAAATGACACTTGACTGCTTCCGTGTAAAGCCCAAGGCCTAAGAAGCACTATCCCATGCCAACGCGAGGACTTCCCAAGAGGTCCCCCATCCTGGTACTACTCTCGCCCTTGCACGCTTAACTTATGAGTTCTTTATAAAAAATGCGGAAGTCGAATACAAAAGTTGAATAAACTTGAACGGATACAAAGTTGAAATGGGAAGGGTCCCACAAGTCAGAACCTCGACCCTTAAAATTATTCTAACTTATTCCAAGCTAACCACCTTCACTCCAACTGCTCCTCAAGCTTGCTCCTCCTGGTCCTCAGCGTAGAACTCCACGATTGATGTGTCGCGACAATATATGCGATAGACACCAGCCGACCATGCAAGGAAAATAACGGTCGGTTAGTCTTGTGACAGACTAAGCAACTGGAGTTTTAGAAGGTAGTTCGGTTTTTAAGAAGGGACGAGTTGGGATGTCGGATAACGAATGAAAGTCGGACCCATCCTCGGACCTCAGACCTCCTAGGAAAACTGTGATTTGAAGAAACAGAATGAGGACGTCACCCAAGGGTGAGTCTCAGTTTCGAAAAAAAGATTTACTTATGTTGGGAACTTAGGTTTCACACATTTAATCAGGTGAGTGATTAAACCCCTCGTTGATCACGTTTCCCTCTACCAACCTCACCGCATACGTGTTGTGCGAATCCAGATTGGAGCCAGAGAATTACGGAATCTGAGAGTAAGGATGGCATTCCATTTTGTACTAGTCTTCCTGTCATTTTAATTGTCACCAACGGGCGCCTATTTAATCTCTACCAATTTTAATAATCACAATATCGTTCCACTTGGAATTAAGCATACTTTTTAAGTAAGACAAAATGTTGGTTACGGCCCCACGGAAATACTCAAAGGTTGGGTGCGCAAACCCAGATTAACACGAGCTACGTGCCATCACCCCTCATCGAGAGAGCGGGTATTGACCATGGTCTTACGAGTAGAGTATCGGCTCAAGATTAATGTCGAATGATTCAACGCGTATACAATAAAGTACGCAAACAAAAGCCTATTAATCTAGGCACACATATCACAAGGCAACGACCCTAAAGTCCATCTAGCGTAACCTAAGTACGACTAGAAATAACATGTCATTAAATCTAGAACAATATAAATCCTAGATCAATTTTATTTCATACAAGAGTTCCCAAAAAAGTCATAAAACAACATAAAGCACATGAAACATATAACAAGATATGTAACAAGATTGATAAAACGAGTGATGCATAAACAACTTTATATGGAAATCGAACCCAAACCACTTGCCTCGAAATTAACGTAAATGGGTTATGAAACGACCACTCTCGATTAAGGGCTTGTTCCTGTTTCAATCAACCACAAAATAAATTGTCGTCAATTTATTTTGTTCATTCGTTAACGTTGATTTCCAAGGACTCGTAACGGATTTAAGTTTATACAAATTATAAACTTACACATTATATTAATAATTTCCTTTATATTAATATAATGTCATCTAACCTTATCTTTTCATTATAACATATTAACCTAACCTTATTTTTAATATTAATCTAAGTAAAAACCTTTTTACTTATACACATTCAAAAACCTTATTTTTAAGTTTATTTAATCAAATCATAATAGTCTTATAGTGAAACAAAAAATTCTATTCTTATTAAAAATCTTTTTTTTAACAAAGAGTTTTTTTAACTTTATTTTAAAAAAACAAAACAAATACCCTAAGTGAGCAACATGGTCTGGCCGGGTCGGGCCGACCTGCTCACGGGATCACCAGCCACACATCATCAATTCCACGCAAAAACAGAGCAGAAACAACACCAAATTCAATCGCTTCGTTCTCCTTCGTCTGGTATCGGTTTGGGGCGTATGAGTAGCCGTTGGAACCGTAAGAGAGAGATCTTTCCAATGATATAAAATGGGAAATTTTTGGTTGTGTATGGAAGAACATAGAGGCCAAAAACCGAGCATGTGCTCTGTTTTTAAACGTGAACGAAATTGAACTTAATCGAAAAGTTGAGGATTCATATGGCATTTTTATGAGACATCTTGTGAAAAAGAATGGTAGATGAAGATCACTACTACCATTTGGGTTTTTATAGGCCCAAAATCGACCCCCAATCGATTCACATTCCGAGCTTGAAAGCCTAACCTCCCTAAACCCAATCGTCACTAGTTTAATCCGACATTATACACACTTTAAACGATTCGGCCACCAAAATTACTCCCCATTATTACCTCTTATCCATAAACGTCGATAATTCTATCCAATTCGAGCTTTGAAAGCCGAATTCAACCAATTTCACCATTTGAGGGTTTCGAACAAGGTCATAAATTAATCCCCAAAATTTGTATTTTCTACAACAATTGATTGAGGGGTTTGATAGGAAACGTCATGGGCTTTCCGGAACATCTTTCGGATCGAAAATCCGTTGAGAAATGAATGAGTTATGACCATTTGAACTTTCGAACCAAAGGTTGAAGAAGAAGAAAATCGAGATTGATTTCTTTTGCTCAAATTACACAAATAACCCCTCTAGTTTTATAAAAGTGATAAAAATATCCTTCTATCTTAACTTTTGTACTTCAATTAAAACAAATATTTATCATAAGAACTTTAAACAATTTATTTGATTAAACTTTACTTTAAAATAACTTATATAAAATTTAGAAATTTTATTATAATATTTCTTCTTAAGCTTTATTACTTATAATTTTTCTTTTGTAATATTAATTAATAAATAAGACACATATTATTAATGGTTACATTTTATCATATTATAATAATCATAACACCATAATTATTATGGTTCATAATTAATACTTATAATATGAAGAATAAGTTTTGTAACCTTAAGTATGGTCTTAAACTTATAAACCAACCTTATAACATTCAAAATGTTATAACATTAGAACTTTAAGAAATAAAATATGTAAATATTTTATTATGTTAAAGAAAAATGTAAAATTAAATTTTTACCCTTTATAAAAATGAGGGATATTACATTCCGTCAGTTTCACAATTTTCCCACCATCAATCTTTAATTTTGACGTTTAGCAGCAACCGCTACCTCCCTTTTCAGCACAACTTTCTCGGCATCCCACTTTGACCTTAGCTCCGTCAAACTCTTCTCCTCCCGGTCTACGGCATCAGCTACCCACAATGTGCCTTGCAAGGCCTAGGAGATAAAAACGTCAATAGTAAGGAGGAATTCATAAATAAAGGGGGTAAAAGTGAGAAAGGAGCGTTGTAATGACTAAGGAGAGGTGTTTTACCTTCCAGACTGTCAGACCGGCGTCTCTAATCAAAGCAGAGGTAGGAATATCCAGACGGGGTTTCTTAGAAGCATGAGTGTTACAGAGCCCTTGCCACAAATCCAATGGACCCTTGCCTTCCAGGTCAACAACATCAGTAACCTCGGGTGATGACCGCTTAATTGGGGTTGCCTTAGCTACGACCTCCATCTTCACTTTGGGGTCCAAAGGAGGTTTCCTATCACTCGAGCGCAACTTGCGCTGGATCATGGCCGCTACAGAAAAATTCCATCAAAGAGAAGTGGAAGCTTTCGAGGCCAAGTAAAAAGAAATCACCAGTAAAGAAAAGGGAGATGAAGATAAATAAAGAGTAAATGATAGATAGGTACATACCAGTGGTTTTCAATATACGCTTGTCGATCGTTTTGACGGCTGGCACCGACGTAGGAACTCTATCATCAATTGTCTTCTCAAACTCACCCGACCTTGAATCATCTTCATCATCAAACTGTTTCTCTACAAAGCTACCATCTTAGTACTCAATTCACCCTCGAGCACGATCTCTGTCGACTTCCGGTAGGTCCTTCTCGTCTCAAGAAGGGCAAATATCTTCCTGCATGCCTCCGCTTCCAAGACATGGGTATCCAAACCCGGTAAAACTACACATGAACGCCGCCTAAAGAAAAAAAAAATCAGAAATTAGGGTTGAGAATGCTTACCCTTAGAACTCGATGAATCGGAGAAGGCCGCTTGATACATCAGGCCCATCGTAGATCTTTCCACAAAGAAGAAGCGGGTCGCCCAATCCTTGTCATTCACCTTCGACTTGGGGATTAACGGATTCTTAGCGTCCCTCGCATAAATGGTGAAGCGACCGACCCTGAGTGGACACACCCGATAAGCGCACAAGAGGTCTGACACTGAGAATTCAATCTTCCCCTCCGAACACACCTCACTTATCTGGTGCAAGATCTTCCACGTGGACGGCATCAGCTGTGCTGGAGAAGCCCTAAGGGCCAGCAGGAAGTTCAAGATCAGGGTGGAAAAGGGGAAAAAGGCCCCCAGTGTGAAAGGGTACTTGAGGAAGCAAACACATCGATCCTAGACCCAATCAACAGCTCCGTGCGTAGGGCAGTGAAAGTGGGTACCCGCCGGAAAGCTGTGGGTCTTGACGATCTTCTCCGCCTCTTCCGAGGACATGGAGTAGGGGCGACAATCATGGGGGCTCAAGAGAATGAGATGATTCGAAGCCCAAGTCGACTATTCTTGCCCTGACCAATGCGGAAAGAATCTGAAATGATTAGAAAGGAGGAAGACAAAGAGGAAGTGAAGGAAAAGAGAGAAAATAATGGAAGACGCGTATCTTTGAGAATCTGCACTCGGAGTAAATATAGCCAGGCTGATGTGACCCTTCCCTTACCCGAGGATGATTGGACGGATAGGGCGAAGCCACGTGGAACCCGTCGACTATAGCACGGCGGCGAATCTTATCAAAATCCCGTTTGGATCAAGATTCGGGGGTATTGTTAGGCCCAAAAACTACTCGGCCCATTTGACATAGTCGGCCCAAAAACAAGTGAAGAATCATGAGAGAGCAGGATGAAAGAAAGCCCGAGGAGACAGAAGAAGTTATCAGTTACGGAAGAAGGAAGAAGACTATGGTCACGAGCGGGGAGCCCGCGTCGGAGATTCAGCCGTCTAAGGTGGTTACTCATCCGCGTCGGAAATTAGGGTTGAGAATGCTTACCCTTAGAACTCGATGAATCGGAGAAGGCCGCTTGATACATCAGGCCCATCGTAGATCTTTCCACAAAGAAGAAGCGGGTCGCCCAATCCTTGTCATTCACCTTCGACTTGGGGATTAACGGATTCTTAGCGTCCCTCGCATAAATGGTGAAGCGACCGACCCTGAGTGGACACACCCGATAAGCGCACAAGAGGTCTGACACTGAGAATTCAATCTTCCCCTCCGAACACACCTCACTTATCTGGTGCAAGATCTTCCACGTGGACGGCATCAGCTGTGCTGGAGAAGCCCTAAGGGCCAGCAGGAAGTTCAAGATCAGGGTGGAAAAGGGGAAAAAGGCCCCCAGTGTGAAAGGGTACTTGAGGAAGCAAACACATCGATCCTAGACCCAATCAACAGCTCCGTGCGTAGGGCAGTGAAAGTGGGTACCCGCCGGAAAGCTGTGGGTCTTGACGATCTTCTCCGCCTCTTCCGAGGACATGGAGTAGGGGCGACAATCATGGGGGCTCAAGAGAATGAGATGATTCGAAGCCCAAGTCGACTATTCTTGCCCTGACCAATGCGGAAAGAATCTGAAATGATTAGAAAGGAGGAAGACAAAGAGGAAGTGAAGGAAAAGAGAGAAAACAATGGAAGACGCGTATCTTTGAGAATCTGCACTCGGAGTAAATATAGCCAGGCTGATGTGACCCTTCCCTTACCCGAGGATGATTGGACGGATAGGGCGAAGCCACGTGGAACCCGTCGACTGTAGCACGGCGGCGAATCTTATCAAAATCCCGTTTGGATCAAGATTCTGGGGTATTGTTAGGCCCAAAAACTACTCGGCCCATTTGACATAGTCGGCCCAAAAACAAGTGAAGAATCATGAGAGAGTAGGATGAAAGAAAGCCCGAGGAGACAGAAGAAGTTATCAGTTACGGAAGAAGGAAGAAGACTACGGTCACGAGAGGGGAGCCCGCGTCGGAGATTCAGCCGTCTAAGGTGGTTACTCATCCCGAGAAACGTGGGAGGTGGCTAGGGCATAAAGATATGCCCTAGAAACATGGACATCGTGGGGAACGAACAAGCAAGACTAGTTTGATAAGATAGAGGGGGTAGTTTTTATGATTGAATCTCGATTGTACACGCTAAGAACCAACTAAAAAAGCTCTCAGGAAGAGAACACTTGTAACTCCGATTTCATCAATCCAACTGTTTCTTTCACAATTCTTTGAGCTTCAATTCGATCGTTGCCCCCAATCTAGGGCAAGGTTTGATTGTCAATTTTTTGTCCAAAACACATGCAATTGAGTGATAAGGAAAAGATGAATGTTTTAAAATATGGAATCTATTTAGTATATAAACTGAATGTGGAAAAGATGAATGTTTTAAAATATGGAATCTATTTATAGACCAATAAGCTTATATTCAACAATATACAAAATTATTTCCAAGATCATCACAAGAAAGGCTCAAGAAGATAATAAGTAAAATCATTCATCTGTTGCAGGGTGCATTTATACAAACGAGCCATCCAAGATAACGTACTTATTGTCCATGAAATTTTCCACTCCTTTAGAGGAAGTAAAGCAAAAGAAGGATGGGTATCAATTAAACTTGATATAGAAAAGGCATATGATAGAGTAGACTAGGAATTCCTATTTGCGGTACTACGAAAGTTCGGTTTTGATAATAAATTTATATGATGGATTCGGGAGAGTGTATGCACTGTATCATTCTCAATACTAGTTAATAATGGACCAACAAACCCTTTTTTGCTAGAACGAGGACTGCGACAAGGGGATCATTTATCTCCTTTCCTGTTTGTTATCGGGACGGAAATTCCAGCTAGGAAGTTACAATCCACAAGTGCCCTTGATCGAAAGTCAGTTGGCTTTCCTATTACTCGTGGTGGAAATAGGATCCCTTTTCTAGCGTTCACAAATGACATTATTATTTTTTCCAAAGTAATATAAGGATCATGCTCAAAAATTAAAGAAATTATAGAAAGGTACAATGCCATATCAAGACAAAAGGTAAACTATCACAAGTCAGCTTTCCAAACTTCAAAAAACGTTACTAACCACCAAAAGCAACAAATTCAACACGCATTGGGTATTACAGCCATGACTGACCTGTAAAAATACATAGGATGTACTATCATTAGTGGTAAAGTCAATAAAGAAACATTTAAGGACACAATTGCAAAAGCACAACATCAACTAACTGTCTCAATCATCATTTGTCAGGACTTTTCGGAGTAATGGAAGATGAACAACCTCTCTCAGGAAGGGAGAACTACTTTAATAAAAGCAAACTTGGCAGCGAAACCAAATTATATTATGTAAAGTTTTATGCTGTCAAACAAAATACATGAAGAAATGGATAGAATTAATAGAGGTAACTTTTGGAATAAAGACCAACACTACAAACCATTAGTCGTTTGGGATAGAATTTGTAAGCCAAGGTCCCTAGGAGAACTAGGACTAAGGAAAGTAGAATATATGAACAAAGTACTACAAATGAAACTTCTATGAAAAATTCTTGTGGAACCAGATAACATTTGGGTCTGGATAGTAAAAGAGAAATATACACGAAATGAAAACTTATTCACCTACAAACTTAAACAAAATACCTCATGGCAATGGAAACGACTAATAAATTTACATTAGGAGTTTGAAAAAGGACTAATATGGCAAGTTGGAAATGGGCAAACAATTAAGTTTTGGGAAGATAATTGGACATTGGAACAACCATTGAAAAGCCTTGCCTTGCACTCATCTTTCCCCAATGCAACCTCTAGAGTTTTGGACTAAATTACGGAGGGTAATGAATGGAACATACAAGATTTGAAAGAAGTACTCCTAGATGAAATAGCCAACATTATTCAAGATATGGTGATCCCAAAACACAATATCCATGACCGTCTTTATTGGGCTCCCAACAAGAATGGGTGGTTCTCTACTTCATCCGCCATGAAACTGATAACACAAGAAAAAAAATCAAATGCCATCTTTAGTGGAATGGATATGGAAACTAGACAAATTACCTAAAGTTAAGAACTTTAGTGGAAAATTGGTGTAAACGTATTGCCAACCAAAGCAAGAATGAGAGAAAACCATGCCCCATCTCTTGTAGGTTGTATCATGTGCAACTGTACAAACGAAGATACCACACATCTATTGATAAATTGCCCTTATACATTAAATACAATCAAAAGTATAAACCAAGCCACTGAATAGACAATACGAGGATATGATCCAAGAAATAAATACTCAAAAACTACGCTTATAGAGTTATTTCAAACCTTGGGGGAAAGGACTTCACTAAGTTAGATGCCACATGGTGGAGTATATGGAATCAGGGAAATAAACTAATGTTCCAACATACAACAAACGAGGTTATTTCAGATCTACCCTTATACATTAGAACACAGCTAGATCAATGGAGGAAATCAAAGAAATGGACTGAAGATGAGGAAGAAGGTAGGGACATAAAAAGAACATCGAAAAAACAGAAAATATAACTTAAGCCATGGAAAAAACTTCATTGAGTATAACTTTGATGGCTCAAAAGTGACTAATGGATTAGCTTCTGGAGGGGCTATTCAGAGGGATCATACCCGTAATATGCTTGACATAATATCAAACAAGTACGAGAACATATCAACCATAAAAGCAGAAGATTTAGGTTTGAGAGACGGGATTAGATTGGCACGACAATGGATATGCAAAAATCTAGAAATAGAAGGGGACAATATACAAGTCATAAAAGTATCCTAAGGCTTCAGAAATTGCCCTTGGGAAATTGAAGTGATCATGGCAGATGTTCTAGTTTCGCTCCAAGGTTTCCAAAATGTCAAAATCCTCCATGTTAAAAGGGGATCTAATGTTGTGGCTTATAAAATTGCTAATGTGGACCATAACTTCCCTGTTAATGCTATTTGGAATCACCCAGAACTTAGGGTTCTCATCCGACAGGATGCATTAGGACGCTCGCCTTGACGGAGTGGCTCCTAATCCTTACCTAATAAAAAAAAGTACAATTTATAAACAAATTTTGTAATATATGCTCTAAGGGTATATGATAAGCATCTTCTTTTGGAAAGATTTATTGATTTTATTTATTTAGTGATTTAAATTATTATTTTCCAAGAGTTTGTGCATTTCCTTTTAGGATTTTAGTTTTCAAAATCGGCATGCTTATTCTATACCCTTAGAATATAGGTTAGAAAAAGCGTTTATAAAATGAACATTACCTTTTCTATCGAAATATAAACAAAAAAATCTTAACAATTTCTTTAAAATCCAAGATATAGCATTAAATAACATAAAAAAGAACATAGATAGAATAGCATATCTATATTAAAGGATAATTTTATGATTTATTTAAACCTTTTATATATATATATATATTTTTTTGGTCGGATATATATATATATATATATGGTAGGTTGTTGGCAATTGTTTGGGTAAGGAGGTGAATCGATCTTGTCCTGCTCGCTCCTGTCGACATCTCCGCGTGCCCACAACGCAATCGCGAACCAATGTCGGGTCAAGGCCAGCGACTATCCGTCGTACCAACCGTAACGATGCTTGCAGCCATGAAAGCCCGCCTCGCTGGTGCTACACGAGGCCACGCTCTTCTCAAGAAGAAAAGCGACGCCCTAACTGTCCAATTCCGTCACATCCTTACCACAATCGTCTCCACCAAAGAATCCATGGCGAGCGTCATGAAAGACTCCTCCTTTGCACTAACCGAGGCCAAATACGTTGCTGGCGAAAACATCGAACACACCATTCTCCAGAACGCTGAATCTTCCGCCGCTACTACCCGTATTAAAGTCATGTCGAGACAAGAGAACGTTGCCGGGGTCAAGCTTCCCAAATTTGACCCCTGCTTCACATGTACTGAGAAAGAGACCAAGACCAATAATCTCACGGGACTTGCTAGAGGAGGCCAACAAATCCAACGGTGTCGTATGGCGTATGTTAAGGCGGTTGAGGTTTTGGTGGAGTTGGCTTCGCTTCAGACGTCGTTTATGACTCTGGACGAGGCCATTAAGACCACGAATCGTAGGGTTAATGCGTTGGAGAACGTTGTGATACCGAGATTGGAGAATACGATTAGTTATATTAAAGGAGAGTTGGATGAGGTTGAGAGGGAGGATTTCTTTCGGTTGAAGAAGATACAGGGCTATAAGAGGAAGGAGATTGAGAGACGGATGCGTGATGCAAAGGAGCCGGTTTGCTTAGAAAGTGGGGATTCGATTAACGATGTGCATAATTTGTTAGATGTAACTATGCTGCAAAAGGATGAGGATGTTATCTTCTAATATAATTGGAGTCTTCTATATTTACATAATTTATATATAGTTAGCTTGTTTATTATGTTTTGGAGACAAAGAAGGGTCATGTTCAAGGGGTATGAAATATGGTTTCTCAGTATAGAAGCTTTCTGCAGGTCATGATTCTAAGAAATGTTGAGTGCCTGTGTGTGTATGAAATTTGGTTTTGAAGATTTTATTATGGTGGCATTATAACTCTGTTAATTGATTTTTCAATAAGTTCAACTTTGAAAAGAAGTACCTTCAAATCTTCAATGCTTGTATTCATAAATTTGGTTTTGCCATTTGCTACTTTCTATGAGCTAAATACTCCCTCCGTATAAGCCTATTTATTTTTCTAACTTTAATTAGTTGTCTAATTCTACTTCTTTTTAAGTATTTTTTTCAAACTTTTTCAACTTTACCGTCAAAAAACTCATCCAATTAATTTCATATACACATCTCAAGATAAAGTAGGTAGATTATGGGGGTAATATAGTAATATTAGGTCTTGTCTTAATATATGTGTAAAATGATAAAAGAACAATTAGACTTATATGGAGGGAGTAATAATTTTTCAATTTCTCCATTTACATAAATTTCTACTTTTCATAAATTTTAATTCTAATGAAATTACTTCTAAGAAGTCAAGTTATCAGGAATTAAATTTCTCCTTTTCATAAATTTTAATTCCCTAGAAATTACTTAGAAGTCAAGTTCCAAAGAATTAAATTTCTATGTAGAACGAGCTTAAGAATAAGTAAATACGTAGTATGATTCTAATAGCAAATGTCAAATCCTACTTAGAGAATCAATTTTAATCGATATAATTTTTCTACTCCCTAATCATACTCTATCTTGTACTCCATTGATTTAATTGGTTAGAAGATATTTTTTAATATTTTACTTATATTTAAGTTTTTTTTAATGTAATTTGAAAAGTCACCACTCAATCACGTCATAGGGGAGTATAGAAGAGAGTATATTTAGAGAGTATAAGATTTGGTTTGAATCTAAATGCCTTTTTTTTCCTTGGGCTTGTTAAATTAATACTCCCTCCATTCGGGAATACATGTCGTTTTAAGATTTGTCTTAAAAATTAAGAAATCATGTGATTTGACTTATATATCCACAAACTTGTTGAGATTTTTCCTTTTCTATTATACTAGTGTAATTCCCGTGCCTTGCACGGAGTTTTTGAAATTTTTATTTTTAAAAATATTACAGTATATGTCATTTTATTATTTAAATATAGATCCAATATATATAAGAAATAGACAATAAAATAGTTATTTTTAATATATAAAAAATAATTAGTGATTCATAACTTTGATATTAGCATAATAAAGTAAGTATATAAATTAAAAAATTAAATGGAAATAATTTTTTTAATGAATTTTTAGTTTGTTATAAATATGGCTCAATATCAAATATAAAATTCATGTTTATTGAATTTGGAATTTTGCTTGATTATAAATTTCTTCAATTTACTGATTTGTAGGAATAATAAAAGAAAAATTGCAAATAAATAAAACTATTTTTAGCTTTGTTAAAAATCAAAGAAATATTCCTTTAAATGTTATAAAAATAAAAAATTATTAGTTAAATCTTATGTGATGTTAATATGTTATTGTTAAAATCATAACAATAATTTCACATATAAAATATCATAACAAATATATATTATTAGATAAATAGCTAGTTAAATCCTATCTAATGTAATTGCAAAAAATTGGAAACAACAATTTCAAACATAAAAATCATATATATATATATATTGGATCTATATTGTAAGATAAAAAAATATGTATTATCAAAATACATATATTTTTTGATGTTTGCTAAAATATTTATAGTCAAATCTTATAAAATAAAAAAATAGTTAAATCTTATCTAATGTCATTGTTAAAAAATCATAACAATAATTTCACATATAAAAAATCATAAAAAATGTATATTGTTAAATCTTATCTAATTTTATTGTACAATTTTGGAAAGAAAAAATTCATATCAAATATCATATATACTAATATACATATATATTAGAGCTTTATTGTTAGATAAAAAGAAAATACATATTGGCAATGTATGTATTATTATCTTGTTGATGATAGAGTTTGGTTCAAATGAAACAAACTCTTATCCTAAAACGAACTCTTATCCTAAAACGAATGCACTTTTTGTAGTTAGTAGTGCACTTTTCATACTTCAGAGTGCACTTTTTTGCATTTGTACTTTTCGTATTTTTTAGTGCTCTTTTCAAATTTTTTAGTGCACTTTTTCGTAATGCACTTTTTGTATTTTTCAATGCACTTTTATATGAAAAGTGCATTACTAACTATGAAAAGTGCATTCGTTTTAGGATAAGAGTTTGTTTCATTTGAACCAAACTCGTTGATGATATATTCATTAAATTTTAACTAATGTTATTTTTAACAGATCATAACAGTAATTTCATGTATAAAAAAACTCATAGAAATCATAAAGAATTTATAGAGGGATTAATTGAAATAGATATTTTTCAAAAAAAATCTACCAAATTAATGATAAATTTTAATATGAATATTTCTAAAAATAATTAGTTGAATGAATTTAAGTAAATATATTTTATTAAATAAAATTCAATACATAAAAAGTATATTTGATAAAATCTAATTAGATAACTTTTTTATTTATTAGAAAAAGATATCACAATTGTAATACATATTTTAAAAGTATTCTAATAAATTAAAGATTAAATCTTGATATCAATATTTTTAAGTAATTTTTGTTTGAGTAATTTTGGAAAAGATAATTACTCCTACGTACATACATTCCTTATATAATAGCTAAATGAATATTTTTAAACTTAGGTGAAGTTGAAAGAGGAATAAGAGAACAAATTTAATTGATTTTTTATATAATGTGTAAATTATATGACTTAAAGAGAAAAAATAATGATTACATAGAACCACTTAAATTTGGATAAAAATTTACGGTGAACAATTATTTTTTTCTTTTACCATAAATGATTATTTTTTTTACCAAATCTCTCAAATCCAACTATTTAATCTTTTTTATTATGATAAAAAAAATATGTAACCACTTAAATTTGGATAAAATCATAACAAATTTGGATACAATAACCTATCTTTTTTTTTTTTTGGAAATTTACATATATATCAAAGCCATTTCTTAATATAAAGATTATTGATTGAGGCTGAATATAATGTAAGAAGTTACTCAAAATAAAATATGATGTAATTAGAATTGGAAGATACCATCACCGGCCACATAAAAAATTGCAATTCAACCAGCAAATAAAACCAATAAAATTATATCGTTAGTGAATTGAATAAGATAATGTGCTAATAAGAATAAAATAATAAATATGAATGTCCGACTTAATCAATTGATAGAGTATACGTTTGAAACACATTTCAATTAAAAAATATATCTTTCTTAATAGTATTTATTTGATAAAATTACGAAACAAAAATCTACTATTAATTGATATAGAATATCAATGGAGGTGATGATTATTTTTTTTAATTAATTAACAACTAAATCCATAAATCAATTTTGATTATTTAAGTTAATTTTTGTAAAAAAAATTTTAATGAAAAAATTAGTTATAAAATTGATCATAATATAAATTTGAAATCAATAGAACCCGTACACATAGTAAAAGATATGATATGATTTATATAATCTTTACATAAATAAAGAAAAAAGATCAATGAAAGTATAAAGTAGGAAAAAAAAGATACGATCTAATTAGTTTGTAATTTTCTAAAACAATAATCCACTATGATTTACTTATAACTTTTATACTAATTTTGATTGAAGTTTATCTCTAACTCTCACGTATACAATTTACGATATAAGTGACGGAGGCGGCCATGCTAGCAGTGTAATGATGGATCTGCAACACTACCATCAATTATTGTGTAATCGACGTGTTTGAGGGTAGCGGAGAAAGAAAGGGCGAAAAGGAATGAGTCATGAAGTGCTTTTATTGATGGAGAAGGCGAATAAAAAGGTGATGAAGAGCAATAACAAACCGATCAAACGAAGATGACATGAATGGTAGTGACAACTCGATCAGTGAAGATTATAAAGAAATCGATAGATAGGCATTTCAATGTAGATCAACCAAAAATCAATTGCAAAAGTCGATCGTTTAGTAAGAATATATGAGTGGTAGATTCTTGATGGAGAAGGATAATCAAACCCTATGAACAAATAATGTTTTTATTAACGTATTTAGATTTAGATCATTTATTATTTATAATCATAGTTAAATATGACATGTAAATGACGCCACATAATATAATATGATGTGGCTTATGACGTGTTATTGGACATATAAAAATATAATGACATGGTTTGATAATAAGATGACACGTGGCAAAATCCAAGGTGACACATTCTCGAGGCGACATGTGGAAAATGATGAGGTGGTGCAATGTGGAGGCTCCAAACCTTATTGCTTTTATATAGTAGATATTTATGTCATTATTTTTAATTAATGAGGTTAATATCGGAAAAAATGAGATAAAATATGTCAAATGACAAGTACTCCCTCCTCCGTTCAAAAATATATAATGTTTTAACATTTGTCTCTATAATTAAGAAAGGATGTGATTTGACTTAAATACCCAAAATCTTGTAAAGATTTTTCTTTTTCTATTTTATATAGTTATTATTCTTTTTAATTAATTAGGATAATATTGAAAAAAATATGGTAAATAATGTCAAATATTAAGTATTATTGAACAAGAAAATCGAGGTAAAACATTATATATTTCTGAACGGAAGGAGTATTGTTGAACAAAACAATCAGGTTTAAATAACATGTATTTTCAAACGGATGGAGTATAATCTACATGTATCATGTTATAACATTAAGAATGTTGAAATTGTCATTTCTTGTCACCCCAGGTGCTTTTTTCGCTGCCCGTTCGATTATGGAAGATTTTACATCAGACCAAAAAATAATGGAAGATTTTACAAGATTGGGGTAGGTTTTTTTACAGATTTAAAAAAAGGGTTTTTTAATTTTGAAGATAGATTTGTGCCTGTAAATTGTATATTCTTTGTCTTTTCAAATTCAGCGATTACAAATTAAGATAAAATAATTTACCCAAATTAATTAATGTTTCATGAAAACATATATAAGGAAATAGAGACACTATAGACAGATATCTGTTTTTTATGTTTCATCCCATGTAAACACCTTATGTCATTTCCAACAGTTTTTCTATAATTTTATCTAAAATGAAGAGTCAAAAGTCATATTCTCTAAATAAAATTTACTTTAACTCCAACAGCTTCTTCATTTTAGAGAATCTTACATTTATTAGTTTTATTTATATATAAAATTTTGTATAAAATTTTATGTGGTCAATAACAAGTTTTCATGTATACATTTTTAATTAATGCATTCTCCAAATATATTTGGAGAATTTTCTAAATATAGGAAACACACTTTAATCTTTTGGAGAATTCTCCATTGTAGGGAATTGGATAGGGAAGCTGTTGGGGCAAAAAAATAGATAAGATTCTCCAAATACATAATTTTCAACAGTTTGAGGAAGCTGTTGAAGATGGCCTTACTGAGTTACTGCGCACTCATTTACTTTGATTTCTCCATTAGCTACAACATTATTTAGTATATTAAGCTCCAACATAATTGGCAGTACTAAAAAATACTTAGAAACCCCTCTACATTTAAAAAAAAAATAAAAATAATTATACATTATGCCTAACCAAAACTTCTCTTAATTTTCAACTATTCACGTAATTATATCCTCTGAAGTCGAATTTATTTTATTAATTATCATAATGGTTTAGGATGGAGATGCCAACTGCCGCTCCGACAGTGCAGTGTTTTGCTTCGCTGGGTTTTCCCATGCACATACTGATGAAACCTTATTTATATAAATAACTATAAAGCTATAATGACCATATACATGAACATGATCATTTTCTTTAGTATTAATTGTGTAAGTACTATGTCTAATTAATTTTTAAAAAGTCATCATTAATAAAAAAATGATAATTAATTTTTCACTTTTGTTGTGGATTTAATTCGAGCGGATTTGGGAAAAAATATATTAGTAAAGTTGGAGAAATCTCGACCATTAAATTAAAAAATCAACCGTTAAAATAATTTTTTTGGCTCTCTTCAAATCTATTGCTAATTGTTTTTCTTAATTATTTTATCTAGGATTTTCCAATTTACTATACGGTTACAAAATTTAATTCATAGTGATTATAACAAATTTTATGGAAACGAAATCCATTATGAATTACAATAAATGGTATTTATGGCAAAATCATACGACAATCATTAATCAACTTTTTTATAAGAAAAGGAATTTGGAGGGTTACTAACAAGTTAGTGACCGCCCAAGTGCATTCAAGTGCATGAGGGTGTGCAAACCCGAATTAATTGCAAGAGGAATAGAGGAGACGCGTCGGAAAGAGCCAACGATGTAGTCTGTCATCGAATTGCACTCACTATAGACAACGTGAGCGATACACCAATCTTGAAAACGAGCCAACAAACAGTAGATGTCCGAACGAAACAACTCAATCTCCCACGGGCAGCGCCAGTCACCAAGAACGGCCTTGACCAGTTGCAAATCATCGCCTTCAATCTGGATCCGGTGGATGCCACGGCTAATAGCCTCGAGTAGTTCTTGGCGCAAGGCAATGGTCTCGGAGATAAGAACATATTGTCGACCAATCAATCCTCCGTCGAAATGGATAGGGAAGTCACCAGAATCCCTAAGGATGAAACCGAACGATGTCATGCCATTCGAACAAACTGCACCATCAAAATTTAGTTTAATAAAATCTCTGTTGGCGTTGTCAAAGGTTCGCTTATTTCTAGCGAACCAAAGGCTCCACCATGCGTTTGTGAGGAGTTCCATCTCCTCCTTAGTTGTTGTTGCCCTGATTTCGTCAAGGATTTGGTGTGGTTTCTTGTCGTCAGGTAACACATGATCGATAATCCAAAGTAGTTTCGGGCTTAAGGAGTTCAGGGTTTCCCTAGTAAGAGGGCATGATAGTAAGATATGGTTAGTGTCTTCAAACTGGCTGTTACAAGCTTCACAACCTTGTAGTACCGGAATATGGTTGGCTGCAAATCTCGTTTTAGTTGAAAGGCCGTTATGACCTACTTTTCACAAGAAATTCTTCATTTCAGAAGAAAAATTTAGCATCTTAATTCACTCCAGATTAGTTCTGGACTCACCTTTTCATTAATCAATATTTGTCGACAAAATGGGATTTTAAAATCAATGTGATTACCATTTGTGAAAGGGAGATTATTAAATTGCTTGGTCGGTGTTTGTTTATGCAAAACACCAGTGGATCATAAAAAAAAACAGCGGCGGATCGAAGCCATATTACTGTTATAAATTATAAAACATTATATAGACAGAGAGAGAATAAGATTACCAAAGGCAATTAGTCTAGCACGTACTGCCTTTTTCCAAAGCAAACAAATGATTAGTTTGAGCGGAGGCAGGGGTGATGGTAAAACATATTTAAGTGCCCGTGGCTTAGTAATAAAAGGTATGGAAAAAATATAAAGGTTTTAGATTTCGATCTTTACGTTCACCACCTTCAATTGAATGAAAAATCAAATTTCACCAATCCTCTTGTTATTAGGTCGAGTCAGTCAGTATAAACTGGTTTACCTAATTCATGATCCTTGTCAGTTGGACTATGCATCAGAATTTACCACCGAAGGTGGATTCCTCATAAAAAAAACATATCAATATGTAATACTATTAATTTTTACTTTGTAGGTAAATACGGAGTATAATATTTGGTAACATGAAAAAATAACAATGTTATGGCATGTTGTGAAGATAAAGACTTTCCACGTCGGGAATTTAAAAGATAAATACGTAGAATATATATCTTTGGGTTACTGATCCTATTGCCAATTGGTTTTAGGATGGAACCTCATGGACTTATGTGTTAAGCCCAATCGCGCTTATGCGCACGGACGGATATGTGGACCCCCCACATCATTATTGACCCACCAGAATTTAACATGCTATCAGAGCTTGTTCGGTCTGGGTCCGGACTCCTGGTCTATTAATGAGTTGGCCAGTCTTAAGGCATGACGTCAAGTTGCAATTGGCATATTGCAGGGCCAGACAATTGCACTTGAGGGGGCGTGTGAAGATAAAGACTTTCCAACATCGGAAATTTGAAAGATAAATGCCTAGCATATACCCTTGGGTTACTCCACATATTACCATCTGGTTTTATGATAGAACATATGGACTTATGTGTTAGGCTCAATCGTGCTTATGCGCATGGACGAATGTGTGAACCCTATGCCAATTGAATTTAACACATGTATGTGAAATATGAGCATTACAAATCAAAAAGCCTAATAATGATATAGTGCATATTCATAATTCAAATGCTCTCTCTTCTCTCTAGAAAACTAGAGAGAGGTGGAGAGTTCTAGGCTGAAAAGGCCATGGTCGAGAAGGCATTCCGAGAAGAACATAGTCTATAGCCGAGAAGGATTATTGATCTTTATGGAGATGGCTCGATCTATACTCTTAATAGACTGATGGAATAATTTCTTCTTGACTATTGATATACTCTCTTTAGTATAGGTTAACTCTTGTATTGTAGGCATAATTTGAGTGTGTTTAGGTTAGTTTTGAGCGTAATTGTCATATAAAGACCGAAGACACAATTTGAAGAATTGCAAGAGTTTTGAAGACAAGTGTTGATTTGGAGTTATTTTGACGCCATTTTCTTATGATGCTTGGTTCAAGAGTTACGGTGATCAGATGAAGTTGAATTTGGTACCGTTGGAAAGCTAACTCGAAGAGCTAAAATTCATATTTTTACTCCGAGTTCAAATTTCAACTCTAAATGGGTCAAAACCACCTCCGAAGTTGAAGCCAAAATGTTGTCACAGGAACCGCGCCCGCGGATGGAAACCGCGCCCGCGGTTGGGCGAGGATCCGCGGACTCCGAAGCTTGATGAAACCGTGCTCGCGGTTTGTAACCGCGCTCGCGGGTCGGCCTTTCTCTGGGACGCCAACTTTCGTTATTTTCTATCTTTTATCTATTATTATATCTCTATGTTTGGGTTATGTTTTTACTATTTAAGCTTAGTTTTGTTTTCAGATGAGGAGGGAGACATTCTAGCATACTTTTCAGAGATTATTTCAGTTTTTAGTTTTATTATGGAGAACTAATTTCCTTTGGAGTTTGTTTGATCAAGGAAACCTTTTTATGTAATTCGTGAGATTCTGGTAACTTTTCTATCCCTTGGTTAATATCAAAACTCTTGTGCTTAATTTCATGATTATCAATTAATTTCTCTTGGTGCGCAACTTGTTGAATTTGATTGATATTCTACTGTTTGGATTAGTTTGATTGTTGTCCGTGCAATCTGATTTATCCTTGAAATAACTCTTTTCTAGGACTGTGGACTAGAATTGAGAAGAGTATTTGATTGTTAGTTTATGCATGAGACTCGTAGCTTGATTGCATGAATTAATTTCCTTCAATCTTTAATATTTTGTATGATTTGAATTAAGCGTTCTTGTTCATATCATAATTTTGCTTGGACCGTGGACAAGCGGAAATCTTTTATAAGGATTGGAATTAACTTGGGAATTAATAGAAAAGTGGATGAATTGATTATCGAATGATTAAAAAGGTGGAATTGATTGAATGAATTCTGCTTTCCTTCCATTGATTTTGTCCCTAATAATATTTGCTTGTTTCTTTGATTGCTTAAACTTTCAAAAAACCCTTGTCTTGTTATCTGTTGATTATTCAGAATCCCGATTCTCTCTGGTACGATCCCTTGCTTACTTACTATACTAGTTTGTAGTTTAGGGTAATTTATTTTTTATCTTGGCAACAACGACTTTATCCAAGTCAACTATCATCTGAATGGTGAGATTAAAACCTAGTACCAGATGCAAAAGCTTTGTACACGTTTCTTCTTCCTTAAGTGTTGAACATGTTTTGCCCCTTATTTATGTGCCAAATTTTGTCAAATAGTGTGTTGATTGGAACGAGTCTTCTAAAACTTTGTTTCGAATTTCTCGTAGATCTTTCTCTCGACCTTGATTTGTTTATATCTTTGATGTTCGAGATCTGGCCATCAACCCTTCGTTTTCTGTTTTCGACTCCATAACCTGTATTTTTAGATCTTGTATAGAACCTCGTCGTTGTTTGAAATTTGCTCCCAAAAAGTTGCAAGCTATTGGCTATGGGACTTTCAATAGACTTGATCGATGCTTTAGGCTCCATCGATCCACTGGATCTGAATGAATTGCTGATGGAAGTTTGTCTCCCTGGTTGATGTCCCCTTAGACCCATCCTTAGACCTTTGAATAGATTATCTCTTTGGTGTTCATTCCATCGTGACGGTCCACCATACACTTTTCGTTTCCACCATCCATCGTGTCTTGTCCTTCGGCTTTGGTTGGTTGTACTCTTTTCTCGGTTGATTTGGTTGTTTTTGGTTCTATCCCTTCCTAGCCGATCTCGGCTGTCGCCTCTTGATTTACCAGACTTGTCTGATTACCGAATTCTTACCAGATAAAAAAAAGATATAGTGCATATTCATTTTTATGTAATTATTAAACATGGGATTTATTTATTTATTTATTTTTCTCTGAATGACATTGGTATTTGAGTACTAGTGAGTTAGTTATAGTTAGTTTGGAAGAGCTAGTCATTCTTGTTCAATGCTCTCACTCATATTCTACACATACAAACATGTTATCAAGCTAGTTTGTTCTAATTTTATTACCGGTCTTCATTGCTATTTCTTGCTTCTTCTCTCTCTTTGCTCTTTTTTTTAAATCAAATTCATCCAATTCTGGATTGTTTTCGATTCAAGAAATAAGTTGCTATAACAGCCACAGTCCGATAAAGACCTAAAACATTACAATGAACAAGATTAAAACAATACATAGAATATGATTGAGAAATAGGAAAAATAGACCCAGTTTACTTAGCCCCATGACAACTATCACAGAGGTCTAAGTGATTGTTTATTTGATATTAGGTAACTACTTAAGTACAAAAAGGGAAGGATGACCAACACGAGAATACCAAAGGGTTGTAGAATCGGCCACAATCCGCGAAGCAAGAGCTATCGTAGGTTCCACTTGCAACCAATAGACCCCATTTCGCTCCTCACCCACTCCAACCAAGGTCATCGTATTGCGGTCATGTACAATACATAGCTTATCAGTTACCGTCACAATACAATTCTGATGTTTAAGCAATTGAGAGCATGAAATCATGTTGCAAGTCAACTGAGGTACAAAAAAACATCTCGTAATAGAAAACGATCAATAAAAAGAACAATTTTGGCACGACAGGTCGTAGTAAACGATCCATTGGGCAACAAAATCGTCGATGTATCAACATTCTTCAAATCAGAAAGTAATGACGAATCTCCTGTCATATGAAAAGACGCGTCGATATCTAAAGTCTAGTTAGAAAACATACTTGGAGCATTTCTGACATTACCGAAATTAGACTAAAACATACTCATCAAGTGCTGAAACTGAGTTTCGGACAGTCCAATGCTCGCGCGATTGGTTGTCGAAGCCGCCCGAGCATGATTGTGAATTGTCCCCTCCCTGCACGACATTAGCATGTCCACGACCCCGGGGCTTGGAGCGATCGTTCGCTGTTGAGAGGGTTTCTTGACAACAAATAAATTTATAAGTCAAGACCCCGCTGAGTACAGTGGAGTCAGGATCGTTCCACAGGAAGCAAGGTTGTTTGTCTATCAATCTAATAAAAATCAAATAAAATCAAACACAATCACTCACGACATGCCTCGTTAACGACCTTGTCAGGATCGTTACCGAACCACCGAACACAAAAATAACAATCAACGACCTAATAAAATTCTAATTAATACTCGGTACCGAAGCAAGTATTCAGTAACGAAGATTTATCAGAAATAATTCAATTAAAACAAAAATCTAGGATAAGGGACACCACAACATAGCCAAGCATAAGAATTCGTAAGAAGATAAGATCATGCCTTTAAATAGATAGAGTCATCAACTTTCATTGACTTAACAAGTAAATTAATCTATTTTCATAAACTAACTCACTCAATTGCTTGTTTTGGATCTAAAGCTTGAAACTTTCGTTTTCAAACAATATCAACCTTCAAGTTACTAACTTTCTCTTTCAATCAAGTTAAAACTCAAATTACCTCAACTCCCGTTTCGGTATTAAGCACAACAAACAATCTCAATAAAGATAAAAGGCATTCAACACACTATCTTACTCATCAAACATGCTCAACTATGCCGGGCTTAACCCCGACCCTAGAAAAATAGACTACTCACTACTCATGATTAAGAAACTAAAAACTTCAATAAAAACAAACATTGAAACAAAACTCAAACTTAAATTAATAACAAAAATATCGTCTTACAGAAATTCAGAAGGAAACCAAAACAAAACAATCACCGAACAAACTCGATCAACGAACCTCGGAAACCGTCGTTACCGACCCTCGTCACCGACTTTCGATCCGGTTCTCTCTCTCCTTCGGCCTTCTTCCAAATCTCCTCCAAAACTAGCTCTAAAATTCTACTCCAAAATTAAGCCCCCCTCTTCTATGCTAGATAGAAGGGTATTTATACTAGAAAATCCTAAAAAACTAAAAAGGCTAAAAGATAAAAACTTTCCTAAAAAGATAGAAACAATCTCTAAAAGATAGAAATAAAATTTAGAAAGATATTAAACCCTAAAATACATATTCTATTAACCCATAAAGATTCTAAAAAGATACTCAACCGATACAGAAATAAATTCCCGCTCAGGATCGGTAAATAATAAAATAATACTCCGAAATCTTCTTCTTCGTGG
The DNA here is from genome assembly GCA_964016875.1 of Fallopia convolvulus. NCBI lineage: Eukaryota > Viridiplantae > Streptophyta > Magnoliopsida > Caryophyllales > Polygonaceae > Fallopia > Fallopia convolvulus. The sequence continues at coordinate 17,956,013 of OZ024734.1, read as the reverse complement.
CCTCGTTAACGACCCTTCACAGCCTCGTTAACGAGTCTGGGGTTTTGTTTTCTTCAACACCTCCTCTCGTATTCTCGAGCCTTGACTTCTTAAATCTTGCACTTCCCCGTCCTTCACTGTGATGCTCCAAATTTAGCTCCATTTAGCTCCTTTCCTCGTTAAAACCTGCAAAATACACAAAATAGCGTAGATTCCACACTTTTCGTAGATTTATGCAAAACTAACTAAAAACACTTAAAACTAAACCTAAACTAGACAAAACTAAACCTAATAATCAAAGAAAACCTATCAAAAACTATACTAAAAATGCGAACATCAAAATACCCCATACTTAGACTTGCTTGTCCTCAAGCAATAACCAAGATACTAACCAAAACCAAAACAAATCATGCTTATCAAGACATAGCCATCTTCAAAAAGCAACATCTACACATAAGAAAATTATAGCAAAAGACTATTAACATCCTCACACATATATGCACTTAAATAGACATAAAATAATACAATCTAACCTCTCAAGGGATATAATGTGTTTCACTCAACTCTCAAGTGTTTAGGCTTATAATTTCAATCTCTCAACTCATCCTATATACAAAAACTCATAGAAATTGGAACTTATATCACCAATACTCTCCACCCAAGATTTGTCAAAACAAGCAAAGAATCATCAAGAGAACTTAGGCTCAATGAAAAACTTCAAAGAAGCTTCCATTCGGCCGGGTTGTAATGGGGCTTGGTAATAACAAATAGGCGTGGAAATATTTTGGTCATGTGGTGCTAATAATATCCGGGAATCAATGACTCCTAAAAACTCACACATAACATCAAAACTCTCATATAAGATAACCAAACTCACTCTCATATTATGCACACTTTATTTTCACTCACCCTTTATCATCCTAGAAAGTCTCATAACCAAAAATAAAAGAATCTCTCGATATTTTCTTTAAACACAAATGCACTTCAACTTTTCCTCTGTCTTTCTCTTCTTCTTTCTTTTTTTTTCTTCGCTGCCTCGTTAACGAACCCACATCCGGGTCGTTAACGATCCACCGTATACATTTCTTCCCTTAAAACTTAATTGTGCATCTTTTTATCAAGAGACCTTTCTTACATGTAATAACAAGAGACTTCCAAATCTACCCTTCCCAAACACCCTTTAATTCAAGCAAATAGAAACTCTTTTCTTTTCTACAAAACACAAAACTTTACCTCTCCAATCTAAGTCCTAATTCCCGGATAGGGTCAAGCTTATCTCGGCTAGGGAATAATTTTTGTAGAGCTAAAAATAAAAGGTTTCAGGCCAGAAATAGTTGTCAAAAGAAGGAATAATGTAAAGGTAGATAGGGGATAATAGGGCTCATAAAAATAAGTTCTCTATCATATGATTTTCACAAGTAATGAACTATAAATCCTATAAGGATCTCAAGAAATAGATAACCATCCCAATTCAAAGATAATATGCATAAAGAGAGTAAATCACACAAAAAAAGAAGAGGGATTTATAAATGTTCTCCCTATAAGGCCAAAATTTTTCACAAGGTAGATTTTTGTTGGATTGCATCATCTATGCTATAAAGTATATGTGCTCAATTTCATCTAATGCTATTCTCTTCTAAAAAAAACAATTATTTGCAAGGAATTATATGATTAAACTAGTGATTTGCTATCATAGAACTTTTAAGAAGGGATATCTATCAATTCTAAACTCTTTTTGGATTTTTCAAATTTTTCAATTTTTTTGGTTTTTTCGATTTTTTCAATTTTAAAAGAAATAACAACTACACAAAAACAACTACACAAGACACTAAAACACCTAGGACATAATTTTTCTACTTTCTTCCCACCCCATACTTAAAATTACAGTGTCCCCACTGTAAGAAAAATAAGAAGAAGAGGGAAAAGAAATAGAAAAGAAAACAAAAAAATTAAAAGAGAAAAAGAAAGACATAAAACTTACAAAAGTGGAAACAAGGAAAGGAAACTTCATCTTGAGCTTGATCAACGGTTCGGTGGAGGAAAGTAGTGCTCAAAGTTCCCCATGAAGTCATACATCGTCCTCCAGCGCTCAGCATCCTCCGCCGCTCTCTAACGTTGTCGCTCGTCCTCCATTGACATGTGAGCGGAGTAGACGGTTTCCCATCTATCCATCCTCCGATGAATGTGATCGGTCTGGAGGTGAAGCTGCTGCATCCGTGCAGAAAGATCCTCGGCCCATGGTGGTGGTATGCTCGATCCTGCGTACTCGGGCTGAGGAGGTGGTGGGTAGTGAGGTTGGAAATGGTCTTGATACATCACCGGGTTGTAAGGCATTAAGCCATATGCATGAGGGTCGATAGGAGCTGGTGGAGGGTCGACAGGAGCTTGCGGCACCTCGTTAACGAAGCTGGTTGCCTCGTTAACAGTGTTGGGCGGTGGATGGAAATGGTCGTTAACGACCCTGGTTGGCTCGTCGACGAAGATGCCACCAAGAGCTGTCGCTCGTCTTGAATCGCTAGGGCATAGGCTCAATTCAAATTCAACAAATTCTTGGGCAAGAATATGGGATCGCACCGTCCCAAATTCAAAGATAAACCCATCAAGAAGTGATGGATCCGTTATTCATCGCACTCCCTTGTCAATTCTTTCGCCCATTTGCACTCACACTTTCCGCAAGTACACCGACGAGCACTTTGATAGTTGGGTACAACTCGTCCCAAATCTTCTTCAAATCGCCTTGAACACAACGTGCCAGATCAATGCGCAATTGATGCACGCGTGGTCCATTGCCCACAGAAAACCGTTCCTTAAGATCTTCCGATAACTCTTTGGCAGATTCGAAATAAGTTATGGTTGATCTGACTGATTCTTCAATGGATTGAATTATCCATCCGACAAGCATGGAATTGATGGACCATTAGTCGTGCATCATATCCAAGTCGTCCGGTTTCATTATCGAGCCATCAATGAACCTAATCTTTCCATTTGCCCTGAATGCATTGCGAATACACTTCCCACTTCTGATAATTGTCGCCTTTGAGGACGAACGTACGGACAGATCTTCATCTCAAGATGATCCGATGGATAATGATAATATGGAGAATTAGGTTTAAGATGTGATGCGAATTTGCCCTAACTCGGACCCACCTCCGATGGACCCGAGACGGCCTAAACCTTAGAGACCCCCTTGGCTTAGGACTTAGTCTCGTATTATGTTATTATTTATATTTCCGTCATTTCCATTTCAGGCGTGTGTTCCATTCTTATAGAATGGTCTAGCCTTTTATTTCCCTTTCTAGCTAGTTTCCATATTTAGTATGTTGTTATTTCCCTTTCTAGATAGTGTCCCTTTTTAGTAAGTGGTCTTATTGGGCTAGGAGTCGTTGGGCCTTGTTTACATACAAGCCCTAGGCGCCTCTCCCTTTTCGAATTAGGGTTTCATGTGGCCTCCTCTATATAAAGGAGCCACGCCTCATTGTACTTCTTACGTCAAGATGAATTAAGCCAAGATTATAGTTGAGTCGAGATTCCTCCTAGTTTTGGTCCGACGTCACCCCGGTTCCTTTTGTCGAGTCCTTTGGACCGACTTCTAATCCCTTACCTCGCCCCACCCTCGTTCCGACGAGCATTAGAGGCCCGCGAGTCCACTTTTGTGGTCTCGTATTTATCCGGTTACCCTTGTCGGAGAAGATCCGGACGTTTTGAGCCTAGATCCGCCCCTTGCCAATCGAGGGACACATCAATGGTATCAGAGCGTCAGGCGGTTCGAACGGACGCTTCTCCGTCCCTTCACAAAACAAAACGTCAACTTCTGCCCCATTTTCGACCCAAAAAAAATTTATTTTTCTGCAATTTTTTTCCATATTACTATAGGTCTTTTCGATTTGAGTCCGGGCATATATAATTCGTCCAAAACGAACGTCGTTTGCCCCTCCAAAAGGCCGAAATACGAACCAACCAGCGCGTCGGGACGCACCAGCGTGCCAGGACTCGGATCCTGGCACAGTCCAGCCCTGCAGTGACGCACCAGCAGCGCGCCACACCGCGCCAAGGGTTCCATCCCGCACATCCCCGTGCCAGCCAACCCTTTTTTCGGAAACTCTAGATCTTTTCCGAAGATTGCGTTGGTTCAGATTTGGAGCATATCTTTTTGTTATTTTATTTCTTTGATTTTATCCTTTTTTGTAAAAGATCTTAACTATAAAAGATCTCGTTATTTTTAATTTTTTAGGAAAGATTTTATTATTTCCGTTTTTAACGGGATCTTTCGGTTTGTGGAAGATCTCGTAATATTGTAAAAAAAAACGAGAACCAAGCCATGTCTTGGACTTGCTCGGTAATTTGGGACGATTCGGATTCTTGGGATCGGCCTCATCGACGAGTCAACACTCGTCCCTGTAGGCCGCTTCCGAGGGACGATCCGGATTGGATTCCACCATATCGACTCCCGGAGAATCGAGCCCGCTATTACGACGAAATTCCAAAACCCCGACGTCGATCATACATTGAACGGGATTGGAGTCCACCACCTCAGCGCCCGAATCCCCGATATGAAGAGCGGAATTAGAGCCCGCCGCCTCGGCGCACGCGTACCCAATACAATGAGCGGGATTTGAGTCTGCCACCTCGGCGACCACGTCCCCGAGAACGCACCTCGGAGGCCCCAAGGTCTCCCCCGACCCGCGCTCCAACCCTTCATTTGAGTCGTGGACCGCCGGTACCGGGCCCTAGCGCCAACACTCCGACCCTCTCCGAGAACCAACGGCGCACACACTACGCCATGACCGCGGAGCAACGGATCGTAGAGCTCGAGCGCCTTCTCGTCGAGGCCAACCGAGAGTCTCAACCGTGGCCGACACCCCACGTGCCGAGAAACGAGTCCAGCCCAGCGACATCAGTAGCGAGGTCCTTACCGAAGTCCCTGGCGAGGTCCTTTCTGAGGTCCGTAACGAGGTCCTTTCCGAGGTTCTTCCCGAGGTCCTCCCCGAGTCCGATGCTGAAATCGAGCCCAAGCTCGCGCCTGCCCCTGTGTCGACACCATATTTACTCGAGACTACACATGTCGATGGCAAGGCTTTGTTGAGATCGTCGCCTTCTTCCCTTTTCCGACACACGTCGAAGCGAGGATGCTTCGAAGCTAAGCGGGGGAGAATGATGCGACTCTGCCCTAGCTCGAACCCAGCTCCGATGGACCCGAGACGGCCTAGACCTTGGAGACATTCTTGGCTTAGGACTTAGTCTCGTATTATGTTATTATTTATATTTTCGTCATTTCCATTTCAGGCGTGTGTTCCATTCTTATAGAATGGGCTAGCCTTGTTATTTCCCTTTCTAGCTAGTTTCCATATTTAGTATGTTGTTATTTCCCTTTCTAGCTAGTTTAATTCCCTTTTTAGTAAGTTGTCTTATTGGGCTAGGAGTCGCTAGGCCTTGTTTGCATACAAGCCCTAGGCGCCTCTCCCTTTTAGAATTAGGGTTTCATGTAGCCTCCTCTATATAAAGGAGCCACGCCCCATTGTACTTCTTAGGTCAAGATGAATTAAGCCAAGATTATAGTTGAGTCGAGAATCCTCCTAGTTTTGGTCCGACGTCACCCTGGTTCCTTTTGTCGAGTCCTTTGGACCGACCTTCTAGTCCCTTAATTACCTCGTCCCACCCTCGTTGCGACGAGCATTAGAGGCCCGCGAGTCCACTTTTGTGGTCTCGTATTTATCCGGTTACCCTTGTCGGAGAAGATCCGGACGTTTCGAGCCTAGATCCGCCCCTTGCCAATCGAGGGACACATCAAGATGCTTCTCCTTTCCCGACGTGATTGCAACACGAGAAGAAGAACAAGTTTGGAAGCCAAGAGAGCGTGGAAGGTCAAGGCATCCGATGAATTATCGACGGCTGAAGGGTGGCGGCCCAAGCTTTTCAATCCTATTAGAAAAGGCTCACAAGCCCTAACTAGAAAAAAATAATATACAAAAATATAAATGCTTTGGTTTGGAATATAGTTAAAGAGAATTTGCAAGTAGGTAATTATTTGGACTAGATGCTTTGGTTTGGAATATAGTTCGTTCAATTTGACTACTTGCTAGCTAATTTGAAAATTAAATTTCCCTTACATAGCACGCAACTATTCTTGTCCGACCAAGAAAGCAAGAACAGTAGGAAGTCATTTGTATTCTATACTACATAATCACGAAGAATTACAAATTGCAAGAAGTCACTTGGTACCTCATGCAATATTATAATTCTGAGTTGAAATCGCAACAGCTATTTCCATTATAATATTCAATTGATCCAACTTCATAATGAGTTTGATTTCCGAACAAGAAATATAATGTGTTTGGACGTTATAGACTGTCAGACGGATCTATAGGCTAAGATAGGAAATATGGATCGATTCTTAATTCGCAATTGGTTTATACACATGTATGGAACCCATCCGCAATACCTTACCCCCGTACGTAATAGAAGACCCAAATTAATTTTTCAAGTAAAATTGATGTCGTAAGCCGTAATGATACGAATCCGTGATTGTTTTGCGATTTAAGAAGCTTTCTTCCCTCTTATATGAGAAATTTTTTAAAAGTATGAGAAAAAAAATAATATGTTAACGAAATTGGCAATCTTTACACTCTTTGAAACTTACATATATACTACGTACATGATCACGTTTCTAAAAATGAAAGAATGCTACAATTAAATGGAGGATTGATCACGATCGATCTATTTAGATGAACTATTTGAAATTATAATGGGAAATGATTTCTGTTGGGAGATTTTTATCGAAAGCAGGGCATATAATATAGAATGTGATTCGTATGGTAGAGCACCTGATAGGTTTGGTTTCGTGGAAGAGCTACCCAAAGCCGACAATGCAAATTAAAGTAAAATTATCTCTTCCCATGTGGAGGGCTTTTTTAGATGTCGAAACTCCACTCCACTACGCATTTAGGCTTGTTTAGGATCAACAAAAGCACCTTTCCGCCATTAACTTTCCATTACGACTCCGTATAGTATAGACCATTAGCAATATGAATCCCAATTTTGAACTCGCTCTCGCACATAGATTCCAAATATTGCAGTTTTTTTTTAAAAAAATAATTAGGGTCATTTTCATTTTATCTTGACTTGAGTCGACACCCGAATCGTTTGGATAAAACGATTATGTTATGTCATGGATACCCCTAAATCATACTTGAACTATCTTTCAATCGAATGACCCTAAAAATGATTCAAAACAAGAATTTTGAATAAATGTTTTCATCAAGGTAATAAGTTTCGCGGCGGTGTTTTCACCTTTCCGTTTTCACTCGGAAGAGAGAAGAGGCGTGTTTGGTTTGGTAATTTGGTTAAAAGGTACAAGCAGCTAGTAAAAGATAACGTCAACCCATTACACACCAACTTCTCCCTCGCTTTCTATTTCCATATAGATCACCCAAACACCCTCTCCCTCTATTAGTCTCCACCCAAACACGGCCTAATTTGACCCACTCTCCTTTTCCCTTTCTGTTTCATCCTCTGTTCTGATCCCAATTCAAACACACTCCACAATATATATAATGTAGAGGCTGATCTTCCGATCGAACTCCTCTGCATTTCCAAATTAAATTTATTCCGATACAGCTTCTCCTCCAATAGAATGGACAACGAGTTCTTTCTCGACGCCGGACTCCCACCACTCCTCAACTACAACCAACCGCCGATGCCCACGTGGCACCCCCTTCCGCCGCCAGGCGGCTCCGCTCTCAGCTCCCCGGGCTCTGCCTCCAATTCGGCCGTCTCCAACGAGCGATTCGCCATCAGAGAGCTGATCGGAAAGCTCGGCAACATCTGCAACTCCGGCGAGATCTCGCCGCAGGCTGACTTTTTCGCCCACCCGGGGAATCCAATCGGATCCAATTTACCCGCCATGCCCGGAGACTCCGGGTTCGCGGAGCGAGCGGCCCGGATCTCGTCGTTCCGGAGCCGGAGCTTGAATGGCAGGGCGAGCCAATTCGGGTATCCGAACGGGTCCGGGTTTCCTCCCGCCCAATCCACACCGGGTCGAAAGCTTCAGCGGGTCCTCAGCAGCCCTTCTCTCAAACTGGAGAATGAGATTGACATCCAAGTCAACAACAGGTTTTCTGGTAATTGTGGCGTTGACCAGGGAGAATTTGGGAATTCCAGGGAGAATTCATCATCGGTTTCGGAGCAAATCCACCCGGATGCGGAAAACGGGTCCGGACCCGGTTCGGCTTCTAGGAAGAGGAAGTCTGCTCCCAAGGCGGCTAAATCAAAGCAAATTCCCTCTTCCCCTATACAGGTAAATGTTTATTTTCAAAGACAACAAACAAATCATTTTTGATCTCTATACATAAGTTTACTTAGTATTGACTCGTGTTATTTTTTATTTTTCAGGCGACTGCAAAACGAATTAAATCGGGCGAAGGAAAAGAGGATACTACTACTACTACTACTACTACAAATGAAAAGCCACCAGAGCCTCCAAAGGACTACATTCATGTGAGAGCAAGAAGAGGCCAAGCAACTGATAGTCATAGTCTTGCGGAAAGAGTAAGAATGATTTGTCATTTTTTTTGATCTTGCTAAATAACTAAGATTATGAAAAATCATTTTTCTTTTTAAAAATGGATTTTGATTATGTAATTTGGGAAATTGTAGGTGAGAAGAGAGAAGATCAGTGAAAGAATGAAGCTGCTTCAGGATATAGTGCCAGGCTGCAATAAGGTATATAAATTTACTGCTATATTTCCTTCAAGTAAGTGGTAAAAAAAAAATGATTTGTTTTTCAAAAAATAATATTATTTCTGTGGGTTTAGGTAACGGGAAAAGCACTCATGCTAGAAGAGATTATAAATTATGTGCAGTCGCTACAACGTCAAGTAGAGGTAATCGATCTAAGATACATTACCTAACCCTCCAACTTTATTATTTTGAAAAAAAAACGCGCAATTTGATATATTTAATCTAATCCTTCAACAATATAATTTACCAATTTTATTTTTGATTTTCTTGCAGTTTCTTTCAATGAAATTGGCATCCACACCTCCTCCAAGTATGGACTTTAACACAAGTAACCCCTTTCATAATGATGTAAGATGCTTAAAACTATGTTATCAAAATTTTCAACTATATATGAAAACTTTCTTTTCTTTTCTTTTCATTTTAATGATTTCATCATTTTCTACTTGGAAAATTCCAGATATTCCAACCAAATTGCTCCCTGCAAACAAGCTCAATGCAACAATTGGATTCATTGACACAAAGCATTTATGGTGCTCAAAATGGAAGTGGAGTGTGTCTACTCAATCAACAAACTCATGAAATGCAATTACCACCTGCTGATGCGTTCATTAATGGTGCTCATGAGGTAATTAATTATCTCCTTAATCAAATCAGCAATTGCAATTGATTACAATTTACAATGACTAATTACCTCCTTCCTTAATCATCACGCATCCATCGGGGTCATGACTAATTCTAATCACTTGATGATTCCAGCTACAGTCGCTATGCGAAGGCGATCTCCACGCGATTGTCGAAATGGGATTGAGTGATAACAGACTTTACACAGGATGATGATTAACTTAGCTTTCAAGTAAACTGAAAGCTTTGGGTTGTCGCCAATAGAAGGTAGGTAATTAAAGATGCTTTATAAGGGTAAACTAGTAATTTATTTGATTAACTTGCATCTGAAGCACCAGCTTGAATGAATCTCTTCTTTTATGCAGGCAGGGCCAAATCAGAAGCCACTGATTAAGATTGAGGTCTGACCAACATTTAATCACCAACTTTGAAGCTGATGGACCAATTAAATATAATTAAGAGAAGACTACAAATGAGAATTTGTACATAGAAAGAGTATTGGCTGAAGACTTGCAATGAATAGCATTGCTGATTTGGGTCTTCAAATGATTTTAATTATAAGAAAGTTTTATTTTTTGTAATTAAGTATCAACTATCAAGTATCCAATTGCATTGTAGTACTATTCTTCTGTAATTAGAGTGGTGCGGATACTTTTGCTGCACACAACACAACCCCTTGTACCTTATAACATAATTTTTTTGGGGGTCAAATTATAACATACAGTAATATTTATTTTGAAGGAGATATTGTATTATTGCTATATAACCCAAAAAAAAAAACTAAAAATTATCAGCTACTTTTGTTTTCTCATACATGAAACAAGTTACATACATACTACTACTTGCCAATTGCCATGAATTCTTCATTATTCTCTCAAACTAATATGTAGAAGAAAAAAATCCTGTTTCAAAAAACATATACATATACCATTATTCAATATAGAGGAGTCAATTTATGCATATAAAAACTTTCTGCTTGAAAATGATGTGTACATATATTTAGCTAGCTCGTGTGCTTCAGGATCATGCACCAGAGAAATTTACATAAGAACCTATAAAGATTTCTACGTAATAAATATAATTTTCATGGTATTTACATATTTTTATTATAAACGTAATAAAAATCTAAAGTATGTAGTTAAAGCGTTAAATTACATAAGTGCTGTATTATTGTGTTTGATCGAGAGGTGATTGTCGTAAACCAGCTGTGATTAGCTGGTTTCGTTATAGACATGTCAACTATTGATGATTAGAATTAAAGGCATCATTAACTTAAACTGCTGGAGTCAACCACGATTTAATGGAGATTATTTTTTAATAAACATATTCTGGTCCTCAATAACTTTCACTGTTGCAGTTAAGCAATTATAAGTGGTTGTGTTTTTTATAATACGAGTATTAATCATGTAATTAATTGAGACAAGAAAGATTCCCTAAGTTGGCGGTGATGGCCGAATGGATTAGAAAATTGTTTAAATCAAATGATATACATTAATTTTAAAAGTACTTTCAGGTTGTTGTAATTACCAATAGTTTTTTCAACCAAAAAAAAAAATTACCAATAGTTTTATCATACCTAATACAATTAAATATTAATTAATTAATAAGGGTCTTATGAGTTGAAAAACTTTTTCCCCATTTTTTATTAGGAGTCGTTTCATCAACACCCTCGGTTTAAGACATTATCAATATGAACAAAACCGTGTAGCAGAGTTGTCGTTGTAGCAGGCTAGCAGCTGTATATACAAGCAAGTATTATGATTTATGAGAGGGGGGCCTGGGAAGGTAGAGTGTAGCTTCATAAATGTATTTATTAGTAGGCAGCCACCATTTGCCTTGTAAAGTATAAACACCCGTACAATCTTTCCATAAACAACTCAAAGTTATCAAAGGGAAGCAAGATCCTCATAGTGGACACATTTCAACATGATGTTAGGGTTAATGCCTAGTGCTTTTCGACATCAACTCCACAACAAGACCAACTCACAAACGCTCAAAAAACTCGAAACTTAAAGGGCTTGTTTGGTTCAGCTTTGCCTTAACGGATTTTGGTTGTCGGTTTTGAGAATGAAGGCAGACTTCTAGAATATAACATATTTTGAATCAATTTTGTTTGAAAACTATAAGGAAATAAAATGTTTCGAAACTAAAAACTCAATATATAATTTTGAAAAGAGGTCGAAATTTTCTTTAAGTTCCACTGGATAATATGATTGGAAGGAAGATCAAAGGTAAAAACTGAGTATTCAAGAATTAAAAGAGAAGGAGGTGAAGGTTAAAAGGAATGGATTATTGATTAGAGACAGTGAAAGGGGCCATATGATGGTTTGTGGGGTAATATGATGAACAATTATAGGGGTGGGTACTCTCCTTAATTTAAGTCAGCTGTCTCTGTATGTCTGTCTCACTCTCTCTTACTATCCTCCCCTCTTTCCTGTGAATTTTCGTTTTCAATCACCTATTTAAACACTTTCTAAAATCAACCCGGGGATTGATCTTGTTCTGTTCTACACAAGCAAGAGAAAGAAAGAGTTCATTGTGGAGCCATCAGTTTTGTCTCATTTCACCTACTTGCCAAGTTATGTTTGTTTGATGCTTCATTGTTACACCCTACCCTAATGTTTTCATACATACATAAACCCGGCCCTCGAAATCAAATAGCAAGACTGAATAATGCATTTGGTAGGAGTTCATAGACTTTATTATCCTTCAACAAACCAAAGTAAAGGTGAAGCCATTTCCTGAATAATGCATTTCAGAGTAGGTAAAAAAAAAGTTACCTGATGAGTGCTGATGGCATTGGCTGTTAGTTTCTCTGTTTCTTGATTTGGTAAGAGCAGTCAGTGTCCTTGCTTTTTCCACAGCAACAAAGGAAGAAAAAGATTCCCAGCAACAGCCAACTGGGAATTAACCTGCTCCTGACAAGGCTAACAAGCATAGCCATAGAGCATAAAAGAGGCAAGGATAAGGTCATGGACTCGATCATGGGGTAATATACCCTACCTGAAACCTGACAAAGATTAGCCCACCATACCTGTTTCTTACAGACACTGAGGAGATGCAAAGTAGCCAATAATAACAAAGTACCAAACAATGAACACATGAATATGTTCAAACCAATACCATCACTGCATGCATTTCAATTTGGATTTAAAAATGTAACACAGTAAAACTTAAGAGAACCAACTTCATGGTAACAAGGTAAACTTGCTTGCAACCTTTCTATTGGATAAGAGAAGTATGACATTGGACCTCTATATGAAGTCATTTCCTGCACTCCTCTGACATGAGAAATCAGAAAGAAGCATTTCTATTGAATATTTTCCATCTTTGACATGAACAAGTCTGTTACTCCACCTAAAAGGTGGCAAGGAATGGGATGGTTTGTTATAGTACTAGAACTGATGTCTCATCAGATGCACAATGTGTGAACGGAAGCATACAAGATTGAAGCAATTATTTAATCAGAGGTTCATTAGGAATATAGTAGAACCATATGAATTGAATAAGAAATCTAGTTCCTAGCAGGCAAAAAATTCAGGTCCAATCAACAATGTCCCCTCATTTCTCTGAAGAAAGTTCTAAACCTTGTCATCTTAGGTTGAAATAGGTAGTACAGAGGAGCTTTGATGAACAGGATTATGATACCAGAAGAGAACTCGGATAGCAAAAACACCAAGGCAAGGAGCATGACAAATAAATTAGAGAACTAAAGTAACTCAATTTCAGGAGCTTTGATTCTGAAGCAAAAGTATAACAAATTCTACCACACAAACATTGGAAGTTCTATTGTAGTGATGGGTGATGAAAGTACAAGTTTAGTCCAATATAATTAAATCTCTACTTTCCTTCCATTGCTTTTACAAGTAAGCTCTCTTTCTCTCTTCATCACGTAGCTTTTTATTGCAAATCTTGCTGATACCTGCTGCAAATCTAATAGCTGGTTTGCTATTATACTGAGCAGATTCATCTGGTTCGTGTTTTCGTGTATTTGACTCTTGATGCCTTCTTTTCAAGCTTTTCCCTTTTCTTGCGTGATTTCTCATCCTCCTCCATTCCCTACAACATAATCATTACATGAAAAAAAAAATCAGGGCTTCAGAATCAAGTTCTTTAAACCAAATACAGAATCAGGAACATTAGACACTATGAGAAAGGTTACCTCTGAACCTTGTGACAAAAATCCTTTAATGAGCCCAGAAGCTTGGTATATCGCATAGGCAGGTATCTAAATGAAAAGTATAGACAAGTTAAAGTGAGAACAAAATAAACAAAATCTATCTAATCATAAATGCAGTTGAACATGGCAACTCAGGTTCATCACACAACATGATCAGAGGATGCCACAGCAAGCCTGTATTTTTTCTTAGCAAAACCCACATGTTGCCTAAAGAAACTTATATGAGTTTAAATTTTAGAAGAAAAAAAAAAACATTACTGCACACTCATGTTCTAAAATAACTATCGACAATAATAGCTCACAAACCTTTGGCACTATGGCGTTAAAACAGATAAAAGAAAGCCATACTTCAAATCATGGTGTGAATTACAGCGAAGTTAATTCATTCATGAAAGAACATGTTCGAGGTCAAGACCAAATAAGAGATAGATAGCTGCACAAGCTATATATTAAGAATGCATCATGACACCAGGCCACACAGTAACCATTCCCATGATAAGCCAAATTTTCGGTCAGACTGAGAAAATGACACTATATTTTAAGCAGGCAGGGGGCTTGAAAAATTGTCGGTACACCATCCAAGCTCATCAAATTCATCAACAGTCTCTATTAAAAAAACATAAGTTATACACTTGGCACATACTGGGTACACAATAACCAAATAATATTTTATGATAATGGCCTACATGCCAAATTTTTACCAAGCAAATCAAGGCAATATGCTTACCACTAGATATGTATACCAAAACTTGTCAGAGATGATGGAAGCTATTTGCACAAAGCTCGTAATGTAGATTATATCATGCATGTACCTGCAAGCCACAATAATTAGATTCAGTGAGATTCCTTCTTGCATATATAATTCAAAGAAGAGTAAGAGAATAAAGAGATTTCATAAAAGGCAATAATAGTTGCTCGGCCATGAATTCAATCGAAGACAGAATCGCATACCCGCAGATACCTCCTGTGCTCATATCAAATCCGCCATCTAGAAGATCTCCACTATTGTCATAAGCTGGTTTTGCCATAGCAGAAAGTTGTTGATATGGAATGGCATATGCCACAGATGTCAGCATAAGCCCAATCCAGTGCTTCCACGTGAAGGAAGAATAGAATATAAGCATCCTTACCAAGACAAAGATAACCTAGCAAACAAATCATCGCCCAAAATTCATATTATTCAACTTAAAAACCTTGTGTAGTTGAGGAGGATTGGCTCAAAAAAGGATTGAAACCATGAAAAAGCACATGTCAGCACACTTTAAAATATGGTGCACAGTTTAAACCATATGGCAAGACTTTTAGTAGGCGCATGCATAATAATTGAATCTAGATAGCATTAACAGCATATCATCAGTAAATTTACAGATAAGTTTTAGTTTAAAGAGTACAGGTTCATATGTCCTGGATAATTTTGTCATAAACAGTAACGAGAGGAGAACATTCTTTTTACCGACAATACTAAGAGGAGATAATGTCTAGTAAAGTCATACCGCAAAGAGCAACATTCACTCGCTAAATATACAAACTTACATTGCAACCGATTATAAGTTTAAAAAGTTTTGACATATGCCGAGCATTCTCTTCCTTGCGCTTCTTAGCACCTTGATTTGCCATTTCTCTTGAGCTTTGTGAGTAAGACTGCAATCAACCAGTTTAATCAAACAATTCAAATATTTGAGGTCAAAACTACACAACCAATCAAAGGAGGAGGCGGGGGCGGCCGCCCCCACCGGCAGCCGGGACTTTCTCGGCCAGGCGCCAGAGGCACAAAACAAGTGAAATTTTGGATATTTCTTGAGAAATAAGAAGCACGAATTCTTCCGTTAACATAAAAAACATTGGAAAATAATTCATTTTTTTAACGACAAGTTCAAACCCCCGATCAAATTTGGATCTTTAAGAATTATAAACGACAAGAACGAGAGGAAAACCTAGAGATACATACACGAAGTTAAAGCCTTTGGAGACGTTGACGACGCAGAGAAGATAGGCCGGTGAAGAATTCTTTCTCCTTGGCAAAATCCCGATTCCTGAATCTCTATCTCTCTGGTTTATATGGTTTACGACCGTCTATGTGAGATTTGCAAATTGCAAATCAGTTGAATGAACTTGCGCTGACCGCCGACCCGGCTATGTGATGTGTGTGCCCCCGGTGACAATAATGTGTCAATGTGACTCGTTTGAACTTTTGCTCTTTAATAGGTATACTTGTACGATTATAATTCGGTATTTTATAAATATTATAAATAGAATAATAATAGACAGAAATATAATATAAATTTTAATATAAGCAATTTTATTGGTCTTAAAATGTATAATTTTTTAATCAATATAAATGGTTAAATTTATGGGAAATTTTTTTTAGTGCCCTCGAGTTTTCGATATTTCCTTTTGGTATCCAAATTTTTTTTATTCCTCTTGGTATCCCTCTACTTTGTATAAGTATTGTACCGTAATCAAAAGTGCCCCATAACCCATTTTTCATCCATTATCTTTTTATTTCCGTTAAAAAAAATTAAAATGTTTTGATGAGAAATTGCGAGTAAGATTTTATTTTTATTTTTCTTATTTTCAAATACGTATTTTTACTTTTCCATGGTGAGATTTAATTTCTCACCATTTTCCTTCAAATTTTCTTATGAAATCTAATCAAAACTCTTTTTAAAATGCAACCAAACAATAGAAAAATAATTCCTACACATTCTCTTCCAAGAACCCCATTAAATTCCATTATCCAAACATACCCTTAGTGTTTTAAAAATAGGGAAGTTTTTTTTTGTCCTTTAGGTTTTGACTTTTACTCTTGGTACTCACAAAAAATCCTTATTTTTTAATACTTTCCTAGTTCTAAAAATTTCCTTCCCATAATAACCCAACTTACTTAAATGTCAATTTTCATCTATTTTCCGTCAAAAACTAGTTGAATCTCATATCTATTTTCTTTTTCCTTTTTGGCATCTAAGGTTGTAACATGTGAATTGTCCAAATCTCATTAAGAAATCCAAGTTGTTTCTTCTCATTTGGAATTTGTAGTGAATGCATGACCTAGTTTCTTGCTTTGTATGTTGTAATATGTCTGATAGTTGATTCATGAATGCTTATTCAGAGAAATTCAGCATCATACTAATCAACAAATTTGTAATGTAAAATATGTAGTTGATTCATGAATCCTTATTATGTATTATTTATAGTGGTTTGTATCATGCTGTAACATGTGAATATGGGAAAATATACCTTAGTATGTTGTATAATTGACATTTAATTGCATTTACTCCATATGAAGCAAAAACCTCACACTCGGAAAAGCTTGGATCAGAAACAAGCATAATTGACATTTAAATGCACAACCGCTAGTGCTAGCTAAGCAACCTTTTACAAAACCAAGAGTAAGTTAGGTTACATAAGGAATTTTTCAAAACTAGGAGGACGCCAAAAGAAATAAGAATTTTTTGTGGGCACCAAGAGGAAAAGTCAAAACCTGAAGAACACCAAAAAGAATTTCTCAAAAAAAATTATTCCTCTTGATATCCCTAAGGTTTTAGCTAGACCTGTCCAAATGCGGGTCGGCCCGCCCAACCCGCCCGCAAATAATAATGGGCTTGGACAGGAATTTAGTCCTGTTAGGCCCGGCCCGCCCATATTTAAAATGGGTTGGGCTTGGACTGACTATTTGGCCCATGCGGGCCGGTTGGCCCGGCCCGGCCCGTATATTTTCCATTATATTAAAAAATAGAGTTAGATAAATATATGTATATATATATTTGTTTAAGTGTCGATTGATTTATTTTAAGTATTATAATTTATTAGTGATTGTCACGTGTTAGTATGTGGAGTTTGATTTGTTGATTAATTTACTCTCGTTCTATGTTTGTTGATTTTTCTAATTCAAAACGTTTTGGGTATATAATTAAATTACTAGTCTTCCACATTCATTTTGACTAAAATTGTGAATTCTATACACTAATTTAATGTTTTGTTCATTAACTACATATTCTTTTCTGTTTTGAACTTTGTAGCCGATTTAGTGATAAAATAAATAAAGAAAAAAGGCTGAATGACCGAAAACCACCCTTACAATAGGTCATATTCCGCTAAACCACCCGTTATATGCGAAATTACCGAAAACCACCCGTATTACAGTCTCCGTTAGAATTCAACCACCCACACCCTCTATCCCGTTAAAGTTCCGTTTACGTGCGCGTGTCACGCGTTTTGCTTAATGCATTTTCTGGGTTTTCCCTTTTTAAGAAAAAAATAAAAAAAACAAAAACAAATGAACTTCCATCCTCATAACTCGATTGGTAGTGCTATCCTCGCAAATTCTTCAAGCAATGGAGACCAAAGAGAGAGATTTTAGATCTGGTGGATCTAAAGCTTTCCTACCCACCTCTTAACATCTCCGACTCCCGAAAACCTCCCACCTTCCAAATTTCGGAATCAGGTTAGGTTTTTCATCAATGGAGAAGACACTTCCCGGTGAGGACGAACGATAAGTCGCAAACATGGGCTGCGTTGGGGCTTTGACGGCTCGATGTTAGATCTCAGCAACAACAACGGCTGGAAGATGACGAAAACTCGGCGAGGTCGTGAACAGAGGCTACAACGAGCGACTTCGGATAGGCCAATGATGTTGATTAGCGACTTCGTGAACTGGTGCGTTGGTGGTGGTTCGCAGATCTTGGCTCCAGTGATGACAATAGTAACATGAGCGTCCATTTGATGTTGTCCTTCTTCCATGACAAACTGAAGTGGAGCAGATCCGAAGATGACGTTTAATGAAATTTGGGGACTCTCTGCTCTAGAGTCTGGATTTGTGGAAAAAAAACTAATTTTTCAAAATTGGGGATTTTCGGGAAATTTTCAATCTGATTCCATGTACACACCGAACAATTTAGTTTTCAATCTGATTCCTTGTACACAAACCAAAAAATTTCAATCTGATTCCCTGTACATAAACCAAAATTTCAATTTGGTTCGCAGATCTTGGTTTTGTTTTTATTTTACTTTTTAGAAAAAGGAAAATTCAAAAAGTAAAATAGGGAAACGCGGTGCCACGCGCACGTAAACGGAACTTTAACGGGATAGAGGGTGTGGGTGGTTGAATTCTAACGGAGACTGTAATACGGGTGGTTTTCGGTAATTTCGCATATAACGGGTGGTTTAGCGGAATATGACCTATTATAAGGGTGGTTTTCGGTCATTCGGCTAAGAAAAAAATAGATCGCGGGTTGGCCCGTTGGACAGTCCGGCCCGCAAACTTGGGCGGGTATGGACAATATTCTTGGCCCATATGTGCGGGTCGCGCCGCTTATATGGACAAAAATTAAAATTTAGCCCGGCCCAAGCCCGCATTTGGACAGGTCTAGTTTTAGCTTCTTTCGGTGATGCCACTCTTTGGTTCAAATTAGTTAAATTTAAGATCATCATTGTGTTCCTCGCCCTTAAATCAGTAGAATTTAACTAATAAAACACTCAAATTCATAATCAAACCACATCAATTTATATTTAAAACAATCCTCTATTTTAAGGGACTATTTAGAAGATAATTTACAAATTCAAATTAGGATAGTTCGGTTATGAATTTGGGTGTTTTAATAGTCAAATCCTACTAATTTAAGGGTGAGAAACACAATGTCGAGCTTAAATTTTTTAACTAATTTGAACCAACGAGGGGTATCAACAAGAAAAACAAAAATCTCATGCGTACCAAGAGAAATAAGTTTTTTGGGACACCAAAAGGAAAAGACAAAATTTAAGGGGTGTCAAAAGGAATTTCCCTTTTTTAGCTATGTAACTTGTTAGAACTTTTGCATCTCTAAAAATTCCTTTTGATGCCCTGAGGTTTCGAAATTTCCTCTTGGTGTCCAAATTTTTTTTATTCCTTTTGGTGCCCTCCTATTTTTAAACATTCCTTCGTGTAACCTAAACACACTAAAATGTCAATTTCCATCCATTTTATGAAATTATGTTAAAAAACCTACATGTTCTTATTTTCTTACCCCTAATTACCCCTTTCTCACTTTTACCCCATCTTTAACAAATTTCACACATACTCTCTCTCGATAGAATTGTAGGGCAAGGGGCGAGGAAGGTGACTAGGGCGAGTCAATTGCCGGTGAAGTCGGGGCCATTAGACAACGCTGGTGAGGTCAAAGGGCTCCGATTTTTACTCCATTTTTACTTTCGATTGAGGGGTCGTGATGAGAATCAAGGATCGTGAAGTCCACAATGCAAGGTAAGCCAACAAGGAATTTGACAACAAACACCCAGAAATTTGACTTGTCTTCATCTAGCTTTTTCTCCCTGGTTCGGACTACGATTTGAGTGATTCCAACTCAAGGAGTTAGATCTATGAGTCTAATTGAAATCCTCAAAATTTCAGATCAATATCACTTTTGGATTGAAAGTTATTAACAGTTTTACTGAGGTGTCATAGAATCCACCGAGAAGAGATTTCGATGGGTGTTTGAATGAGATTGATGGAGTGGCGATGGAAGGGGATTGAAATGGGATGGTTTTATATGAGATAAAGTGATGGATATGGATGTGGAATTAGAGAGATATGACTCACTCTCCAAAAAAAAAACTATGGATTCAAACAAGGATGTGACTCACCTTGAATGGATCCTTGAAGATGGCTCGATATGACTCACGAACCAAGGGGATTCACTAGCCTTAAGGACGAGTGGATCAACACTACTAAGAAAAACTCAAAGTTTCATTCTCATTAGGTTTAAAAACATGTCTAAACAAGAAGAACAAAATCCCTACAAATAGGCACACAAAATGGGGTTACAAATAACCCTTCGTGTTCATTTTCACCTACCACCTTACCTACTATATTACCTACTACCTCTTTATTACTTTCATATAATAATTAAAATCTAGAATATTTACAATAAACAAATATATCCCACACATTTAGTAGAGACTTGGACGCGAACGGGATTGAACATGAGCTTCGAGAGTGATGAAACCAGGTTGACAAGGACTCCTAATTGACCTCGAGGTGGATCACATCCTATCCTCCTTTAAAATGATTCGTCCTTGAATCCATTTGACCAGCTTCATCAATGTGGTTCTCTTAAAAGAATGTGGTAGTCTCTTCTTCTTGAAGTAGAAATGACAAGCATGAAGAAACCTTAGATGTTGCATCCAACCATGGAGTAGCCAAAGAATTTCGTGAACTACACACAATGGTGGGTTGATGCTTGGTTCTTATAGATGAAGATGATAGTTCTACAACTTTCTCTACTTCATGTATGTCCTCGACTTCAACATACTCATCCTAAAGGGGTGGATCTTGGTGCATGGCAGCGACTTCAATCGACACAACCTCCCCTTCTTGCAAATGCTCATCCTAAAGGGGTGGTTCTTCAAAATACGATCATTTTGGGTTGATTTAAACAATTTGATTCGATTGATAAGAGCGAAATGGGCCCAACAATGAGGGTTATGAATCGCGAAATGGTGAGGAAAGGAGAGAAAGGGCCACTAGATCAGATGAAAGGCAAACATTGAAACCCTAACTAGAAAGTTAGGATTTGAAATTGGGTTGAAATGATCCGTAATGAGATATGGGAGGGAAAAAGGCTAGGGTTTGATGTGGAATTTCATGAGAGAATTGGGAGAAAGGGGTTTTGTTTGAGTTGGCATCATGAAGCCGATGTTTGATTCTGACGAGAAACTTGGTAAAAATTGAAACCGGTTAAAACTAAGAATGGAAAAAAAGAGTTTTGAACCGGTTACATTTGAGAGAAACATGTTAAACTTTGTAATTATTTGCAAAACAAAGGGGTAAAATGGTAAAATTGCACAATTTAAAGGGAAACTTGATGGAGTAGACGGTTGGGTGGTTCTCTGCAACAAAATAGCATTTAATAGGTGTGTCAAAATAAATAGTGGTTTAACGATTGGTATCTTGCAATGTCGACTATTTAGCGGGTGCTATACGCAAAAACCTCATATTTTATTATATCGTTCCCGCACGCCGCACACGGCAGTTTGAGAATACCTAGTTCATTTGCGAAAATATAATTGTTCATTGTTTCTTATTAATAGTTGTAAGATTGTAGTTGTTCATTCACGAATAAGTAGTTTCAGTTGTATTAAGACGTACAATGTTATACTATTTTCATAAATTGTTTCGTCATCCATAATATAATACTTGTTCATTAGCAATATATTAGTTGTTCAGTTCATTTATTAATATATTAGTTGTTCAATTCATTTATAATATATTGGTTGTTCAATATGTATTAAAAGAGAGAAAGTTTTGATGGGCATGCGATGAAAATTAGTAGAGAGAGAAAAAATATTTATTTTTTAAAATTCCAAAAAATCAGAAAAGAATAAAGAGAAATTAAAATATTATTAGATTTTTTATTTTCTTTTAATTTCTAAAAATATATTCATTGATTTCATAGAATCTAAAAGTAGAATCTAAAAGTAGAGAAAGATCTTCATTATTTACCGTAAAATTCTCCATAATTGATCCTAACCCTTTGTATATCCAGAAACGAGAACTTGGGCACATCTAATGATACGATACCAATCCAATCTTGGGTACAAAATCTGATGTAAGCTCAAAGAAAGGAAGGTTGATACGGAAGAGGGAAGAAGCCACTGTAAAAGGAAAGTAGTGATTAATTACAGCTCTTCACATTTTACCAAACTAACTAAATTTGGCCATTAAACCCCGAACTTCGGATCTCATCCACATCTCCCAAGCCAAACTCTTCACGCTCTTCTTCACTCTCACAAGTAAGAGAAAGAGAAATCTAGACTTCAACCACCACCGACACCGCCCCTTCCACCGGAAACGCCGCCACCGCCGCCGGACGACGAGCTCTATTGAGATCTCATCATGTTTCAGTCCGACGAGAAGGAGATCTAGAAAGATCCGCCGCTTGAACTTGAAGCGTCTCCCGGTAACCGGCACCAGCACCGCCGTCGCCAACGCTTCGTCCTTCACTTCTTATGTCTCGGCCTCCCAACCACGAGTTCCAGGAATGGTGGAACAAGCAGCGAGAGAAGCAGAATGACGTATTAGACTCGTCCGACAACCCTAGCTTCTTATCCGTCAAGATCCATGGCTCTACCTCTGCCGCTGCCGCCGCCGAGGAGCGGACTCGGACTCGCAGCGTCCGCCAATTGTCCTTCGTATGTCTATTGAAATTCCAGCAAATCTGCACTTCGCTATCGCATCTTGCCGCCCGGTTCCTCGTCGTCCTCCGCACCGCCAACCGTCGGATCGCACAACCTACGCCGCCGCACAAGCGCTCTGACTCCCGCCTCTATCGAGTAATCAAGGGATTCTTGTTTACTGTTATTATCTTGCTCATCTTCGAGCTCGTAGCTTACTTCAATGGCTGGCATTTCAGTCCACCGTCGCTTCATAGGGCGGAAGTGTTGGGGATGGTTGAGCTCGTTTATGCGACTTGGTTGAGAGTGCGAGCTGATTATCTCGCTCCTCCATTGCAAAGTTTGATGAATGTGTGTATTGTCCTGTTTCTAGTTCAGTCGGTGGATCGGTTCATTTTGATGTTGGGATGTTTCTGGATCAAGTTGCGGGGTATAAAGCCAGTGGCAGCGGTTGAATATCCTAACGGGGACTTGGAGGGGCAGAATCTGGAGGACTATCCAATGGTGTTAATACAGATCCCTATGTGCAATGAGAGGGAGGTAAGAAGATGTAGGTTTCGAAATCCCTTCTTTGCAAAATTTCTCAAACAGTTAAAGTATAATATTGTAAAATGTGATCCCTATGTGATTTGGTTTAGCCGTCTACTTCTCTTATCTTGGTCCCACCGGCACTTTCCTTTGAGATTGGCTTGTTAAACTTGTTCTGTGATTTGTCTCACTCTTATACTTGTCATTAAGATTTTCTTACTCTTCCTGATATTCTTCTTTATATATATATCCTTCAAGTAGAAAGCTTACAAGTACTATATAATGCTTACATTTTAATCAGCAAGCGAAAAATATTTACAATTTCGTATATTTCTGTTTAATTAGGATAAGTCTGGCTCTTTGTTTTTTTTTTCATGTAATACATTTGGTTGCTGAACAGGTCTATCAGCATTCCATTGGGTCAGTTTGTGTCTTTGACTGGCCGAAGGAAAGAATGCTGGTGCAAGTCTTGGATGATTCTGATGATTTGGATGTGCAATCTCTGATAAAAGCAGAAGTGCATAAGTGGCAACAGCGTGGTGTGCGAATAATCTATAGGCACCGGCTTATCCGCACAGGCTACAAGGCTGGAAACTTGAAATCAGCCATGAACTGTGACTATGTCAAAGATTATGAGTTTGTTGCAATCTTCGATGCTGATTTTCAACCAGCACCAGATTTTCTGAGGAAAACCATTCCTTACTTTAAGGTAGTCTTGTAAACTTTTGCTATTATTTTTTTTTTTTTTTTGCTTTTAAAAAAGCTTCTTAGATGAAATCTATAATCTTCTTAAGTTTGATCTAGAGGTCCTGATTCGTATTTAGTGGGGGAAATAGAATAATCTAATCTTTTCTAGCAATTGACTAATGTGATATAGATATTGTATTAATTGTAGGAAATTTCAAATTATGCCATTATGCTTTATACTTCATATTATTTGAATGCAAATTAGTCAAACTTCTGTTTTCCAGCCTTGTTTTTTATTGCACTTGACACTTGTTTTTTTAATTGTAAAGGGGAATGACGATTTAGCATTAGTTCAAGCAAGGTGGGTATTCGTAAACAAGGATGAAAACTTGCTTACAAGATTGCAGAATATAAACCTATCCTTCCACTTTGAGGTTGAGCAACAAGTTAATGGTGTGTTCATCAACTTTTTTGGATTTAATGGGACTGCTGGTGTCTGGAGAATCAAAGCTCTGGAGGAGTGTGGCGGGTGGTTGGAACGGACAACTGTTGAGGACATGGACATTGCTGTTCGTGCTCACCTTTGCGGTTGGAAATTCATATTTCTCAACGATGTTAAGGTTTGTGTCAGCATTCTTTTCTGTCAAGATAGATGTATTCAATATTTTGAGGAGATTACAAAATCTTAAAAGGAAAATATTATTTTCAGTGTCTTTGTGAACTACCAGAATCATATGAAGCATACAAAAAACAGCAGCATCGTTGGCATTCAGGCCCTATGCAATTATTCCGCATGTGCTTTTTGGATATTATCCGTTCAAAGGTAAGTAAATTTGAATTTACTTTAGTGTTAAGTGGATTGTTATTTTGTGTTTTTCAATTATATCTATGATATGTATTTGCTCTTCACTAGGTTTGACCTTTTAGTGGGGAATCTTCCTGTAACAAATTTGAATTTCAAAGCTTTCAAAATGCTCCTAAAACATATTACGGATAAGGGAATGAGAGTTTTGCTGCTGTGTTGGCTTTTCTCTTGTTCTCCTTTTTCTTTAGGAGGATTTGACTGAGTGATGTCTATCTGGGAATAATTTCCCGTTTTCTGTAGGCATTGATTTTCCTTTTCTTGTCTAACAACTTTGAGATATGTGCTTGGTATCTGTAGGCATTGTTTTTGAAGCTAATTTCCTCTTTCATTCTGCTTCTTTCCCTTTCCCGTTTTCTGTTGCAGATCAGCTGGACTAAGAAATTTAATTTGATTTTCCTTTTCTTCCTCCTTCGGAAGCTCATTCTTCCCTTCTATTCTTTCACCCTATTCTGCATCATCCTGCCATTAACCATGTTTCTTCCAGAAGCTCAGTTACCAACTTGGGTAGTATGTTACATCCCTGGATTCATGTCTGTCTTAAACATTCTTCCTTCTCCACAATCATTTCCTTTTATAGTTCCCTACCTACTATTCGAGAACACCATGTCCGTCACCAAATTCAACGCCATGATTTCTGGTCTATTCCGTTTCAAAGGCTCCTATGAATGGGTGGTCACAAAGAAATCAGGACGATCATCAGAAGCTGACCTGATTGCTTTATCTGAGAAAGAATCGGATCCCTTTCTATCTGGCCCTCTTATACAACGGTCCAACTCAGATTCTGGCTTAGGTGAGTTGAGTAAAGCAATCTTGACCAGTCAAAATTCTCACAATGGAGGGAAATCTAGAAAAAACCGGTTGTACAGGAAGGAGCTTGCCCTTGCTTTTATATTATTGACTGCTTCGGTTAGAAGCCTGTTGTCGGCCCAAGGGATTCACTTCTATTTCCTACTTTTTCAAGGAGTCACGTTTTTAGTCGTTGGCCTTGATCTGATTGGAGAACAAGTGAGTTGATCCAAGGCAGAATATTGTCAAAACTTTGCACTTGGCGAGCACATTCTTAATAACTTGCTCCCAAGAATATATCCTTGCCAGAAAGAAGATTTCAGCACAGTAAGTTATTAAATTTAAGTGTAGAAGGCACTATAGCAGTTATTGGACTGTAAAATAGCCTTGTGATCGGGCAGTGAGAGCAGTTGGTTTTAGTTCAATATCTGGCGATTCATTCTTTTTGAATTGTTTGCATGTTTTTGTGTGGCCCCCTTTTTTTCTGTTGTGTTGGATTGATTCATAGCAGAATTTGTTTTACAGATAGCTGAGAGATTGTTGTAATTCTTGCTCAATTGAGCTAAACTAGATTATACACCTATGACAGAGTTGTAGACATGATATGATTCTCGTGATACATTCATCATTTATCTGATGACCAAAGGAGTTTGTGCAACCACTAATAAATGTGCTCTTAATTCATCATTTATCAAATTGGACTTGTGTAAATTCATTAGAGCACATCACTATAACTGGCATTTTACATTTTGCAACAGCAACTTCTTTCTACTCGCAATCTTTCTTCATAAAGAACAGTTAGGTTCAACAGTCAAAAGTATGGCTAATTACAATGAACAAGCTAGTTTGGTAGGCTGATATTTGTCAAGGCAGAAACTTATAGAAATACATCATCATCCATGTATCACAAAAAACGCCAAAAGACCTTGCCAAAATGTTTATCATAAGTGACAAAAAGAGAGAATATTTTGCATCATCCATATATCCCCATGACTCAGCATCTTTGATGCAACCTCTTTCTGCAACTATGGGTCAGTTTTGTTTACGGAATTTCCTCCTTAGTCTAGTATTTAAGAGTAACATCAACTAAACTAGGCTACTTGCATCAGAATCAATCTACTTCACTTTTTAGTGAACATATTGGCGTAGAGCTTTGTGTCCTCCTTGTTAGACTCCTTCAATTTTTCCTTCAACTTCTTGTATTCAAGCTTCAAATCCCTGTAGAACACAGACAATAACAAATGATCAGACGACTTGTTATGCTAGTTGCTTGATGCTAAAAATAATCTCTTGATCTGCAAATTACAAGTTAAACACGTATAGCTCCATATAGAACAGGGCCAACGACAGGGCATTGCTTTAGAAACTACATTGCAGTAGAAGCTTTCAGCAGATCCATCTTTAAAAGAAACAAAGCAGTCAATACAGTATATAATCAATTTCCATACAACCAAGAACTTCAGTCCGAAATTTAAATTAGAATATTTAATCACACCTATTTGCAGGATCAATTTCCAAAGCTTTCTTGATGTCAGATTCTGCCAAAACAAAATCCATAAGACTAATATTTGCTTGAGCTCTTCTATAGAGCGCCTTGACATTCTGACTTTCAACTTCCAACACCTGCATACAAGAATGTTTTAGTTAAGAGTTCAGGAAAACCATTCCAATTCTTCACTTGGTGCAACCTTCTCAAGGCTTTCCTTGCAACATGAATTGTACCTTAGTGCATAAATTTTCAGCCTTCTTGTATTCTTTCAACTTCAGCATGCAGGCTGCATTATTCAGGTTAGAAGTAATTTTCAAAGCTTTTGACTGCATCTTCTCTTCTTCACCAAAAGCAGAATCACACTCAATATAATTAGCAGCCTGTATTAGCAACAAATAATTGTTAAGGAACCACTAAAACCATAAATGAAATAATGACCACTGCATCAACGTACCTTCTCATACAATCTGGAGGCCCTTGTATATTTTCCAGCCTTGAATAAGAGATTTCCCTCCTCTTTCTTCTTACCAGCTGCTGCAATCTTCTCCTCAATGTTCATCTCCCATGATTCCTTCTCCTGTACAAAAAGGATTTTAATTATTTCAAAAAATCCCTGTAGTTGTGCACTAATGCTAGGTAGAACTACTTATAGTCATCAAGCTCACCTTCTGAAAAGAGACCAGCTCAATTTCATAGTAGACAGTAGAATTTGCAGGAACCACTGCCAGCTCCTGCTTAGACTCTGATGAGCCGAATGCATATTCAGGTGCAATCGTCAATAGTGCGATTTCAGCTTTTTGCATTGTCATCACAGATTTAGCAAGCCCTTCTATAACTTCCTCTGTTAACACATTACCAAAAAACATTCAAAAGTTCCAAGTGTTATTTTGGCAAATATATGGGCTCCTGAATAGCATAGAAGCAATTGTAATTTACCCTCATTTATCTTAAACTCAAATAGTTTGTGTCCATCGTCATGTCCCTTCTTAACAAACACAGTACCATCTTGCAACTTCCCTATCAATTTCACTGCAGTAAATATATATCAGCGTCAGAACATATGCACCTAGGGTAAAATGCTTCAAAAACATTCTGTGGAAGGACACATCAAATGTTGAATTCTTTTCTAACCTTTTACATCAGCACCATCATTGGGCCGATCATAGCCTTCTCCTTCCTTTAAGATCTTCTTAATAATCTTCTTATCATCAGCTAGTTCTGAGACCCTCTTCCAGGACAGCAACTCAAGAGTAACATGAAGAGTAGCATTAGGAGGCACAGCATGCTGACCATTAGAGGCTGCCTTTCCCTTCTTTCCAAATCCATCTGCCATTATTGTCAATGCCCATGTAATTAGAATGACTTTTAAAAATAATCTTGAAGTGCAGGACATACGTCAAACAACAATACTTACATTGAGGTTTCACAGTTAGAAGAACTATCTCCCCCTTCTTCATGGTCTGAACAGCCTTTGCCAAAGCAGGACAGAAATGACCTAATCATCAAAGAAAAACCATAATCACAATTAATGGAACTCGTCTACCTTAGCAGAAGACATGAACTAGTGAAAAACCACTAACCTTCTTCAACTGTGAATTCTACCCCCTCAGATGCACCAACCAGTCTACCATTTTCAAGCCTAGCTTCATACATGACTACACCAACACAAAGAAGACAGGTGTTTAGGCATGGTAATGTGGATCCAAAAGTCAGGCATGTAATCAATCAGAGTCATGTAAGATACCTAGCACTTCATCACGGCACTTGGGCTTCTCCCATTTTTCCCCTTCCTTGAGAATCTCCTTGAAGATTCCACCATCCTTGCAGATGTCCTTGAAACTAATCCATGACAGCAGCTCAACATGATACTTAAGAGTTGCATTTGGGGGAATTGTAGGAGGAGACCCAGATTCACCATATGCCAAGTCAGGTGGAACCGTAAAAATGGCTTTTTCACCCTTCTTCATTGTCTTGATACCTTGATCCCATCCCTTGATAACTTGACCTTTCACAGGCAATAACAGAGACATATGATTCTAATTCCGCATTTAGAGAGACCCCTTTCATATTACAAACAACGATCATCCAAATTACTCTACGGTACAATAAAACTTGATACTACAGCAATACAATTCCTGAACTCGCCAATTAATAATTCAAACCCAAAAGCATATCAATCGGTAGACAAATAGGGAAGACAGTTAAGAGGAACTAACCGTGTCCGAGGGTGAACTTGAACCGCGGCCCTTTGTCACGGCCGGAATCAAACTCCGTTCCATCGAGAAATTTGCCAACGTAATACACTGAATAAAAGAAACGATCAAAGAGTTCTCAATCCTGGTAGAAGAACAAAGCAGTAGACGGAAAAGAAGTAGAGGAGGGTGAGACCTTCAACTTCGTCGCCATTACCGGGAGTCTCCTGACCATTCCCTTTCTTGATAAGCTTCTTCTTAAGACCTTGGTCTCCGATCGCCTTTTCCTGTCCAACTTTCATCACAGGAGCGCCATCCTTGAAGTTCATCTCGTCCGTAGCCGGAATGTCGAAAGTCGTATTGTGTAAAACCGTGAAAGACAAGCTACAAAGGAAAGGGTTTTGGAAGGGAGAGAGCAAATGAGTAGAGTACTAGTAGTAGTAGCAGAGTTCCAGAACGTTCCCACTTCCGTTTTGGAGGGATATGAAACAATTAATAAGCTTTTATTTTTGAAATTTTCACTTTTACTAGTTTTTTTTAAAAATAATGTAAGAATTTGGAATACTAAATAAGTTTGGTAATGGGTAATAAAGCAATAGTAGTGAACGGTTAATTAAGTCAAAAGCAAAGAAGAAAAGATATGAAAAGTAAAAATAAAAAATCTTTGAAAAATAAGAACTAAGAAGAGTTTGACATCGGAAAAAGTAAAAATACTATAAGATTAGTACTGTAGGCAGCAGAGTTTTGGACTTGCGAAATGGATAATTGGCGTTCCCTAGGCAAAAATATAGAATAACGAGGGTAATCACTATGATTCCATTCAGATGTAGAAGAACAATTGATGAGTACGCCAAAGAGAAGATGAAGAGAAAAATAACTTTTGAGATCGTGGATGAATATCGATGAATAAAAATACAATTGTATGTAGATTGTTTTGTTGTAGAGAGAGCGTGTGAAAGGTGAGTCCGAGAGAATGTCCCTTTGTTGATGTTCTTCCTCCTCTTTTATAGGCTTACATTCTGGTCATTTATGAGGCAATCTCGAGAATCTTGCCCTGTTATTAATGCTTTCCAACGACTAGTTGACTAGTTACTGCTTCTGCTGAATTGTCAACGCGTTACGCATTTAAGGTGTCCGTGATTTTCGCCATGTAGTTAATGTGTTCCAACAGCTCGTTTATACGCTCCTTGATTTCCTCTATGCAGTTTAATGCTCCATTAATGGTGAATATTGTTTTTAATTTATTCCGATCTCTTCATATCTTCGTGGTCCCACCTCATAAATTAGCCCGATATTTGTAGAGCCCAACAAGAGGTATCCAAACAAAAAAAAAACAAATCAAAATTTGGGCTTAAAAAATCAGTGAAACACACTAATTTTCTTTTTCCTATTTCTTATATTTTATTAAAATTATGTATCGATATTTTTTACTGTTTTTTAAATTTTCTTTTTTCAATTGCTTTAACAAAACTTAAGGGTCTAATCAGTTTCGAGCTCAAAGGATGGGAACGCCCCTCAAACAACAAATACCCATCATCGATTGAAGAGTCGGAGGAAGGGGCTTAAACCATGGTCGGTGGTAGATTGCGAAACAATAAGTCATGCCAAAAAATAACTCGACAAAGACCAACTGGGGAAGACGTGGGAGACCGACAAGAAATTAAGGATCAAGGAGGGGTCGGAAAACCACAAAAACAAGAAGTTGATGACGGCCAAAACGGAGATGGACGGCTGTTGGGCCCTAGAATATCAACTAAATTATGAGGTGGTACCACGAAGATATGAAGAGATCGGAAGCAATTAAAGACATTATTTATCATTAATGAGCCATTAAATTGCATGGAGGAAATCAAGGAGCATAAAAGTGTTGTTGGAACGCATTAACCACATGGGCGAAAATCACGAACGCCTTAAATGCCTAACGCGTTAGCGATTTAGCAAAAGTGGTAGCTGGTCAAACTAGTCGTTGGATGACATTAATAACAAGGCGAGATTCTCGGGATTGATACTCATAAATGACCAGAATGTGAGGCTATAAAAGAGGAAGAAGAACATCAACAAAAGGGGACTTTTTCGCACACTCTCTCTCACACGCTTTCTCTCTACGACAAAACAATCTACACACAATTGTATTTCTATTCTTCGATTATTCATCCACGATCAAAAAAGCTATTTTGCTATTCATCTTCTCTCTAGCGTACTCATCAATTGTTCTTCTACATCTGAATGGAATCATAGTGAAGTTTACCCTCGTTATTCTATATGTTTGCCTATTTATTTTGATATCTATTGTTTTACCAATTAACGTGTCTACCGACTTATCATTGGTATCCTGAATCATAAGGAGTAAGTCGCAGCAATGTAATTGCGATCTTATTTCACTATTCTAGACTCATATCGCTTTCTCTACTTGTTTACTAGTTCATTTGCTATTTCTCTTCGTGAATCCCTTATTATTTGCGAATTAATGTGTTTGAACTAATTTTTACTAGAGTTTCCTCATTATAGCAGATAACACGTTTACGTGTTAAATCTGCCCAAAATAATTGGCGCCCACCGTAGGGCCTTTAGCCAAAAATCCCATCAAACACGTTACCACTACCCCGCTACCAAAATGACTAAAGACCAAACTTCCAACACT
This sequence comes from Fallopia convolvulus, assembly GCA_964016875.1. Taxonomy (NCBI): domain Eukaryota; kingdom Viridiplantae; phylum Streptophyta; class Magnoliopsida; order Caryophyllales; family Polygonaceae; genus Fallopia; species Fallopia convolvulus. The sequence goes on along the minus strand of OZ024734.1, from coordinate 17,924,162 downwards.
AGTCCCTCTGGTGGATATGGAAACCAAGGAGTTAACCTCGTCACTCTTAATCAGCCACAAATCATATTTCCTAATATTCCCACCGATATTGAAGCCGCCATATCCACCGACCAGACTCTCAAGGCAAATGACCCTAACACGATACATGAACTGGGAGTCGCATCCAACTCGGTTGTCGTAGCCAAACTCAGGGCCTCTATGCTTGCCTTACAAACGGATCTAGAAAAGCAAAAGGAGGCACACGACCAATTTACAGAAGTTTTTGATAGACAAATTAAATCTCTAACTCGTGAAAGAAAATTTCTTCATTCTCAGGTTCAATCACAAGAACAATCAGGTCCAAGTCGACCAAGGGTTTCGGGAGCAATGGATCATGGAGTTGCACGACAATCGGATCTTTATGACCTAATCACGTCACACCGATTAACGAAAGACATGTAACACGTTATTAGGTAAGTGGTAACACGCTTCGCGTTGTCCAAGAGGACGCTGAAGTCGTAGCTCTAAAAGAGTGGCTTAAAACCCTTGAGGACCGATTCAGTCAGGTCCTAGGAGCACCTCACCCAATAGTCATGGAAAGGCGAGATGGTTATACTGATTCCCCTTGGTCCCGGCTATTGCGAGAGTTGATATTTCGAGAAAGTATCACGTTCCCGATGTACCAAAGTACGAATGAATGACTGATACATACCAACATGTTACGGCTTTCAAACAAGCGATGGACATGAGCATTGTCCCATTCGAAATGAAGTAAGTGGTAATGTGTCTTTGGTTCGGTAACACGTTATCTGGTCCAACTTTAAATTGACATTCACACTTACCACTTGAAAATATTTCATCATTTGCTGAATTGGTTGACAAGTTTAGACTCAGTTTTGCAAGTAGTCGACGCACCAAGAAATGTTCAAGCGACTTATATCGTTTGGTGCAAAAATCTAGAGAGTCTTTGAAGACATTTCTAAATATGTACAATGAGGAACTCGTCGCCATAGAAGAATGCTATGCCGCAACTTCAGTAGAAGCATTTTGAAGAGGGATATCCACAGGTAACCCCGAACTTTATGATGAATTAACTAAGTATCCTTGCTCCAACTTTAATGAAGTATTGGCAAAGGCGTTAGCACACATTCAACTAGAAGAGGATTACCTCTTTGTCGTTGACACGAGGGAAGTGTTGCGATCAGATCGGAAGCATGGGAAGCGTGAGTCAAGGTACCGTCCGTAACCTTGAGATAGGACATGACGTTCGAATAAATATAAGAGCTCAGGAACGCGTTACAGTGGTGGTTTTCATCATTTAACTCGTAAGTAAATAAAATACAAACAAGTTATTAATCTACCATGTAAGCAAAACTTTACTTCACGTTGAAACTAGGTATCCTTCTATCAAAAATTTGGTATGTGTACTAATTATGAATTCTATCACGTTACATCTTTACTTTGAAAGTCATTTCATAAAGTGTGTACTAACTTTCCTATGAAGAGTATAGTGTCGATACCAGAATAATCAGGACGCCTTACACAATAATTTAACGATTGACTTCATTCATATCCAACTTGATGACACCTTACAAGAAACAATAGAAGTAGACAACAAGTTACAAACAGGAAAATGGTTACTACATACAAATGGCACATCAAATCAAGGAGGCGTAGGACTAGGGGTGGCATTGAGCCCACCATTGGGGGTAGCCCAAGTCGTGCGACGTACTTTCAAACAAAACAACAAAAGTGGAACACGAGTCACTTATTTTCAGCAAAGTCAAGATGTAACGCACAAAGATTCATCGCTTCTAAATCGTCATGAACGCGTTAAGAGCTAACAACATAAACTTCAGGTCAAAGGTACTTTACCATTACTTTTTACATATGTCAATACATTCTTTACATACTACACATCGGCCTCTGTAGCCAACACTTACAACATCAGCCTTAGTCGCCAGCACACGAAACATCGGCCTTAGTCACCAATATACATCAAACAAAAACTAGCAAGGGATGCCTTGTGACGTTACAGGCCAAAACATAGGCCCCGCCTTTCAATTAGGCTAATGTGCACACAAGACCGGTCAAAGATGCCAAGGTGGAGTATATTTAAGGCGCTCTAGAGCAAGGGGAGCCCTTAAGCGCAAATGACATGTAACAGTGTACGTGCATATTACATTTGTCATTTGTGTCATCACAATACACATACAAAAAAACTCCCTTACTACTCTTACACACGCACGCTACAACACTTACAACATCGGCCTGTGTCGCTAGTACTTACAACATCGGCCTCTGTCACCAGTACTTACAACATCGGCCTCTATCGCCAGTGCTTAAAACATCGGTCTCTGTCGTCAGTACTTACAACACCGGCCTTTGTCGCCAACACTAAAGCCGGGTTACACGTTATGACTAACGCGTCATCTTGATTAGTAGCTTGTCCTTCAAAAGCCTTCGTTCAAACAAGCATACATAACAGAGTACCAAAAACAAAGACAAATGATCAAAAGATGCCCCATGGGCACAAACCAAAAACATATCACAAGACATTTAAGAGCCTAACATCAAGTTTCACAGACCGAAAAAGACAACATGAGGAGATCATTAGTTTGACGACTTCAGGCAATGGTTCCCAACGCAAGTTCAAACCCACACCAAAATATACGAAAGAAATTTTGAGCGGGTTTGGGGGTATTGTTGGACCCTAGAATATCGGGCTAAATTATGAGGTGGGACCATGAAGATATGTAGAGATCAAACGAGTTGTTGGAACGCATTAACTACACGGGCGAAAATCACGGACGTCTTAAATGCCTAACGTGTTAACGATTTAGCAGAAGTGATAGCTGGTCAAATTAGTTGTTGGAAGACATTAATAACAAGGCAATATTCTCGGGATTGATACTCATAAATGACCAGAATGTGAGCCTATAAAAGGGGAAGAAGAACATCAACAAAAGGGGACTTTTTCACACACACTCTCACACGCTCTCTCTCTCTCTCTCTACAACAAAACAATCTACACACAATTGTATTTCTATTCTTCAATTATTCATCCACGATCAAAAAAGCTATCTTGCTATTCATCTTCTCTCTAGTGTACTCATCAATTGTTCTTCTACATCTGAATGGAACCATAGTGAAGTTTACCCTCATTATTCTTTAATTTTGCCTATTTATTTCGATATCTATTGTTTTACCAAATAACGTGTCTACGACTTATCATTGCTATCTTGAATCATAAGGAGTAACTCGCAGCAATGTAATTGCGATCTTATTTCACTATTCTGGACTCATATCTCTTTCTCTACTTGTTTACTAGTTCATTTGTTATTTCTCTTTGTGAATCCCTTATTATTTGTAAATTAATGTGTTTAAATTGATTTTTGGCTAGAGTTCCCTCATTATAGCAGATAACGTGTTTACGTGTTAAATCTGCCCAAAACAACGACCACACTAGCAAGAGTCAAAATCTATATTTCAAACTTGGCCGCAAAAAAGGTTTGTAGAAAGGAGATCAAAGAACAACAGAAAATGAAAGAAGGAGACACCGCCGAATTTATAAAAAACTAACCAGGAGACAAATTCCAAACAAATAAGTATGATTCTTTGTTTCCTAGCGCAAGAAGAAGAACAAATCCCAAGTCAGTTTAAGAGTTGATTGGATCAATGGAGAAATCCAAAAATTATGGTTCATGTTCTTAAGCGAGGCAGGAATTCTCAACGAATTCAAGGAAGAGTTAGATGAAAGAATTATGCCTTCTCGAAGCAAGTTTGCCTTCTCGACGTGACCCTTGTTTTGGGCAGGATAATCGCACTAACGCGTCACCTGCTAAAATAGGGGAAATCCTAACCAAAAACCAGTCGTAACACGTTATGAACTATAAACAAGACGTAGAATCAATCCAAAGATAGAGAACAAAGAGTAGGCAAGTTGTAATGCGTATATTGCGATCGTAGTTGTAGACTAATCTCTCAGAAATATAGAAGAACACTTGAATGGAAATGGAATGAATAAAAAATAGATGAATTTAGTTTCTAGTTTTGTTCAGAATGCTCGTGTAGATCGTGCCTCCATTTTCGCCTCAGCCTTGTTTTATAGTCCTTTCCTCGGTTTGGACCGTTGGTCGGGTGCTGATCATATCCCGGAGATTTCGCCACTGGCTTGAATGAGGTAGCCGTTGAGGTGAGTGAATGTTGAACCCGAGATCTTCGCCATACGTTGACTGATTCCTTGGCCCTCTTCTTTAGCCAACATTTTGGGCTAGACATTCTGGGCTTTCGACGCTCCTTCTAGGCTAGATTTCGGAGGGCCCAACAATACCCCCATCAAAAACCCGGGAAAAATTCCCTCCACCGCTTTTCTACGATTTTTGATTTTCTGCTTCTTGGAAGTTGTAGTGCGTAAAGGCGTGTCCCATCAACATGTATTTATAGCAGTTATGATGGCCTCCTAGACTCCAATCGTGCTTCTTGGTATTCAGGTATGCTTCCTTTTACTTTGCTTCTTCATCTTCAACCTCTGCTCTTCCCTTCACTATGGCTACTTCTAGTTCCTCTTCCCTTTACTGTCTTGAAGCCACCATTCCACCCTCTCTCACCTCTTCCGGTTTCCTCACCTCCTATCATCGAAGGATAGCACTTCAGAGGACCCCCATATCTTTTCCTTCTCTACGGGTTTCCCTTCGCATGCGGAGGTGTTCCTTCCTCCCCCTGGTGTCCATGTGGATTTCTATGCCGACGATTGGGTGTGCTTGTATGAGTACCCTTTTCGTATTGGCCATCGTTTTCCGTTTTCTCCTTTAGTCGTTGATTTTTTGTCTACCCTCAATGTTTCTCCGGGGCAATTACTTCCTCAAGTCTGGAGACTTCTGCTTTCCGTCGACCGATTATGTTCTTCCCAAGGTCTTCCCTTTAAAGCTGCCGACTTTTTCTTGAATTTCAGCATGTCTAAAGGTGGTCCTGGCCGTTTAACCTTGAAAACCTTCACCAATAGATCCGACTTAGTCTTCAACATATCGAAATCTGACCGAGGTTGGGCTGATAAGTTCTTCTTTGTGAGATTGTCTTCCTTGAGAATCGATACATCTTTCCTGAAAAGTCATTGGCGTTCAACATGTAGTGTTTCCCTCTTGTACTTGTTGATCCTCATTCGAATCTAACCTCTAGTTATTGTTGGTTGTTTTTGTTTTTGTGCAGAGAATCTTGCTACTCCTAAACCCCGCAAGGTGTCATCCCAAGTCATTTCTTACATCGAGGCTCTTCCGTTCGAAGGCAGATCGTATCCTGAGTTAGTGAAAGCGTGTTTCACTGAACCTGAAGATACCGAGATGTCGAGTAAGTTCTTTTCTTCTTATTCCTCCTTGTTTTTACGTCTTTATCTTCTATTGACCCTGTCACTTTATCTTGCCAGGTTCTAGAACCACCAGATCTACTGCTGCGCTATCAACCTTGGAAAGGGTCGAGGCCAGGAAGAAGAGGAAATCAGAAACGACCTCCACTGCGGATACGTCTTTGATGGTATCCCTGCCTTCAAGAGTAGTAGGCGATTCTCCTAAGGCCTCCTTATCAAAGAAAGGCGCATCTTCTCGTATGACGGATCTTCCCAACACCATGATGTTCCCAGATATGGACGTTGAGAAGTGCTTGAAATCTCTGATGCCTCTACAAGGGGACTGCCTTCATGGTTCAAGCCATTGATCTTCTTTTCATGAGTTTCTCGGCGAAATACTAGCAGCCTAGTGGCAGGTACTTGACAACTTTCTTTGCTCTTATTGCTAATTGTCTGGGTGCCTAATAAATCCGTATTTGTTGCCTAAGGCCTCCAACTAACTCTTGCGGCTTATGACACCTTAAGGACTACCCAGAGCAACTGGATCAGAGTAAGATCAACACGCAGCTTGAGAAGGATAAGTCAGTCATCATGGGACAGGAGAAGAAGGTTTTGGAGAAGAAGGTACTTGGTCTGCAAAGTGCTCTCGAGAGAGCTCTTGAGGACTCCAAGGCGTGGGAGGACAAGTTCAAGGAAGCATCGAAGAAGAGTGTTGCTCTTGCTCAAGAAGTTGAGGATACGGCTGACTACTGGTCACTCAGAGCTCGTGTCGAGACGATAGAGGAGTTTGCTGCTGGGAAACACTCTTCATAGGACGCTGTGAAAGAGAGGGAGAAGTTCGAAAACTTGTTTCCGGATGAAGCCAACGCGTCCAAGAAGTCTTCTCTCATCGACGACATTTCACAAGTCGCCAAAGAAGTAGCCCAAGTCGAGATGGACAACCAGAAGTCAGCCAAAAACGCAGACAAAGAATGACTCCTTTCCACCTTTTCTATTTCTCGAACTCTTATCCTACCCCCAGTATGTTGGGTTTTTTAAAACTTTATGTTTTGTTTTGGCCGCCTGTATTAGGGCCTGATTGTGGACAACTTTGCACCCCGTGATGGTTTTTGGGGTTATGTTTATTTTGATAATGTTTTAGTAGTTGCTATGGCCTTGGACCTGTGTTTGACTTTTTTGCAGGTAGAGCAGGTTCAACGTCGGAGAAAGAAGATCAACGTGTTTGTGGAGAAATTGACTTGTTTGAAATGTGTACTTGTAATTTAGCAATAAACTCTTCGTTGTATAGCGCTTTTTATGTAAGATGCAGAGGGAGAGAGGAAATAATGTATTTGTCTGAAAACAAATATTGGTAATGAAATTGTGAATCGTATTACAAGTTTTTGGTGAAACTCCTCTTGCTCTAGAGTCTTTGTTACACGTTCTCGTCTCTTGCATCTTATTGACTAGTCGTTGTGTGCACAACGTTGCCTGATCATAAGGCGAGGGCCTATGTTTTGGCTTGTAACGTCACAAGGCGTCTCTTGTTAGTTTTTTCGAAACCGTTGTTGTCTTATGTATGTATAAAGATGTAATGATATAATGTGAAAAGAAAAAGTTTGTGAAGTATACCTTATCGCGATTCATGCGTTTTAAAAGTGATATAACTTTTAATTCATCGCGTTCCAACTTCTGGGGATCATCTTTCCATCTTGTGACATCAATTCGTAGGCTCCTTGTCCTACGATCTTCGTGATCTGATATGGTCCTTCCCAGTTTGCCCCCAACTTGCCAGCATTCAATTCCTGCGTGTTTTGAAAGACTTTCCTCAATACCAAATCTCCTACTTGGAACGCCTTCGCGTTAATGCGTTTGTTGTAACTCTGGGCTACCCCCTGTCTATATGCTGCCATATGAACCGTTGCCTCATCTCATAACTCGTCTACCATGTCTAAATGGTGTAACAGGTTAGGTAGGTTTGATTCTTCAGTAGTGAGTCCATATCGAACTGTGGGCAAAGTTACTTCTACTGGTAACACGGCTTCACATCCATAAACTAAGGAGAAAGGTGTATGGCCTGTGGCAGTCCTAGAGGTTGTTCGATCTGACCACAAGATAAGGGGTAACTCGTCTGCCCATTTCCCCTTTGCCTCTTTGAGTCGCTTCTTCAAGTTGTTGATGATCACTTTGTTACTTGCTTCTGCTTGACCATTGGCTTGAGGATAACGTGGTGTTGACATTACCAATTGAATGTTTTATTGTTGGAAAAATGATCTTGTCTTGTCACTGATGAACTGGGACCCGTTGTCGCACACTATGGTGGACGATATTCCGAATCTACTCAAGATGTTTCTCTTTATGAAAGAGATAGCCTGGGTGTCTTTGACTTCTTTGAAGGCTTCAACTTCGATCCACTTGGAGAAGTAGTCAGTCATTGCTAAGATATAGACGCGTTGTCCTGAAGCTGGAGGAAGCTTTCCCACGATGTCCATTCCCCATTTCATGATTGGCCAAGGGGAAGTTATAGGATGTAACAACTCCGAAGGTTGATGTGGTATAGGTCCATGACGTTGGCACGCGTCACACTTGCGTGCGAACTCTACTGCGTCTTTGTTCATGGTAGGCCAATAATAACTCATCCTGCTCGCCTTCCTTGCCAAATTGCGACCCTTGTATGATTTCCGCATTCTCCATCGTGTATGTCTTGTAACACCTTCTGTACCTCTTCTTCCTTTACGCATCGAGCTTATATTCCTGACGACATCCACTTAAAAAAGATGTTATTCTTAACAGTGAAAGTGGAAGCTTTTACCTTAAGTCGTCGGGCTTCTTCCTTGTCGTCTGGCAAAATTGCATCTCGTAACCACTTTAAATAAGGGGTTACCCATGAATCGTCTTCATCAGAACCTCGAATCTCAAACATATCTGCTTCCTTGGTTATGGATGGCGCATCAAGGTACACGAAGGGTATCTTGTTGTACTCTCTTGGGTCGATTGCGGATCCGAGGTTGGCTAAGGCGTCTGCTTGCGTGTTGGCATCTCGGGGAACTTGCTTTATCTCGAAATGCTTGAAATGCTTTACGATCTCTTGAACTTTTTCTAAGTACGGCTTCATATTTGAATCCCTGGCAACATATGAGTTCGTAAATTGATATACAATAAGTAACGAATCACAAATTACCTCAATTTCTTGTACGTTCAAGTCCTTAGCAACAAGTAACCCTGCTATAAGCGCCTCATATTCTGCTTCATTGTTGGTAGCTTTAAATGTACATCGAATAGCTTGGGCTATCCTATCTCCATGTGGTGACTTCAGGACTACCCCCAATCCTACTCCAATCTGATTTCACGCCCCGTCTATATGCATCAACCATTTGCCACTTCTCGTTACGTGCATCACATCTTGGTCTTCATGCTCTAAAATGGTAGGAGTGAAGTCAACCACAAAATCTGCCAACGCTTGAGACTTCATTTCTGTTCTAGGCTCGTACGTGATATCGTAGCCGTTTAAGTGGATCAACCATCTTGTTAGCCGTCCTAACAATTATGGCTTTGAGATAATACTCTTCATTGGATAATTAGCTGACGATGATAGAATGACTTTCAAAATAAGGACGTAACTTTATTGAAGCCATTCCAAAGATAATACTAGTTTCTCCATGGGGGAATACCTGGTTTCCGCATCGAGCAAAGTTTTACTTACGTAATAAGTGGGCAATTGGTCTCCATTCTCTTCTCGAATCAAGACGACACTGACTGCTACTTCGGTCACGGTCAAATACACGTATAACTTCTCGTTTGGCTTGGGTTTGGACAATACCTGCGGGTTAGACAAATAATTCTTCAATTCCCCAAAGGCTTTTTCATGTGCTTCCGTCCACTCGAACGACTTGTTTTTCTTTAAAATGTCGTAGAACAATTATTTTCTATCTGAAGATTGTGATATGAATCGGGTCAACGCAACTACTCGTCCTGTTAGCCTCTGGACGTCCTTTACTTCTCTAATCTTTCCAGATTCAAGTAAGGATTTTACCTCATCGTTGATTACCTGATTTCGTTCGGGAGCGAACTTACACCACGTCTGTTTCACCGGTTGCACCTTCTTGTTGACATTTAAGGTGTGAGTGATTAACTCGCCATCTATGCCTACCATATCCTCGTTTGACCAGGCAAAACAATCACTGTAGGACCGTAGAAACTCCACTATTTGCTTACGTAAAGTTGGTTCCAAATCTGCTCCTATTTTGATTTTCTTGGATGGCTCTAGTGGATCAAGAGCCACATCTTCGAGCTCTGGCGTCTCCGGCTTTACATAGTAGGTGGTTGTTTTACAGTCCTTTAATTGCTAATCTGACGCCTTCCTCCCTGCTTCAAGTTGTAGGTTTTTGGACGTCGTTGCTCTCATTGTTACGGAATAGCACTCCCTTGCTAATTTGTGTTCTCCTTTAATTTCTTGAACTCCCCATGGTGTCGGGAACTTCACGCATTGATGATAGGTAGAGGGGAGAGCCCTCATCCCGTGTATCCACGACCTGTCCAAAATGACATTAAAAGGTGAAGGGCAATCAATCACTTGGAACTTTACCTGGTAGTTAACTCCTCCTACGACGGTGGGTAAGGATATCTCCCCTAATGTGTTGCGTGATTCCCCACTAAAGCCTACTAAAGTCGTCGACTTTTTGACAATATCGTCCATCCCGAAACCTAAGCTGTATAAGGCATCCAACATGAGTAAATTAGTAGAGCTTTCATTATCAACTAAAATTCTTTTGACAAGGAAATTTGCTATCGTTAAAGAGATTATTAAGCAATCATGGTGAACTTCCTCTTCTTCGACATCGTCGAAGGTGATTGGCATCATGACAAGACTTGTTCGTGAAGGAGCTTTAGGGCATTCTCTTCGTGTATCCCTTGCGATCCTTTTGCCTGCGGAGTATGTTATACCGCAAATTTCCGACCCCCTTGTGATGACATTGATTACTCCGGTATGCTTCGGTGGGGGTGGTGGATTGGCTTTCCAGCTGCTCCTTCACCTTTTCCGATATTAATTCTCTGAGGTGCCCCCTTCGTAACAACTCGCTCACTTCCTTTCGCAACGCGATACACTCGTCGGTCCGGTGCCCATGATCAAAGTGGAAATCACACCATCTAGACTTGTCTTTCTGATGTGCGGGTACGTTACACTTTCAGGGCCATTTAACAGTATCCCCCATGGTGTTGAGGGTTCGGACCACTTCAGTTGCATCCACGCGGAAATTGTAGTGAGAGAGTTTCGGAGGTAGCCTAGGATTCTCATATCTTTCATCTTGTCTGGCTATCGTTGCATTGACGGTTGTCTTGGCATGAGGTGCGGCAGGGTACAAAGCGTATCTTGTTTATTGCCTTCCCTGTCTCCGGTCGAGTCGATGAGGGCTGACTACTTTTTCGACGAAGAGGCCATCTTCCTCTAATCGAACATGGGCTAATGCTTTTACCTGCACTTCATCAAAATTCGAACAAGGGTATTTAGTTAATTCACGATATAACTCGGGATTACACATCGATATGCCTCTTCAGAATGCCTCCACAGCCGTAGCGGCATCACATCCTTCAATGGTCACCAGTTCTTCGTTATAGCGGTTGAGGAAAGCTTTCAGAGATTCCCCCGGTTTCTGGACCAAGCGGTATAAATCACTTGATCGTTTCTTAGCATGTCGACTGCTTGCAAACCTGATCTTGAACTTGTCAATTAACTCAGCAAAAGATGAGATACTCCCAAGAGGTAAGTGCGAGTGCCAATTGAGTGCGGGTCCGGATAACGTGTTTCCGAACCAACGACACATAACAATCTCCTTCATGTCGAAAGGGACTGTGATAATATTCATAGCCTGCTTGAATGCAGCTATATTCTTATCGGGATCTGTTACCCCTTCGTACTTAGGTACGTCGGGGACATGATACTTCTGGGAGATATCAACCCTCGCGATAGCGGGCACGAAGGGAGAATCGGTGTAACCGTCTCTCCTTTCCATCGCTATCGGTTGAGGTGCTCTTGGGACCTGAGTGCTTCGGTCCTCCAAGGCTCGGAGGCGTTCTCGTGATTGGGAAACCTCAGTATCTTCCCATATCACCCTTAAGGAAATACCATTTACCTGATACCCGATTACTGGCCTGACGACATCGGGTGTCACGAGACTTGGATCGTCCATATCTAATCGCCTAGCGACTCCTTCCACCACATCGGTTCCTCGGGGACGGGTTGGAGCTGATTGTACCTGGGATCGAAGCAAATTGCGTTCATTAGTTAAAGTTTCAATTTTCTTCTCATATACCTCGGTGAATTTGTCATTGGCCTCTTTTTGGCTTTCTAGGTCTTTCTGGAGAGCAATCATTGTTGATCGGAGTTCCATAATGACATCAGCATCGCCTCCCCCAACTCCTCGTTGCTCGGAGGTACCAAGATTGCCATTGGTGTTTCCGGAGCCTTGCTCGACTCCATCCACATTCCCCACTCCATCCAGGTTTCCTGTATCGTCTACATTCCCAGCGCCTTGATTGTTTGTTTCCTCATTGACCTCATGATTGTCGAGGTCTCCTACGTGACTGTAGGTAGTTTGGATTCCGTCCATCTTGTTGGGAGATTCCGTTGTTGCTTTAGCGTGACCTCTTTTTGGCTAGGGCCCCACGGTGGGCGCCAATTATTTTGGGCAGGATAATCGCACTAATGCGTCACCTGCTAAAATTGGGGAAATCCTAACAAAAAAACAATCGTAACACGTTATGAGCTATAAACAAGATGTAGAATCAATCAAAAGATAGAGAACAAAGAGTAGGCAAGTTGTAATGCGTATATTGCGATCGTAGTTGTAGACTAATCTCTCATAAATATAGAAGAACACTTGAATGGAAATGGAATGAATAAACAGAGATGAGTTTAGTTTCTAGTTTTGTTCAGAATGCTCGTGTAGATCGTGCCTCCATTTTCGCCTCAACCTTGTTTTATAGTCTTTTCCTCGGTTTGGACCGTTGGTGGGGTGCTCATCATATCCCGGAGATTTTGCCACCAACTTGAATGAGGTAGCCGTTGAGGTGAGTGAATGCTGAACCCGAGATCTTCGCCATACGTTGACTGATTCCTTGGCCCTCTTCTTTAGCCAACATTTTAGGCTAGACATTCTGGGCTTTCGACGCTCCTTCTGGGCTAGATTTCGGAGGGCCAATTAACCCTCTTGGCATATTTGATTTTGAATCTACTAGTTAACATCAAACTAAAAAAAAGAGAGAAAGATTCTGGGGTTGTTGTCAATGAGCCTTAATTAGGCTCATCATTGGTAGAGATAAATGTAACACCCCGTCTTTATACTGGGATGCTACTCGGTAGTAGACCTCACTGAGTATTACCTAGGTTAGCTTGACAAATAAAACTCACTCGGATCTTGCAACGCGAGCACAACGAGAAAACAATTAAAACATCCAACTTGTAATTTATAAAACATGAATGTAGAAAACATGGTTTTATGCCCAAGTTAATAAAATGAAAAAAATACAACTTAAGATTTGATGGCATCCAGCCCTAACCCAAGTCGGGCTCCGATGACTCCGAGGCACCCTAGACCATGGCGGCCCCATTGGTGCGCCCGTGCAATGGCGCGACCCTTTTGGTCTAGCAGAGCCACATCGGTGTCTATCTATTTTATTATTATTTATGTTGGATAACTTTATTATATTATATATTTTATTTATGTTGTAGAAGAAGTGTGCATGCCAGTATGCTTACCCATGCTAGTCTTCAGGTTTAGTTTTCGGGAGTTGCCTATATAAGGCTCCTTATGTTGTTTGATGACTTAGTTTTTGGATTTTTGGCAATAGATATTACTCTTTTCCTTGTCCTTTACTCCCTTTCCTTTTATTCTCTCTTTTACGTAATCTCTCTGCCTCCTTTCTATTCATTAATCCGAGCAACCAAACAACATTGTACCAATAAACTAAGTCGATCCAACGTCGGCATCCAAGGTAGAGTCCTTGCTCGGCCATTGCCTTGACACCCTAGCGCACTATCACGCCATCTTCGACCGTCCGTGCCGCTCGGCACTACCACTGTCCAGCTGAGACTCCCTGGTGTCGGATCTACATCGTGCCATCGTTGTACCTTCAGTACCACTGTGTCGAGCCTTCACTTGGCAACGCTCGACCCTAGCGCTTCCCGCTTGGGCCGCGCATACGCTCCCACTACAGTTTCATCTTGCATGATCTCTACGTGCCAAACTCAGATCTCACTTATGCCATCCAACACTACAGGCTGCTACATCCCATGCCAAGGCATGCCTCTTGCTTTGCTGGCTCTAGTTCGGCGTTTTGGCTAGGATCTCGATGAGTACTTGCAAGACCAATCCTACGGAGCTATCATTATTCATACATGCATGACTTGTTATTCATATATGCGTGTTTTGTTATTTATATATGCATGTCTTCATTTTATATATGCATAATTTATTATTCATATATGCGTTATTGTTATTCATAGATGTGTGCTCTATTATGCAGTTATTCAAGAATTTCGTGTCTTGTTATGCGAGAACTATTATCCACATATGCGTGTTCTGTAATGAAGTTATTGAAGAATGGTGAAAAGGTGTAATTGGATAAAGTTTGAAGACAGAGGCAAATATTTATTTTTTATATTAGTGTACATTCAAATAAATAGATTTATTTATTCAAATTCATTAGAGTATGTATTCGAGAGATAACACTCCTTAATTTGTGTCATTCAATGAATTACATTTATACTCAATGTCTAGACCGGGCTCGTGTGAACCAAGTAGAGAAGTTGCATTTGAGGCTTTATTTCTCTTTCGTTTCCTCCTTGATTTGTTCTGGTTCAAACCATCAAATGAATAAATTATGAACATCCTATCGAGTATGCTTGAAGATCCTACAATTAGATGTTTAGATTTGATATGAAATTCCGCTTAATGCATATAATATATCTTTAGTTGGTATCAAAGCAACTTGCACATTTTGATAGAATTAATCGATCAATAAGTTGATCCTGATGTGACTTTGGATTCAAATTGATAAATTTAGTATATATATCTTTGTGCCTGATTGAAATTGAGATTTCAATTAATCAGACTAGACACTAGTTTGAGTATAATATTATCGTATGATCAAATTGATTTTTTTATTTTATCTCAGTGTCGATATCATACATACAGAATAAATTGATATTGGATTTTAATTGATTTCTTGAGTTACTTTGAGATTTGATCTCATATAATAATAAGACAAAAAATTGAAATGGATTTCAAAATTGAAACTTTGTTCGGCGAGAAAATATTGCATATTATATCTTGATCAGTAATTACGTTTGTTCTTAATAAGATAGGATCTTTTCTAGATATCATGTGTACAATTTAAAAAAACGGTTTAGCTATTGTGTGCCCATGGGCACACAATAATCATGCTAAGTTTGGAAGTTATTTCAAAACTATTCCCTAAATTGTAATGAATGAACCCTTTTAAAAAAATAAAACTAACAAACAATAATTATATTTTACCAAAATTATCATGATTAATGTGTGCCCATGGGCACACATTAGAAATTTCCTTTCCAAAATAATTGGTAATTTCATCTTTTGTCTTATGTTAATTTTGGGTCTTGACTAGGTCATGATCCGATATAAAGTTTCCTAAGGAGTTAGAAAATCCCACTAAAATAAGATAAAATATTGGATATTATATCTTGATCATACAATTATGTCTGGTTAGATGCACATTGATGATTAATTCTATATCTTAATTTTTATGAGATGAATTATTTGATTGATTGCATGAGTGTACTATAATATGATTTTAATTCTTGTATGTAATTAATTTTAAGTTTAAGTTTTGCATAAGCTATTTATTACTCCCTCTGTCCCAAAGAGTTTGTCCACAAGTACCATATTCACACAAATTAATGTAAAGAGAAAGAAGAGAAATCAACCAATAAGAAGAAGAGAGAGGTTGTGATGCTGAAGGGTAAAAGTGGGAAGAAAGAGAAAAGAAAAGGAAAAGAATAAAATGGTGTTTTAAGGGGTAGATTTTTATCTGATAATGGGGGTAGAAGATGAGAATGAAAGAAGGTACTATTGTAATAAAAGATTGATATAATAGGAAAGATAAAAAGATGGACAAACTATTCGTGACACCCAAAAAGGAATACAAGACAAACTTTCAGGGACGTAGGGAGTATGTTTTTGTCACTAGTAATGAATAAATATTGCATGCTTAAGTTCCTAAAAGAATATTGGGGCAATGTCTTTACATATCATAACCCAGGACATTTTTTGTTTTGGTTGGATGGGCTTCACAAAACAAGGGTGTCCTTTTTAAACCTTGAGTGAGGGTGGATCCATACAGGGATTCATAAACCTTGATATGTTTGTACCCAACAAGAGACCAAAAGGCCAAGTTTTGGATCATGAGGCATGGTGATGATTTTGACATTGGATGTTGAGCATTAACCAAGACTTATGGCCGTGCAAAAGTATGTTGAGTCTTGTTTGGAATAAGATCTTGGAATCGTTTTATTCATTAGAAACATAAATCGTTTATTTGAATAAAATGCACATTTACTTGTTTTAAAGCATGTTTAATATTAAGTGAGTGTGTGTGTATGTCAAAAATAAACTTTTGCATGTTGTTTCCTTTTGTAGAAATCATGTCGAATGATAATTTGAAATTCACCATGCGCTCAATAGTTGAGAAACACAAATTGAATGGAACAAACTTTCTCGATTGGGAAAGGAATCTGAGAATTGCTCTCAGGTCCGAAGGGCGTGAGAATGTCCTAACAAACCCTATCCCTACTATTACTAACACCTCATCAAATGAGGTGAAGAAAAGTGAAATGGAGTGAAGGAGTAATTACTTGCCTATCACTTGTCTAATGCTAGCAAGCATGGAACCTGGCATTTAAAAGGTTTGAGCACCAAGATGCCTACACTATCATCACCAACCTGAAAGTATTGTTTCAGGAACATGCTAAGATTGAACGATATGAAACTCACAAGGCTATATTGGATAGCAAGCTTGTGAAGGGAAAACCAGTAGGCCCTCATGTTTTTGACATGATCGGTCTTTTTAGTCGTATGGAGTCGTTAGGCATCCCATATGTAGGCTTGGCAATTTCACCCGCACCCGATGGGTACCCGAAAAACCGACCCGAAAAAACCGATTAAAAATGGGTGAAAAACGGGTGATGGGTGAGCGGGTGATGGAGAGGGTAAGGTTTCGGGTATAGCCTCACCCGACCCGACCTGACCCGATCACCCGACCCGGTCACCCGGCCCGACCACCCGGTTTTTTGTCCCACATCGGAAAATTGGTAGAAGGAAAGGAGAAGAGGAGCTTATAAAAAAGGTAGGAGAGGAGGAGAGGGTTAAGCGTTTGAAGTCTAACCATAGAGATGGGCTTTGAGACTTCTAATTAAATCTATTTTTTGGCTAATCCAATGGGTAGGCCCTATATAAATAGGTTTAAATTTTAGTTTATTTTGTTTACGGGTCATCGGTTGACCCGTTAATTTTAGTTAAGGTTAATTTATGATTGAAAATTGAAAATTTTAACTTTTTATAACACCCGAAGAAAACCCGACCCGGCCCGAAAACCGACGGGTTTTGGGTGGGTCGGTTTCGGGTGGAACCCGTCGGGTGAAAATATTGGGTCGGGTGGGCGGGTTACAACTGCGGGTCGGGTGGTGGAAGTATTCCACCCGCACCCCACCCGACCCATTGCCATGCCTACCCATATGACCAAGAGTTGGCCATAGATATCGTCTTGCACTCCTTACATGATGGCTTTGCCTTATTCAAGATGAACTACCATATGCATGGTATTAAGAAGAACTTGAATGAACTCCATGTTATGCTCAAAGTTATTGAGCAGAATACTCTTACTGACAACAAAAAGGAAGTTCATAATGTCAACAAAGGGAAAAGGTTCAAGAAGGTGGCCAAGAACAAGATCAATTTCCAAGGGAAGGGTAAGCAAGTTGAAAAATCTAAGGGAAGTGAAAAGCCAAAGGTGGATGTAGACCATGATTGTTTCTACTGCAAGGCCAAGGGACATTGGAAAAGAAACTGTCCTAAGTACCTAGAAGACAAGAAGAATGGGATTTTGAGTTCTAGCACTTCAGGTATTTATGTTATTGAGATTATGTCAACCAATGTTCTCACATTATTTAATGGTCCTACTTGGATATTAGATAACACATGTGGTGCTCATATTATTTCATATGTGCAGCGACTAAGAAATAAGAACAAGTAAAGAAAGGGGAGATAGACCTGCGCGTTAGAAATGGAGCAAGCATTGTTGCACTTACCGTAGAAGATTTTAGTTTATCTTTACCTTCTGGTTTAATCTTAGAACTAAATAATTGTTATTTTGTTCCTTGCATTACAAAGAACCTTGTTTCGGTTGCAATATTACATTCTGTAGGTTTTGAGTTTAGCATTAAAGATGGAAGTATATCTGTTTTAAGAATGATATTTTCTATGCTCATGCCCCAATGAGTAATTGACTTTTTGTATTGGATCTTAAATCAGAATCTTATAACATAAACACAAAAAGGCAAAAAAATTCAAATAGTTTTAGTGAAGCTTACCTATGGCATTGTCGCTTGGGTCACATTAGTCTGAACCGCATAAAGAATCTCTATAAAGATGGACTTTTAAAAGACATGGATTATGAATCCATTGAAACATGTGAGTCATGTTTGATGGGCAAGATGACAAGGTCACCTTTCAAAGGTACAAATGAAAGGGCTATTGAGCTATTGGGCATGGTATATGCTAATGTGTGTGGGCCAATGAGCATAGAATCTAGAGGTGGCTATAGATACTTCATCACATTTATTGATGACATGAGTAGATATGGATATGTTTACCTTATGTCACATAAATCGGAGTCCTTTGAAAAGTTCAAGAAATTTGAAAATGTGGTAGAGACTCAAAGAGGAAAGGAAATAAAGGCCTTTCGATCAAATTGTGGTGGTGAGTACTTGAGCCGTGAATTTTATCATCATTTGAAAAATTGTGGGATAGATAAACAAGTGTCTAATCTAGGAACACCACAACTGAATGGTGTGTCTGAAAGGAGAAACAAGACCCTGTTAGACATGGTCTGATCAACGATGAGTTATGCTGATCTTCCGGTATCCTTCTGGGGATATGCCCTCATAATTGTCGTACTTACACTAAACAGGACTCCGTCTAGAACTATAGACAAAACTCCATGTGAGATATGGACTAGGAAGGTCCTAAGATTGTCTTTTCTGAAGATATGAGGATGTGAAGCTTATGTAAAGCTCTTACAAACTGAGAAGCTAGCCCCTAAATCAAATAGGTGATATTTTATAGGGTATCTAAAAGGTAGTTTTGGATACTACTTCTACAATCCCACTGCGCAAAAAGTGTTTGTTGCAAGGGATAGTGTCTTTTTGGAAAAAGTATTTATTTCCAACAAGTCAAGTTTGGGAGGAATATTCATATCGAACTAGTTCAAGATGAAGTGCAACAAACTCAACAATAAGATGATATAGATGATGTCGAGGAAGAGTTGATTGTATTTGAACCAGAACAAGAGGATCCACAAACTATTCCCGATCTAGTTGTTGAACCAGTTGAACCCACTCATAGATCGAAACGACCAAGGGTACAACCAAGACGTTATGATGATTTTATCTTGAATATAAAACTTGATGTTCTTGTTAGTGAGCCTTCTACCTATATGCAAGCAGTGACGGGTCTAGACTCCAAGAAATGGCTTGGGACCATGAGGTCCGAAATGGATTCGATGTTTGAAAATCAAGTATATGAGACTTGATAGATTTGCCAGATGGGGTAAAACCTATAGAAAGCAAATGGATTTTCAAACTCAAAACTGACAAGAATGGAAATGTATATGTTAGAAGGCAAGACTAGTTGCGAAAGGTTTTAGACAGATTCATGGTATAGACTATGACGAGCCATTTTCACCAATTGTCATGATTAGATCGATTAGGATAATCTTAGCTATTGCCGCATATTATGACTATGAGATATGGCAAATAGATGTCAATACCGCTTTTCTAAATAGTTTTCTAGAAGAGGATGTGTACATGACACAACCTGAAGGTTTTGAAGATCCAAATGGTGCTCAAAAGGTATGCAAGCTTAAGAACTCCATTTATGGACTTAAGCAAGCATCTACGAGTTGGAACTTTCGATTTGATGAGAAGATTGAGTTTGATTTCATTAGATGGGAAGAGGATCCTTGTGTTTACTAGAAGTTTAGTGGGAGTAAGGTAGCCTTCTTAGTTTTGTATACTACTTATTGGGAATGACATTCCGATGCTAGAGTCCGTAAAAGAATGGATGAAGAAATGTTTCTCAATGAAAGACTTAGGAAAGACTGAGTACATACTTGGAATAAAGATCTATAGAGATATACCTAAGAGACTGCTTGGATTAAGCCAAGGAACTTATATAGATAAGATTCTTCACAAATTCAAGATGTAAAATTCTAAGAAAGGGTTTTTACCCATGTAACATGGTGTACATCTCATCAAGACACAATGTCCTAAAACACCTGTCGAGCTCGAGAAGATGAGCAAGATTCCTTATGCTTCTGCTATAGGATCTATCATGTATGACATGGTATGTACACAACCTGATGTTGCATTTGCTTTGAGCATGTGTAGCAGATACCAATCAAATCCAAGAGAGGCACAGTGGTGTGCAACTAAGAACATCCTGAAGTACGTAAGAAGAACCAAGGATGACTTCTTAGTATATGGGGGTGATGACAAACTAGTCGTTCAAGGATATACTGATTCTAGCTTCCAAATTGACCGAGATGGTTGTGTGTCTCAATTGGTATATGTCTTCATCCTTAATGGAGGAGCAGTGAGTTGGAAGAGCTCCAATTAGGATATAGTAGATGATTTTACGACTAAGGCTGAGTATACCGCCGCTAGTGAAGCGATGAAGGAGGCCGTCTGGATGAGGAAGTTCCTGCATGAACTCGGTGTAGTTTCTAGCATTTTAGAGCCTAGCTATCGACATCTATTTTGACAGCAATGGTGACATAGCTCAAGCCAAGGAAAAGATTTTGAGTTCCAAACCTAGACACGTTATGAGGAAGTATCACCTTATTAGATGCATAGTCTCTGAGGGTGACATTAAGATGTGTAAGGTGCATATAGATGACAACATTGCAGATCCATTGACCTAGCCTATGCCTAAGCCCAAGCATAATAGTCACACTCGGGCTAAGGGTCTCAAACACATTGGAGAATGGCCTTGAGATTGCTTTGTATTGTATTTTGCGTTGAGAGTGTTAGACACTTGTTTTATATTTGACTTGATGATTTTATGATATATGATATTTCATCCTTATTTATATATTATTTTAATAGATATTAAATAATATGTCCAAATAATTCATTATTAACAAATGGGATCACCTTAAGTGTTTGGTGAATGAAACCCCATTAAGTGAAATGAAGTTTTGAATTATTGAAAGTCTATAGTTCGAAATCATCAAATGGACATAGATGATTTTATTAGTAACTAAATTGTAAGTTGACTGATAGTGCCGGGTTTCATGGCCTATAGGGACATGGAGATGTCTAGTCTTTTACATATATGTGTATGGATGATACATGTAAGACTGACCCATCTTAAGGCTCTCCAAAACAGATTGTAGAGTTTTAAGTTAAACCAAGATTAATCGATTTCTCAGACATGAGTGTGTTATGGTCTCTCTTGATTATTAGTATTTCTTTGACACTGTTAAATGCTTTCCGTAAAAGGGAATATTAAAGGCAATAGTTGGGATTGTCAAAAGTTGAGCGGGAGCCAAGGTCATACAGGACTGGAGAAGTCCTCCTAGTTCGTGTGCATAATGATGCATTAAATAGGATTGGTGTCTCGGCCACTTGAAGAGCGAGAATTGAATGGCCATGCTCAGATGATTATTTTTAATCATTCGTTTAATTGACAGTGCAAACTCAGAGTTCAAGGAAAATACTTGATAATAGATATGAATGACACCATATAATCAAATAAGACATTAAGAGACAAAGGTATCTTATATTTCACACTTGTTCAAGGACATGTGAGAGATTGAAGAAGTTGCGTCCTTTAATCTAATGTGCAATGACTAAACTTGGAATAGGATAGTTAATAAGAGATATTCAATTCAGTTATTTTAGGAGTCAAAGTGCTTTGCTAGAAGCCAACTACGACTAATGGGTTTAAACGAGTTAAACTCATGGCTATTATAAACGAGTCCTATGCGGTCACACACTTAGAGTTGACGGACTAGATCAAAACGAAAGATGGTTTTATTATTAATACATATTAGATATAAACTAACAATAATGAGATAAGATTTATTTGTGAAATAAATAAATAATTAAGTAGGGTATAATGAATGAAAAGAAGTTTCTTTTTGGATAGGGGTTACACATGAAGAGTTTGGTTCAAATGAAACAATTTCTTATCCTGAAACATGAAATACATGCACTTTTCCTAGTTATTAGTGCACTTTTCATACAAAAGTGCATTCAAAAATACAAAAAGTGCAATCCGAAAAAGTGCACTACAAAAAGTACTAAAAGTGCACTGCTAAGTACGAAAAGTGCAAATACGAAAAAAATGCACTCCGAAATAGGAAAAGTGCACTATGAATTAGGAAAAGTGCATTCGTTTCAGGATAAGGGTTTGTTTCATTTGAACCAAACTCTACATATGAAAGGGTTTTAACTCTCAAAAAAATTCATTATTCCTTAATTAAAAAGGAGAGATTACAATTGGGGATGAGAGTGATATTTAAATGGGATTGACTCTCCTCATAAGTAATCATTCGTTCTTGCTTTATCTTCTCCATTTTCGTGCTTTCCATTGTTATTCGTCCTAGATGTCAAAGCCAAAGGCGATCTAGACCGGGATCGTGTGGATCAAGTAGAGGAGTCGCATTTGAGGCTTTATTTCTCTTTTGTTTCCTCTTTGATTTGTTCTATTTCACGCATCAAAGGTATAACTTATGAACATCCTATCAATTATGCTTGAAGATCCTACGATTAGATGTTTAGATTTGATATGAAATTTCTCTTACACATCTAATAAACCTTCACACCTAGTCGTTCACTTTAGCAACCACATCGACGGAAAACATCGTCTGCAACCAATTATTTAGCGACCAAATATTGGTAAAACTGGTTGGTAAATCGCCCTTTTTTGTAGTGCTTGGAGTATAGCTTTTTTTAACTTAATAAATTTTTTTTAATTAAAAGAGAGACTACATTTTTCGTCCTCTTAACAATGAATTTTACTAATATAAAAATGGACTATGTAGCAATTAGAATGGACCTCATAATTTTACCTTGACTTAGTTAACTTTTCATTTGTTAAGTTACATATAAATATTACAGCATTATACATGTTGAGTATTAATAGTTGACGTATTATTGATATTCTGTATGTTACATATGTGAGAGTATAAATACTCTATAATTGTGTGTAATGAACACTTACTTGCTCAATACAGAAAAAACAAACTTCGTTTTCCCTCTTTATTTCTCTCTTTTCTCTAAGCTATGAACTCTATCATGGTATCATCTTAATTTCTCAATCGTGACTTCCACTCTTGATTGTGACTTACCTCCTCTCCATTCTCCGAATTCATCCGTGAATCGAGATTCTATGAATCCGTGGGGGCATCCTGTTGAACGAGATTGTAATTTTGCTTCCATGGATGAACTCTATCTCCACCACAACGATCATCCAAGTTATGTCCTATCAACGAATCTCCTCCACAATCGCAATTACGCTCCATGGCGAAGATCAGTTGAGGTTTCTCTAATTACAAAGAACAAACTTGGATTCGTGACCGACACTTGTTTGCGACCTAATTCCGACACCGCACAACATGCGCTTTGGGATCGCTATGACAACATGGTATTCTCTTGGCTCTTGCACTCTGTGACTAAAGATATAGCCGAATCGATTCTCTATTGCCGAATCGATTCTCTATTGCCGAATCGATTCTCTATTGCCGATCAACGCGTCAGGTATTGGTCGAATTAGAGTCTCATTTCAGCAAAATTGATCGCACACATTTATACCAAATTCAGTGTGACCTAGCTTCCTTAGCTCAAGGCAATCTTTCTGATACTTCTTATTTCACTAAATGCAAGAGTTTGTGGGACGAATATCAACTTCTTCTTGAGTCTAAAATTTGTTCTTGCGGTTCTACTTCTGTTGCTAAAGCAATCCTTGAAGATCAACAGATTGTTCAATTCTTGATGGGACTTGGGGATAGTTTTTCATTATACGAGCTAATGTGATAATGATGCAACCTCCTTCGTCCCTTGGATATGTGTATAATATCGTCTTGCAAGAAGAGTCTCAAAAATCCATTCGACCTTCGAGTTCTATTGATGTTGATAATACAACCTTAGCTATTAATCGTGGAGGCACGCAGGCCAATTATAACTCCAAGAACTCCAATACTGGTTCCAAGAACAATGGTTCTTCATCTAAATCTAGTGATCCTGGTTCTAAAGGCGCCGATTCTGATTCTAAGCCGCGTTTCTTCTGCGATCACTGCAAAAATCATGGCCACACAATTGATAGGTGTTGGAAGCTTCATGGCTACCCTCCTAATCATGTCAAGGCGGCAAATCTGCTAATAACTCTTCCTCTAACAAAGAAGAATCTCCTGCTATTACTCAAGAATAGTACAAGCAACTTCTATCTCTTTTGAGCAAGCAATCTATTCATGATGGAACCAACAACAAAGTTTTTTTAGCAGGTATTGACTCTGCCACTTGCTTTCTTCTAAGAAATCAAATGCATGGATTTTGGATAGTGGCGCTTCTGATCATATGGCTTCTCATTCTGGTTTGCTTCATAATATTAAACCTGCATATTTGCCATTGTCTATTACCATGCCTGATGGACATAAAGCCTCTATTACTAGTACTGATTTTGCTCAGATATCTGATGATATTGCTCTTGACAGTGTTTTACATGTGCCTAATTTTTGCTCCAATCTGTTACCCATTCACAAGCTTGCAAAACAATATGATGCTAATGTCATTTTCACTCCTTTCCACTGTTATCTTCAGGGCCCTTTGATGAGAAGGCCACTTTTGATTGGTAAAGAAGAAAAAGGTCTCTACCTTTCCTTACCTGACTCTTCTAAAGTTACTTCTTTGTCTTCTATTGCTTTTTCTTCAAGTCTTGACATTTGGCATTGTAGAATAGGGCATTCTTCATATGACCAATTGCAACATTTGCCCTGTCTAAAAAATACTTCCAAATCTCATCATATTTGTACCATTTGTCCTCGTGCCAAACAACATAGAAAACCTTTCTACTCTTCTCCAAGTCATTCTCATGCACCATTTGACCTTATATATGTTGATACATGAGGACCTTATAAACATGTTACACACAATGGTTTTAGATATTTCCTTACCATTGTTGATGACTTCATTAGGTGCACTTGGACATTTCTCATGGCCAATAAATCCAATGCCTCGAATGTCCTTCAAACCTCTGTCAACCAAGTTCAAACACATTTTCATTCCTCTATCAAGAGTCTAAGAACTGTTAATGCTTTAAATTATCAAACCCTTCATCCCTCTCATTTTACTCTACATATGGTATTTTTCATAAAACATCATGTGTTGAGTCCCCTCAATAAAATGGCATTGTTGAACGAAAACACAAGCATTTGTTAGAGGTTGCTAGAGCACTCTTTTATCAGTCCCATGTTCCACCTAATTTCTGGGGTTTTTGTGTCCTTACAACCACATATCTCATTAATCGAACACCTTTACCTTCCTTACATAATAAATCTCCCTATGAACTTCTATCCCACAAGTTACCTGATTATCATTTCTTAAAGGTGTTTGGTTGTCTTGCTTTTGTTAGTACACTAAAAAGGAGGAGGGATAAGTTTTCAGAAAGAGCTACACCTTGTGTATTTCTTGGTTATTCCTATGGGAATAAAATCATATACAGTTATGGACCTTTCCACAAAAAAAAATTCCATTCTAGGGATGTCTTTCATGAGCAACACTTTCCTTTTCAATATATGTCGGTTCTCAAGTCCACTTTTGTTCTTCCTACCCTTGTTCAGGATTATCCTTCTCATATTTTTTTACCACAACAAATCCCTTTGGAATCATCTTCTGATCAGTTTCCAGTTTCTGATTTTAGATCCTTCCACTTCTTCTTCCTTTCAACCTTCAATTTTACCATCTGATCCTATTCCTGAACCTATTCATGCACTTAATCCTGAACCTAATCTTAGAAGATCCACAAGACCCCATGTTAAGCCATCTTATCTTTAAAATTATGTGTGTTCTTCTACATATTAAGCACACATGGTCACTCTTGATTCTTTCTCTGCTTTCATAGTGCTCTTATTTCTTATTCTGAGCCTACCTCTTATAAACAAGCAACCACTGATCCTAGTTAGGTGGGTTAAAGAAATGGAATCTGAGCTTCAAGCTCTTAAGAAAAATAAAACCTGGGATTTAGTTCCTCTTCCTAAAGGAAAGAAAGTTGTTGGGTGTAAGCGGGTTTTCAAGGTAAAACTTAAGTCTGATGGAACTTTGGAAAGGTTCAAGGCAAGACTTCTTGCCAAAGGGTTTACACAACAAAAGGGAATTGATTATCAAGAGACTTTTTCTCTTGTTGTTAAAATGCCTACTATTCGATCTATCATTTCTATTACTTTTTTTAAACAATGGGATTTACATCAACTTGATGTTAACAATGCCTTTCTACATGGCATTTTGAATGAAGAAGTCTATATAAAGGTCCCTGATGGTGTTTCTAATCCACAAAATCTAGTTTGTCGATTAAAAAAATCCCTTTATGGCTTTAAGCAAGCCTCTAGGCAGTGGTTTCAAAGGCTCACTGCTGCTCTTTTATCTCTTGGATTTTCTCAGTCCAAAAATGATTACAGCTTGTTCACTAAGAAGAAAGATGACCATATTACTAGTGTTGATGTTTATGTAGATGATCTGCTTGTAACAAGGTCAGATATTCTTGAAATTTTGCTCTTTAAAAGAGTTTCTGCATAGAGAATTCAGCATAAAGGACTTAGGTCTTCTTCATTATTTTCTAGGGCTTGAGGCTACTTACCTAGAAAATGGAAGTGCTTCAAGTCAGGCTAAGTTTTCCAAGGATCTTGTTGCATTGGTTGATCTTGCTGGTGTTGCACCTGTTTGCTCTCCATTGCCTTTGCATTGCAAATTTTCACCTACTGAAGGAGCTTTAGTTTCTAATCCTACTGTTTATAGAATGTTGATTGGCAAGTTGAATTTTTTGACTAACACTAGGCCTGACTTATGCTATGTTGTTCAAACCTTTCTCATTTTATGCAATAGCCTTGAGATTCACATTATTCAGCTCGTATTCATACTCTGAGGTATGTCAAAGGCAGATCTTCTTGTGGTATCTTGTTAAAAGCTTGTGATAATCCAATTTTTTCAGCATATTCGGACTCAGATTGGGTTTCTTGCCCCATTTCTTGAAGGTCTGTTACTGGATTTGTTCTTATGCTTGGAAGATCTCCAATTAGCTGGAAAAGTAAGAAGCAAAATGTAGTGTCTCGTAGTTCAGCTGAAGCAGATTACCGTGCAATTTCTTAGGCTGCTACAGAAGTTGTTTGGCTTGTCAGGTTGCTTGATGATTTAGGAATAAAAGCGCCTAAGCCTATTGTCTTACACTGTGATAATCATTTTGCCCTTCAAATTGCTAAAAATCCGATTCAGCACGAGAGGACTTATCACATTGAGATTGATGTGCATTTTACTAGGGATAAGATCATTGAAGGTTTGCTACAACTGCCATATATACCTACTGCTAAGCAAATAGCTGATATTTTGACTAAGGTGCAGCTGTTTTCTCAACAAAATATCTTGATGTCAAAGCTCAACATGTTCTTACCAACACCTGCTTCGGTTGAGGGGGGGGGGGGGGTGTTGAGTATTACTAGTTAACGTATTATTTATATTCTTTATGTTACATATGTAAGAGTATAAATACTCTGTAATAGTGTGTAAGGAACACTTACTTGCTCAATACAGAAATAACAAACTTCGTTTTGACTAAGGTGCAGCTGATATTTTGACTAAGGTGCAGCTGTTTTCTCAACAAAATAGCTGATATATATACCTACTGCTCAGCAAATAGCTGATATATATACCTACTGCCATATATACCTACTGCTAAGCAAATAGCTGATATTTTGACTAAGGTGCAGCTGTTTTCTCAACAAAATATCTTGATGTCAAAGCTCAACATGTTCTTACCAACACCTGCTTCGGTTGAGGGGTGTGTGTGTGTTGAGTATTACTAGTTAACGTATTATTTATATTCTTTATGTTACATATGTAAGAGTATAAATACTCTGTAATAGTGTGTAAGGAACACTTACTTGCTCAATACAGAAATAACAAACTTCGTTTTCCCCTCTTTCTTTCTCTCTTTTCTCTGAGCTATGAACTCTATCAATACATACTTGTCTATAACAAGTCTTGGCCCACTAATTGTGTGTATCATATGTGACAAAAAGAACATATATCTTTTTAAAACAAAACTGACCGATCGATGGGGCTATTTTTAAAATGCCGATCCGAGATCGATCTACCAACTTCTTATATCTTTTTGTCAGTTTTTGGTTTACTTGCTATGTTACATCCAATGATACCGTTATCTTATGCTTCTACATTTACATCTCATCATCTTCTACTAATAAAATATAAGTAATTAAAGATACATAAAAAATAATATCCAGATCGGCAATAAGCCTCATCCTCGTTAAGATGAATATAATATGGGGCTATAATCCAAATCTGACCCTTACTAATTGCTACCCGTATACACAAAAGTAATCGGTTGAGATCGAAAGGCATGTTCATATCTAAATGATTGATGTAAGAAAAGGACAATTAATCTATGAGTATGTTTAACCTAGCTAGCGAAAACAAATAATTTGAACTAAGATTCTTTAAAGTCATAACACATCTACAGTGGTCAATTATAATCAATTATTTTAACTCATGAATTAATTTATACAACTAGTTCGATTAGGTTGCAATTTGCCTATCGAAACCTATTTTCAGCTTTCATAAATTTAGGTTATGTAATCTCTTACAACTATGTATGATTTTCTGATCGACCATGTTTACACGGCCTTAATTACACGAACGATTTGCGTCTCTTTGAAGTGATATGTAATTGATGTAAACACAAATGATATGCAAATGATGTGAAATACAAATGGCAATTTGTGTTTACATTACGTGATATTTTAACCCACGTAGCTTGTCTTTTCAAATTTTTTTTTTTCTAATGATTAGTCGCCTCGATCAAACATCCAAATGACACCTGTGTACGTAATTGATGTTGCAATAAGTTTATTTTGGTTTCAGTAAAAGTCTATAAGATATTTCAAAAAAAAGTGTATAGTGTTTCCTAGTGTTGGAATTATGGAGCCTGATTCAGAGTTA
Organism: Fallopia convolvulus; assembly: GCA_964016875.1. Lineage (NCBI taxonomy): Eukaryota > Viridiplantae > Streptophyta > Magnoliopsida > Caryophyllales > Polygonaceae > Fallopia > Fallopia convolvulus. The sequence goes on along the minus strand of OZ024734.1, from coordinate 17,895,324 downwards.
GGTAAATAAAGACGGAATCGTGAAGGTTGGCGAGAAAGCATGATCAAGGGAGCCAAGACTTGGCCACGTCTTGGGCGGACGGGTCCGCGTGATACCAACAGTTGTCGGGGCGCGGTAAGCATGGTCAAGGGAGCCAAGACGTGGCCAAGTCTTGGGCAGACGAGCCCGCGTGATACCAACAGTTGTTAGGGTACGGTCTGGGAGGCGAAAGCTCGACCGTGCTCCTCAAGGACGCACCCGCGCTCTGACCCGAGTCTGCGAAAGGTCGAGTTTCTCGATGGACAAGGATGACGAAATTTTTTGGGTGGATTGTGTCTTCTTATTTTTGAAAGATAATATTTTCTATCTGTAAGGCTTTTCTCTATTTAAGCTCAACTATGATTATTGTAATTGTATTCACAATATTGAGAGTGAAAAATCTCTAGCTTGGTAGTGCCCCCCACACATAGTCATTCTGACGAATTGGGTCAACAAATTCTTGTGTTCTTCTCGTCTTGTTTATTTCTCTCTTCTCTCGTGAGTCTGTGTGTGAGTTATCCCTTACTGTAGGGTCGAATTTCCTAATAGTTGGTTTTAGAGTTTGGTTCATACAGTTGCAATGGGAGACAAGATGATTCTTGCGGAGAAGTTTGATGGAATTGATTATGGTTTGTAGAAGATGCAAATTGAAGATTACCTATATGGTAAGGAGCTTCACTTGACTCTGGGAGAGAAGCCTAAATATATGAAGGATGAAGATTGGAAACTATTGGATAGGAGATGAGTGCAATTTGCTTGTCCATGTCCAAGAGTGTAGCACATCAAACAGTCAAGGCGACTACAACAAAGGGTTTGCTTGCAATCTTGTCCACATTATATGAGAAACTATCAACGATGAATAAGGTGCATCTGATGAGGAAGATGTTCAACTGAAGATGAAGAAGACACCTTGGTTTCAAAGCTCTTGAGAGAGTTCAACATGATAGTTGGACAAATGTAATCAGTGAAGATTGAGTTCGATGATGCGGTACAAGCTCTAATTCTTCTTCTTCTTTACTTGAAAGTTTAAGTGGAATTGTTATTGTTGTTAATGCTTCAATAGGGAAGGGAAAATTGCAATTTGATGATGTGAGGGATTTGATGAGATTCGCAGAAAAGAGTCTGGTTCCACATCTGGATCAACACTGAATGATGGGCAGACCTAATTTGAGGTAAAAATCTAATTGCAATAGATCAAAGTCTAGGGGAAAAGAGAAATCCACCAAGTATAAAAGCAAGATCAAGTGCAGGAATTGTGGTAAATTTGTTCACTACAAAAGTGAGTGTTAGGCATCATAATAGGAATTAAAAGATGCAACAGCAGAATTCGTTGCAGATGTGTTGATTCTGAGTACCTCAAAATTAGGCGGGAGCTTGACAATGGCTCCTAGTAGACAAGAGGCCTTGCAGGAAGATCCATATATATATATAGACTGATGGTCAGAAGATCATTCAAGAACTGGATTAGGATTCAACTTTTGATTTTTATTTGAGGTTTGTTAAGTTAGCAGGGCCGTCCAATGGTTTATGGAGGCCCTGTGCAAAAATATAACAAATGTTCAAGTTGATTAAACGTAAATTTAATACTAATTTTCGGCTTAGCAAGTGCTTATTTGTTTACATTTTAAAATCACATAAATTTAAAAATCCATGAAAATAGCCTTAAATACATGTGTTGCTTATAACTTATAATATTACGCAGATAAAAGATAGGAATTTAAACGAGTTCCGAGTTTTATGATCGTTCAAAATATAATAATTTAGTTTTATTGATAGGAGTGTAAAAAAATTAAAAAAATAGTAAAAAGGAAACTAAGTTAGATATGTAATTTGCATATACAAAATAGAGTTTGGTTCAAATGAAACAAACTCTTATCCTGAAACGAATGCACTTTTTGTAGTTAGTATTGCACTTTTCCTACTTCAGAGTGCACTTTTTCGCATTTGCACTTTTCATACTTTTTAGTGCACTTTTCATACTTTTTGTAGTGCACTTTTTCGTAGTGCACTTTTTGTATTTTTCAATGCACTTTTGTATGAAAAGTGCACTACTAACTAGCAAAAGTGTATTCGTTTCACGTTTTAGGATAAGAGTTTGTTTCATTTGAACCAAACTCATACAAAATAAGTGCAAATATGGGACCCTAAAATATTAAAATTACATGTTAAGTATCTAATAGATAATAATTTTAATAATTAATTAGTAAATAAATAAGGAGTATTCTAATAATAAACTTTATTTTTATTTTATAAATTAAATATCTAAACATTTTCAAATTAAAAAAAGATTTCCATTATTGATAAGCTAAAATGGTTTAAAATAGCTTTAAACTAGTATGTTTGTATAGTTTTGTCACTTTTGGGAGGGGTGGGACCACGACTCAAAATTGCAAAAAAATTAAAAGAATGGGTGTATTGAGAATCGAACGCGGGATCACAATACAACAACTGAGACTACTTAACCATCTGCACCAACTGATACACATGTAGGAGTATTTAATATCACACTTATAATATATTTATTAAATCTTAAAATTTTTGGGGCCCCTAAAATTTGGGGACCCTGTTCCGTTGGGCTGTTTGCACATGCTTATGGACGGGCATGTAAGTTAGCTGAGCTAGAAGACTATGCAAAGGGCAGGATTTGTTCTAGTTCTTTGATTGTTCTTGTGATGAATTTGATGGATTAAGATGAATTAGATAATTTAATGAATTGTTTAATTTAATGAACTGTAGTTTGTTGTATTTTAAGTTGATGGATTTGTGAATTGACGAATTTGGTTTGAAACTTTATGAATTTGATGAATTTTGATGATTTGTTTTTGGATTAAGTTATTGTGGTTGTTGAATATGTATATAGTATAAATCTCACGTAGAGTGATACGTCCACCTCGTTCGGACAAGGAGGGACCGTCCTCTGAGGCGGGACCGTCAGACGAGGCGACACTGTTATCCGGGAATGACGGGCTTGACATCCCCACTAGATAAGAAATTGTCGTTGGTCCTATGGAGGGACTAGATGATACTTAGTCGGTCGTCCCTCCCGTAGGACAAGGTTTGCTCCGTCGGCCATCGGGTGGATTCGACCCCACATGATTGTTGATTTGAGCATTGTGGACGGGTAGTAAGTACGAAAACAACTTCTTTTACAACTTTTTTTTATTTAGAATTCGTATTAGTTAAACAAACTATACCACATTTTCCGAGATTTTGTATATCGCAACTATAAGGCCTGAGGCCTTAGAAGCACAATCTCATGTCAACCCGAGAATTTCCTATGAGGTCACCCATCTTAGTACTCGCTCTTGCACGTTTAACTTCTGAGTTCTTTGTCCTCACTCGAACTTAGAAAATGAAGAGTTCTTGTTGGCATGGGAAGCACCTCAATCCCTTATAAACTATCAGGATGTTATAATCTCTCCCGCTTAAGCATTTGACGTCCTCGTCAAAGCCTAAGAATCATCCTCCGGGTCAAGTGACCGCCCTCCGGGCCAAGCCAACACGTAACCCTCGGCTTTGATACCAATTTTTAGGTCAGATGCCTTAGAATTGGTATCAAAGTCAACTCCTAAATACACTTTTTTTTGATAAAGGTAAGAATTCAGAGTATCAAACATGTTTGGTAGTCCAAGAGACCGTTAAAAAAAGGGCATCCGTGAACAGCTAGGTGGGTCAAACAAGAAGTCACCCAAGACAAGCAGAAACGACTACGGGTAATACAAATTCTCGAAAAAAGAGCAAAAATGAGATCGGAATCGGGGTGGGTAAAGCACTAAAGTAATAGCGTCGTAGGCAACAGTTCAACCTATCCATGGGTGTGCAAAATGGACAACTGACGTTCCCTCCACCAAGTTGAAGGATCTTTTGAAGCCTTAGAGAACCAAGTGACCTAGCCTAGATTTGTCAAGTGGATGTGTCTGATAGATCCAACGAACTAATATTCAACTATGTTACAATAATAATTGGATTTAGTTAAAATACACTAAAATTGATATGAGTTATGTTGAGAATAGTCTATCCCATATCTGAAATATAAAGAGAAATAACCTAGTATAAATATTTTAGGTTACTCCTCCTATTGTCAATTAGTTTTATGATAGAATCCTACTTTATTTATGTGTTGGGCTTACATACGCATGACCTACAATTCATCTGCTCCTGGAACTTTAATAAGTTATATCTATTTTAAAGGTAATGTATAAAATAGTTAATGAGTAGTAGGATGCGTCCCATGATTTCATTAGATTGTAAAGTACAAACCAAACTTGGGTTTCCAACTTGAATATTTTTAAAGGCTTTGTAGCTGTCAAACGAGCTTCACTGTAGAATCCACAAGCATACAAAATGGCAGTGCTGCTAGTTTTCCACACACAAAAACTGATCACACATTTTCTTCTGTCTTTCTCAATTGTAGAGTGCCGAATTAAGCTCTGTTTGGGGATATGGCTCGGAGAGATGCACAAATGCAAATGGCCATTATTGCCACCATTCTCCTACTTTCTCTTGTTCCCATCTCTGGTAAATGTGATCACTTCTCTTGACATAGAGATTTGTTATGATTTAAGCTTTATCATTTATAAGTCAAAAGTCAAAAGTCAAAACCCATCTCTGAATATGATCTTGCTAAGTACTGAATATTGCTTCTATTTACAAAATGAAACTTAATTTAGACTGCATAATTGCCCTTTTTATAACATTTACACTCCCATATTATATCCTCCATTTTAATCTGGCCAGCCTGCTAATTGTTTGTTAGTCTTCCACTCATATTTCTATGAGTATTTGGTTTCAACATTTTCTTTTCAATGTTGAGTTTCAGGTGCTGACCTTGGTGTCAACTATGGCACATTAGGCAACAATTTACCTTCAGCATCAACTTCAATTGATCTCATCAAGAGCATCAATGGTACTAAGGTAAAGATCTACGACGCTAATCCTGAAATCCTCAAAGCCCTCAATGGAACCAATCTTCAAGTCTCAATCATGATTCCCAACAATCTTATTGTCAACATTTCCTCCAACCAATCCATGGCTAACGAGTGGATCCGAGCCAATATCCTTCCATACTACCCTCAAACCCACATTAGGTACCTTCTTGTAGGAAATGAAATTCTTAGTGATCAATCCAATCAACAAATTTGGTTTAGTCTTGTCCCTGCCATGAAACGGGTCAAATTTGCACTAAGAACATTCAATATAACAAAGATCAAAGTTAGCACCTCCATGGCGATAGATGTTCTTGAAAGCTCCTTTCCTCCTTCTAATGGCACCTTTAGGACCGACATTGCCAACTCTGTTGTCAAACCCATGTTACACTTTCTCAAAAAGACCAAGTCTTTCTACTTCATTGATTGTTACCCGTATCTTGCTTGGTCACTAGATTACCCAAACATTGACCTAGATTATGCCCTTTTCAATGGCAAGTCTAATTACACTGATCCGGCTAGTGGCTTAATCTACACAAACTTGCTAGACCAAATGCTTGATTCAGTTGTTTTCGCTATGAGGAAGCTAGGAGTTTTCGGCCTCAAGCTTTTCATTAGTGAAACCGGTTGGCCTAACAATTGTGATGTTGACCAAATTGGAGGAAATCCTCACAATGCAGCAACTTACAATAGAAACTTAGTCAAAAAGCTAACCACTAATCCACCAATTGGCACCCCTGCACGTCCAAACGAGGCCTTGCCCACTTTTATATTTTCCTTGTATAACGAAAACCAAAAGCCGGGGCCAGGAACAGAGCGACATTGGGGCCTTTTCTACCCGAATGGATCAAATGTGTATCCTATTGACTTGTCGGGTCAGACGCCATCTTCAAATTACCCGTCTATACCAAAAGGGACGAATAATGTACCTTATAAGGGGGAGGTTTGGTGTGTTGTGGCTAGTGGTGCTAATATGACTGAAGTTGGATCTGCAATGTCATTTGCTTGTTCACAAGGTAGTGGGACTTGTGATGCAATTCAGCCTGGAAACGACTGTTATACACCGAATCAGTTGGTTTTGCACGCAAGCTATGCGTTTAGTTCGTATTGGGCTAAGTTTAGAAGCCAAGGTGGGACGTGTTTGTTCAATGGACTTGCTGTGGAGACTACGAATGATCCGAGTAAGTGACTAGTGTACGTTTCAATTCATAGATGCATCAAGGATTTTTTCAATCTCATATATTGATTAACAATTTGAGGTTAAAACATTTTGTGTTTTGGTTTGTTTGGTGTTTTCAGGTAGCGGTTCTTGCAAGTACCCGAGTGTAACTCTTTCTTGATCGACAATCATAGAACAACCAAAGGCATTGTTTCGATTCAGCAGTAACCCTAGAATCAGGCTAGGAACGGTTAATTATGAATTCATTGGCTTGGTTTAAATTGCTCTCCAATTTTACATGCCATCTACATGTTCTCTGTTGTAACAAATTAATAAAGATGCTTTGTGTTTAGCTTTATTTACCATTGTCTCAGACTCTCAGTTATCATTCGTTTTCTCTTGTTTGGTCATATTTCTCCATCATGCTTTATTTAGTCATATTTTCTGTATTTTGGGCACTAAAGATAACTCAAAAATAACTCAAAAGATAACTCAAAAGTTAAAACAAACAACACACAATTGTTCATGTGACTCAAATTAAGGTGGGATACTTAGAATTAGTAGAATGAATGAAGCCTAAAAATCAAATTCATCCTTCAAATAGTCAATGATGCGTGTTGAAGGACTACTCTCGGAAGCCGGTGTTGTTGGAGGCTTGAAGAAGGCAGCGCAGGAGGAAGCTAATTTTTCAACATAGTTGTTGAAAAGCTCTACCGGAGGCGTTGATTTGGCGGCGATTCCTGCTTCCGCTATCAACCTTAATTTCTCAGCGTCCTCGACAACAACTGAAGGCATTGGCGGAGGAATTGATGCAGCTGGGGTGCTCATTCTTTTTGATCAGTTTTCTTGATGAAATGAAAAAACGACAGATCAAGTTAGAAATTGAACGAAAGGAACAAATCAACAAAGCTAGAAAACAATACAAGTAGAGCAAGGATAGAGAGACTACTAAATACTAACCGAAGACAAAATCATACAGTGCAGATTATGCAGATGATTTATCAGTTTATATAGCATAGGTGAGTGACGATACAGGAAGAATGCTTCATGCTTGGGAGATAGACACTTGATCAATATTAGACACTTGATCAATATTTAAATAAAAAATACAACTATAAGTTAGATTAGATTAGACACTTGATCAATATTTAAATTTGGCAGTTAGTGGTTAGTACATACTCTATTTATTTCCAAACATATTTTATAAGCACTATTCTAAAAATATAGCTTAAATTTCGTCTAGTCCCTACCTAGATGTTTAGAAGGTCTCTATGAAATAGTCTAAGCCTTTTCGTCCGCCTAAAATATTAATTATGAGATAACTTGATACTTTGGGACAAGCAAAATCACCTCATTAATTTTGAGCATGTGAATAACATTGAGCTTATTATTATAATAGTTTCAAGTACCAATCAAAAAGTTTGTGATGGACGCAATTTAATTGACTCTGCTCTCCTAGCATATGAAGATCACCTCATTCTCACACTGACAACAAAATTCAAACATTATTTATTCATGTATTTTCTCACCAATCGAGTATAGATCTAAAACTCAATAGTATAAAAAATCTTCTTTCACATTCACACAATCACACAATCTGTGCAGAGATGAGTACCTTTCTTTTGGGAGCCATCAAGTGGAGGGACAGGCTAATGAAAATGGTCATTCCCATGGTTTTCCTTCTCCCATTGATTGTTTCAATCTCTGGTAACTACTTTTCTTTCTTATACTATAAGATTGTCCTTGCTAGCGCTTGTCAAATCTAAGCGTGCTATTGCTAGGATTGAATAATGCCTACTTAAATATATAAGTAGGGATGAAAATGAGTCAGGTGATGAATAATAGATGTGAAGATAAAAGTATCACACATCTAAAAATTTGGAGTTAGCTAGATGGTCTAGTATAAGCCATTGGGTTATTCCTCTTATGCCAATTGATTTAAAAATGGAATCTACTGAACTTATGTGCTCGGCTCATAGCGCATATGTGTTGTCAATATCGGTCCATCGGGTTTCAGTCGACCACTTTCATCACATGACTCGCGAGATCAATTGCTCCACCCGACCTAACCGCAACCCACTTAACTCATCATCCGCATCGATCTAATTGCATTAGTGGAACATAAATGCTTCCTTATTAGTGCTGAATGTTCTCCATTTATTCATAAGGTTTAACTGGCCGGCCACATTTAGTTAAGGAAGTCTATTGCAGCAAAGCTAAAGAATACAAAATGGGTACCTTCAGTATAGAGAAAATTACAAAAGAACTAGGACAAATAAACTAGCTACATGCCTACATAACACAATAATAAGTTAATAACCATACACATGCACTAATGGGGTGTCCACTTTTTTTCCATGAACAAGGACAACAATAAAGTAGTTATTTTGGTTGTTCCATCATTCATTTCATGTTAATATGTTGCTAGCTTGCTCATCAACCACATTAATTTTTCGTTCAATTTGTTTAATTTGTTTCTCCAATCAACCATTTCTTTTCTTGTTTGGTATTCAGGTGCTAAGATTGGTGTCAACTATGGCACATTAGGCAACAAATTACCCACTCCATCAAAATCCATTGATCTCATCAAGAGCATCAAAGGAAACCAAGTCAAGATCTATAGCGCGGACCCTGAAATCCTCAAATCCCTCAACGGAAGTCACCTTGACATCTCGGTCATGGTTCCCAACAACCTTATTGTCAACATTTCGTCCAACCAATCATTGGCCGACGACTGGGTCCGAGCCTATATCCTTCCATTTTACAACGACACCCGCATTAGGTACCTTCTTGTTGGAAATGATATCCTTAGTGATCAAGCCAACAAGCAAACTTGGTTTAGTCTTGTGCAAGCCATGAAAATGATTAAATTTGCACTTAAAACTTTTAATATTACTAAGATCAAAGTTAGCACTCCCATGGCAATGGATGTTCTTGAAAACTCCTTTCCTCCTTCTAATGCCACCTTTAGGACCGACATTGCCAACTCCATCGTTAAACCCATGTTGCAATTTCTCAAAAAAACCAACTCATTCTTCTTTGTGTATGTATTCACTTACTTTGAGTGGTAAAAAAACTACCCCAAATTCAGCCTAGATTACGCTCTCCTTAATGACGGTATTAAGTATACTGACCCGGGAAGTGGCTTGACTTACACCAATCTTCTTGATCAAATGCTTGATGCCTTTGTTTTCGCTATGAAGAATCTCGGTATTCCTGATGTTAGCCTTTTTATCGGTGAAACCGGATGGCCCAATGGATGTAATATAGATGAGATTGGAGGCAATGTTCACAATGCCGCAACTTCCAATAGAAACTTAGTCAAAAAACTTACCACTGATCCGCCTACTGGAACTCTTGCTCGCCCCGGTGAGGCTTTGCCCACTTTTATATTTGCCTTGTACAATGAAAACCAAAAGCCCGGGCTAGGTACAGAGCGACATTGGGGTGTTTTCTACCCGAATGGTGCGAATGTGTATCCAATTGACTTGTCTGGAAAGACGCCTTCTTCAGAGTATCCAACCATACCGATAGGAGCAAACAATTTGCCTTTTAAGGGGAACTTGTGGTGTGTTCTTGCTAGAGGAGCTAATATGTCAAGATTAGAAGATGAGATTTTGAATGCTTGTTCTCAAGGTAATGCTACTTGTGATGCGATTCAGCCTGGGAGCGAGTGTTATAGACCGAATCTTTTGGTTTTGCACGCGAGCTATGTTTTTAGTTCGTATTGGGCAAAGTTTAGAAGCCAAGGTGCAAAGTGTTTCTTCAGTGGACTTGCTGTTCAGACTACTAAAGATCCAAGTAAGTACTCACTCAAAACCACCTTTAATTTTGTTGCGTTTTAGCTATGTGATGAACTTTGTTTGTGCAATTTGATTCATTCATTTTACAATATGGAAATCATATTGGTGTTTTTTTTATTATGTTTTCCAGGTCACGGTTCCTGCAAGTATCCAAGTGTAAATCTATAAACATCGGATAGAGCATTCTTTCTACCTCCATAAAAGGCCCAAAATATTGTTTTGGTTTTATAACTCGATAATAGTATTGATAATTTATGAAATCATTGGCCTTTTTATATTTTTTTCTGTTATATTAGAGATGCCCATAAGCATCATGATTTAAGTTTAAGTAAAACCACAATTAGTGTGAGACCGTACGCCTTGTTTGTATAAATGATTTTGAGTTGCATATGCATAATTTTGTATGACTGCATTCATGTTTTTGAGTTTCATATTCATTCTGTTGAGTTACTCATTGTTATGAACGGTTTTTCTAGTGTGTGCCCACACTAACAATGATTAGATTTCTCTAATTAGATATTAATTTATTTAAAGATAAATAATTGCTAATTTAGGTGGTTTTAAAGAGAGATTATCCCCTTGTAGAAACTTGTTTCTACAACGAAAATCAATCAACCAGAATCATGGAATTCCATAGTAGAATCTTGGATCTCTTATTTTCTGATCAACTCAACAAGGAACGAGATACAAGAGTATTTATATGTAAGTGAAGGTACATGAGAAACTGAGGGTGCACACACACTAGTACACCTCCACTTCTAGCTTATGACAGAAGTCTCACTAAAACATGTACCCAACTAACTACTAGTAGCTAGGAAGCTTTCCAACACCTTATCTCGAGTAGAATGGCAATCAATTTATGTTTGGTTCTCTCATGGAAACAAGGATTGGTGGCAATCTGTTGGGCAGCTTTGTTATCACAAAATAGAGTGATTGGCTTGGGAACTTGAACATGTAAATCTGCAAGCAAAAAATAAACCCATACTAATTCAGATGTAGTTGCTGCCATGATCCTGTATTCAGCCTCCGCTGATGATCTTGACATTGTGGCTTGTTTCTTTGTTTTCCAAGCAACTAAAAAATGGCCTAAAAATACACAGTAACCGGTTAAAGACCTCTGGTTGTAAGACAAGCACCCCAGTCTGCGTCTGTGAAACCAGTAAGCTTCAATTGATCCTGAACTGGATAAAAAAACCCCAGAGAAACAGTGCCTTTCAAGTATCTTAAAACATGTAATGCAGCTGTCATATGTGGTACACGTGGTGAGGACTATCTCAACATGGATCTTGGTCAGCCAAAACAAAAGTCACCTTTTATTGTCACAGAAATAAAACACAAAAAAAAAAAGAGAGATGTTGATGGGCATCTCTAATTTGAGAACAAACAAGCCAATGTTTTCATGTCATAACTTAACATTACTACAAAATCAAATGGCTTTAGGCCTTTAAAGGAGGCAGCAGCTAGAGCATTGATCTACATGGTAAACCGTCAAGAAAGAGTTACACTCGGGTACTTGCACAGCCCATGACCTGAAAAAAGCCAAGATATAAATATTTAAACCAAGATGATCTCATATAATTTACTAGTATAGTTTAATTTTCTAACTAAGTAAAAGGATGAGAGATAAAAGTCTGCACAAACACATTTCAATGAGTTATGAAGCTTGTCACTTACTTGGATCTTTAGTAGTCTGCACAGCAAGTCCATTGAAGAAACACTTGACTCCTTGGCTTCTAAACTTCGCCCAGTACGAACTAAACACATAGCTCGCGTGCAAAACCATCAGATTCGGTTTGTAACATTCTTCCCCAGGCTGAATCGCGTCACAAGTACCATTACCTTGAGAGCAAGCATTCGAAACCGCATCTCTTACTTGGGACATATTAGCTCTTCTAGCCAGAACACACCATAACTTCCCCTTAAAAGGTACATTATTGGTTCCTTCCGGTATAGGTGGATACACTGAAGACAGCGTCTTTCCAGACAAGTCAATAGGATACACATTCGCGCCATTCGGGTAAAAAAGGCCCCAATGTCGCTCTGTTCCTGGCCCCGGCTTTTGGTTTTCATTGAACAAGGCGAATATCAAGGTGGGAAAGGCAGCACCAGGGCGAGCGGGTGTACCAATTGGTGGATCAGTGGTAAGTTTTTTGACCAAGTTTCTATTGTAAGTTGCTGCATTGTGAACATTGCCTCCAATCTCATCTATATCACATCCATTAGGCCAACCGGTTTCGGCTATAAAGATCCTAATATCAGGAACTCCTAATCTCTTCATAGCAAAAACAAAGGCATCAATCATTTCATCTAGCAAATTGGTATATGTCAATCCACTCCCAGGGTCAATGTACTTAGCACTGCCATTAAGGAGGGCGTAATCTAGGTTGATTTTAGGGTAATTTTTGGTCCACTCGAAATAGGTGTATAGATCTACAAAGAAGAATGAGTTTGTTTTGTTGAGAAAGTGCAACATGGGTTTCACAACAGAGTCGGTAATGTCGGTCTTAAAGGTGCCATTGGAGGGAGGATAGACCGTCTCAAGAACATCAATGGCCATAGGAGTGCTAACTTTGATCTTAGTGAAGTTGAAAGTTTTGAGTGCAAACTTCATCTTTTCCATAGCAGGGACAAGACTGAACCAAATTTGTTTATTGGATTGATCACTTAGGATTTCATTTCCTACAAGAAGATACCTGATGCGGGTTTCTTGGTAGAATGGAAGGATATAGGTTCGGATCCAATCGTCGGCCAAGGATTGGTTGGAGGAAATGTTGACAATAAGGTTGTTGGGAACCATGACTGAGATGTCAATATGAGTTCCCTTGAGAGATTTGAGGATTTCAGGGTCCGTGCTATAGATCTTGAGTTGGCTTCCATTGATGCTCTTGATGAGCTCAATGGATGTTGATGGAGTGGGTAAGTTGTTGCCCAATGTGCCATAGCTTACACCAAGTTTAGCTGAGGATTCAGCACCTGAAACAGATAAGTAGCATAGAAAAATTGCTGATTGGGCACCAAAACAAATGAACAGAAATTAAGAAAACTGATTTTGTAACATGTAGATATATAGATGTCATTTTAGCTTCCCTAACATAGGATATGGCAAGTGACATCTTATTCATGGATTGCACTATATAGATACTCGTTTCATTTATAGCCTTTTTTCTTTGTTTATTTATTGCTAGCAAAATCACCACATAATCACCAAATAATACAAAAGAACAGAAAAATGAAAGATACTTACCTAAGATTGAAACAAGCAGAGAAAGTAAGAGAATGGTGGCAATGGCCATTTTCAACTGTGTATCCCACCACCCCATCGGTTGTTTATGTGAAGAAGACAGGCGGGCGGAGATGGGTTACTAGAGACCTGAAAAAAGGCAGCATATTTAGGACAAACTTTATATTAGTTTATGTAAAAAAGACTTGTAAATTATGAGTGACCGACCTGCTAAGTTTTCAAATATTAAATTTATATCCTATCATGTTAACTGACTCGACCTAATAAAAAAGAATAAAATGTTAAGATTTGATTTTTTATTTAAATAAAAGAAATTAAACATCAAATTTTCTAAGGCCATCTCCAACAGTTTCTCTATAATTTTCTTCAAAATGAAGAGCCAAAGTCATTTTCTCCAAATAAAATTTACTTTAACTCCAATAGCTTCTTCATTTTAGAGAACCTTACACTTATTAGTTCTATTCATATATAATTTTTTTTATAAAATCATATGACCAATCACAAGTTTCCATGTATACACTTTTGATTAATGCATTCTCCAAATAAATTTAGAGAATTCTCTAAATATAGGGAAAACACTTCCATCTTTTGGAGAATTCTCCATTATAGAGAATTAGATAGGAAGCTGTTGGGGTAAAAAAATGGGTAAAATTCTCCAAATGCACAATTTCCAAAAATTTGGGGAAGCTGTTGGAGATGGCCTAACATCTTTATCTTTACTACAAGTAAAATTGATCCCTCTATTATCAATAAATGTTATTCGTCTCCGGGCATATAGTTCAACGGTTTGGCCTTTGGGGGTAAGGTCACCGTTTCGAATCTCGCGGGTGACGGTTTGCCCTTTCCTCTTTAGAATTGGTTAGTAACCAGTTCTCATTCCTAGTGGATGTTCACCGTTTCGAATCTCGTGGAAGACGGTTTGCCCTTTCCTCTTTAGAATTGGTTAGTAACAAGTTCTCATTCCTAGTGGATGTTCTAGTCGAACTCAAGTAGTACTTATGGTGACCATTATCCTTACCCTATCAAAAAAAGTTATTCATTTAAGTTCTCCTCTAATGATTAACTTTTTATTTTTTAAAATGGAGCAAATAAAATTAAAACAGTACTCCACCTACTAAACTAAAATACAAACAAATTATTTTTGACAACTACATACATACATGTTAAAATGATTTATATACATCTTTACTGTAATGTTTTTCATAAATAGTTAATTAAAATTATAATAAATTTTAATTACCTTCAAATAAGCATGCTTAATCATAGTAGTAAACATATATTTTGTATTGTAATTATTATTACTCTTAATTTATAAATTCATATACGGAGTATATTTTAAAATTTAACAAACATTGATAAAAAAAAAATCACATTATCTATAAAGGGGTTAAGCCTTCTAGTACTCCATAAAAAATTAGTAAACCTATTTATTTAGTATTATCATTTCTCTAAATTTCATTGGTAATGGAGTCGTAGAAATACTCGAATTGTGAGTGCGGAGTCAGTTTGCCCTTTAAATATTGTCCAAGTTGAGATATACTACAGTATATGATAAGAAAGACTGATCGAGGTTTGGTTTTGGTCGGTTGTGTATACCAGTACATGGGTACGTTGGTTAAGGTGCATCTCCACTATTTTTTTTAGCTCATCTTATTATTGGCTACTTTCATTATACTCGTTTTTAACAAAGACTTTCTTTATACTTCCGAGGTAGTTAAACTTGATTTGTGAGGCTAATTAAATACTCTGTATAAAAAGATTTGCAATGCCCTTTGACTCGAGGATTGGTTATTTTTAAAGAAATGAGGGGGTCTATATTAACGGGAGGAGGTGTATAGTCCTAGAGTATATTTACAGATGAGTTTTAAATACTTGGATCAGTTGCAAAAGGAAGGGAAGAGACACGGAAAAATGAGCTGATAATGAAGTCTGCAATAGTGTTAACCTAGCGAAAAATGTGGGAAAAGCATCACCACTGAAAACGGGCAAACATGCACATGATGTTTGATTGAATCAACTCAAACTCCTAGGGACAGCTCCAATCACCTTGAATAGTCTTGATCAATCAAAAGTTGTTACCCTCCATCAGAATAGCCTTAAGGATCCCCCTCTAAAGAGCAATGGCTTCAGCAATCAGAACAGAGTGCCTACCAAAAAACCACCCATGATTCCATGAAAATGTGTTGTTTTGCCCAAATGATTATGAAGGATAAATCCGAAAGAAGAAACTCCATCAGACTATTAGCAACATTTAAATTGAGTTTGACAAAGTTTTGGTTGAGTTTTTCCCAATTGAGTTTAGTACTCCTCCTCTGGGTTTTGGTATATTCATTGCCGGAGTGGGAGGGGTAATAAGGTTACTTACTTAGGAGAGCTAGCATTTTTCTAGTCATTCTTTTATGAGAAATTCCTTTTGGTACCCCTCAAATTTAGGCTTTTTCTGTTGGTGCCCTAAAAAATTTTATTTTTCTTTTGGTACCCTTATGCTTTTGATTTAGTTCCATCCGTACCCAAAGTTATATATTTCACTGACTTCATAGTGATTCCGTCATTTGAAATATAATGAAGACAAAAAAAATTATTTTAGATTGATTAGGAAGTTGAAACACAAAGGGTTTCATCTTCCTCAAGTAGCCATGAACAAATTTCGAAACACACAAAGATTTACCAAGGAGAAGTGACGAGTTAGCTTTTTTTTTTTTAATTTTCATCAACCTTCTTTGTTAATTTCAATCAATCTTCTTCCCACTTTAGCCCAAATTAACTTAATTAAAGCTATGACATAAGAGAGGAATGTGAGTAGATAGATCTGGGTCATTGTTCAAAGTGGAAATCAACAAAAATTGAACACCACACATTATTTTTCATGGATTCATTGCATTGTAGAGTGTGTTGAATACCATCCATTTTGATTGGTTTTCAGTTGAGTTTGTTAGGGATTTTGTTGAAGGGTGTGACAATCTGTGTTACAATATGAACATCTTTAGGGTTGAGAACTTGTTGCAGTTTGTGTAGGTTCCAATTGTTGTCATTTACGAGGTATTCACAAACATGTTCCTATTTATTTATTGCTTGTTGTGTAGCTAGCTACCTTAGGTTGTAAAATCCCGACCCATACCAATTGTGTTTTCAAAAATGTATTGTTCGACCATTCCCTACTTGCCAGAGAAGCCTTGAAAAGAAAACATGGTTTTGTTTGTTTGTATCTTGGACATATATCTTTTTTATATATGTTTTGGTTGTGCCTAGGGGCGACCCATAGCAAGTGCAAGTTGTGCACTTGCACAGGGCCCCAAAAACCAAAGGCCCAATTTTTTTATAAAGCCCATATATGGTTATTAATTTAAAAAATAGGAATACTTTTTAACAATTATAAAAAACTAATAAAACCCTTGTCTTTGAAATTGAAGCTTCTCCAAAAGCTAAAAAGGAATCAAGTACTTGCAGTTGTCAATTTCCAAATTTAATTCTCTTTTAAAATCCTCAATTTCCAATAGGGCCCCTTTTTTAATTTGAATAATTTTACTCTTTATTAGGGCTCTTTTTTAATTTACAGCAGGGCCCAAAGACATCATTGTCCGCCACTGGTTGTGCCTCCTTTCCCTTTCTATAAAATTTTACCACTTGCTTATGAGTTTTATATATATTACATTAACTAGTTTTACCCGTCGTACCATGTACGACTACGATTCGATATTTATAGACATTATGAATAGGATATTAATAAAAAAATAATATAAACTTTAATATAAGTACTTTATTTCTCATATAATGTATAATTTTTTAATCAAATATTATTCTTCATATTTTATTACTTTTAATGTACGTAAATTTAGAGATTATCAAATATTTCAATATATCTATTAAATATTTTATTATCTATTTTTATTAATTTTAAAAATTATAAATATTTATCATTATTTTTTATAAAAGAAAATCACTATATACCTATAAATAAATTCGTCAAAAGATATATGCTAAAAGATTTATATTTATTATTTTATATTAATTTTAAATACTTGTATAAGGAAACTTTCAAAAGATATTGTTATACTAAATAGACATTTGTTTGATTTTAGAGATAATTTTAAATAGTTAAAAAGAATTTAATAGAAAGAAGCTATAATAATAGAAATAAATTTTTTGAATATGAGGTGGGGCTGAATCGTTCTGTAGGCTCGAAAAAATACAACTTTAATATATAGTTATAGATTTTTTATTATAAAAGAAAAAATATATAATTATATATTTATAAATAAATTCATGAAAAGATATCATGCTAAAAGATAAAAGATATTTATACTTATTTTAAAATATTTTAAATTTGTTATCTTTAATTTAAATATTTTTATAAGGAAGTTCCTAAAAGATATTATTATACTAAATAGATGTTTGTTTGATGTTAAAGATAGATTTAAATATTTCAAGAAGAATTCAATAAGAAGTTAAAATATTAGGAATAAAAATTAATTTTGTAAATATAAAGTGGGGCCAGAATCGTTCTGGTGGCTCGAAAAGGAACAACTTTAATATATAGTTATAGATTTATTTCTTATATAAGGCAATGATCATAGTACTTGATTTGCTATATTGAAGGTACATCAGTAACATCATAATTGTCCAACGGGTCAACCCGACCCAGTCCGTAACTCGATTACGGGTTACAGGTTCACTCGCTGACCCATAAAAAAAATAAACTTCACCCGAGACTCGACTGGCAACCCGGTTTACCTATTATGAATTTTACGGGCCGACCTGCTAACACGTAAGTAATTTTAAAAATTAAAATTAAAAATAATAAGATTCAAAAGTTTCTATTAACTAACTCCTATTTAACCAAATTTATGGATATTTTTAATTAAAAATAAAAAAATAAAAAATAAAAAATAAAAAATAATGTTATATAAGGAGTATTTTTAATAAAAATAAATTTACTCATAAATTAAAAAAAAAATTAACCCATGACCAACCTGTAAATTGGGGTCATCAATTTTTAATTTTTAAATTAAAATTGATGCTGAGGTGGAATACGACTATACGGGGTTGCATCATCACTGGCTATTGGGGGATTTGGGGCGAAAAGACCCAAAAGTATAGAAAAAAAATCATTTAATAACTACAGTACTCATCAATTTATAATCAGATTTTCTAATGTGTGATAAGAATACTAAAAAAAGCCATTTCTCTTTCTTTGGATAGATTAGTTTGGCTTCCTTCTGATGGAGATTTTTTGTCCACTCAGCATCTTCTATGCTTAACTCTTCCTATCCTGAGTTTTCTTTTGACTTTTCTTGGATTTGGAAATCTTCTCTTCCACCTAAAATAAAAAATTTCTTTTGGAAAGCCTGTGCAGATTGTCTCCCAACTACTGATCGTCTGAATAGGCATTTCAATTGTGTTTTTAGTACTTGCTCCTTATGTGACTCTGAAGATGAAAGTCTGAATCATTTATTTTTTAAGTGTCCTTTTAGCCTTAAAATGATTTCGAAATTAGAGGCTTTGCTTAATGTCACCTTCTATATTTCAAATTCGGATAATTTCTCTGACAATTTGTTGTCTACTTTAAAATCAAATAAAAACAGTAATGTGCTTTGTTTTTTATGGTGGTTTATTTGGGGCCATAGAAATTTAAAATTTTTTAATATGATCAAGCTTATGACCATGCTTCCTCCTTGTGATTTGGCTTTTTTCACAACATCTCCAATGGGTTTCCTCACAGGGTCCTCCCGCTCGTAAAGACAAATCTCGTCCTAAAAGGATAAATAATAGTGTTTGGAAGAAACCCCATTTAACTCTTTAAAACTAAATTTTGATGCTTCTAAACGTTTGAATAATTCCACTTATACAGGTTTCTTAATCTGTGATCATAATAGCAAAATCCTGTCCTTTGACAAAAAACACATTTGTTCTATTTCTGTTCTGCGGGCTGAGGCCCTTGCATTGCTTGATGGTCTTAAAAGTGCGGTCTTGTTAAAGCCGTCTCGTCTGATTATTGAGGGCGATAACTTGATGCTTATTAATTCTTTGAAAAACATTTGGAAAGTTCCTTGGGAAATACAAACTATTGTAAATGATATCCGTCAGTTTGCTGCTTTTATTCCCTGTGTGGTGTTTTTTCATTGTTTCAGGGAGTGTAATTCGGGGGCGGATTTCATCGCCAGAAGGTGTTTAGTTTTTTCGGATCTTTTTTTTTTGCCAATGGTAAAAAATTTTATTCAAAGAGAAGAGGAGAAAGAGTACAAGAAGATATCCAAAAAGAAAACAAAACAGCAAAATACACATCAAACACCTATGGCTTACTCGAACATCCAGCAAGGATTCAAAAAGTGGGTCCACATGTGAACCACTCGCCACTTCCGAATCTCGATGCCATCAACGTGGATCAAACCGTTTTAGCTATATCCTCATGTGCTAGCCTCAGCCAAGACACACTCCATAGAAAACGAGAGAGGATCAAGCCTTAACAAAGATACTACCCAAACAAGAAGCTCCCATCTCAAAACGAGCAAAAAAGGCTAAAAACAGGAACTACTACTTCGAACACCCTGCAAGGACCATAAAGAGACTCATTGCAACTCCTGCACATAAGCTCCCTATAGTCACGATGCATGAACGAAGGTCAAACCCACCTTTGCGTCCTCATGATGGCCAAGGCCAGAGCACTCAGCAATAGGCGAAGAGAGGAAGTAGCAATCCAAAAAAGAAACAACCCAGACCCACATCCAAACCCAAAAAACCAGCAACAGACCTCAGAAGCCAAGCCTATTCCTCAAAGCTCTGCCTCTTCTACCATCAATCTTGAGTTTCACCAAAATCCTGAGCTTGCACTCATATATAATCCTCATGGCAACAGAAGTGGCATTAGGCTGAATCTGTCTAAAAATGAACTCATTCCTTGCCATCCATGTAAAGTAAAGAACAGCAAGTACTGCCAAGAGCTTAGTAAGGTAGATATTCGACTTTTTGTTGCTGCATTGTAAAAACCATTCCCACCACTCTTTGACACAGTATTTCCTGACTGAAATACCAACCTAACTAAAGACAATATCAGCCACTTGATTAACAAACCTGCAATTGAACCAAAGATGTTGCTCATTTTCCAAATCTTCATTACACAGACAACAATCACTCCTGTCAATGAGCCCATAGCTGTGAAGCCTTCCTGCAGTAGGCAACTTTTTAAGAGTAACTAACCAAGCATGGAAACTCCAACGACGAGACTGAATGCCACTCCAAATAACAGCATTCCACTCTTTAATATCAGCATGGCATCTAAACAGATTGTAGACCTCTGAACTATTAAGCTTACCTCTCTTATCAACTAGCCTCATAGGAATATAGCCATTATCCCTACTAATCTCAGCCTGAATATTCAGCTTAACAATAATCTGGTCTCTAGCCTGCAGCAGGTATTTCCAAAGCCAGGAATCATTAGAGGAAGCTCTAATCAGCCAAAAACCATTCCTCTTAAGCAAGTTTTTCTTAGCCCAATCTGTCCACAAGTTCATCCTATCAAGAATGATGTCAAATGCCATCTTAAACATCATAGTTTTATTCCAAGAAAGGAGTTCCTTGAAATTAAGCCCACCTTCCTCATGAGGTTTGCAAACATTGATCCAAGCTACTAGACATCTTTTCCCTTCAACTGTTCCAGACCACAAAAAAGCCCTGCATAGAGAAATGATCTTGCTAATCACCTTCTTAGGAAGAACCATAGATTGCATCCAAAAAGAAATAATCCCCTCAATTACTGCCTTAATAACTTGGCACCTTCCAGCATAAGACAGCTTGGCCATATTCTGCCTTTGCAAGACAGACATAATCTTGTTCAGCAAAGGAAAGTACTCCCCAGTTTTCAACCTCCTAGAATGAAGAGGAATGCCTAAATACCTAATGGGAAATTGCCCAGGGACAATCCCCGGAAGGTTTTCATACTCAGACTTCAGCTCAGCTCTCAAACCACCAAAGAAGACCTTGCTTTTAGAAGCATTAGCAGAAAGCCCTAACTCTTTCCCAAAATCCAAGAGACAATTCTTAACAAGCTGAAGAGTGCAAGTATTAGGTTTACAAAATATAAGGAGATCATCTGCAAAAGCTATGTTGGTGAGCTGTAACTGCTTGCACTTAGGATGGTAACCAAAGCCCTTCTTTCTACTTGTCTGATAAAGCTTCCTGTTAAGCATTTCCATAATCAGCACAAATAAGAAAGGAGATAAGGGATCCTCCTGTCTCAGGCCTTTCTCTCCCTTGAAAAAACCTCTTGGTTCCCCATTAACAATGATAGAATACCAAGGAGTGCACACACATTGCATTCTCCAATTGATTAGCTTTTCAGGGAAGCCAAAGTATACCATAGCTTCCTCCAAAAATTTCCATCTAACACTGTCATAAGCCTTCTGAATATCAACTTGTATCATACATCGAGGAGAGGTTCCCTTCTTTCATAGCCTTTGACAAGTTCATGAGCAACTGCCACATTATGGGAAATACTTCTGCCTGGCACAAAAGCACCCTGGCTGCAAGCAACTATTTCATCCAACAAAGGCCTAATCCTGGCTACTAGCACCTTAGAAATAACTTTCAGAATGGTGTTGCAACAAGAGATAGGCCTAAACTCCTTCACCAAGAAAGGTGTATCTACCTTAGGAATTAGGCTAATAAAAGTTGTATTGAACTGTTTCAAGAGCTGACCATTCCTGAAAAATTCTTGAACAACTGCAACAACATCACCTTTAATCAAACTCCAACTATGCTTAAAGAAGTGGCTTCCAAAACCATCCGGTCCAGGGCTTTTATTATTTCCAATATCAAACACAGCCTTTCTAACTTCCAATTCAGTAGGAATAGCTTCCAATCTAGCACCATTATCTGAAGAGATCATCTTGCCAGTGATGCCTTGAAAATTAATAGGGCCTTGAGTAGTCTCTCTCCCAAGAAGGCCTTTATAAAAGAGAATAATCTCATTCTCAACATCAATTTTCTCCTCTAACAAGTTCCCCTCACTGTCCTTTAGCACAAAAATGCTATTACTAGCTCTTCTGCTCTTAATCCCACTATAAAACATGGGAGAAGTCTCCTCACCCAGTTTAATCCAATCCATTTTACTCCTTTGAGCCAAAAAAATGTTCAGCTGATCCACCTTCTGATTAAGAGCTAACTTAGCTTCTCTCACTGCATTTTGTTTAACAATATTAAACAAATCTCCCTGCAAATCATCATGCCTATCCTTAAGAGATTGAACACAGCTTTCAACTTGATCCTCCAGACTCAGCATTTTACCCCTCTGCCAAAGCTTAAGACTAGCTTTCACACTCTGAAGCTTAAGCATAAGTTGATACTAAGCAGTTCCTCCTCTATTTTGACTCCAAGCAGCAGCAACAATCTGATCAAAATCAGCTTCAGCAGTCCAATAATTCCTAAAGCGAAAAGGAATTTTCTTAGCCACTGAAGTAGGATTGACTGTCACAATTCCAGGGGAGTGATCTGACAACTCAGGGTCAACAAAGAACATTGTACTCATAAGGAAGTGCCTAGTCCAATCATCATTAGCCAGAGCTCGATCTAGCTTACAAGCTATCCTGTGAATACCTTCTTGCATATTACTCCAGGTATAACGAGCACCAGAATAAGGAATGTCACTAACTTGCAAGCATTCACAAAGGTCCACAAGCTCATCAGTAGATCCAAAATCATTCCCTCTAAAGGAAATTTTCTCAGAATGGTCAAGGATACAATTAAAATCTCCCACAATCAACCAAGCCTCATTAATTTGAGATTTTAATTGACTCAATCTAGTCCAAGGTTGCTTCCTGCCTTCCCTTGAATTATAAGCATAGACAGCTGTCAGGAAAAAGCTAACCTGCCCATCTTTACTTTGCACTTTACAATGGATCAATTGACTACTTCCTTCCAACACATCAATATTCAGAATATCATTCTTCCAAGCAAACCATATTCTACCTTTATGCTCATCTGTACTATTAGTAATAAACTTCCAGTTATTCAGCAGCCTTCTAGTAATACACTCTTCATTACTCTTATCAATCTTAGACTCAATAATAGCCATAATCGAGATACTATTTTTCCTAGCAAATCTGTTTGCTAGGCTAATCTTAGAGGCTTTATTACAACCTCTAAGATTCCAAAAACCAATTTTGAATTCAGTCATTAGGACGAGCTTGAGGGCTACTAGGACCCTTACTTGAACCCTTCTTGGAGTTATTCTTCTTTGGAACAATCTTCAGAGGGCCTTCTTTCTTCTTGCTTCTAATTCTCAGCCCATAAGCAGGGGGTGAATGGGATCTATGCTTCCTCCTAGAGGACTCCATCCACTCACCATCAGAAGACAACTCTTCAGAGCTGTCCATTACCCCTTTCCCATGATCATCAACCTGCAACACTGCGTTAAGCTGACCTAAAACATTACCAGAGACAGATTGAGCCTGAATGACCTGCTGAGAGTTACTAGTATCATTAGCTTCCACAACAGATTTATCCACACCCATGGCTGAACCTTCCGACACCTTAGCATCAGGAATTCTCTGATCACTAGGCCCTTCTCCTAAGATGGATTTATCCTTCCTAATCCACACCTTAGCAGGCCCTTTTTGAGGCTTAATGTTCTCAGCTTTCTCTGAATGTTTTCCACAAGCCTTAGTATGATGGCCAAAGACATTACAATACTTGCAAGACCAGGGCAACCACTCAAATTCAACCTTCTGAGAGTATCTCTTACCATCTTGTCCTTCTAGAACCACCTCAGATCTGCTAACATCCTTAACAGACACATTCACCAAAAGCCTAGCATAAGAAAGCCTCTTCCTCGAAGCAGTAAAGGAATCCATACATATTGGCTTTCCTATGATACTTCCTATGATGCTAAGCATATGATGAGACAAAAAAATAGGATCAATGTCATGTAAGAGCACCCAAGCAGGTGCTTCATCAAAAACAGACCAGTTCATTGGCATTCCAGTGTCCCAGACCTTGAGAACAAGAGGCTTAGAGCCACCAACAAACCAAGGGCCTTCATTCAGCACCCAATCACGATCCTCAACAGAAGAAAACTTAAGGATCCATACTCCATTTCTTTTCAGGAAAATCTCAGGGAGTTTAATTGTCCAACAAGTTTTCATGAACAATTGAAAATTAGTGAAAGAAATATTCTCTCCAATTACTCCACCAATCAGCACCGCTTTCCACTCATTTGATTCATGAGCAATTTCAGAATTATCAAATTTGTACACTGATTTATCCAAATCAGGAATAAAATCCAGTTTGTTCTTAAGGACAGCTTCCTTTGAACCAGTTAAAGCTTCCAGGAATGATTTCTTCTTCACTTGAAATCCTTCCTGAATTTTGTCCAAAACCTTATCACAAGGAACATCATGTTGAATCGCTCCAGAAGATTCACTCAATTGATCAATTTTCTCCCTCGAATCAGAGCTTTTGTCCATATTAGCACTCTGCGAAGAACCTAGGGTTTTCGCACCTTGCACAGCCTCAGAAACAGCCAAATTCGCAGTCACCACAGCAGGAACAACTGATTTTCCCTTAGCTCTCACCATCGTATCACCTGCCGAAGAGATCGGAGGCAAATCGGCGCTCGATCGAACTTAGCGTGATAACCACGAAAAGCGTGTAACGAACTTTCGCCAATCGCCCTCAGAGAACGGAACGAGAGCCAATGTGTTGTTGCAGTTTTTTCGGATCTTAGTTTTGCTATTTCTCTTCTTTTTTTTCCGGGATCATTGTTTGATCCTTTGGATTCTTCTAGTTTCAATGTGTGGGTCCAGACTCATTCTCTGTTATTTGACTTTCTAAAGATCATCCGCTGTGATGATTTAGGGTGGCCTTGTAATGTACGGGCATCCTAGTGTTGGCTTTGTAATGAGCTAGTAGCTCATTTCTTCAAAAAAAGAATACTAAAAAAAGAAAAAGAGTCCCGTGCGAATGGGCGCCTGTGTGAGA
This sequence comes from Fallopia convolvulus, assembly GCA_964016875.1. NCBI lineage: Eukaryota > Viridiplantae > Streptophyta > Magnoliopsida > Caryophyllales > Polygonaceae > Fallopia > Fallopia convolvulus. The sequence continues at coordinate 17,870,208 of OZ024734.1, read as the reverse complement.
AATAAGAATAAATCTCGCTCGTTTATTCCAAAAAATCAACGTCCCTGATTAAACATTCATTAAAAAAATAAATACGGCACGGGCGAATTTTTTCCGTATTATTCGCGTATTTTTCAATAAAATACGACATGGACGAATTTTTCCCGTATTATTCACGAATTTTTTGAAAAATACGTTTTTATGAGACGCGCCCAGTTTGTTCATCAGAAATAGCGATTTGTTCATCAGTATTCACCAATTGTTCATCAATACTAACTAATTGTGCATTGAGTTTTTGATAACATTGTTCATCGATTTCGAACTTTTTTAATTTTTAAGTTTATTTTTTAACCTTATATATGTGTAGGAATACAATATTATGTAGTTTTTTATGCACATATAATTAGTTTTGATATACCCATATTTGTTCATTGATATACTCGTATTTGTTCATTGATATGCCCCTATTTGTTCATTGATATACCCATGATATACCATTATTTGTTCATTAGTATACTTTTTTTTTGTTCATTGGTATACCATTATTTGTTCATTGATATACCCTATTTGTTCATGGATATACCCTTATTTGTTCATTGATATAACCTTATTTGTTCATTATTATACCCTTATTTATGAATTGAAATAAACTTATGTTTTATGTGTCAATGCTATCAACTTGTACATTTAGGACTATTAATACCATCAACTTGTACATTTAGGACTATCTATTTGTGCATTTTTTGCATTTATTGTGTGCTTTAAGGCTATCTTGAATTCAAAGTATAATACGAATGAAGAGCTTTAAGACTAACTTGTCAATACGAATGAAGTGCTCAATATAGTACCAAATAAGATAAGTTTGATGTAGAAACTTGAATGCAAAAGATAATAGATAAAGAATTTGACTTTTGCAATAATATGATGTATGCTATGAGAATGAGATAGCAACAAATCGAAGAGGAGTGCTTGTGCCTTATTTAGCTATGAACAAATTGATGCTATTAATGAACAAATATGCATATAACAATGAACAAATTGAGGTTAGTAGTGAACAAATATGCATCTAGTAATGAACAATTATATGAAAAAGGCAATGAACAAATATGCATAAACCAGTGAACAAATTAATGTTACTAATGAACAAATATGCACAAACCGATGAACAAATATGTCAAAACCAATGAATAAATATTTTCGTTTTTTATGAACAAATCACAATGTTGATGAACATATTGCATGTAATTTTGATACACATTTGTTCATTTTTATGTACAAATAATAGATTTTTGATGCACAGCAATAGTTTATTTATGCACAAAATCACAGTTTTGATGAACAAAATCACAGTTTTGATGAACAAATCCACAATCTTGATGAACAAATCCACAATCTTGATGAACAATCTGGGCGCGTGTCCTATTTCCGTTTTTTTTCAAAAATACGCGAATAATTCACCAATAATTCGCCCGTGCCGTTTTTTTCCCCTTTTCAAGTGAAATGATCAGCGCCTTTGAATTTTCTTGATCCAACGGCTCATGTTCTTTCTTATTTCGCACCTGGACGCCCATTCGCACCTGAACCGAACCCCTAAAAAAATTTACCAAATTTGATAATTATTTGCTAATTTTAATTTTTTTAAAAAGGCTTCGTTAATTCTAATTTAGAGAATAATTTCTAAAGTTGGTATTTTTGTTGTGTATTTTTTTTTGGACACTACTTGTATGAGCCTAAACAAGAACCTTATTATTTTATTTTTTTGATCAAAAGGGAGAGGGCAATGCCCTAAATAAATTGAACTAACAGTAAAGCGTTTACATCAAAACAGCAATGTCATTTGACAAAATACTCCCCAAAGACATGGGTGGTTCCGTAACCTTATTGAAATGTAAATTGAAAACTAAAGCAGGATTAGCTAGATGATCGGCAGCAGTGTTGGCGGAGCGTGGAATGTGAACGACATGAGTATTGAAACCTGCAGTCTCAATTAGCTGCTTGCACTGACGCACCAAGGAGTAATCAGGATGGGCTAAACAAGAATCTTATGACACTACCATAAAGTAAATGTCCATCCATTTATAAGATGGGACTATACATTTTATTCATTCAAGATTATGCATGATTCCTACATTTAATCAACCTGAATCTTAGTAACTCAGACCAAGGCAACAATCTTAGTAACTCAGAATTAGGAACACTCGCAAGCTAACCCACAAATCGCTCTGTCAAGCAACAAGAATGAAGAACGAGATCCCTTATACAGTAATATTTATTCAATCAAAGTGTAATGCTAACAGTTTCTGTGGTATTCCAATTGAAACAAGTCTTCAGAGTGAGAGTGAATCCCTAGAAACCCATCTCCAGAAATGCCTCCTCACGGAAACAGCCTCCATAGCCAGGCTCTTGGCTTCCCCGTACTCGTTTTGTTCCTCGGTGACGAACTCATCCTCCGGCAATCCCTCCACCAGCGCCTCCACCGTGTGCATCACATAACACCCCGGAAGTCCGGGATACGAGAACGAATCCCTCTGCTCCACTTTCTTCTCATAAGAGCCTGGCATGATTTTCACAGTCCTACCATAATCAACAGCATCGCCAAGGATCGACCCGAGTTCTTCCATAACAGCGCGCTTTACACCGGAGTCGATGTCCTCTCCGGACTTCAATTTCTCCGACAACGGCCGGTTCCGCTGGCGAACGGAGCCGTCCGAGAGCTCCTGATGCGATTCGACGAGGATCCGATCGCCCGACCCGACGATTCGGACGGAGATGACCTCGAGATTGCGAACGGGAGGGGTGGTGTCAATTAGGGAGGTTTCGCCCTCGGCGACCTCGAGCCAGAGGTTGTGGACGTTCTTGGTGCCGGGCTTTGTGCCCCAGGCGGCGAAGGCGTCCGGCTGGAGCCGTGGCCGGAGCCAATCGGAGAGAGATTGGGGCGTTGGGAAGGGGTGAGAAGAGGTGAGATTAGGGTTAGGGTTTTGAGACATGGTGATTTTGGTGGTGGCGGGGCGGATGAGGAAGCGGCGGTTACAGGTGGAGATGCACTTGAGGGGATGGTGGTGTTTGGGGGAGGTGAAGAGGACGAAGAGGGAGAGAGCGGTGAGGAGGAAATCAGGGAGGGAGGTGGAATTGGAGGGGAAGTGGGAGTTAGAAGGTTGCTGCGACGGCGGAGGGGGCGGAGGGGGAGGGGGAAAGGGGAGGGACATGGTGCTGGTTTCGGCGGTGAGATGGGCATTCGGCCATGGCAGAGACAAGGTTGAGTTTTTTTGTGGATGATGAGGGGGAAATGGGAATAATAATATGCCGAGGATTTTTGGGGTTGAATTACTCGAATCAGTTGAAACTTGAAAGGGAAAGTGAGTGGTGGAGATGTGGTTCTCCAACTTTTTTTCTTTTTTTTTTTGATTTGGTCAACTTGTATTATATTATTTGTGTAAAAATCATGTCTAGTAACCCGGTTTTAGCAAGCCGGTTAAGTCTTTAATTATTTTTAATGAGTGACCCATATTTGATGGTAATTTTTGAGTTCATAAACTAAGCTTGAGAAATTCAAGAGAAATATAGGCTTTATATGTAGTTGGAGCTAGAATAAGAGTTGGATTCAGTAGCTAGAGTTGGAACGAGAGTCGGAAAAAGAGGTTCTACAACGGGTTTGGGGAGGAGGAGTCTCGATCACTTTTTTGGTGTTGGTATCGACTATCGAGGGGATTCGAGGGTGTTGAGGGTATCGGGGTAAAATATTTCAACCTTGCACTTGACAAGCTACAAAAAGTTGGGGATACCCAAGAGGTAAAAGTCCGCTCGATCCAACTCAACCAAGCTCGACACGCTATGGATTCAGCTTCTCCATCGAACAACACTCGAGAGCTTACAAAATTCGGTTAAGCTATGTTAACCTCCGTTCAATTGATGCGAACGAAGCCATAATCAAATTAATTCTCCTTTAGTTTTCCAATTAAAACATGATCTCATGAGAATTACTCGAGGAAATTTATCAACAATTGGATATTACACTAAGCTTAAGAAGTGTTGGGATGAGTTGCAATTTATTAATGAAATTTGTGTCTATACTTGTGGAATTTTGGCAAATTGTGAATGTCAAGTGCGAGCTAAAGTGTAGGAATTAGAGAACTGGGACAAGTTGATGCAATTTTTTTAAATTTAAATACTGAGTAGTGAGTATGATCCAAGAAAAAATCAAATATTGTCAAAAGATCCCTTATCTACAATTAACAAGGCTTATTACTTGCTTTTACAAGTTGAAAAATAAAAGCAAAACTCTAGCTTTGTGCTAGAGTCGATGGATTTTGGAGCATTGGGTCAAAGTTGTTAGAGTTCAATTGTCAATCTCACATGAAAAGTTGGGAGAAAAAACAAGTCAGTATATAAGATTATGGGTTATTTCTCATATTACCAATTGATTTTGGGATGAAACCTCATTTGATTTATATGCTAGGCTTAGCAGTTGGGGTCGTTTCCCGTAACAAGTTGTATCAAAGTCGATGGTTTGGCTTAAGGACCGGGAGAGTCCGCCATTCGGGCTTGTGAGGGATTTACAAGTGAGGGAGGATTTTTTATTTCAATTGTAATCCCGCATATGAAGTTGGGAGAAAAATAAAGCTAATATATTTTTTTTGATAAGGAAAGAGGTTAGGGCGGCCGCTAATAGGCTAGCGACCTCCCTAGAGCATCCTGAAGGATGAGATTCCGTAGAACCGGATTAACTGAAAGAGGGACGGAAGAGACGCGGCGAAATGAGACATCAATGTAGTCCGCCACTGAGTTGCACTCCCGAGTAACATGGGCAATACTCCACGACCGGAAACAAGCAAGCAGACAGTGGATATCAGCACGTAACATCTCGATCTCCCAAGGACAGCGTCAGTCACCAAGAACGGCCTTGACCAGCTGAAGATCGTCGCCTTCGATTTGGAGGTGGGAAATGCCACGTCGGGTGGCCTCTAAGATTCCTTGTCGTAAGGCGATAGTCTCGGACATCAAAACGGACTGTCGACCAATCAGTCCACCGTCAAGATGAATGGGGTCTCCGCTACAATCCCTGAGGACATAACCGAACGACGCCATCCCCTCCGCATTAACTGCACCATCAAAATTAAGTTTAGTAAAGTTAGTTGTGGGCTTTCTCCATTTAGCGTGGTGTCTTCTATTCTTTGTCACTTGGTCCCTAGCAATTGGGTCAGTGACAACGTTCGTTTTGGTGTTTTTCCATTCCTTTATTTGGTTGCGAATAAACTCGCAGAGTTTATCGTTTTGGATTGTTTGGTTGGAGTCGGTTTAGTCAAAAACGATCTTGTTTCTGAAAAACCAGATACTCCACCAAGAACGGATGAGGTTCTCCATTTCAACGTTGGACAACATAGCTCTAATCTCATCCAATATCTGAGCAGGTTTTTTCTCCTCTGTCTTAACTTGGTTGATAAGCCGAGCTCAACCAAACTTTTTCAATCATGATGAAAAAAAATATATCAACTTTTGTATGAATGATTATGACAACCCACAAGATCTACGACTACGAGGAAGTATGGAGTTTATGGCCAATATTGTACATACAAACAAAGATATGGAAATGGAACTATGGAGAACAAAAGACCCATTTTAAGAAAACTTTTATAAAGATGAAGAATCAGCCATAATTAGCAAACATACAATTATTATTATTATATTGTAATTTTAGGATATAACAATATGTTTAACATTTTCTATTAAAAAGTTACTATATTGTAATTTTCGTAACTAAAAAGCTTTATTTGAAAAAAATAATAAGCTAAATTAATAAATTTATAGTCTTATGTTAAGAAAGAAGATAAATAAAAAAAAATTAAATTACGAATAATTACTTAAAAAAATACTTTTATAGTCTTATCTTATACAAAAATCACATAATAATAAATTAAAATTTAATATATTTTATTGTTTTATCTTTAGAAAGAAGATAATAAAAAACTAACAAATAAACATTTCCTTATTATTGGTGTGTGTGATAAGATAAAAACATTTCCTTATCTATATTTATTTTACATATAATAAACACCAAACTCAAGTCTCTCACAAGAAGCGTTGTCAAACACAATAAAGAATATGAATTTTACACCATATGAATCTCTAGGCAGAAAACAGGGAAAAAAAAATAGCAATTTACATTGACAATAAACACAAAAAGGTGAGGAATGAGAAGGAAAAATTGCTAGATTTTCTTCCGCACATTTTGCATCTAATTTCAGCACACCATATATTCAAGTCATCTGAATTGTCTAAAATGTCCAGTAAGAAGTACTCATCACCTGAAGAGCCATGAAAAGCACCCACGTTGCTGCTGAAGAACAAAGAACAACCAAAATGACACGGAGTTCACAAATCAATATAAAATGGAAAAAAACTGACAAAAGCAAACAGATTAGTATCATTTAACGACAGTTGATCAGTATATTCTTACCTTGGGTTGGTTGATTGGGTAATTAGGCTGGTTCGTATTACGTCTTGGAGGATTGTCTATATTTGGCACATTTACCTTATTCTTATCTTCATGAAGTTTATCAAAAACAACTGTATAGCCTCCAGCTTGTGCAGGGTTATCATTCCAGCCACCAAACACTGGAACACTTGTACCTCTACCCTGCTGCAATTTAAAAAAAAAACAAGTAGAAATAGAATTTGTCAAAATCAAACTGATTAAAAATCTACTACTATTCAATAGCAGAATGAAGAAATCAAGAAAAAGGACTTACATTTGGAGCTCTAGGGGCAGGTGGTGTTTGTTGAGGTTTCTCAGATGCAGCTCCAACAAATTTAACCCCTTGTGGTTTAGGCTGAGGAACATTATGATTCGCCTTAGGAGGAGCTTTTTCGGGTTGCCGGGTGGGACCCACATCCCGGTTCATCTTAGGCTGATCATTTGGATTTGTCTTGCCTTTGTTTTCAAAGAATTGAGTGTAAGGGACCTCGTCACCGCCATCCCAAGCACCAAACTTGGGTTGTTGCTTTTGATGTTGATGTTGATGTTGATGCTGCTTTGGAGGAGGTTTGGATGGTCGGTTAGGACCCACATCCCGGTTCATTTGGGGCTCGTTTGGATTCACCTTGCCTTTATTTTCAAAGTATTGAGTGTAAGGGACCTCGTCTTCACTGTTCCAAGCGCCAAATTTCGGTTGTTGTTGTTGCTGCTGCTTTGGCTTAGGTTTATTGTGGTTAGGAGGAGTTGTAGAGTGTGACACGTCTCGGTTGATTTGGATGTCATTTGGGTTTATAATAGGACCTCCAGGGTTACCCTTTCGAGCTACCTCAAAGCAAGCGGTGTAGCCAACATCTCCGTTTTCCCATGAGCCAAATTTTGGTACCTTAGACTGTTGAACCACAGAAAGAATCACAATGTTAGTCTCAATCCAATGTACAGTCTAATCATATTCTAAAATACGAACTCTTTGGTATCACTATATAGACGTTCTAGTTCGCATGCTCTGTCACAAGTTCATTACAATCAATGATATAGAGACTAGCAGCCTATTCACAAACATAAATATGGAACTATGGAGAACAAAAGACCCATTTTAAGAAAACTTTTATGAACATGAAGAATCAGACATAATTAGCAAACATACAATTATTATTTATTATTGAATAAACAGAAAGACAAACAAGCAAACAAACAAAAGCAGTACGTTGAAATGCCAATTTGACATCAATAACAAAAGAACAGAACTTGTTGATTAAACTTACAGCCATGAGAAGACCCGCAGAAAAAGGCCTTGAGCAACGATGAAATAGGGAAAATGAGGAGACAAATGAATCAAAACCACAAAAAAATTCTCCAGCGCGAATGAAAATGCTGGCAATGTTGTTGTTGCATGCGAGAAAAATATAAAGAGGAGGATCAGGATGAGGCTACAAAGAAACCGCGGCTTTGTATAAGAAACGTGGACCGGATCCAGCCAATCAAAGGTTGACCATTCTTTGTTCAGAATGCTCTGCTGTTTCCAGTCTCTTTCCGCCACCCTTTAGCCATATAATAAAAAAATTCAGTCCAGTTCACCATGTTGGAATTGGCACAAAATATGTTATGTTATGTGACGTGAACTAATTTTTAATATCAAATGTGATGATTGGAAATTCAATAGAGAACGACAGCAGAATGTTTCGGAAGACGTACGCGGATTTGGGTGCTGGTTGACCTGGCGAGTGACGACTTTAATGACTATTGATTGAGTAGGATGTGGCAAAGTTGAACAAGTGTGATTGTGTGCAGAGAACGAAAAACGAAAGCGAGAGAATAAAAGCAAAAGCTCTCTTATTCGCTGCCAACGATGATGATACGGATCCGTGTGTCTCGTTGTAGATGAATGTTTGATTGATTGCTAGCTTTATGAATGCAGCTTCCAAATACAACGATTTATTATTATTTTTACATGATTAATGCATAAAAAAGTGCAAAAGATGTTTAGAATCAAAACAGATCAATTGGAAAGATTTGACAAGTGGTTCAAATTATTTCAATATCAGAAACAATATACGCCTTCCTTGCAACTCGAAGTTTATGTAAAAAAAGTTGTTGCTCAAACTATTTTTTTTTTTAATATCACAATGTTTGGATACATTTTTAGGGTTGTTTGGTGGCAATACAAGGAAATGTAAAGAATAGAAACGAATCTAGTTTATTTTAATGTCATAATATAGTGACAAAGAAATTATCTTGGCTTGTCTAGCCTCATTGTCCATAGCAAAAATGAGTTTGTCCCTCTATAATCATTTTTCAAATGTAAGGGTGCATTGGTAAAAGGCGGAGTCACTCCATGCAAACTCTTAATGTGCCTTGAATCTGCTATGATCGATACTCACCAGGTGTTCAACGGGACTCCGCCCCTTGGCAGGGGGTTTGGAGGCAGCGCCCTCCGATGGTGGTCTCATTGACAGGTCAACGAATCAAGAGTCTTGGGGCGATGTGCCCCTAACGGACATAGGGGCAGCGCCCCGACAAAACGGTACGCTATGTACTTTGTTATTGGGCCTATCGTGATCTGTTTGGGCCTACGGTCCATAATCTGAATTAGAGTTTCTAAAGTCTCTAATACATAAACTCTTGAAATGCCTCATAATTGTACTCTAAGTCTGGTCATGAAGAAGCTACGAAGTGGACTCACGGTCGTCAATATGGCGTTCACGCTCGTGAGTCTCATGTTTTTATTCCACGCCTGGATTTAAGGCTCAGTTTTGTTTTATTTTTGGATATTTTGATTTTTTAATCTCCTTTTTAGACTACTTAGAGAACAAGTTGGATTGTTATGTTCTATTATTCTATTTTCTAGTTTAGAAAGAGAAGAAACAACTTCTACGATTTTCATTCTAATTGCTTTCAATTTGGAGAATTTGGCTTTTGATGGTGTTAGAAGACCCAAGAGAGACAATATGGAGTTTATAGAGTTAAGAAGTGAAGTTTAGAAGACCCAAGAGAAGCCACAAGACAAGAAATGAGCTAAGGATTGGAGAAAACAAGTCGGGATGTGCATTTGTGACCGTGAGGAGTGTTTGTGAGGAGTCACATGTAGGATTCCCAATCGTGAATGGCATTGATGGGCACATGGAAACAAAGGGTAACTACAAAATTTACTCACGATTGTGAGTTTGGTCATGAAGGAGCTACGAAATGGACTCACGATCGTGAATATGGCATTCATGTACGGTCATGAGTCTCCTATTTTTATTCCGCGCCAAGATTTAGGGCTCTATTTTTGGGCTCGAGTTTCTTTTATTTTTGGATTTTTTGAATTTTTATCTCCTTTTTAGACTACTTGGAGAACAAGTCGGATTATTATGTTCTATTATTCTATCTTTTTTTTAGAAAGAGAAGAGGCAATTTCTAGGTTTTCATTCGAATTACTTTCAATTTGGAGAATTTGGCACTTTGGATCATCTTTGTTCTTTCAATTCAAGTTCTAGTAAATTTTCTCTTTAAATATTGTTCTTTTTTCTACTTCCATGTTTGATTTTATTGATTTGATAATGAATTCCATCATGCTAGGCTAAGTTCTCTAGTTCTAGGGTTGGGGTGATTCCAACGATGTGAAGCGGATCAAAGTTGTTGGTAGGGTTTTCTTGACAACAAATAAATTTATATCAAGACCCCGCTGTTGTATAGCAGAGTCAGGTTCATCCGCAGGGAGAAAGTCAGTATCAAGTTTTGTAACTTATCACGCAAGCAATCAACAAAAGTAAGGGTTTTTTATCAAAGGAAAGAGAGAATCTAAGGTAAAGGAATCACCACAACGATAATCATGCAATGTCAATGCAATGAAACATAAAGATCATGCTTTTATCACATAAAGATGTCAACATTCGTCAACCAAAGCAAGTAAATCAACTAACTTTCGTCCAATTAATAAACTTACTATCTAATCTCTTCTACTTCAACTAGGATTGATCCGCTTTCACTTCAAAACCCTAAATTGATTATTTTGATCAAGGTTTCCGCTTTTGCTTTAACTATGAATGAGAAATTCCCTTCAACTTTCGTTTCAAGGATTAAGAACAAGAGAATATATTCATGCAATAAAAACAATCAAGACATGATCATAAACAAGCATGAACAACCATTGTTGGGTTTAACCCCAACCTTAGAGAGGAAGACTACTCACAAATCATCATTAAAGAACAATTGAATTAAATAAAAGAGAAAATTTACAACCGAATCCAAAACTAAACTTGTCTTCCAAGCTATCTCTACTCTATCTCCCACGACCCCCTCTCTCTCTCTTCCTCCTCTTACTTGCCCTCTAAGACAATTGATTGTGTGTCGGATAGAGAAAAACAAAGGGTAGATAAGAGTATTATAGAGAAACTAATCTATCTTAAATCTATCTATGAGGAAATAATATCTTCTAATAAGATATATCTCTCCTATCTATCTAATAACATAAAAGGAAATAGGATAAAAGCCCAATTAAACACGCTGACTCGGATCTCCGCTACGACACGGGGTGCCTCGTTAACGACCTGAGTGCCTCGTTAACGACCCTGTTCAACACTACGAACAGCCTTGAGTAAAACTTGCATAGCGGATTCGTTACAACTCCGTTTGACTCGATTCTTTTTCCTATGTTCTTGCAACAAATTTCTCTATCTCTTTCCAAGCTCAAAATTGATCTTCAATGACTTTATAAACTTCATTCCTTGAGCTTTTCCTTAAGCGCTTCTCCTCGGTTTTGCTCTTTTCCTAAAAAGTGCTCCAAATAGCTTCTAAAAACCTACAAAACACCACCAAAGCTTATGTAGACTCCATATCTTAAGGAAATACGAAAACCTACACAAACGACTCAAAATAAAATACAAAACTAAAAAAAAAGATTCAAACACACTAAAAACACACCCTAAAAACAAGACTAAAAAGGCGGACATCAAAAGTCAATATCTTTTTCTTGAATTGAGTTGGAAAAGTGATATGATTTGATTATAGGATCTTAATCTAATTGAATTAAACTTGTTAGAGTGTTGCTTAGGTTGCGCACCGAGAGGTGGTGATTTGAGTGAGTAATCAAAATAGAGAAAACACATTGAGAACACTTATGGCCCAACCTATGGAGGTCCCCTCTAAAGAAGCTAGTTATGTTAAACATGGCTATCGAGCGAACAATCCTTATTCTCCAACCTACAATCCGAGGTGGAGAAATTATCCAAATATTAGGTTTGGAAATAATAATTATTCAACATCTCAACCTCATTATCAAAATACAGCTGCATATCAAGCTCCATATGGGGCTAGAGATGGCCCCCCTTCGGGTTATCAAAGTAACTTTATGGTCTATCAAGCTAGGCCACTCCCAGTCCCACAAGTGGCTCTTAAGAAATCTCCTAAGTTGATTACTATGGAGAATATGATGGATGAGATGAGGGTGCTTTCTAATAAGGTGCAAGTACTTGAGCAAGAACAAAAGATAACAGAAACTCAAGTGGCTCAAAATGCAGTCAATGCTCCGAGACCCTTGGGTACTCTACCAGGCTGCCCCGATGAGAATCCAAAAGGTCAAATTCTAGAGGTGATTTTGAGGAATGACATGAAACTTTAAGCTAAAGAGGTGGAGCCTATGAAAGCCAAGGATACAACCAAACTAGATGGCCCGGTTGAAGAAGACGAGACGCCTTCTAATCCCTCGAAAGAGAAAGTGGTGTCATATGTACCACCACCACCTTATGTTCCTCCTCTCCCATTCCTGCAAGGGAATAATCAAGCTTTACTAGAAAAGAAGTATGGGAATTTCCTTGAAGCGCTGAAGAAATTGCACATAAACATTCCATTTATTGATGCTTTGAAGGAGATGAAATCATATGCAAAATTCTTGAAGGAGATCCTCTCCAACAAAAGAAAGCTTGATGAGTGCCACACGATTTCCATAAACTGAGAGTAGCTCCTGGATCCAAAATAATCTCCCACCAAAGCTTCAAGATCCAGGTAATTTTTATATACCTATTAATGGAGGTATGCATAATTACAATGCTTTATATGATCTATGAGCTAGTGTTAGTGTGATTCCATTGTCTATATATGTGGGAAATTTGGCATGAAAGAGCTTAAACCAGTAAAAATACAACTTTATATGGCAGATAGATCTATTGTTCACCATGTTGGTATTTTAGAGGATATTCCAATTCATGTTAGAAAATTTTATGTGCTTGTTGATTTTTTTGTCCTTGATATTAAGGGTGATTCTCCTATTCATGTCATTCTTGATAGACCTTTCCTAGCCAATACTAGCACAATCATAAATATAAGAGAAGGGACCCTATCTTTCATCATTGGTGATGAGAAGATTGAATTTAATCTTGCTAGCTAACTTTTTAAAATCTCCTTTTGAGGATTGTAGTGATAGGATTGATATCGTTGATTAGAAGGCACTTAACCCTTTAATGCCCATTAAATCTATTGATCCATTGGAATCTTGTTTAACCCCTACCTCCCAAGGTAGAAGTTTCGCTAGTGTCATAACAGATTAGAGGTGTCACAAGAAGCCCCCCTTTTTGGAGAAGTTGCTTATAAGGCCCCACTGAGCAAGCTTGAAATTCCAAGGCTAAAGTTGAAATAATTGCCCTCTAATTCGAGAGATATAATGGCTATATTTTCTAATGAGTGAGAACAAGTTAAATTTAAGCCTGGGGATCAAGTGCTTCTTACTCATCATAATTTGAATATGTTCTCGGGAAGCAAGAATACAAGACTATCTACACCATACTTACTACACCAAGTTCTTAGTGATGATTCCATTGAACTTTGGCACAATAACTTGGGGCATTTCAAGGTTAGAAAAGTTTGACTCAAGCCTTACAAATAGTCGGATCTAATTAAGATGGTTACCATTGACCCTCCCAATCTAAAGATTTGATATGGGTGGAAGTGTGGAACATGGTCAAGGTAATGACCTTAACAAAACACTCCTCGGGAGGCAACTCGAGCCTTTGTATTGTTCATTAGTTTTATCTTTCAAAAACTAAGGTTGCTCTTTTAACGGTAGTGAATTTATGACTCATGGGCGTGAAACTAGCAACCTTAGCTACAAAGACATTTCACGACCATGAAACAGACATCCTTAGCCTCGAAGCACACTCACGATCATGAATATTGCATTCACGGTCCTGAGTCAGTCTTAAAAAATAACAATAGCCCCTTGTAATTCCAATATTCGCGAGCATGAACTTCTTGAATTGGTGGTATAATTTTGATTAGTGGCTTAATTTGAATTCTGTAAAACCGCCATTTTTTCTTCGGAGATATTACCGCCAGTGACCTCGAAATTTACACTCCGAAGCCATCCAATGCTTTCATAGTATTCAAGATATAAATAATAATGATGATTCAATATATAGTAAAACAAAATGTCCAAATTTCACAATCTTGAATAATCCAAATAGTTGCGGAAAAGTGAGAATAAATATTCTTGAACAAAACGGAAGTAAAATTCTTGAAGGCCTTACAAACCAAGGATCTCGACCTTAAAATTATAAACGAGTTATTCAAAAGAAACTTGAAAGTTCTTCAACTGCTTCAATCTCTAATCACCACTCCTTTACTCCCTGATGTTCCGTATAGGGACAGTTGACACTAGCCGGCCATGCAAAAGAAAGAAAGCAGTCGGTCAGCCTAATGAAAGACTACGCAAGTAGAATTTTATGTGAGGTTCTTGTGATCTTAATTGCATTATAATCATCGGTCTCCGAATGAAAGTCAGTCGATGGCATAACCCAAATAATTTCACGGAATGAGAAATATGATGAAAAGATATTAGGACACCACAAGACTATGGTTCCTTAAGAATGAGGAGGGTTATGTTGGAAACTTTAGTTATCAACCAATATTTTGAAAAGCCTCCGTCGACTTATCAAATCTACAACCAACCTCACCGAATGCGTGTTGTCCGAATTCAGATTGGAAAATAGATTTATCAAAGTCGGGAGCCAGAGTGATTTTCCAAGTTGTAGTCACCACCCTGAACACGTTTTAATGGGTGTGCACTGGCACTTATCTTCTTTAATTACAAACATTGCATTCAAGTTGGTAGCTTTTAAGATGACAACGTGATATGCCATAAGATTTAGAATCCCACAAAGGGCGTATAAGGTTCCTAAGTCCCGATACAAGGCACTAGCTAGGTGTCACACACTCCTCAAAGTGGTTGATCGAGCAGTGTCATGACCAAGATTAGGGTCTAGGTCCATCCTAATGCAAAATGTTATAAAGAGGTGTTTAGGGGTTAGTGAACCCCTACCCCTAATTCTACGCTAGTCCAAAACATCGAATCTGAAATGAGACCGTGAAACAAACAGGTGCACAAACATTGCAACCTAAATATAACTTCTAGCGTATAATAGTAATAATAACAATAAGCTACCATGGGTCATTATTTCTATGCATAATAAACCCTAATTCATTTATACGTTTCAACATGTTCATTATTTATATAATAACCTAAGTTCATTTTATTCAACAAGCGTTCTCATCACAACATGCAAACATGAATAAAAGTATTCATGATAAAAAAAAATGAGAGCGAACCACCACTTGCCTTGTTTGCAGGCGAACGACACGAAGATTCAATGGATGGGAAAATACGCGGGAACCAACTAGTTCCTGTTTCAAACGAGAGTACAAAATAAATTGTATTAATTTATTTTAATCCTCTTTCTCCTTTATAAGAGTTATTACGATTTAATTTAGGAGTCTATAATTTTATAAACCTCTAATTTACTAAGATAATTCCCGATTAATCTTAAAGTTACGAACATTATAATTTTTCATGTTTTATGGAATATGATATTAAATAACTTATATTATGCATAAAAATATTATCTATTTATTTTACATGCATATAATGTATTTTTAATCATAATCTTACTCAATATTTTATTTATAAAATTATTAATTAATTTAATAGTTAGAATTTCAGAAATTAGAATTTTCAATAAATACTCTCAAAACTTTATTCTTCATACATAATACTAGAATATATAATGACTTTCTTAAAAATAACATATATTTAAAATTTAGTCTATAAGTATAACATATATATTTATATAAAAAAAATACTTTTAATCTAAGTGGTTGTAATTTTACTTATCATTACGTTTAGATCAAAGAAATATATAAAAAATATTACAAATAAGAATTAATAAAGCAAGAACTAGCCTTATCATAAAAGTGTACAGAGATGGGAAAGAAATGAGGATTTGTCCGTACATGTACACACATGAACAAGACTTCTAGAGTTAAGAAAATTTTGAACGTGGAAAATCAATGGTAACTAAACTTACGATTTCAATCTGGGAAAGGACGGATTGGTTGCACTTGCACACACACGAATGCGCGGAAGCCACCTATGGGTTGCTGACAATGGTTGATATTTATTGGTGAGGAGGCTCGAACAGAACAAGAGAACAGAACGAGAAAGTTGTGATGTTGTGGTGGTAACTAGAGGAAGATTTTGTTATGTATTTAGAGTATACACAGTCGTAGATCATTTATTTGGTCATGGAGGAGAGAATCAATAAATAAATAATAAATGTGGAGAAAGGGAGGAAAAAAAAGGATGACCAAGTCATAGTAATGACTAAAATTTCACTTGGTCATTCAACTACATGATGACAAGTGTTAAAGAGAGAAGAATAATAATTAAAAAAAATAAAAAAAGATGGAGAATTTTAATTGTTTAAAAATTAATGACAAAATTTTATGGTACACCACTACATATACTCTTATAGGAGAAAGTGTCGAAATTAACGCTCAAAACGAGTTAAGACCTTCCAAAACTTCAATTGATTTGATTGACAATCAAATAATGCTAACTGATTTTAGCTCTAATTTTATAAATCAGAATAGCGAAAATTTCGGGATCCAATTGACCAAAATGACGTTAAAATTATGATGAGCTTGAATGGAAGATCGTTTCCATGTATAATAGGCTCAATTTGGTGGTTAATGGGTGAAAGCACACATTTTGGGGCAATCTCCATTTATGTACATTACACGCACAGACTACTGCTGGAGGAAGAATGTCTTTTGCTGAATTTTTCCATTTTGGCCCCATTTGTAACCAAATTATAATTTTGGCCCACACTTTTAAAAATGTGGCAAAAACGCCCATTTCTTAGGTATTTAAAATTTCAAAAATTATATTTTATACCCAATATTTTAAGAACTCATTATCTTATCTTAAAAGTTTATTCCTTTGTCACAACAATATTTAAAAAGAATATTAAGTAACGTATTAAAACTCCTTATTCATAAAAATAGCTTTTAGAATAGTTACAAACTCTTAAGGAAAATTATTCCTAATGATTTCATATGATTTTATTCATATCACTACTTATGAATATTTCTTTAATTTTATTATTAATATTGAGTAATACTTATGACCTTTCGGGTAAGGTGATTTATCTAAAATAATCTTATAAAGATTATTTGTTAACTTTTCATTTAATAAAATGAGGCATTTAATATTTCTGATAATGCCACATATATTTTATTAAATAGAATAATGGAAATTACATTATTACCCTTCTTGGAAAAGAGGGTTATTACAAATTCTCTTGTAAAAATTTAAGTATGGGGTAATTTAGAGGTTCATTTTGTGACTTTTTTTTAGTTGAGCTTGAATTGCAATGGTTTCTTGAAATTCATATTGGTTGCAATTGATTAAGCTTTCTTGCAACAATTCTAGTTTGAGTGTTCTAAAGCTTGTGTTTTGCCTAAGTTTGATGCTTGACTAGATAATTGAATTTGACTACTACTTGAAGCTAACAACAACTACGGTCAATTATAATTTAGGGCCCTGCTCTAAAACTAACAAGGGCCCTAATTAAGAGCAACTATTCAATTAATTAAAAAAGGCATATTTTATATATCAAAACTCAAAAGTACAAAACAATAAATGTATAAAAGGCACATTTATCTATGCAATTAGTAATTATAGTTTTGAGAAGAGAAAAGGATTTAGAGCATCTCCAAGAGATTCCTCATATACATTGGTGTTTGTATTTTTAGAGATTTTATGGTCCAACGGATTCTCTATCCTGTTCTCCAAAATAGATAATTCTCCAAAAGATTGAATAGTTTTCCCTACATTTAGATAATTTTCCAAATTTATTTGGAGAATGCATTAATTAAAAGTGTATACATGGAAACTTGTGATTGACCATATTAAATTTTATAAAAAAAAATTATATATAAATAGAACTAATAAATGTAAGATTCTCTAAAATGAAGAAGTGGTTGGAGTTAAAGTACTCCCTCCGTTCTATTCTACTTGTCCTTTTTAAATTTTTTCACATATATTAAGAAACTCATTGAAAATATAAAAAATATCATTGAAAATCTAAAACTTTCTAAATATAATCACCAATTAATTATTAAGTACCCTTTATAGCCAATAGATAGAGAGAGAAAAGTCAATATGAACAATTTCCAACATATTAATTAAATAAAAATCCTAAATGGACAAGTTTTACTGAACAAAATCTTGAGGTTAGAAAGACAAGTAGAATAGAACGGAGGGAGTAATTTTTTTGGAGAATATGACTTTTGGCTCTTCATTTTGGAGAATTACAGAGAAACTGTTGGAGATGCCCTTAGTAATCCTCTTTATTTGAGACGAGTTCCAAGACAAATTTATTAGGCCTTTATTTTGTTAGGAGGTAATATTTTTTTCTAATTAATAATATTATGTATGGGCTTTAAAAAAATTGGGCCTTCTAACATTTGGGGGCCCTATGCAGGTGCACAGCTTGCACCTGCTATGGGCCGCCCCTGACAACTACTATCCTTTGCTTGATTGTGTGTTATTATTTGTTGGTAGTTCTCTCTTGCATGTTGTTGGTTTTTGTTGAAATTTTCTCTAGGTCCAATGTCAAAACTCTTCAAGCAAAGGAAGATCTTTTCAAGTTCTTCTAAAGATGGGAAGGATATAGCAAAGAGAAAAAGTTGTTGTTTGATAAGCATATGACACGATCTCATTTGGGCACTCGATATTACCATGAAGTGGATTTGATAAAGCTTGGAGTACACGATGAGGTCGGCCGTCTCTTCACCTAAATAGGAAAACATGGTTTTCTACAACTTACCCCATGGATTCCTACCCGACGCTCACATCAGAATTTCTTGCCACCTTTAAAGTGGAAAATCTTAAGCAAAGAAGTGAGTGATTCATGAATTTTCAACTCGCAATCAAGGCTTGTAGTTAGACATTAGACGATATTCAATTGGATATGGGTTTCACTAAGGATCATGACAAGTGTGTGGCTATGGAAGCCAATTATCAGCGTTTTTGGTACAAGGTCATAGGCCAGAAGAAATATAGTAGGGAAGAATGTTCAGCTAGTGATTTGCTCAACCCTTATTTCATGGTTGCTCAAAAAGTCTTGGGAAATTCTATTTATGGAAGGATTGAGTATAGCAAAGTAAAGAAGACTAAGATTCAATGTCTATGGGCCATGACACATAAAAAGAAGTTTACTCTAGATCCTAAGTTTGTTGAAAAGATTGAGAATCTAGCTACATCATTTTCTAGAGGTGTGGTAATAATTGAAGGATGCATTGATCTTATAGACCATTGCTTTGGGATAGAATTGTCATGATATTCTAAGATTGCATGTAGTTTCATAGATATTCCTCATTTGGAGAGAGCGAAAATGATCAATTGTGATGATGGATCTCTTTTTAACTATGTGAGGCAATTTCAAAAGCGAATACCCTTAACTAAATAGCTTATTTATGCCTCTTATACTACTAACTAGTTTAGAGATTGGGCTAGTAAGAGTCTTTCTAGATGATCTGATGATTCTAAAAGTTTTGAAATTGAGGAAGAAAATAAAGGGTGGGGTGGGGGGACAAAAGTGAAGAAGAGCATGAGGGGAGTTAAGAAGAAATGTTGATGTTGATGCCATGGAGACTGATGATAAGACATTGATGCTTGAAGCCCCAGTTGGTGGCATTGCTCCTTCAAGCTACTTTGACCGGGGTGGTCCCTCTGGTGTACATGGGAATTCTTATGAGGATGATTTGTGTTCCTATGGTGATCAAATTAATTCCTTGGATGGAAAAATGGATAAATTGTTACTTTATGTTCATGGTCATTAAAACAATATGGAGACACAATGGCAAGCCTATGAGAGGCACATGGTTGAGCAAGAGAGGTACAATGCCGAGTAGAAAAGCTAGAGAAAAGAATATGCGAGTCAACAATAGGACATCTACCAGATGCAGTAGTATCTCATGTACTATCATATGATGGGTAAAGTTTATGATCCTGCAACTCCCTTTCCTCAACCTCCTTGACCACCTCAATAGGCTCTACACCACCATCAGTTTAGGATTTGTCTAGTGAGTTTCGTTCTTCTTCTTGTTTATACTTTATATTGGAGATAATATAGGGTTTAAGTATGGGGTAGAGTGTATTCACTTAGTTAGTTTTTCATTGCATGTTTATTTTTCTTACATGTTTGGTTATGCTTGTTTTTGTTGTGTTTTGTTTGAGTCATAAAAAATGAAAAAAAAATGTTAAGATGAATTGATGAATATCCTTGCTTAAAAATTACCATAATGATTGAATGATTGCCTATGATGCTAAGCTTTCGAATTCTCTAAAAATGTATTGATTTTCTTTGATGAATTACCTAGCATGGAGTCATTCATAATATTTAGCTTGAATAGGTGCCTAAACAAAAAACATTATGAGATTATTTTTGGCCTAATGGACTATTAATGTGTCCTCTTATTTTTCTAAGTGTGATTCTTGCTTTGTTAAGTTAATCTCTAGAACTTGCGTTATAACCTTTTTCGAGGCTACAAAAATGACCTTATGTGCATGACATGAATATGATTGAGGCATTTTTTTTGTTAACCATAATCCCTTGACTACCCTACATGTAATTTTCCTACATTTCAACTCATGTTCTAGCCTTTCTATGACCTTATATTTAAAGCTCCACAAAGCATCATGAGCCTAAGTATTAGCCTTTTATCCATCTGGGCAATAGGATATGAGATTAAGTTTGCTAAGTGTGAGCCAAGCTTGATGAAGTTGTATGTTTTTGGTATTGGAGGTGATTTTGGGAAAAATAAGCAAGTGGTTAGTAAAAAGAAAAGAATAAAAAAAATGAAAAAAACAATGAAAAAAAAGAGTTTGAATGAATAAAGGTGTGTATGGAGTTGAAGTTCGGTAGCAAAAAGGTAGTGAAGAGGAAAAAAAAATCTTAAGCTTGGTGTGTTGTTCAGTTTTGTTAATTTCTTCTTTCTCGAATTTAGCACCACCAGATCATATAATTCCTTATCCCTTTTTCTGTTACCTTGGCCCCATTACAAATTAATAAAAGTCGTCTTGATACGCTAGTGTTGGTGTACAAAATCTTGGCTTCAATTCGTATTAAATACACCAATTAAGAACACCTCCTCTTCCGCTCCGTCTTCAATCTCTTGACCTAGAAACCTGCAAAAAAATGGACACAGGGGGCGGGGACCCCCTAATCCACCTCCGATGCCTAAGTCAGAAGAGCAGTTGTCGTTTGAGCGTCGAGGTACAACAAGAGAGCGGTGAAACCCTAAACAGTCGAGCTAAGCGAATATTAGCCTGCCTAAGATTTCTGAATATGCTGTGCACATGTGTCTCTCCTTACACGCCCTAGGGCGTGTATTTATAATGGAAGAGGGAGAGGTAGGGGGGCCGAAAATTCTATCCATAAGGCCGAAAATATTATCCTTCTAGGGCTGGCCAACTGCCTTAAAGCCCAAGTAAGGAATATTCCACCCTTTCTCCAACTTTAATTCTATCCTTAATAAAAGATAGAATCTTCCATTAAGTTGCATAACCGCCATATAATTTTATATAGAAAATAACGAAAATAACTGCGCAGTAATTTTAATAAATACCTTTATAACGAAAATAACTATGGTAATTATGTTTGGTTTACCCGCTCACAAATGCCCCACCTACACCGCCCTTACACGACTCACCGTGTTAGGCGACGTAGGGTACAGAGGGTTTCTAATCGAAGTGGCCATGCAG
Organism: Fallopia convolvulus; assembly: GCA_964016875.1. Lineage (NCBI taxonomy): Eukaryota > Viridiplantae > Streptophyta > Magnoliopsida > Caryophyllales > Polygonaceae > Fallopia > Fallopia convolvulus. The sequence goes on along the minus strand of OZ024734.1, from coordinate 17,848,681 downwards.
ATTGGTTGATTGGTCCCCTAGCGCTTTCGTATATTCGTATATTCGTATATTCATATATTCGTATATTTGTACATCCATGAGCGATTATCATGGGGCGAGTGCTATCTTTTCGAGTCGTATCTTCTGCCGAGGTTTAAGATGGAATCTCTAGAACGAACAAAATCAGACTGGGGAGAATAGAACGTTTATGTTGAAAAAAGTGTTTGGCCAAGCCTTCTAATTTTAAGAAAACAAAAAGAAAATATATAAAGTCGTTCATCCTAGCGATCCCAGCCTAAGCTCAACATCCACGCAAGAAGCGACTACCGGCGAACCGACGCTCGCGGTTTACGAGCCGCGGCCGCTGTCGACTTATTTCGCGGTAGTCTTCGACGATCTAGCGTCTACGGTTTTCCTTTTTAAGGGAAAACCTCTTCAAACGAGCGAGATTTACAAGTCCGGGGGACATCTCCCCCGTCGAGACTATTCTCACTCATACGCTCTCCGTCCCTGTGCTGTAGTCACTTAATATTATCCCTTACAACTCGGGCCGAATTACGCCATATGCGTGTGTTTTTCCATGACCTTTTAACGTATAGGCCTCCACGCATTACGCTACGGCCGCCCGTTGGTAGGATGCGTTTCGTGTAGTGACAATGTCCCGATAATCCTCGGTGTACATCTCATGTAGGCGTTTATCGATCTTGTTTCAATTGTAGGCTCAACCCTACTTGGGGGTATGCTTCTCAAGTTTGCCCCGGAAAAAGAACGATAATTTAGTATCTTCTCCGGCGATTGCCAAAACCTATGAGCCCTTAAGAGAACTTCCCGTGCCCCGGTGATATCCCGTTGCCTCGACACGCATCGAGGTCTTTAAGTGATTCTTGCACGGGTAGCTAACGTTGCCAATGCTTCAACGAACTTGTTTTTGATCGCTTGATCATTGTCCAATCTTGAATAACTCGGACTCTTCTATCATATTCGACCATCGTTGACTTTTCGGTTTTACAATGCCCCAGCATTTATTTTCGAGTCCTTGATTCCGACACATGTCGTACGCTTTCAAGGATTGATCTTCAGTTTGAAGTTCTCGAGGGCGAACTGCGGTCGCCGTTTAGGGACCCGCGGGCGCGGTGCTCGTAAAACGAGGTAATGAACAATTCTGGAGGCTGGCCGTGACCGTGGCCTCTGGGCGCCGCGATCGCGGCCTCGCTGGCTGAGATCGCGGTTCTCATTGTTCGCAAGGTTCTGCGATTGCGGTAGTTTTCCCTCGTACTTGGCTTGTATACTTCTTCGATCTTTTCATTAGCATTTTACCGGCTCGGGATCACGGCGGTTATCAGCGAATTCGGTAACACTAACGAGCCGTCGATTGGTCCATTCGATCGCCGATTCATCGATGAAGCGCTTTTCTTGGATCTTTACAAAGAACGCTTTTAGCCTGGCGATTTCTCCAAGGCTTGGATAGCGACAAGTCTTCATTCGATTATGCTCGCCTTGAATCCGCTAGTTCTCTCTTAAAGCGGAAGCTAGAGTGCGTATTAAGCACAATCTCATTTTTATTCTTGATGAAGGCCGGTGCCCCACTACTTGATTGTTTTCGGGTTCAACGACGCGCATCGCTGACTCCCTATGATGATTGATTTCACCAAATTGTGTAGCGCTATGAACATTGATTTCGTCGCTTGATCCGAACCTTGCTTGGCTTGCATGAAGAGCAACCATGCTCTGATGGTGAGGTCGGGTCATAGATTTGATCATCTTTAAGCAAGTTGTTCTCCTTGGAACTTTTCTAGGGTTTGATCATCCGAGCGGATATCGGAGTTTCGCTTCATCACCCTGCGAGTCTTGATTCTTTTCCGAGCGAAGATCGGATTTTGCCCCCAGTGCTTTTAGGGTTTTCAGGTTTCGAAAAAAACCACACGGCGATTGCTATCGCATGGGCCGCGGTCGCGGAGGAACTGACCGTGGTCGCGGTTCCTGAGGCGGCTGTCGCGGCCGATGGTGCCGCGATCACGCTGGCGCTAGAGCTCGCTCGTGATTTAGGGTTGGCGAGTTTGTTGTTTCCTCGGGGCTAAGAAAGGTTGTTTCTTGTTTGTTAGAGATCGATTCCCGCCTTACGCTTGCATGGATTGATCGCTTTTTGACATCTTCTTGAGAACTTCTCTTGCGCCTTGACTTGGAATCCATTTATCGGATGAACTTGGAAAGTAAGGACAACTCTTTGGTTGCACTCTACTACGATTGGTAAAGTCCGCTCAGACTCTCCAAATCTCTTGAATAGTGTTGATCTATCTTCATCCCTTAGTGATTAAGGCTTCTGATTGCTAGATAGGATCGCTTCGTTTGCTTTTACGATCGGCTTTACGTTTTAAGAGGACGTTCAACCTATGGCAAGTAAGATCCAATTCGATTTCAAGCAAATTGTACGGGTCCTATGCGGAGAGGTCACGATTACCCCGCATTAGGTTCACGATTGTTGAAAGTCTGTCGAGCTTGCCCCAATGAAGAGAGAACTTCCTTTTGGTTCTCCTTCTTCTTCATCTCTAGCGGTTGTAGACGCCCTATTCCTACCGTTTGGAGCAGATAACAAGGTGATGCGATTGTCATCTCTAACGGGATCGGTCCCGACATGACTAGATTGGCCTTGCTCTAAGCGAGGGCTAACCAAATTAGGGTTTAGCTTGCGAATAGAGAGAATGCTTCGAAATACGCAGCCCGCGGTCGCGGTTTCTGAACCGCGGGCGCGGCTTGACTGGCCGCGATCGCGACTCTCCTGGCCGCGGTCGTGGTTCGGTTCGGCGATTGCGATCTCTCGGATCGACCCGCCTTGCTCTTGAACCATTTGATTATTCTTGTTTTTGGCAACAGGCATTGCCGTTTCCCAAGCTTGATCAATTTCAATTGATTTAGGCCTTGAAGTGCCATGACTGACGATTCCGTTGCTCGACTCGGACCCCGAATGGTCTGTGCGATGAACAACCGTCTCAACGAGAGGGGCCGGATCATGGTTCAAGTCGTTTACGGGCACAAAGGTCTCACCTTCCGAGCGAATATCGGAATCAGATTGATCAATTTTCATTAGGGTCTACTTTCCGAGCGAATTTCGAAAATCTCGGGTTCGATCGCCGATCCGCGATCGTGATGTATGGTACCGCGATCACGGTTTACGTTGTCGCGGTCACGGTTTTGCTTGTTGGGCGTACCTCGCGCGATTCGCTTTGCGACGGTGCCCTAGGGTTTCCAAAAAACGACTTCTTAATCTTCACGGATCGATTCCAACACCACAATTGCGTAGATCGAGTACTCTTTTCCCAGTATCGCTTTTCACTGCTTTGATTGTGGCTGGATGTTGGATTCGCAATCAAGTTTTCAACTTTGGGCTACCGGGCACGCACCCGGAGCCTAATCCGTCAATTGATGGTCGACTACCAACCTTAAGCGGGATTGAATTTGACAAAGATCCGACAAGGTTGACCCCTGCCCCCAGTGTCGTCGATTTCGCAGCACGCATTGCGATCGACACTGGTTGTGGTGATCCGATCATGCTTTTAATTAGGGTTCAAACAAATCCCAAAGCGGATCTCTTTTGTTGATTTTTGGGGACGTCCTTAGGCTAGAAAAAACCTAAAAACACAAATTTCCGGAGTCACATATTTCCGGAGGGGCACTCCGGTCGAAAATCCGGAGTTCGCAAATTTCCGGAGGCGCACTCCGGTGGGCCGCGGTCGCGGCCTTATGGGGCCACGATCGCGGTTCTGTGGCCGCGGTCGCGGTACGCTATTCCGCGGCCGCGGTTCGTCCGCTGAGGCGTCGTGATTGCCCTAGGCTTCGAAAATTCGATTCTTTTTCTTCTAGGAACGATTACTCATGGATTTAATCCTCGTTCCCACAGACGGCGCCAATTGTTGGTGTACAAAATCTTGGCTTCAATTCGTATTAAATACACCAATTAAGAACTCCTCCTCTTCCGCTCCGTCTTCAATCTCTTGACCTAGAAACCTGCAAAACAATGGACACACGGGGCGGGGACCCCCTAATCCACCTCCAATTCCTAAGTCAGAAGAGCAGTTGTCGTTTGAGCGTCGAGGTACATCAAGAGAGCGGTGAAACCCTAAACAGTCGAGCTAAGCGAATATTAGCATGCCTAGGATTTCTGAATATGCTGTGCACATGTGTCTCTCCCTACACGCCCTAGGGCGTGTATTTATAATGGAAGAGGGAGAGGTAGGGGGGGGCGAAAATTCTATCCATAAGGCCGAAAATATTATCCTTCTAGGGCTGGCCAACTGCCTTAAAGCCCAAGTAAGGAATATTCCACCATTTCTCCAACTTTAATTCTATCCTTAATAAAAGATAGAATCTTCCATTAAGTTGCATAACCGCCATATAATTTTATATAGAAAATAACGAAAATAACTGCGCAGTAATTTTAATAAATACCTTTATAACGAAAATAACTATGGTAATTATGTTTGGTTTACCCGCTCACAGCTAGGATTTTATTAGGATAATTAGTTATATTTGTTATCTTTTCAATATTGTCTTTCTTTTTAATTAGAGATTTGATTATATCTTTTAGGAAGAGTATCTTTTTTAATATTTTAGCAATTAGGGTTTCTTATTAGCTAGATATTGGAATATTATAAATACTCGTTTAAGATTGCTATCAAATCAATCAATAAATCAATGAAATCAATTAATAAAATTATCCCTTTGCCCTAAACTCATTCCTCGTTCTTCTTCTCGTGGCAACCAACTGCGTTTAAGGAGTCAATTCCACCTCGGGTGCGTCTCAACCCCTTAACCAACAAGGGTTCCGATACGAGTCCACACCGGGTCCCTATCAATTGGTGCTTTCATTGAGAGTGAGTCCACATCGGACCAATCTCACCTCCTCTGTATCAACTGGTGCTTTCATTCTTGAACTCTACCATCACCATGTTCGTAGTTCCAAGCACTATCCAGGAACTTCACCAAAATATGGAGTTGAAGATCCGTAATATTAATATGGAATATGAGGTTCGTCTTCGTCAGATAGATATGGAACATGAAGATCGTCGTCGTCGGATACATCAACTTTTTTCTAGATTGGAACTCAATCACAAAGCTACGAAGGCGACGCCGCAGAATCCTACCCCAGCGTCCAGCGATGTCGCGTCCGCGCCCGCGCTCACCAAACTTGCGCCCGCGGACATCACTCCTGCCCTCAGTACCGATCTGGCAGAGGTCATTACCGACCCGGGTACCGAGCCAACGGAGGTCGTTACCGAACTAGGTACCGAGCCAACAGAGGTCGTTACCGAACCAGGTACCGAACCCGTGGAGGACGTTATCGACCCGGTTCCAAATCGGCGGAGGTCGTTAGCGACCCGAAACCGTGCCACGTGCTTTCTGTCTGCCCACGCCTGCTGCAGCCGCTATTTCTATCAATTTTGGGCCTGAGACCTTCTTTTCCGGCGCCAGATTCACAAAAGGGAGACCATAATCGCCTCGGTATCGAAGAAAGGTCGTTGTCGATATGCTCTGACTTGTTTGTCCGCCAACTGTTTGGTGAAATGCGCAGGGCAAACTTCAGTCGCGATTTGTTGACTCAAGCAGTGCTACATGTACAATGGGACCCTGGCGGATTAAGCTCCAAGATCCGTTTCATGAGTCTCCTCCTGATTTCTGACTTGAGGACAAGTCGATTCTCAACGGGGGGAATTGATACGCTGATACACTAGGATTTTATTAGGATAATTAGTTATATTTGTTATCTTTTCAATATTGTCTTTCTTCTTAATTAGAGATTTGATTCTATCTTTTAGGAAGAGTATCTTTTTTAAATTTTTAGCAATTAGAGTTTCTTGTTAGCTAGATATTAGAGTATTATAAATACTCGTTTAAGATTGCTATCAAATCATTCAATAAATCAATGAAATCAATTAATAAAATTATCCCTTTGCCCTAAATTCATTCCTCGTTCTTCTTCTCGTGGCAACGAACCGCGTTTATCGAGTCAATCCCACCTCGGATGCGTCTCAACCCCTTGACCAATAAGGGTTCCGATATGAATCTACACCTGGTCCGTATCAATTTGATTATAAGAGCTTAATCTAATTGGTTTAAACTTGTTAGATTCTTGCTTAGGTTGCGCACCGATAGGTGGTGGATTGAGTGAGTAATTACAATAGAGAGAACACATCAAGAGATGGTTATTTCTATTTGGAAAAACTAGAATTGAACTTGAGATCAATTTCTCTTGTGGGTTATTGTCATAGAACTTCTGTGTTTCATTTAAATTTTCTCTGTGCTATGATTTTTATCCAATTGGATTTTTCCTACCCAGGGTCTTAACGAGACAACATATACATAACCTTAAATGAAAAAATAAATATTTATAGGGGAGTGTTAAGAGATAATTAGGGGTGAATATTATTCATCCCTTTGTATTGTATATGTTTAGTTCTTAGTGATATTTGGCACATGCGGCTTTGATAGCCATATGGATATGACTTGACGGCCCTTACGATCTTCTATTTTCCTTAGCTTCATAGGACATGATTAAGCTAAACTTGTAACCTGTAAATAGCATGTACAAATTAATGTAATATGAGCAAGGAAATCAGTTTAGATTTCACAAATTTTCTCCCAAAATATCACAACACTTAAGTGTTTTTAAAAAGATATTTTTATTAAAAAAGTATTTTTAATTAATAATTTATATTTCGATGATAAAATAGAATTTACCAAATTAAAAAAAAAAACTACAATGGTTTGTTCATGCGAATTTTTAGGTCAGAAACTACAGTATTATAAAATGAAAAAGGCCTCTCTCTCTAGAGGATTCGAGAGAACCGTTAAGAGCACAAAAGAGCGGCAGCTCTCACTCTCGTCAGCTACACATTTGAAGAAGAGGTTCAAAGAGAGAGAGGTCTGTCGAATCTTCCGGATCATTCCTGATCCAGTCGCACAGCAGGAAAACCTCCCAAAGTCCCAAAATCAGACACCAGCAGACCAGCTGATCAAGCAAAACCTAGAAGAATTGATGGGGGAGAAGACCAGAGCACAGAGGATCAATCTCTTCTGCCCGTCGTTATCGAAGCTAGCGACCATAGTCGCCTGGGACGACCAGCGGCTAGATCTCGGCTCCATCGCTCGCACCTTCGGCATCGAACCGGCGACTTTGAAGCTCAACGGCCACTTCATCAGCCGCGGAGTCGACCTCGTCGCCTCCTCTGTTACTTGGAAGTCCCTTCTCTCTTTCTTCTCCGCTCGCGGCCTCTCCACCGGCGCCGCCGGCTCCCCCGCCCTCCTCGTCGACGGCAAGTTCTGTAAATCTGGCGCAAAGAGTATTCTCTCTTTCTCTCTCTCGTGATTTTACTGTTCGAATTGAACGGAATCGGAAATTCGTTAGGGATAGGTCTAGATGATGGAGCAATATACCGAGAAACTGTATTGAATGAAATCTCTGGTTAATTGACAGGAGCACATGTTCCTGTTGAGTTAGAGAACGCCGATAGATGTTTACATGGCGGAGTTGCGGCTACCGCGAATTCTCAAAGTAAGCTGCTGTCGAAGAAGATGAAAATGAAGGAGACGAGCTCTGGTGAGTTTCGTTTCGTGTACTGTTTTCTTGATGCTTCTGGAATGTCTGATACTGAATTGAGATTAGGGTATTTGCAGCATCAACTCACATCAAAGTGTTTGCAGGGAGTCCAAATCAAGAGGATGCGACATTGTCTAATCAAGAAGGATTAGGGATGAAGAGAAAGCTCTGGCCGGAAGCAATTAGTCCTTTGAAGAGAAGTAAAACAGATGGATCCTACTCGAATTCGTTCTCAAAGAGTAAGACTCGTAAATGCTGAATCCTCACATTGCAGTTTTTTCATGGCACAATCTTGACATGCTTGATTTTTGCTGCAAATTGATTCTTGGCATAAATCCCCTGTATGTGTAGGTGGTGCTCAGAAGTTCTGCAGTTACCGGAGTGAAACAGTGAAAAGGGCAAGAGAAGAGCAAGTGTTGGTTGATGCTGGTTATAAGAGAACGCGGTGAATGCAATTTTGATTTCATGTAAATATGCAAGAAAGATAGGTAGAACAACTACCTGAATCCTTTTCCTTCTTTGTAATGTTAGCGTTGTAAAATTGACCATAAACGGTGCTTTACTGATTAGTTTGACCCTTTTGTTAAGCAAGTTAGTGGGGGACATGGGGAAAATACGAGAATTACTAAGCGCCCCGTTTGATACCATACATGGGAGATGAAGAATTGGATTAGGAATCACTTAAACTAGAGTTCGGTAGAGCAATCGGATTGGGAATCAACGATTTCAAGTTTAAGTTTGGTAGAGCAATCGGATTGGGAATCAACAATTTCATATTCCAGATTTTGCTTACTTTTCATAACTTATTATATTGGCTTATAAGTAGAATGACCTTTTCTTGATTGGTCCATCTTTATTCTATTTCATATATGTCTGCTTATAGAGGTTGGTATGAACCATTTCTATTTCATGTTCGTCCCAACCACTATTCTCGCTATTTTACCATTTTCGCTATTTTTACCAAAAGGCCCTAAATTACTATAATCTACAAAACTCGGGTGTTTTATGCTATGATTTGATATTTCATAACATGAGTTATCCAATCCTTAATTCGTCAATTCCTTATTTCATTCTAGAAACAAAATTTGTAAAGCAACACTATATGAAATTTTTTGTTCAAAAGATACTATTTATTGTGAGATATATAAAGTTATCCTCAAAAATAATAAAGGTTAGGGTCTGTTAGGCAACGATGTACGTATATGAGATGATGCTAATGTAGTTAATGCTAAAATTATGTGTTGAAATAAGCAGTTTAAATGAGATGCTTATTTTTTATATAAGCTATATAATATTCGTGAAAATAGTAGTTTATGATCATTGAAAAGAGTATAGAAAAGTTGAATTCAATTTCAACTAGTTTAGTTAAACGCATTTTAACTCAATAAGGTCATCCCCCTTATCGGATCCGTTCGGCAACGATGTACTTATATGAGTTGATGTTAATGTAGTTCATGCTGATATAATTTATGCCGAAATTATGTGTTCAAATTAGTAGTTGAAATGAGATGTTTATATTTGATGTAAGTTACATACTGTTTGAGAAAATAATAGTTTATGAGAGTTGAAAAAGATAGAAAAAAGGTTGAACTAAATTTCAACTAGTTTAAATAAATGTGAAATACATTAACGCTCCCTTAAACTTGTGTCCATTAGTCACTTAGCCCCATACTTTGGCGCTATTCGATTGAATCCCTACAGTTGCACTTTATTTTTTTTAATGAAAATAAGAAAATAATGGATGAGAAATGGGTTTTGAATAACTTTAGGTTATAGGACAAAATCTATGCAAAGTAAAGGGGTACTAAAAGGAATACAAAAAATTTATGCACACTAAAATGAAAAGTCGAAAATTGAAGAGCACCAAAAGAAAATTACCTATATTTTTCAAAAGTTTAGGTTAAACTACTTCACTATTATGTATAAATAAATATTAAAATATTGAATAAAAATAAATGTGAAAGAGTATTTAGGTCCAACTAGAATAAGATATTACCGAAAAATAATTTAAGGTGGTTGGGGTGGAATTTTTATATTATAAATGGTATTTTTAATTTTTTTTATAAAAAAATAATTTTAAAAGGTGAGTTTTAATAAGCAAATAATAAAGTAAAATAATAAATATTTATTTAAATGAAAATTAATACAGAAAACATTTACCTCTCGCCTCTCGCCTCACGGGCACTATTCTAAAAATCCCCGCCTAGCTCCGTCTAGGCACTTGGATGTGCTAACCAATCTAGCCTTCTAGTCCGTCTAGGAGACCATCTAATCCGTCTAGATGCCCGTTTAGACAGCCTAGGCGCTAGGCAGTCCCTCTCCGCTAGGCCTGTCAATTACCCACGGGTGATCGCCCACCCGTTTTATCTGACCAAAATAAATGGGCAAAAACTCAAACAAAGCAGGTGATGGGCGGTTCGTGTGACTGACGAAACGGGTTATGGGTCGGATACGAGTAAGAGTTTGTCACTCATTTCACTCGACCCATCACCCATTTCACCCACCCTTATAACCCGTTTAAGTCCTTAATGTTCAATATGTATGTGGGCTTAATAGGCTTTTTAACCACCCTCAACAATTTTACAATTTGAGCCTTAGATAATTAAGCCCATTTGTTTGCCTCTATTATCAAAGATCTAACCCTAGACTCTTCTGAATCACCACTCACCCGCCTCTATTGCCCTAAACCTAGACTCTCACCTCTCTTGTCATTGTTGTCGTATGGCTGCCTTTTTAGTGTTCATTGTCATCATTACTCATTTATTTGCCTCTCCTCAGAATCTCCTCTACTGCAATAGTGCACAACGGACATGGTCGATGACCCGCTCTCCTCTACATTAGAAAAGTTCTTTTTTTATGTGTAATTTTGTTGACATTAGGTTGTTTCGTTGTTGGCCTGTTGACATTAGGTTGTTAGCTTGTTGACATGAAGTCAGATTATGGATTTATGGATGTTTGTTTTTGTTTAAAATTGTTATTTTTATATATAGTTAACTAGTTATTATAGTTTTATTTTATGGATTTGGTACTCCTTTACTATTTTAACAAGTTGTATGTATCCTAGGGTGAGGAGCCCAGTCCAACGGTTGATCCTTAGGGGAAGAACCCCGAGGTCGCCGTTTCGACACCCACCGGCGACAAAGCCACAAAATTAATTTCTTAAGAGTTCACAGTTCTCACCCATTCATGGGTGCTCTAGGCGAGTCCAAGTAGTACTTGGGCTATCCTAAATCTTGCCGAATAAAAAAAAACTACTTGTACTATCCTAAATCTTACCGAATCAAAAAAAAAGTTGTATCTACCCTAAAGTAGTGGGAAAATTATATTGGTTCGCTGGGTGAATGGGTCACCCAAATAACCCGGGAGTGATGAGTGGTTTGGATGACGGATTTAACATTTGACAAGTGACGGGTGAGTCAGGTGGAACATATATACTTGCGGGTCCCACCTAGGGTCCCACTTGCTCGGGTCTTCCGGTTGACTTTGAAACTTTATGGACTTAAACCCTTAACCCCACTCGTACTCATTTGCCTCTCCATCCTCTCCCCCTGCGGCCACCCGATCGCCGCCGCTTCTCCTTCCCTGTCGTCTCCCACCTCACCATCTTCTCCCCTTCTTCATCTTTCTGACCCTGCTCTATCGCTTCTCCGGCGTCGTCCGGAGCCTCGTTCGCCTCGATTCACGAATTAGGGCTTTCGGTGAGTTGCTGTCTTCTCTTGTTCTTCTTTTGTTGGTAATGTTTTGTTATCTACGAAGTTAATGCATGTCCCGCGTTTGGCCTTTTTGGGCAAATCGATTAGGTTACTACATTGTTTATTGGTTTTTGGTTTTTGAATCATTTCAACCCACAGTCTGTTGAGAATGTGAGGGAAATTTCAACCCACAATCTGTTGAGAGTGTTAAGGCGATTTCAGCTTCATCTGAATTTAAAATTAGGTTCTTATCGTGAATTGGTTTGCTTTTATCGTTAATTAGGTTTCTTTTCTTGTATCATCAATTTCAGCATGTTTAATTGATTCCTTTTAAGCATATGTTGAGCAAAATCGACATTGAAGCAATAGAAATGACGTGCAATTAGAGTACTTCTAGAATAATGTAGCAGTTTTCTGAAATAGCAGTGTAATAGTGAACAGTGCTCATCAGATATGAAGATTACTCAAAACTAAAAATTTTAATGAGCCTTTTGACAGCAACTTGATATAAGATTAATTTCTTGTGTGAATCAAAAAGCCAATAAACGCACGTAAAACGCTTGTGAACAGTGCAAATTTTACATAAGCACCTCTCCACGTTTTATTGAATATTAATTTTTTTTTCTCGTTTACTCTTCTACCTATTCTCTCTCTGTAATCCTTTCCGCTGCCATAGATTCATTCATCTCCGTCTTTCGACCTTCAACCTTCTTCTTCTCTTTCGTGTCTAACGACTCCCGCGGCCAATCTGCACCGCCGACGCCAATCCCCATCGAGTCTTCATTGGTGGCCACTTCTTCGCTCTTTCCTCCACCTCCTCGCCTTTGATCTTTTCCTTCATGCTGCAGAGTATAAAGGAAGACACATGCATCTCAAATCGCCACACTCCGTAGTTCCGACCCGCCACCCCAATTTGATTCCCAATTAAGTAAATTCTCTATTTCGCTTAGCTAATTACGAAATTTGGGAGTATTTTCTAATGCACTTAATGTGGTGATGCTTGGTGTTACGATTTACTGCTTGTTTGGGATTTAGGGTTTAGGGCTTTAGGCCTTATTTTCTCAATACAAATTGCTTATAGTTTGAGATACGATTGAAGATGCTATGTGACATGTTTAGATTGGTTCAGTTAGGGTTTATGCGTGCAAGGTGTTTGATGAAATGTTTAGGAGAACTAGATACAAGTCATGAGTAGCAATTTATTGTGATTTTATGAATTTTTTCCATCTCCATCATTAATGGTCCATGTGTGGATGTTGACTCTTACATTGTTTATTTGTCAGGTGGGTGTTGATTTAACTCATTCTTGTTTTAGTCATAAATAGCAATTTGTTGTGATTTCACTTTTCTTGCAGGATTGGTGTGTAAGCATTGTGGCCAAGTATCATGAGGGGGGCAAAATATATTTTTTTTTTGTCTAATTTTGCTGCTCTGGTGCTTGCAGTTTCTTTTTCTTGCCTTCTTATTCTTTGAGGTAGCTATTTGAGGTAGAATTGTAATCAAGCAATTGATACCTTAAACTTGTCTGGATTTAGTCTAAGGATAAAGCTATATGGCCATGGGGTGGTGCTTTTCTATGAAATTTGTTCATGTTACCTTTCAATACTCAATGTCAAGTCTAAGTTCAGTTTCATGATCAACTTTCCATCATTAAAGGTTTATTATTGTTCTTAGAAATAAGAGTAAGTTGTTACGTTAAAACTTGTATCATACATGTGTTATTGATCTCTCATGTTAGCTAGGTTCATGTGACATAATATTCGCCAAAGCAATATGGTCTGAATGAAAACCATGAAGCAATTCTTGAAAATCTTGATCATTCTTTCTATCTCTTATTCTGAATTTATTTTTAGTTTAGTGGCCCATCAAAAGATGCTTTTGAATAGATAGAATATTCAAAGAAGAAGAGAGGCTTTCTGGTTTTTCTTGCAAAAAGTACATGTATTAAGGTGATGGTCACATTTTACTCCATTTAAATTATATAGGGTATATTATACTACTGGAGAGCACTTTTGGAGAGACATTCTTGATCATTCTTTCTATACTCCGTATTTGCAACTTACTGTTTGAGTGCTGGTTGAGTAGAAGAGCGATTTGGAGAGACATTTCCTTCATGAAAAAAGGTGAAACCTAGGAGAATGGATTTGAATATATGAATCTAGAGTTGAACCTATTTCCCTAAAATATATGATTTAGTCAATACCAACGTGATACTTGCTCCTCTAGGGTCTGTGGACTTAATGTTCCTACTTTGATATGTAAAATTGTTTTGTGGGTGTAAGATGATGTACTTTTTTCCTACTTGTCCTTAAATCTGCAAAGTGAATCACCACATTATTCACATTTTGACAGTCTGCAAAAAACTCATGATTTGTGTCATTAGGTTGTGTATTTTGTGCTGCATATTTTTCTTTGTAGTCCTATCTTTGTTTCTGCAACAACTTTTTTAGAAGGTTCTGATTGGGTTGCTATTCCTGGACTTGTTTTCCTTACTCATCTGCTTCTTTTTCTCAATGGGCTACCAATACTGGAGGTATGATTTGTTTGAAGTTAACTTTGTACAAGTCTTCTTAGAGGATTATGCCAAAGGTAGTTTGGGTACGGTGTTCATCAAAATTTTGAGAATTGGAGAGACATTCAATGTATAGAAGACATGAAAGAGACGAGCAAACCCACAAATCCCCATTGTGGAAATAGTGAAGTTGATCATACTTTATTTCCATTGTAACTTATTATGGTATTGAAATTCAGGTGCACGGTATTGCAACTCCTCGACATGTGCGTCGTAGGCAAAAATTTATTTTCCTTCAATTGTACATCCGCGCGCGTGTCGCGCGCGGTCCTTCCCTAGTATAAGCAAAATGTAAGAAGAAGAACAAAATGACTAGCTAAAATGTAAATATATATGGTTTGATGCTACTTTGCTTGAATTGATCATATATTCAAATACAAAAAAAAGGCAGGGCTTTAATCAACAACAGGGATGCTCTAGTTAAGCAGTCAGCAATGGTGTGGCTCTGATCCAGAGTGTTATGAGTCTCCCAACCACCTAAGATAGAGCAGTGCTACTGGTGCTGGCCCTCTTGACTTGGAAGTCAAATCTCATATTATAATGCTTTAGGAACATGTTTTCTAGGTAAGTGTAGTGTAGTTATTGGTTCAATTGGATGTCCAAGACAAATCTGATCCGAGTTATTTGGGTCTGATATCTTGCTAATCTCAGTCTGGATTATATTATTGGCAACTACAGAAAGTAGAACTCGAGGGTGGGTGATATCCGGTAGGCCAGGTAGGATTGGATACTCATGAATGCACACCCCTTGGCCCTCGCTACATCATCTCTCATCGCCATTGTTGATAAAAACCCATTAACCTGTTCTCTCCGCTTTATTTTGAAATTTGAACCCTAAATTAGCAATCTGTTTTCAAGTGAAGTTATTAAATAATTGAATTTTCTCGGTCTTATAAGTAGTTTTACTAGTTTGTTGCTTGAAAGATACAAACTGCAAAAAAGGTGCTAGTTTTAACTCATCTGCTGGTATATCTTCGCTGCAGGTATGTGTACTTCTTCTCTACACTTGCTCAAACATGTACAACCAGGATTCTGGAATGTGGATCGTGTGTTTTGATTCTGCTAGTTATAATGGGGTCCCTGAAGTTTAGTTTAAGTATGATTTACTTGTCTTGAGAAGAATTTAAGACATTTTTATGAGACATCAAGTGATTGATTAGCAGGTTCATACTTTTGCACACTGGTTGGATATTTTTGAATGTTAAAGTACCTTGAACAATATGCTTGGAATAGATTCATTTGTTGACTCTTGATTTGATTTTCTATATTTCACCTATGTTATGAGAAATTGGCTGTTTGCTTGTAAGCATATCAAGTGAAATTTGACAATTGCCTTAAACTGCCATAGCTATATAACATTCTATTTCTGTAGCTGATCATATTTTATTGGTTTCTTGGCAGTTACTTGCTGAATTTGCAATTTAAAATCCAAGTGCTCTATATACCCAGAGTGCAACTAAATGCCTCCAATTCCACGGTTGCTTCTTAACAACGTCTCTTGCATGCGAAATGCACAGCAAATCTTACGTCATGTAAATGTGTCACTTCATGATGGCAGCGCTCTTGTTCTCACTGGTGCCAATGGCTCAGGCAAAACAACCTTACTACGTATGTTAGCAGGCTTTAACAAGCCTTCTGCTGGTGAGGTCCTTTGGAATGGACATGACATAACACAGTCAGGAATCTTCCATCAGTACAAGCTTCAGCTGGGTTGGGTTTCTCTAAAAGACGCCATTAAAGAGAAGTACACTGTACTTGAAAATTGTCAGTGGTTTGAACTTCTTGAAGGGAAATACGGCAGATCAGGCCCCGCTGTGGAATTAATGGGACTAGGAAGATTGGCAAAAGAAAAGGCAAGGATGTTGTCAATGGGTCAGAGAAAAAGACTGCAGTTGGCTAGGCTTTTGGCAATTGATAGGCCAATTTGGTTACTTGATGAACCCTCTGTTGCTCTGGATGATGATGGGCTGAAATTACTTGAGTATATCATTGCCGAGCATAGGAAGAAAGGTGGAATTGCGATCGTGGCGACTCATATGCCTATTAAGATTGAAGACCCTTTGTATTTGAGGTTGCCTGCAAGGTTCCCAAGAAGGATGACTTTGGTTGATATGCTAGATCGTGGTGATTTGATATAATGAATGCCGGCTTGGTTAAATGTTGTACTACACGTTAGCTAGGTATGGCTGAAACAAACCGTCATTATGAGCCTTGCTTGGGTTATCACTTATGCTCTCTGCGTATGTGTGGAATATTTGAATTGTGAGTACAGGTTTGTGGATTGGTTTATTTTCCATTAACAGTGACCAACGTATGGAGTGAGATACACTTTCTGTTTTGCTTTTCAACTTCCCCAATAAAACAGACTTTCCATAAAATACTAATAATAATGATGATCTCATTTATGATTTCAAAGCATTGAATATGACCCTTTCTCTTTCATGCACGCACCTCCACTTGTGAATTGTGATTTCTTCCCTGAATTGAATTGATGTAAATAATTAATTGCTCAAATTTCAGATTTGTGATTTCTTTCCTGAATATATTTAAATAATACTAATAATAGTAATAATAATTCATATTATTTAAGTTTATTATTACTACAAATGTAGTAATTAAGAATTCTTAGCAAATACAGTACCAAAGATCATCACTGCCATGCCATCAATATATATGGAGTGGAGAGAAATGGGGTTGGAGTAGAAGCACACAGAGGAAGATCAAAATCAAGAGTTTGTAAAGTATTTGGGCGTTTGGTGCTATTATGGCTCACTACTCGTTCTCTAAATCTACTTTCTTCCTCCTCATTGTTTCCATGGCCCTTGTTGAAGTTTCAATGGTACACCTACTTGATTGCTCTTCCGTTTTTCATTTTGCATTACTTTCTTCATTTCTGTTAATCTATATAAGGGTCACACTAACAATTAAAAAAACAATATATCGAGGCTCAACGTGTTTGGTCTGATTTTCCATTTATTATATATTATGACAATTCTGTCATGTGGGCGCGAAACTTTTTTGCGATTTGATAAATGAATCTTCAAGAAAACAAATCATGAGTAAACACTTGATCCTGTAAGATCTGATTAAATGTGTGTTTTGTATGTATTGCATGTATGTGTGATAGGCTGGGAAGGAAGGATCATTGACTATAAACGGTTAGTTGCTCACCTGTTTATCTGTCTTTGTACTTGTTCTTCATCTCCCTTGAAAGTTGAATTTCTCATTATAACTGAGCTCTATTTTTTCGTTTGTTGCAGAATGTCCTGCTGCTTGCGCGAGTAGATGCTCGGAGACTCATCATCAGAAGCCGTGCTTGTTCTTTTGTAACAAGTGCTGTGCAACATGTTTGTGCGTACCGTCGGGGACTTTTGGACACAAGGAAGAATGCTCATGCTATAACAATTGGAAGACAAAGGAGGGTCTCCCTAAATGCCCTTAGTTATTACGATTATTAGAGGTTTTAGCTGGTTTCAAGCTCTGTTTAAGTAGTGTTTGACTGACCTCTCTCTAAAGAATAATGTCCTAGAGATCCAACCACCAAGGCGGATTCTCTATCATTCTAATGTTTTCTCATTTAAATGCTTCTTTGATTGTTAATGCTTCAATGATCCTTGGTTCATTATCAATCCAAAATCACAATTTTAACATGGTTCATGTGAATTTATGTCTCTTCACATGAAAAATGGCTTTATTACAATCATTAATGTATCCTTGTTAAAATCACCTACTATAATTTAAGTCTAATGTTTCAAAACATTGGAAAGAAACTAATCAAGGCTACTTGAGGATCCATCTTCTTCAACGGATTTTAGGAGAATCTCTCTTAAGTCTTTGCACTTGTCACCCAATTCCTTCCTCTCACAACTTTCCAAGTCCACGAACCTCTTCAGAATCTTCGTAATCTCATCCCTTGGAACCAGCTCATGACAATTCTTCCTCACCCTCCACCCAATTTTCCAGTCTTCCACAACAATCTTACTGCTAAGTGGCTGATTAGCAACCAGAGGAAACGTCAAAGCAGGCACCCCAGCCAACACAGTTTCCAATGCCGTGTTCCATCCGCAGTTTGTAATAAAGCCGCCAATGGAATTATGTCGTAAGACCCTCATCTGATCACACCAAGAAATCACCATCCCTTTGTCTCCGACAATGTCCCTCAACAAAGAAGCTTGATCCCGAGCCACCCATAGGAACCGGACGCCACTTTCCCTTAAGCCGTTTGCTAGTTCATCTAACTGAGCGTTTTCGGTTGCTAGGAAGCTTCCCAGTGAGATATAAAGAACCGATCTTTCTTCTTGTGAGTCCAGCCATTTTATGTAGTTTGGTTCATTGGACGTCGTTGTTGCTGGTTTGGAGTTGAAGTAAGGAATTGCAGGGCCAATTGGGTAAATGGGGAGGCAGAGTTTGGTCTGAATAGCTTCTATTGCCACTTGTTCTAGAATATCGACGGAGTTGATGAGGATGTGTTGTGCCTGCGATACAAAGGACATGGCTTCTTTGATCACGTTCAAGATTCTTACCCTGTGGAGTTGGAAGAGATCAGGAAGATCCGCCAAAAGGATGGGAGGAATCCCGGGGATGAAGTCGATATGCTCTTCATCATCTACAAGAGTACGTTAATTTCAAAAGCTACATAAAAAATGGAACACAAATGAATGAATTATAGCTAGGTAGGTACCTGATGGGTCAACTGGGTAGAATTTGCTGCTCATAACCAAATCAAGATTACAGAAAATTGAGAGCAAGGAAGCAGATGCAGGCCAAAAGGAAGCAACCGGTATATTTTTTGGGCTGCCAATCTGAATCGCCCGTGGAAGGAAAGTATCAGCAATGATCAAATCAGGCTGTCTTTCAAGACTACCAAAGACTTGCTCAACTGGGTCCTTCATGTCTCTAAGAACAGCATCCATGAAGGAAGCGTCGTCCAAGACTCGGGCTTGCTCAGAGGGAAGAAAGTTTGGTATGGTTATGAAGCTTATGCTATCAGGATTTTCCTCGGCACTAAGGTGGCCAAGCCACTCCTCGGTGACGACCACAAGTATGCTGATGTCATGCCTTCTAGAAGCAATCAATCTACAGAAGCTCATCATTGGATTGATATGGCCTCTGCCCGGATAAGGAATGACTGATATGAGATGGGAGGCTGGTGGATTGGAGCTCTGAGGAGACATTTTGATTGAGATATTTGAGTTAGAAGTGTTTCCTAAGAACTTAATATAGCAGTTTGGTAGATTTAATACCAATGAGTCAAAGCTAATTTTATAGTACTCCCTCCGTCCCCAAGAGTTTGTCCGCCTTTCCATTTCGGTCGTCCCGGAAGGTTTGTCCAACTATATTTTCTTTCCATTTATATCACACAATATTTACATTTTGACCCTTACAAAAACAAACAATTACAAACACTTTTACCCTTTTCATCAACCTTTTCTTCCTCATTTCTCTCTCTTCAATTCCTTACATTACAATAATTCAATCAAACAAAAATGTGTATAGCCAACAATAAATAAAATTACACTAAACTTAATGTATGCATAATTTTCATTTTTTTTCTCTTCAAAACAAGATCAATCATGGGCCAAAAAAAAATTAAACCTAATGAAAGTGTGTTTGTGTGTGAGAATTGGTTTGGGGCCAAATGGAAGCTTATAAAATGGGGCCAAATTAAACCTAATGGAAGCTTGGTTTGGCCTGGATCACATGCGTGTGTTTGTGCATTTGTGTGTGATTCTCTCTATTGGTTTGGGCTGGCTTGTTTGGGCTGCCATTGTTGATCTACTTTCTCGATCGATCCACCTACATATACCTCCATGTTGGCAAAACCCTACTCCCCACATTCACTTGCGCCGCTGAGCATTTGATACCTCTCTTCTTCGCTCCCAATCAAAAACCCTAAATTGATCTCCTCTTCAATTCGAGTGAGCTTTCTCTGTGCTTTCTTCGATAATTCTACCCTCCTCCCTCATACGCTCAATTGTTGTCTCCTTCCTCACTGTTGCTGGCATAAATGGCCTCCGAGACCCCGAACGGAGGAGCTTCCAGTCCCGATTACTTCGCCGATGAGTTCGATTCACCCCATCCTTCCCTCGATTCTGTGTCGGAGGAACCTTGCTCTGATTATGGGCGGTGCTATTGGGGTTCCGATTGCAAAGGCATCCATTCATATAGTCACAATTGTAGATCGGACCCTTCGGTTGGCAACTACGACGAGGGGGAGGCAGTGTCAAGGAAGGTGGAGGAGCCGGCGGTGGATTCGAAGGAGACGGTGGTGGAATCCAAGGAGACGGTGGTGGAATCCAAGGAGATGGTGGTCTTTGACTCTGACGATGGCGAAACCGCCCCAGATTCTTACGAATCTGAGTAGCTAAGTCCCCTCTAATCTTTAAATCTGTCCTATTTCTATCTTTTATCCCTTCTGTTGAGTTGCATGTTGAATGTGATGAAGTTGTTTGCTCATGTTCACTTGCATGTCGAATCTGTTGTTCAATTTTTCAGACATGTTGAGTGATGAAGTTGTGACATGAATCCTTTGTGTATATGTCTCCGATTGGCTTGTCTCGTTCTCTGTTTTGTGATTGCATCTTGTATCCTCTGTTTTTTTTGTTTGAGATCCTTGATAGGACGGGTACCATCCTGTGGTGGCAATCCCACTGTCGGATCTGATACATATCATGCTTAATTTGTGCTTATCTCCTTGCTTGTTGTTGAATATGCTTGTCTGAGTTTGTTTCTCCTTGCTTCTGTGTTGTGTAATTCAGTGTGATTGCATCTTTTATCCTCTGTTTTTTGTTGTTTGAGATCCTTGATAGGACGGGTACCATCTTGTGGTGGCAATCCCACAGTCGGATCTGATACATTGCATGCTTGCTCTACATTTATCTCATTGCTTGTTGTTGAATATGCTTGTGTGATTGATTCTCCTGGCTTCTATGCTTACACTTGTGATTTGAATGCATGGGGATTTTTTTGACCTTTTTCCTTTTTACCTATGATGAGGCCAGCAAACCTGAGGGGCAATTCCTCTACATTCCCACCACTGTGGCATACATAAGGAAGCTAGCCTGTTATGCAGGCTATGGCACGCCAGTGTATGCCAAGGTGATGTGGGTGGGTTGCTCCAATGATGGAATGGAGACACCTGAGGTTAATTTTTTCCTTTATTTTTTTTTATCAATGATGATACTTATCTGAGATGCATTTCCTCTACATTCCCATTTGAACTTGATATGCAATTGGAAGCCAGTCTCTTTATGGACTTTGGCAAGCCATTGTACATCATGTTTGAGTGGGTGGATTGCATCAATGAAGGATTGGGGATATCTGAGGTTATTTTTTCCTTTTTTTTTTCTTCAACCTTTATAAAAAATGAAATGTAATGTGTCTTTTAACTTGATGCTATTCATTCATACCCAAAAGTGTGGATACATGCCACTAGTTTAGTTACAATTTACAATTTCATACATACAAAAGTACATTGTTTCTGCATTCAAAAAATATGCTTGTACTTGCATCATGCCATTAGAGATAGTGATTGTTTTCAAATGCTTCTGCCTGAGTGTCTTCTGCATTGCTTTCTTGTGTCTCCTGAGTTGGTTGACTTCCTTGCATTGTTGGTTGTTGAGTTGCATGTTGTGCTTGATGAAACCCGAAATAATGGCTACGCTACGAGACAGAAACAAGATTACTATATTTGAGTGCAAACACTTGCTCCTTTATTTATGATTTTTCCGTGGTAGCGAGGTTACAAACCTACGAGATTGATGTACAACTTTGAGAATCACACCTAGACCTCCTACAAGGTTCCGAGATCGCACCTAAATGTTGCGAGGTCGATTCTAGGGCGAGGTAGATTTGAGGGTATGATGTAGAGAGTTTTGTGAGTTTCTGTAGTGAGGTTTTAGGCGTGAACGAGGTCCCTGCGTGACTTTGGGGTCTTTTTGTGGGTTTCTCCTGTCTGTAGCGAGGTCTTTTGACGATGTTCCTATCACGTCGATCTTTAACAAGCAAGAGAGTTCTTGAGTTCAAGTGGTTTTTCGACCCCTTCTTCCTACGAGGTTCTTCTCTATTTATAGAGAATTGGGGGTCGAGTTTAGGCCAATGTTCGATGTGGGACGCCCGAAATAAGGGTTTTTGATTGGTCCGCGAGTGAGGTCACTTGTGATTGGTCCGGGGGTGAGGTCGTTGGTGATTGGTTCGGGAGTGAGGTCGCTTGTGATTGGTTCGAGCGGGCGGGTGTGTTAGTAGAGTCGGTGACGAGGTCGAGACCTTGTCCCGGAATGTTGAGAGACCTCGCATCCGTCGGGAGTTTTGTTTTTAAATAATCGGACGTGGACGTGGGTCCCTAGATTGCATGTGGGGGTCTCTCTGGGCCCACTTTTTGCTTTTACTGTTTTGGACTTCATCACAACCCCATGGCCTGGGGACCTCGCCCCGAGGGCCGCAGGGCATAAGTTCCCTGGATCCGCGAGATGTGGGGTGTTTTTAGAGGTCATGAAGTTCTCGAGGTCGGGAGGGCACTTTGCGAGGTGTGAGGCTCTGTACTTAGGTGTTCTTCTTGTTCCGCACGGATGAAGATTCTTGGGCCTTTTCGCCATACCTTGCTTAGTGGGCCGTCTAGGTGAGACAGGCTCAAAAAGCCTTTCGGGAGTGGGGGAGGTCCAAATCTGCTCTTTATAAGGGCGTATTTCACACGCCTCCCCCTCATCTTCTCTTTTCCAACATTTTCGCTCCTTCTCTCTCTTTATCTCTTCGGTTTCTTCTGAGCGGTTTCTCCAGACGGTTTCCGACGAGCTTTTTGCCATTTGCCAGTTGCGCCACCGCCTCTCGTTTGCTGACTTTAAACAAGTAAGCTCTTGATCTTCTTCCTCCTGTCTTTTGGTATTTTTTGCCTTTGATTCTTCCTTTGTTCGCTTTTTGCCCCGTGTTTTGTAAGGTCGACGGTGTGTCGCCCGGTGTTTCGTGCCGGTGTCACGGTGGCGAAGCGGGGGTGGCAGGGTTGTGTGTGTTTTTTGGCGTTTTCCCTTGTCATTTTTCTTTGTTCTTTCCTTGTTTCGTTTTGCATCTGGGTGGGTGTTGGTGATTTCTGGGTGCTTCTTTGTTGGCGGCGCGGCAGTGTTGGGGGTGGTTCTTGCTTTGTAGTGCCCTTGTTTCCTTTTGGTTTTTCTTCTCCTCCCCTTTCTTTTCGTTCTGCTTTTCTTTTTTGTGTTACGCTTTGGGGGCGGTGTTGCGGCGGTGAGACGGTGGTGAGGGGCGGTCGCCGCCGTGAGGGTACCGCTGGGTTTTTGGTTTTATTGCTTTTCTCTTTTTTTTTTTTGGGTGGCGGTTAAACTTCCGCTTCTCCGCCCACCACTTTTCGAATTTCGAAAACCCTCGGGAGCCCAAACGTCATGATGTCTGATTGACGGGACGTTTGGGCTTCCACCGGTGGCTTCCACCGTTGGTTGGCCTTCTTTCTCTTTCCTTTCTTTTGGCGCTTCAAATTCTTCTTTGCCGTCCTATCCTGTCAGAGTAGCCCGTAGGATGCCACATGGCCTTTTCCCCTACGACCTCGCGTTGCTTTGTCCCCCGAGGTTGCGACCTCGTGCCCATTTTCTCCTGAGGTCATGATCTCGTGCTTTTTCCTTTTCGAGGTTATGACCTCGTGCTCTTTTCTTTTCGAGGTTATGATCTTTGTGCTTTGATCTCGGGCTCGACCTCGTCCTTCCTTCTTTCCCGGAGTCATGATCTCGTTCTTCGATCTCGGGCTTGACCTCGTTCTTCCTTCTTTCACGGGGTCATGATCTCGTGTTTTTCTCTTTGGTTGCCTTGCCTTTAGTGTCTTACTGACCTTTTCTTTTCCACGTGCTAGCTTTTCGCGGCCTGGACGTTGTCTTTTCATGCTTAGGAGAGCCTCTGCGAGCCCACCGCCCGGCTTTGTCTTTAATTTTCAAGAGAATTTCTATCAGGAGTCTCCGAATCTGTAGGAAGTGTAGAGCCTAGTGACTCTCAGAACCCAAGTTCCCCTTCGTTGGTCTTCAGCGAGCCCTCATCCAGCGACTCCGCTGTTTCGATCAATTCGTACTTCCCCCGTCTGCGCATATATTCTGTTGTTGAAATGGCTTCCTCTTCTTCTCCTGATGTGATCGCCACCGAGGTCGAGGCGAGGTTGGACGCGGCAATTGCCTCAGCCTCGGCTGCTTATGTGCCATCGAGCTTCCCCGAGGCCTATATTACCGACGCCGTGTCCGGCACTCCTGTCGTCCTCAAAGAACGGATTCCCATGAGCCCGAGCACTCCCGAGGCCTATCTGTCTAAGGGGGTGGCCACCGATCTCAACTGGACGACCTCGCGGACATAGCTAAGGACTTCCCCTAGCCCGAGGGAGTCGAGCTGGCACTGCCAGAGGAGGAGGGGCGACCCCTGGCGTCCTACGAGGGGTGTGCGGTCGTGCACCTCGTTAGTCTCCAAGCGGGCTTTAGGCTGCCCTTGGCCCTGCACATCGTTGATTTCTTGTGGGCCATGGGCGTCTGTCCCGCCCAGTTGTTTCCGAATGCCTGGCGGTTGTTGTGTGCCTACACAATTCGAAGCCGTGAGCTTCTGGACGAGCCGAACCTCAACGATTTGTCGGCGTTAGTCTTGGAGAGGAGAGAACCTCGATGTTCCCTGGTTAACCTCAGCAAGCCGAATGTCAAAATCATCACGACCCAGTCGAACGTCGGGACGTGGAAACCTAAATGGTTTTTGGTCCGAGACCTCAGCGGGAGATACCTTAATTTCCCTGTGGCACCGGGTAACTACGAGAGATGCGTGTGTCCGTACAAGGTCGCTGAGTTCCAGGCACTCAAGGCTCGGTACGCCACAGTGTACCAGGCGCCATACGAGCGTTACCTTTCTCAGGACCGGCTTGAGCGGGTCGGGCTGAGCCTCAGTTTCCCTCCTCGCGAGGGTGGAGAGGGTATTTTATTATTATTATTTCTCTGATTGTTTTCTTTTTCCTCGTAAGGTTACGAGGTTATAAACCTCGTTACATTTGTTTCTGACCTCGTCTTAACCTGCTTTTTCTTTTTTACCCCTTCTTTCTTGACAGTGGATTTTCTGCAC
This sequence comes from Fallopia convolvulus, assembly GCA_964016875.1. Lineage (NCBI taxonomy): Eukaryota > Viridiplantae > Streptophyta > Magnoliopsida > Caryophyllales > Polygonaceae > Fallopia > Fallopia convolvulus. The sequence goes on along the minus strand of OZ024734.1, from coordinate 17,823,768 downwards.
GCTCTTACCGCGACGTCGAAGGGGAAACAGCCTTTGACCTCTAGTTCCAAAACCCCTACTCCCCGGGTTCTCAAGGGGATTTCAATTAACGAGACGAGCTCGCAAGCGAGGACAGGCACAACGCAGCCGGGACCTGTTCCGCCAACGGCCGCGACAGGGGGAGCCCTGCCCAAGGGGAACGTCGTGAGGGCGTCGCAGTGGGACGTCGCGGGGCCGCCCCAAGGGGAAAAAAGGCTTGAGGTGATTCCGTCGAAAGGGGCCACCGCGAAGGTGCCCTCCCATCCACCTCGGGCGTCTGACGACAAGGCCGGGAGGAAAAGGAAGGAAGCGGGGTCTTCCCCCGTGGAGAAGAAGAAGAAATCCCGGTCGGGCGACCATCAACGAGGCTCGCGGGATCTGGAACTCATCCCTGCCTTTGACTTTGAGGGGCGAAGTCGTGGGGACGCCGGCCCCCATCCTGCCAGGTTTCACTGCCCTGGACCTATCAGAGGGGCCTTGTTGGAGTGGTCCCGGGGGGATTACAAGGAGGAGGTCGCGTGGGCCAACAACCTCACCGAGGCGGCGCTTAACGACGAGGCCGCTCGGTACTCGGCCATGGTAAGCTTTTCCGTTTTTGTGTGTTTAATTCCTGTCTCTTTCTTGTTTCTTTTCTCACCCTCCTGTGAATTTGCAGCACACCTTTTTTGATAATTACAACCGGAGTCGTATCGCCCTCGCCCACTCGAGGATGGATAAGATGGAAGCGGCGCTTCGAAGCCGCAACGAGGTGTGTGAGCGACAGGCCAAAGAGTTGGCCGAGGTCGCGGAAAGGTCCAAGGCCGCGGAGGCCGCGGCCTAGAAGCGGGTCGAGGCCGCGGAGGCCGCGGCGAGGGAGGAGGTAAAGGCGAAGAAGGACGAGGTAAAAAGGGCGAAGGAAGAGGCCTCTGTTATGCGGGGCGAGGTTGAGAGAGGGGCTTCGGGGCAAGCTCTCCGCTGAACATGAATTCTTCAAGGCGAAGGAAGCGGAGTTTCTGAAGGCCGAGGAGGAAATCTGGCGCCTCGAGGGGCGTATTGTTGAGCTCAACGAGGAGGTTGTTAACGCGGGTCCTAGGTATGTGGACTCGGAGGAGTACGAGGCGGAACTGGTGGAGAGCGTGAGGAAAATGTTCCACCAGGCGGTCCGCATGAGCGTCAAACAGGCGGTGGCCAAGTATGGGCACCTCGACCCCTAGATTGTCTTTTTCAACCCCAACTATAATGAAACCATGGGGGAGCTGGGGTCGGAGGATCCCGAGGGGGAATGCGAGTTCTTCCTCAACGAGGACGGGACCGTGTCCAGCACCGCGCCCCCCGAGGTGGAGCTTACTGGAGAGAAACCGGAGTTGACCTCCACGGGACCTCAGCCCGTGACCGAAGCGTCCGCGCATCTTGCCTCCGCCGCCCCTGCTGAAGCCTCCGCTGCCCCTGCTGAAACCTCCAAGGGAGGAACCATTGATCTTACCGGTCCTGAGGCTGAAGACTTAAAGAAATGAAGACCTCTTCTTTTTTTGGTGGCCCCACGGGGTTTGTAATTAAAACATCTCTTTCTTTTTTCTTTTTTTTTTGTTTGGGTGACCCTACGGGGTCTGTAATCAAAACATCCTCTTCTTTATGTCTTGTGTTATTTTCTTTTCCTATGCTTGTTCGTTTGTTTGTTTGATTTCCTTGCGTACCGTCCAACCCCATGGTTCGAGTATCACATCTTTTGTGGGGCTCGGACCACACCAGGCATTGTAGTCCTGCGACGAGGTCGTGAGCCTCTGTTCGGACCTCGTTGTTCTGGAAGTTCGTTCCAACCTAAAAATAGCCGTCCGCGAATCCTGGCGTCTTAGTGGGTCCACGAACCTCGTTCGTATCCCAAACGGGAAGCGAGTGGTGGAACTTTTCAACGAGATTCTCCAACCCCAAGCGTGAAGCGAGGGGTGGACCTTCTCAACGAGATTCTCCAACCCCAAGCGTGAAGCGAGGGGTGGAACTTCTCAACGAGATTCTCCAACCCCAAGCGTGAAGCGAGGGGTGGAATTTTTTTTTCAAACGAGATTCTCCGACCCCAAGCGGGAAGCGAGGGGTGGACCTTTTCAACGAGATTCTCCAACCCCAAGCGGGAAGCGAGGGGTGGAACTTCTTTCAACGAGATTCTCCAACCCCAAGCGGGAAGCGAGGGGTGGACCTTTTCAACGAGATTCTCCTACCCCAAGCGGGAAGCGAGGGGTGGACCTTTTCAACGAGATTCTCCAACCCCAAGCGGGAAGCGAGGGGTGGAACTTCTTCCAACGAGATTCTCCAACCCCAAGCGTGAAGCGAGGGGTGGAATTTTTTTCAAACGAGATTCTCCAACCCCAAGCGAGAAGCGAGGGGTGGACCTCTTCAACGAGATTCTCCAACCCCAAGCGGGAAGCGAGGGGTGGAACTTCTTCCAAACGAGATTCTCCAACCCCAAGCGGGAAGCGAGGGGTGGAACTTCTTTCAACGAGATTCTCCAACCCCAAGCGGGAAGCGAGGGGTGGAACTTCTTTCAACGAGATTCTCCAACCCCAAGCGGGAAGCGAGGGGTGAACCTTTTCAACGAGATTCTCCTACCCCAAGCGGGAAGCGAGGGGTGGACCTTTTCAACGAGATTCTCCAACCCCAAGCGGGAAGCGAGGGGTGGAACTTCTTCCAACGAGATTCTCCAACCCCAAGCGGGAAGCGAGGGGTGGACCTTTTCAACGAGATTCTCCAACCCCAAGCGGGAAGCGAGGGGTGGACCTTTTCAGGGAGGGAGCGTTTTTAGAAAAGCCTGCAATCCTTTATTTACCAACTGTGAGGAACAACGGGGTTTCGAGTTTTTACATGTAATATTTTTTGAGTCGCGCGATGTTCCACGTTTTGCTCAGTGTGCGCCCCTCGTCGTCCCTGAGTTTGAAAGCCCCAGGCGCGACTTCTTCTCCGAGGATGTAGGGTCCTTCCCAGTTAGGGTCCAATTTGCCCCCTTCGGTGCGTCTTAGCACGAGGTTTCCCGTGGCCAAGATGCGAGGTCTGACCTTCTTGTCGTGATACACGGCGACACGCCGCTTGTATTCTCTAGAGCGCAGGTCTGCCACCTCGCGGATTTCATCTCGAAACTGCAGTTCGACCTTGAGGTTGGCCTCGTTTTCTTTTTCGTCGAAGTTGTACATCCTTGCTGATGGAATCAAGGTTTCTACGGGAATTAGGGCTTCCGCCCCGTAGGTAAGAGCGAAGGGGGTCTCGCCCGTTGCGCGGCGCGAGGTCGTGCGATACGTCCAGAGGACGAGTGGGAGTAATTCGGCCCAGCGGCCTTGTGCCATGCCTAGGCGCTTTTTGAGGTCTGTCAGGATGCGGGCATTAACGTTTTCTACCTGGCCATTGGACTGGGGATGAGCCACAGAGGAAAATTTAAGGTTGATTCCCAGTTCAGAGCAGAAAGTCCGAGTCTCTTCGCAATCGAATTGGGGGCCATGGTCGGTCATGATCGTCATGGGGACACCGAAACGGCAGACGAGGTTCTTCCATAGGAATTTGCAGACCTTTACCCCGGTGATTTTTGCCATTGCCTGTGCTTCGATCCACTTCGTGAAGTAGTCTACGATGACCAAAATGTATTGCACTTGGCCAGCAGCTTTAGGGAAAGGGCCTAAAATATCCATTCCCCACATCGCGAATGGGCATGGTGCGTGAATGCTGCGGAGGGGAGTCGTCGGGGTGTGCTGGACGTTCCCGTGTTTCTGGCATCCGACGCATCTTTGGACGTAAGCCTTTGCATCTTGTCGGAGAGTGGGCCAGAAGTATCCCAAATGGACGATTTTGTGTGCCAAAGACCTCCACCCCGGTTGCCCTCCACAAACTCCCTCGTGGGCCTCGTAGAGGACGTGGTCCGTGGTCTCGGGTGGTATGCACAGCAGGTTGGGTTCAGCGTAGCCCCGACGATAAAGTTGGTCGCCGACGACACAATAGTGGGCAACTTGCATTTTTAGTTTCCTGGCCAGCGCGGGGTCCTCTGGGAGGATGCCGCTTTGTATATACCTCGTTATCGGGAACCTCCAGTCCTCGGTCCTTATGGACATGACCTCACTATCGACGCTTCGTGAGAGCTTTCTCTCCACCATCACATGGTTCCCCACATCCAAGGGAATCGCGGAGCCTAACCTGGCGAGGGCATCTGCTTTTGTGTTTGAGGCCCGCGGGATTGACTCCACTGCGAAGGTTTCTAGGCATGAGACCAAGGCCTTGACTTTTGCTCGGTAGGCGGGCAGAAAACCTGTCCTGGTGTCGTATTGGCCGTTGAGTTGTCGTGCCACCAATTCGGAATCTATGTAGACCCTGATTTTGCGGGCTCCGTTAAGTAGCGCCATCTCGATCCCGACGATCATGGCCTCATACTCGGCGTCGTTGTTGGTGGCATCAAAGGCGAAGTTGAGAGCATACTTCGTCTCGATTGAGGGGCCAGCGAGGAATACCCCGGCCCCGCCACCGGTGTCACATCGTGAGCCATCAACGAACACTTTCCATTCGTCCGAGCTTGTGTCTGTCTCGGGGAAGGTGACCTCCACCATAAAGTCGGCGAGGGCTTGTCCCTTCATCGCGGTTCTCGGGAGGTAATTGATGTCGAACTTGGAGAGCTCGACGACCCACTTGGTCATACGTTCGGAGAGAGCGGGCTGATGCAGAATTTGACGGAGTGGGAGGTCTGAGAGAACCTGGATGGGATGTGCGTGGATGTATGGGCGTAGGCGCCTTGCGGCGGTCACTACAGCCAGCGCCATCTTTTCTGTCGGAGAGTATCTCTGCTCCGCAGGCTGGAGCATGCGACTCACAAAGTATACCGGGTGCATAGCTTCTCTTGTGAGCACCGCGCTGACGGTCTCGGGACTCACCGCCACATATAGTTGCAAGTCTTCGCCCGCATGTGGAGGTGACAAGATGGGGAGCTTGGTGAGGAAGATCTTTAACTCGGAGAAAGCAGTCTCGAGTCTCTCGTCCCAGACGAACTTGTCATTCTTTTTTAGGGCGGCAAAGAATGGGAGGGACTTGTCCGCTAGGCGGGAGCAAAACCTCCCCAAGTAATTTACAGCACCGTTGAGTCTTTGTACCTCGGTACGAGATCGGGGAGACCTCATTGCGAGGATAGATTCTATTTTGGCGGGGTTGACGTCGATCCCGCGTTCGTTGATCATGAATCCCAAAAACTTCCCCGAGGACACGCAAAAAACGCACTTCTCGGGGTTGAGGCTGAGCTGGTGGTGTCCGAGGGTGGTGAAAACCTCGGCGAGGTCAGCCAGGTGCTCCTCGGGGCCCTTTCTTCGTACCACGATGTCGTCAACGTAGGCGGATACGTTCCTGTCCAGGTGGTCTTTGAAAACCCGATCGATGAGGCGTTGGAATGTGGCCCCGGCGTTCTTGAGGCCAAACGGCATGACCTTGTAACAGTATGTCCCCCGCTTGGTGATAAAGGACGTCTCCTCCTCGTCACGAGGATTCATCGAGATCTGGTTGTACCCGAGTAGGCGTCGAGGAAACTCAAGACCTCATGCCCAGCAGTCGAATCTACAAGTGCATCGATCGAGGGCAGAGGGTAGCTGTCCTTGGGGCATGCCTTGTTGAGGTCCTTGAAGTCTACACACATCCGCCACTTGCCGCTGGTCTTTTTGACCAATACGACATTGGACATCCACTTCGGATACTGGACTTCGCGTATGAAATCTGCGGCTAGCAGCTTGGCCACCTCTTCATTTGCGGCGGTTGCCCTTTCTTCGTTCATTTTTCTTCGACGCTGCACCACAGGGCGAATGGCGACGTCGATGTTTAGGGAGTGCTGGACCAGTGCCCGAGGCACACCTCGGAGATCTTTTGCAGTCCAGTCGAACACGTCGCGGGACCCAGCAAGCAGGGCCTCTAGTGACGCTGCTGCATCCCCAGTGAGGCAACCCCCGAGGTAGATCTTCTCTGATTTGTTTTCGAAGGGGGTAATCACCCTTCTTTCTGTCTCGGGAGTGGGTATTGTGAAATCCCGGACTTCGAGGTCTGCTTCGCCTGAAGTCTCTACCATGAACACAGAGTATTTTTGTTTAGCCGAGGTCATGTAGCAGACACGACCCTCTTCTTGGTTGCCCTTCACCTCTCCGACACCTCCGCTGGTGGGGAACTTCATTTTAAGGTGGTAGATAGAGACCACTGCCTGGAATTTCATCAAGGAGACTCTCCCGATGATTGCATTGTAGACCGAGTGCAGGTGCACCACCGTAAACTCTATTACCTCGGTTCTCGTTGTCGAGCCAGTTCCGAGGGTCATCCACAAGTCTATGAGACCAGCGACATCGACCTCGTTTCCCGAGAAGGAGGTGAGCTTCCCAGCGTAGGGCCTCAAGGATGTCGCGGAGATCCCCAGCTGCTCGAAAGCGCCAAAATACATGATGTCCACGGAGGAACCCGTGTCCACCAGTATCCGCTTCACTATCTTCGAGCCCAATTGAGCGTGTATCACCAGGGGGTCGAAGTGGGGCATATGGAGTCCCTCGGCGTCCTCGGAGGTGAAGGCCATACCCGCGTGTGACCGTGAGGTTTGTGTCACGCTGTATACCGAGGGCTCATGGTGACTTGCCCTCGTGTATCTTTTCCTTTCCGCCTGGCTCGAACCCGCCAACGAGGGTCCACCCGAGATGGTGTTGATGTACCCATCGGGCGCCGCGGCTTGTCCGGAGCGCGACAGTCTCGGCGGAGCTTGCTGCTCTGCGTTGCTTGGTCGGGACCGGATTGGTTCCTGCTGCACGAGGTTGGCCCCCGACGCGGGGTTGGCGTGTTTTTTCTCGTTTGGGTTGTAGGCGGGGCCACCTTTGCCTCTGTAACCTCGTGGCTTCCCGTCGAAGCAGCTCCAACCCCCACCGCCACGGTTGTCGTAGCGGTTGTTGTTTCTATTGTCGTTGTTGCCTCTGTTATTGTTGTTGCTTTTGTTGTTGTTGTTGCTTTTGTAATCGGCATGCCGGTCGTGAGTTTGTGTCATGTACGCGTCCCTCGCGGCCGGCGAAGCCACTTTAGCTTTTCCCTTAGCCTCGGTCACGATTTCCTTGTCGGTCCTCGGTCGCGAGCTCTGGCTGACAGCGTCCTCGGCGTAGACCTGTGCCGTGATCCGAGCACACAGGCTCTCATATATGGTCGGATTTTTGAGAAAAATGCGACATTTGAAATCCCCTGGCAAAGGTTGCCCATGAGGATGTCGCGTACCGAGGCCTCGTCGATTTGCGCGATCTCAGCGACCGCGGTGGTGAACCTTGTAAAAAAGGTACCCAACTTCTCGTTCTCTCCCTGCTCAATGCCACGGAGATCGCGCATGTTCTTCTTGCGCTTTCTTGAGCCATTGAAGTGCCCGACGAAGGACTCGCATAGCTGGGAAAACGTGGCTATCGACTCGACCTTAAGGCTGGTGAACCACGTCATTGCCGCCTTGTCCAGAGTGGTCGGAAAGATTCGACAGAAAATGGCGTCATTGTAGGAGTTGACGTTCATCTGGACGGCGTAGTGTTTTATGTGGTCTTCGGGGTCGGCCGTGCCGTCGTAAAGTCCCATTTGCGGCCAATGGAAACCTTTGGGCATGTGTGCCTATTGGATCTCGGGCACGAAGGGATTCTTGTATCCACTCTCGACGGATGGGCGAGCAGACTTCGACTTTGACCTTGCCAGAGGGCGTGGCGCGCTTGCCGCTGTTTCGGACAACTCCATGTCACGCCTTTCTACACGTCGCGAACGGGATCGCGAGATCTGCATCGGATCTCGGGAGGGTCTCTCCGTGGTGGATCCGTTCGTGGGCGCCTCCTGCCCCGGCATATAGCCCGGGACATACGCGGGCACGTATTCGGAGTGAGGTTGCCCCTGGGAGGGGATCGGGACATATGGGGGAGCTTGGCTCTGTTGGTACTACCCGTACCCCGGGTAGGGATACTGGTTGAAAGGAGCGCCACCCTGTTCATACCCCTGGAACAGGTATGGGTTTTTTGGGACGTTGTACGTCCAGCCTGGCGGGACCACAAAAGGGTATCCTGACGGACCTGCCGTCGCCCATGGAGGGGTCTTAGCCATATTGTCGGGATGTTGGGGGAAGAAATTGTTTGGGCAAGCCATTTTGAGGGTTTTTTAAGGAATCAAGGTTTGCACTTAAGATGGGAAGCTGCTTAGGATGAAGAGGTTCCCACAGACGGCGCCAGTGATGAAACCCGAAATAACGGCTACGCTACGAGACAAGAAACAAGATTATTATATTTGAGTGCAAACACTTCTCTATTTATAGAGAATTGGGGGGCCGAGTTTAGGCCAATGTTCGATGTGGGACGCCCAAAATAAGGGTTTTTGATTGGTCCGCGAGTGAGGTCACTTGTGATTGGTCCGGGGGTGAGGTCGCTGGTGATTGGTTCGGGAGTGAGGTCGCTTGTGATTGGTTCGAGTGGGCGGGTGTGTTAGTAGAGTCGGTGACGAGGTCGAGACCTCGTCCCGGAATGTTGAGAGACCTCGCATCCGTCGGGAGTTTTGTTTTTAAATAATCGGACGTGGACGTGGGTCCCTAGATTGCTTGTGGGGGTCTCTCTGGGCCCACTTTTTACTTTTACTGTTTTGGACTTCATCAGTGCTGGTTGTCCGTACACTATCTCCCATGCTTGTTGCACAACCCACATAGGGGTTACTACCTGGATTGGTAGTATGCCTAAGAGCTGTAGTCTATTCTTATTTACATGTGGCAAGTCATTGTCATTTGCCCCTTTACACTTGAGTATTTCATTCATTATATATTGCAAAGACATCCACACATTGCCTAGTGTCTTAGGATCAAGCTCATAAAATGCTTGATTTACTGCTTCCATCATTGCATCAACATTCTTTGGCATCTTTTTGTGCATTAATGATTGAATGCTTCTGAAAAATCCTAAGTCTAAGATGTTGAGGTCAGGACTGTTTGGTGGTTGTTGTATTATGATGAAAGTAAAACCATCTTGTTGATATACCTGTTGTCACTCTGCATCTTCTTGTGATATGTGTGGTTTTGCATTATCCTGCTGAATGAATATCACTTGATGTGCTCCTTGTTGTGTAGGCCATTTGGCCTTGATTGCTGGCACAATCTGATTTATGAGCATTTCCCTTGTCACTCTCTTATTAACTGATTCAATTAACTTTGTAACCATTGTTCCCTTTTCTCTGTTCTTGGATTTCCTCTTTGCTGCTTCTTGATGAGTAAATGGAAATATTCCTATTTTACCATCAAATGTGCATTCCCCTTGTGCATCATACCTTGGTCTTGTTACTGTTGTTGTAAACATGACTTTGGGTATGAATTTGCTTGAAGCAGCAGCTCTGTATTGTCCCGTTTCATGTTGTGCTAGATAACATCTTTGAGTCTTTCTGCTTAGTTGGAACCATTTCTCATCAATGTGAACAAAGTCATACATTTCATAATATTGCTTCTTTGTCTCTGGTGTGCCCCCTTCTAGTAGCCTTAGAATCCATTCCAGCCTTGTTTTTTTGTTTGCTTCTCTTAATCCTGGCTTCAGTGCATTTGTGTGAGGTCTGATCTGTCCCCTTTTAATGAGCCTATGTGTTGCACTCTTTGACACTCCTAGTTTGGCTGCTAAATCTCTTATGCATGTCCTGTCTCCCATGGAAATTGCTGTGATTGCTTCCTGACTCACCTCTTGCCTCTTTCTTCCACTGTTGTGATATTTATTGCTTACATTTGGCCTCTTCCCTACATCCATTTGTGCCTTGGCTGTGGTCCATATCCTTGATGTTGTCCTTGCTGAAACACCAAACTCTGATGCTACTCCTTGCATATGTCTCCTATACAGTTGACATGTTGCTGTGTGCACTTGCATAAGCCTCAACAGAATGTGAAACCGTTTCTCAGAGCTGAGCTTTGACTTTGATGGCTGGGGATGTGAAGATGCTGGCATGAGATTCCCTGTCCCTGGTGTGTGTTGCCCCGCCACCTCTGCTGTGTCCACTGCTGGCTCATTTAAATCAAAAAGAAAAGGTTGATGGTGAGGTGGGGCTTCACCAGCAGGTGGAGGGTCTTCATTAAGATCAAATGCTGAAGCCATCAATGAGAAGCAATGATGCAGAGAATATTTCAGTAGCTTTGTGTAAATTCTGTATTTTTAACAGTAGCTTAGTAAATGCTGGCTTCTTATCTCTTTTAAAGAAGAAATGTGCCAAGTCAGCAATCCTTGTAAACAAATTTCTGAGTTGTGATTGGTTCCAGAAAATTGAAAATTGTTTCTATTGGTTGTGAGAAAAGCACAAGGATTTATCCCCTTTTCTTTAATTGTAAACAGCTGTCTCCCTCCAATGTGTAACAGTTGATTAGATGTTTCTTAAATATTGTGTTATTTTGCTTTATGGACAAATTTTTGGGGACAGAGGGAGTAATATACAACAGGTAGTTTCCTTGGGATTGGTTGGCAAGTTTGGTAGATCTTAAATCATGGCTTGTTATCTCTTTTCTTTTTCTTAATACTTCAGTACAATGCAATGTAATGCAAATCATGTGAGCAAATTAAATAGAGATACTGAGTAAATAGGGGTGAGTAGCATTGGATCGAGGTATCCTATTCGGTTATTCAGCTGATCCGATTAATGCATTTGAACAACAACAACAACAACAACAACAATGACCCAGTGTAGCTTCCCGATTAATACATTTGAAACAAAAAAAATGTTTCCACTCAGGAGAAAAAAAATTAATGTTTCCATTCAGGAGAAAAGATTTCAAGAGCTTCCATCAACTGGCGATGAACTAGATTCTTCTTCAATTGCTTGAATTCAGAATTTCAACTGAGAAGAGGAAATTGATCTAACACTGCTCTGATACCATAACGATTGAATTTGTGTGAATTCAGTGATCAAGAGATGAGAATCAAGAGAGAAAGGGGTGAATGTAAAGTGGACAATGAAAACGAGAGAGCTAGAAATTGGAGCAACAATGCTCTATTCAATGAGTCAACATTCCATCATAATCTCACAAAGTAGATATTACAAGCTTATATATCTCTTGCTTGTCTTGAGAAACAAGTTAAGGAAGGAGATTAAAGTCTGACTTATAACATAAAGCATAAAGCCCACATAAAAGGCAACATACACTCACGCACATATATAACAGTCTAGCTATCCCACACACTTTCACTTAAGCTAGCTATCTGGATTATTTATTATACTTCAACAAAAATGTTTGAGAAAAAAACAAATCAAGGCTGCTTGTGGATCCATCTTCTGCTACAGATTGTAGGAGACATTCTCTTAGGCATTTGCATTTATCATCCAACTCTTTCCTCTCAAAGCTTTCCAAATCCATGAACCTTTTCAATATCCTTGAAATCTCATCCCATCTTACAAGCTCCCGACAATTTCTCTTCACTCTCCACCCAACTTTCCAATCTTCCACAATCATCTTACTAACCAACAGTTGATCAGCACTCAAAAGGAAACGTAAGAGCAGGCACACCAGAAAACACGGTCTCAAGAGCCGAGTTCCATCCACAATGAGTAAGAAAACAGCCAATGGAAGAATGTTGTAAGACCCTCAGTTGATCACACCAATGAATCACCATCCCTTTGTCTCCAGCAACGTCGCTCAATGATGAAGCCTGATCTCGTGCCACCCATAAGAACAGAACGCCACTTTCCTTTAAATCGGTTGCTAGCTCATCTATTTGAGTATTCGAGGTTGAAAGGAAGCTTCCGAGTGAGACGTAGAGTACTGATCTCTTTTGTTGGCAGCTAAGCCATTTCATGTAGTTTGGCTCACTTTGGCCAATCGACTTGGGTTTTGAGTTGAAGTAAGGAATTGTAGGGCCGATTGACTAAATAGGGAGGCAGACATTATTTTGAATGGATTCCATGGCTGATTTTTCGAGATCGTTGATGGATCTGAAAAGGGTGAGTTTCGCCTTTGAGATAACGGACATAGCTTCTATGACTACGTTCAAGGTTCGTCTCCTGTCAAGTTGGAAGACGTCTGGAAGATCTCCCAAACGAATGGATGGAATCCCGGGGATGGAACTGATGCATTCTTCATCTATTCCCTCTGTTCAAAGTAAAAGACCATGAATTTCATACCCCCAAAAAAAGTCAAAAAAGTGTAATTTTGAGCTTTTGTTAGAATGATCAGTTTGCCAGTAATCAATCAAAATGAATGTTTAACTATGCATATATAGTAATTCCTGCAAATAACACACATACAAGTGAAAACTACGAGTACCTGACAAGTCAACTGGATAGTATTTGCTACACACAACCAAATCATGGTGATAGAAAATGGAAAACAAGGAAGCCAAAGCAGGCCAAAAGGAAGCCACCGGCACATCCTTTCTCCTCCCAATCCGCATCGCCCATGGCAGAAAAGTATCTGATATGATCAAATCAGGCCGTCGTTCAAGCCCATCAAGAACCTTCTCAACTGGATCCTCCATGTCTCTTAGAACAACTTTCCAAGAATCCAGCATGGTCCGAGCCTCTTACAAGCTCAGAAGGTAGAACATTGGGGATGGTTGTGACGTGTATACTATTTGGGTTTGCTCAGATCCAAGAAGGCCAAGCCACTCTTCGGTGACGACTGACGACGGCAACTATGCTGATGTCTTGCCTTCTAGAAGCAATTAGCCTACAGAGGTTCACCATGGGAATATGGGATTGATGTGGCCTCTGCCTGGAAATGGTATGGCCAATATGAGATGGGAGCTCACAAACGCCATGGAGGCTTCTTTCCTTTGAAGCTAGGCAGCAGTTGATTAAGTGCAAGTTTAAACTAGTTAGGCGTACGTGCTCTCGAACTAGAACAAGTATAATAAATATAGAGTACACTAAGCGCGCTGATCGATCATGATGAAGCTTCGGAGAAAGTGTGAGGCTTTTTAACAAGCACGAGCATGGGATTCCACTATACGTAATCGAGCCAATGGAGTAAGACGGATTCACACTTACCAACACGTATGAAGCCAAGTTTGATTTCTTAACTTTAGAACTACAAGCCAATCAATAAAATATTCTGCTAGATATGCCACAGAAAACTTACCAAAAGAAAAGGACAAAAAAAGGAACAAGTGTGTAGTTCAATATTGTTGATCAGAGGAACAAATGGCTTAGAATAGAATCACTCTCCTATACCAAAAAAAAACTCTCTTTTGAAAACGATATGCCCACTTCCACCGCTTAGGGTTTGGGCTTCAGGCCAAGCGCCACCATGGCGTCGCCGCCAGATGCAATAACTCCTCCTGCTCCACCGGATATTCTGTCCTCGGCAATGGAAGTTGACCCCCTCGTAATACCTCCCACGCAAAACCCTACATACAATGATACATCGGCAATTACACCATCTTCTGGTAACTCTTTGGCGCAATCTGTGACTCCAGCACAAACTCCTATGACTACCTCTTTCCGTGATAAATTTGCGGGGTCCGCTGTTCCACAGAACCCAGTTGATGCAACCATAGTGATGTGATTCCATCTACCGAGTCATGGCCCCACGGTACCGTGCCAATCGGGGCGCCGTTGCACACGTTGATTTCCTACCTTGGCGCGCCTTGGCCTTTAATGGATGGTACCACTTCTTCGGGCAATTTTAAAGGCACTATGCTCCATGATTTGAGTGAAGATCTCAGCCCTAATGACAAGTTCAATTTGCACGACAAAGGAGGGTCTTCACTTGGACAAATATCCAAGGCTGGTGTCCGAGGCGCTAAGAAGCCAAGTCAAGGTACTACACCCTATTTTAGACGCATCACGCGAGCTCGAGCTAAAGCAATGCTTGACAAGATCAAGGAGGAGATCATGGCTCATAAGTTGAATTTTGGCTAACAATGGAGAAGGGTGGAGTATTATTGTGACTTTTGGTGAAACTAGTGCACAAACTTGACTTATGTTTCATTAATGGCTTTAAGTTAGTTTCTTTAAACTTTTGGGTTGTTTTATGTAATAACGAGAGGAGTTATGGCTGAAATGAGAGAGAGAGAGATGCGTGGCCTAGGTTATTAAGTCTCATTTGTGGC